>CM038670.1:412098883-412698883 GCA_021605145.1 Aegilops bicornis
CTTTATTGCCTTTATTTATTCTTTTATTGTTATTTATTGTTGTTATTCTTTATTGTTATTCTTTGTTATTTATTCTTTGTTATTTATTCTTTATTGTTATTGTTATTCTTTGTTGTTATTCTTTGTTGTTATTCTTTATTCTTTGTTATTTATTCTTGTTATTCTTTATTGTTATTCTTTATTATTCTTTATTCTTTATTGTTGTTATTCTTTATTCTTCTTTATTCTTTATTCTTCTTTATTCTTTATTCTTCTTTATTCTTTATTATTCTTTATTCTTTGTTATTCTTTATTCTTTATTGTTAGTATTCTTTATTGTTGTTGTTATTCTTTATTGTTATTTATTCTTTGTTATTGTTATTCTTTGTTATTCTTTATTCTTCTTTATTCTTTATTCTTCTTTATTCTTTATTCTTCTTTATTCTTTATTCTTCTTTATTCTTTATTATTCTTTATTCTTTGTTATTGTTATTCTTTGTTATTATTGTTATTGTTATTCTTTGTTATTGTTATTCTTTGTTGTTATTTGTTATTCTTTATTGTTGTTATTCTTGTTATTGTTGTTATTCTTTGTTATTTATTTATTCTTTGTTGTTGTTATTCTTGTTATTGTTATTTATTCTTTGTTGTTGTTCTTCTTGTTATTTATTCTTCTTTATTCTTGTTATTCTTTATTCTTTGTTATTCTTTATTCTTTATTCTTTGTTATTCTTTATTCTTTGTTGTTATTGTTATTCTTGTTGTTGTTGTTCTTTGTTGTTGTTGTTCTTTATTTGTTGTTATTCTTGTTGTTATTCTTTGTTGTTGTTATTCTTTATTGTTGTTGTTGTTATTCTTGTTGTTGTTATTCTTTGTTGTTATTCTTTGTTGTTGTTATTCTTCTTCTTTGTTGTTGTTATTCTTTGTTGTTGTTATTCTTGTTGTTGTTGTTATTTGTTGTTGTTGTTCTTGTTGTTGTTATTCTTGTTATTCTTTGTTGTTGTTATTTATTCTTTGTTGTTGTTCTTTGCTGCGGAGAGTCTTTAGTCTGACCCGGTGGTGGAAAACAGCATAAGCGATTCATTAAATCTGTTATCGAGCTTTGTTTCGAACGTCTTCCCAAGGCCAGTGATCTTCTCCATGGCCTCTTCAAAATTGTTCAGCACATCTTGCACGTGTGCAGTCATCATTTGCTGAAACTTATCATGAAGCTTCTTGTTCGTTAAGTTCTCCCAGTCAATCTCGTTGGCTTGTGATCCTAGCATGGTTAGCAGCAATAGAAACACACAAGAATATGATCCTATAGACTACTACCAAGTGGTGGTGGTGGTGGGTGTCACAAATCCGTCAAGAAAATCTCAAATTCTTACCAGTTCTTACCCAAAGAAGAAAGGTGATCGGCAACCGATGTAGTCAAAACTCTCAAAGCTTGGATAGAGCGATTACCGGGAGAGTCAAGCATACGATATAGATGTATGTGGAGCTGGGAAGGCTTATAATATGATAGCCAAAAGGGTGACAATAATCAATTCGAGAGATGCAAAGTTGAATAAGCGCTCAACGACGGAATATCTTTGGTCCTAGGCTAGACTGTGCTAGAGACGCGAGTCTAGAACACTAACAAAATCATGGCGCTGCACGTAAACAAGGGAGGAGCACACTCTGAATTTTTTTCTCTTTTTTCCCCTTTTTTCCTCTTTTTTCCTCTTTTTTCCTCTTTTTTTTGCTCCACAACAATTTTTTTTCGAAAAAGTCTACAAATGGCCTAAAAACTGCCAAGCCAGAATTTTCCAGACTTAGTTTTTTTTTAAACTGGAACTATTTTTCTACTGCGGGTAACACGGAAGTTTGGGAGTCCTTCTCTGTCACGACTCGGAGTATGGCGTGATCTGGAAATCCAAAATAGAGTAACTAATACTAGACTGAGAATAGGACTGGTGTCGGAGATGAATCTGGTGGAACTCGGACTAGTGGCGGAGATGAATCTGGTGGAACTCGTACTAGCGTGATGGCGGCGGATATGTGGCGGCGTATGGACTCTGATTGGCGATGAAGATGTGGCGGTGGTATATGGCAGCGGTAATGAAGTTGGTGCGGTGGTGGTATATGGCAGCAGCGATGATGATGATGTGGTGGTGATATATGGCAGCAGCAACATGACAACCTCGTGAATGAACTTCGAAACTCTAAAGGACTAGACGCTAAGACCAGCAACTTGACACGACGATGCAACCGCAAATTCAACAAAGCAAATACAGAAAAGATTATGCAAAGGCTCAGATTGGTTCGGATAGGATGAACTAACCCTAATTTTTTGTGGCTTTTTCGTTGACTATAGGTATGAAGAATAGACTCGATCTAAACTACGAAAACTATAAAATCTCACCGAGCAACCTGGAAATCTGATACCACTTGATAGAGGCAAAGGTGTCCCGATGTTTCCATGAGATAGCAATCGTTTTCTGTGGGAGTTGACTTCGACAATCCGATTACGAACGTGCGAAGACGTCGCGCCTTAGCAATAACTAATAGCAACTTCCGAGGGGTTATTGACCATGCCGGAGCACAATCAACCTGACCACGAGGGTCTATTTCCTGCGAGCAAACGAAGAACAAGCAAGAAACTGAGATTGCAATCTGGATATTGCGAATAAAAGAGGAAAGCTTTATTAATGAAGGTGGGGTTCTGTGACGCCTTTGTCTGGTCATTGACACAAACAAAGTAAGCGAAGTTGCAGCTATGGCGAACTTTTAATCTAAACAAAACCCAAAGACTAAACGATGCCCTAGGGGATGTATATATGGAGGAAGAGGGGGGGGGGGGGATTTCGTGGCCCTTGGAGGAGGGGTCTGAAACCCACCCTAACTCTTGTTTCCCCACACATACGGACTCTAAAAACAGCCTATATTGAAGTATTTCGAAATTACATGGGCCTGGCCCAAAAATAAGGTGACGCAGCATCTAGAATAGCCTTTGGACGAAAATTATGAAGTGGCATCTTGTATATTTCATCCAAGGCTTCATGTACTCATTATGGTGGCTTCAAAGTCCTGAAATCATCACTTGAAACTCTGTTCTTTTCTCCCTTGCGCATGCCATCAACTCCATGCTTGTTCTTGCTCCAATGTTCATCCTTCTCCCAGCTAGGCCCTTCATTTGTAAGCAAAACAAATGTATCCAATTTAGGCAGGATCATCTTCTCATGAACATTAGAATCATTACCAAGAAACAAAAGTACCTGGTAATTTAATTGACGTGCGCGAGCTCTAGTAATCGGTCCAGTATGTATAGTAGCAGGGGTTGTGGGTGTAACAATGGTATTGATATCCTCATCAGTGTCCATGATGAAGGTCGACCTGCAGAAAAGTTAGTTCGCGCCAATGCGTGTCGATCCTGCACTTCACGTTCAGCTTTACAAGCAAGATGGAATAAATGAGTGATATTATTATACTCCTTATACTCTAGAATGGTCTGAATCTCTCTATTTAATCCACCCATAAAACACACAAGCATAGCTTCATTCTCCTCAACAATACCACATCTAATCATGCCAGTTTGTAATTCCTGATAATATTCTTCTACAGAATTTTTCCTTGTCTTGAACGGTGCAATTTTTGAATTAATTCACGTTGATAATATGGTGGAACCCAATGAGTACGCATAGCAGTTTTCCAAGCAGCCCAAGTAGCTGGAACATGATATAATCTACAATGTTCAGACCACCAAACACATGCAAAGCTAGTGAAAGCACAAACAGCACTAGGAACACATCTCTCCTCAGTGGGAGATGTTCATGATCTCGTACCTGAGGGGGAGCCCTAACATTGCCATTATTTGCATGTGGACGACCTGGTGGTTGTGGAGCTGGTGGTTGCACGTAGTTCTGATTTTGATCAACCTCATGCTACTAATCTCCCGCATAATCATCCTCCGCATCAGCAGCAGGAGCCACAGAAGTATCAATAGCAGCACCAACAGTTTGGCCAGGCTGAAGAAGGACACGGCTAGCTCGGCGGAGGGCTATTTCGCGACGTGGAGGTAGTAGTAGTTGTTGTTTTTGTTGCAAAGGTGCGGCAGGTGCAGCCGGTGGTGGAAGACGCGAAGCAGTTCATTAAATTTGTTATCGAGCTTTGTTTTGAATGTCTTCTCAAGTCCAGTAATCTTCTCCATTGCCTCTTCAAAATTGTTCAGCACATCTTGCACCTGTTCAGTCATCATTTGCTGAAACATATCATGAAGCTCCTTGTTCGTTAAGTTCTCCCGATCAATCTAAATGACATGATCACGGCATGGTTAGCAGCAATAGAAACACACAAGAATATGATCCTACAGACTACTAAAAAATGTTGGTGTTGGTGGGTATCACAAATACGTCAAGCAAATCTCAAATTCTTACCAGTACTAACCCAACAACAGGCGGTGATCGGCAACCATTGTAGTCAAAACTCTCAAAGCTTGGATAGAGCGATTACCAGGGAGAGTCAAACGCACGACGTAGATGTATGTGGAGCTAGGAAGGCTTATAATATGGTAGCAAAAAGGCTCAACAATAATCAATTCAGAGATGCAAAGTTGAATAAACGCTCAACGACGGTACTGTGCTGGTCCTAGGCTAGACCGTGCTAGAGACGCGAGCCTAGAACACTAACAAAATCACGGCGCAGCACGTAAACAAGGGAGGAGCACACTCTGAATTTTTTCTCTCTTTTTTTCTTTTTTTGCACTTTTTTTCCTCTTTTTTTTGCTCCGCAACAATTTTTTTCAAAAAAGTCTACAAATGGTCTAAAAACTGCATAGCCAGAATTTTCCAGACTCAGTTTTTTTTGAGTTTGGAACTATTTTTCTACTGCGGGTAGCACGGAAGTTGGGGAGTCCTTCTCTGTCATGACTCAGAGTATGGCGTGATCAGGGAATCCAAAACGGAGTAACAAAATACTGGACTCGGAATAGGACTGGTGGCAGAGATGAATCTGGTGGAACTCGGACTGGTGGCGGAGATGAATCTGGTGGAACTCAGACTGGTGGCGGAGATGAACTCGGACCATCGGTCGTGCCGGGCATGATCACAAGGTTGCCGTCGCCCAGTTGTGCGTGCGACATGACGTCCTCGTCTACCACTTCCACCTTGCCACAAGGCCTTGCGAGCGTTTCTCCAGGTTTATCAACTGCTCCGACTACAGTTTCGCTATGGTGGACACCACCAACGATCTAAAAGCGCTAAAGGTTTCAGACTTGAAATGCCTGAATCTAGTCAACATCCAGCACCACTGCAAGGTATGGGGCAGCGACAAAATGATAGAAGCAAAGGTGTACCGATGTTTCGATGAGATGGTGGCTATAGTTTTCTATGGGAGTCGACCTTGACGATCCGACTACGAACGTGCGAGACGTCGCGCCTTAGCAATCGCTAAACCAACTTCTGAGGGTTATTGACCACGCCGGAGCACGATCAACCTGACCACGAGGGCCTGTTTCCTGCGAGCAAACGAAGAACAAGCAAGAAACTAAGATTGCAATCTGTATATTGCGAATATAAGAGGAAAGCTTTATTAATGAAGGTGGGGTTTTGTGACGTCTTGGTCTGGTCGTTGAACACAAACGAAGTACGCGAAGTTGCAACTATGGCGAACTTTTGATCTAAACAAAACCCAAAGTCTAAACGACGCCCTAAGGGCTGAATATATGGAGGAATGGGGGGGGGGGATTTCGTGGCCCTTGGAGGAGGGGTACGAAACCAACCCTAACTCTTGTTTCCCCACACATACGGACTCTAAGAACAGCCTATACTTAAGTATTTCGAAAATACACGGGTCTGGCCCAATAATAAGGTGTGACACCTAGAATAGCCTCTGGACGAAATTTATGAAGTGGCATCTTGTATATTTCGTCCAAGGCTTCATGCACTCCTTATGGTGGCTTCAAAGTCCACGAAATCATCACTTGTAACTCCGTTCTTGATCCCCTTGCATGCCATCTTCTCCATGCTTGGTCTTGCTCCGGTGTTCATCCCTCTTATCCATGCCAGGCCCTTCATTTGTAAGCAAAACAAATGTATCCAATTTAGGCAGCATCATATTCTCATGAACATTAGAATCATTACCAAGAAACGGAAGTACTTGATAATTTAATTGGCGTGCGCGAGCTCTAGTAATTGGTCCAGTATGTATAGCAGCAGGGGCTGTGGTTGTAACAATGGTATTGATGTCCTCATCACAAAAACAAACTGAACTCTTTGGTTGACCTCGCCTCGACTATCATCGACCCCTACTACGCGATATGAAGGAAGAGAGCAATAAGGACAAGAACGCCTGGCACAGTGTGTGGCATGAGAGACTGGAGGAACAACATGTCAGAAATGCAGCGGCCATGGGCCAGCGTACACAAGCTCTGAGATGTCTGAGCGGATCGTTGACATGAGGAATTGTCTTTTTCCTGACCCAGACGAGGGATCGAGCCACATAGCAGTGGCGGGAGCGTCACAAGAAGTAGATGGCTAGACAATCGTTTCTACTACTTTAGAATACATGCAATTGTTTATTGAGGTGAGTGCGAATGATCTGTATAGTCACTTATGTAATTGGATGTTTATTTCAGTTATACATAAATATACATGTTATTCTACTGTAGACAGAGCAATTGAAAGTGCAACTATCCCTAGGTGGTTTTGGTAATTCATAACAACATATAGCTCATTGAGCTAATACTATTCCAAGACAAATATTTCAGGAAAGCTCAATGAATGGCATGGCATGGATGATGAAAGTGGATCCCTCAAAATATCAAGGACAAAGGATTGGCTCAAGCTCAAAAGCTCAAGACTCTACATTTTACATTTTCGTGATCCAAGATCACATTGAGTCTATAGGAAAATCCAATACTATCAAGGAGGGATGAGGTGTTGCTTAATGAGCCTTTTGCTTCATGTGCTTAATGATATGCTCCAAAACCCTCCACTACTTTCTCACATCCACATATGACCTAAACCTAAAGTCAAACTCGGCCCTACCGATTCTTTCTATCCGGGCGCCACCGAGTTCAGATGTCATAGCCACTGCCACAAACCCTAGGCAAATCGGTCTCACCGATAGGGATCTCGGTCTCACCGAGATGGGATTGTAATCTCTCTGTTTCCCTTCGTAACGTTTCGGTCTAACCGAAGTGAGCGATCGGTCCCATCGTGATTACAATGTAAACTCTATGTTTCCCTTTCTTAACTTTTCGGTCTCACCGAAAGAGCGAATCAGTCCCACCGAGTTTACCTGACCAACTCTCTGGTTAGCTAATTACCAAATTAGGTCTCACCGAGTTTGTGTAATCGGTCTCACCGAGATTACGTTATGCCCTAACCCTAACCATATCGGTCCTACCGAGTTGCATGTCGATCCTTGAAAACCCTAACGGTCACTAGGTTTACTAAATCGGTCCGACCGAGTTTGATGATTCGGTCCCACCGAGGTTTGGTAAATTGTGTGGAACGGTTAGATTTTGTGTGGAGGCTATATATACCCCTCCACCTCCTCTTCATTCGTGGAGAGAGCCATCAGAACAAACCTACACTTCCAACTTACCAGTTACGAGAGAACAACCTACTCATGTGTTGAGGCCAAGATTTTCCATTCCAACCATATGAATCTTGATCTCTAGCCTTCCCCAAGTTGCTTTCCACTCAAATCTTCTTTCCACCAGATCCAAATCCTGTGAGAGAGAGTTGAGTGTTGGGGAGACTATCATTTGAAGCACTTCTTGGAGAGTGGTTTCTCCTAGATTGGCTAGGTGTCACTTGGGACCCTCCGACAAGATTGTGGAGTTGAACCAAGGAGTTTGTAAGGGCAAGGAGATCGCCTACTTCGTGAAGATCTACCGCTAGTGAGGCAAGTCCTTCGTGGGCGACAGCCATGGTGGGATAGACAAGGTTGCTTCTTCGTGGATCCTTCATGGGTGGAGCCCTCCGTGGACTCGTGCAACCGTTACCCTTCGTGGGTTGAAGTCTCCATCAACGTGGAGGTACGATAGCACCACCTATCGGAACCACGACAAAAACATCTGTGTCTCCAATTGCGTTTGAATTCTCCAAACCCTTCCCTTTACATTCTTGCAAGTTGCATGCTTTATATTCCGCTGCCTATATACTCTTTGCATGCTTGCTTGAATTGCATGAAGATTGCTTAACTTGCTTAAAGATAGCTAAAATCTGCCAAAGTCTAAAATTTGGAAAAGGTTAAGTTTTTAATTGGTCAAGTAGTCTAATCACCCCCCTCTAGACATACTTCAAGGTCCTACAAGTGGTATCGAGCTTTGGTCTCCATTTGCTTTGATTTCCATAGCTTTTAGTGGTCTGACCTTGGTTTCACAACCAAGGAGAGTATGGCGTCTAGCGAGGAAATTATCACCGTAGAGGTCCTTACTTTGATGGCACTAATTTTGCTAGTTGGAAGCATAAGATGAAAATGCATATTCTCGGACATAACCCCACCGTTTTGGCTATTGTGTGTATTGGCTTGCAAGGTGAATCCTTTGATGGGAGAGAACCGAACCGTGAAGCTAGTGCGGAAGAGTTGAAGATGTTGCAATACAATGTTGAAGCTTGTGATATCCTCTTCAACGGATTGTGCCCCGAAGAATTCAACAAAATCAGCCGTCTTGAGAATGCAAAGGAAATTTGGGATACTTTGATTGATATGCATGAAGGAACCGACTACGTCAAGGAATCCAAGTTGGATGTGCTCCAAAGTCAGCTTGACAAGTTCAAAATGAAGGATGGTGAAGGTGTCCATTTGAAATGTACTCTAGGCTTGCTCTTATCACAAATGAGATTGCCCGGCTTAGGAAGTGAAGAGATGACCGACAGATTTATCATCAAGAAGATCCTAAGAGCATTGGATGGAAAATATGATACCGTGTGCATATTGATCCAAATGATGCCAAATTACAAAGATCTCAAGCCAACAGAAGTCATTGGAAGAATTGTTGCTCATGAGATGTCACTCAAGGATAAGGAGGAACTTCACCACAAGTCAAGCGGTGCTTAAAAAGCCTCATGTGAAGCCCCCACATCATCAAGTGAGATACAAACCTTCAATGAAGAATTGAGCTTAATGTTGGAGAACTTCAACAAATTCTACAAGAGTAGAAGCAAAGAAAGAAGCTCCAAGTCAAGGTCCTACAATGACAAAAGATCTTCTAGTCGAGAGCGTAATTGCTACAATTGTGGGAGACATGGACACTATTCCAATGAGTGTACGGCACCCTACAAAAGAAGAGAAGATTCTCCCAAGAGAAGGAGTAGAAGAGAGGAATCACCACCAAGAGAGAGAAGGAGTAGAGATGATCGTTATGAACGAAGATCCTCACGGAGAAGTAAGGATTCGAAAAGGAAGGACAAGTCATCAAAGAGCTACTCAAAACGTAGACATCAAGCTCATGTTGGTGAATGGGTATTCGGCTCCGACTCCGACAATCACTCCGAGAGAAGCTATCACTCCGACTCCGAACACACTCAAGATGAAGGTGTTGCCGGTTTAGCACTTGTGTCAACCAACTCCTACGACATATTTGAATCACCAAATGAAGGAATTGGAAGATGCTTCATGGCCAAAGGTCCTAAGGTAACACACCCCGAGTATGTTGATTTTAATAGTGATGAAGATGACTTGCTAGGTGATGATGATTTACTTGTTGACAACTCTAGTGATGAATACTATGATGAAGCGTCAATTAATCATGCTAATCAAGATGAAACGAATGACAATGATAAGGAGAAAATTGAGCGTCTAACTAAAGAACTAAACACTCTTAAGTTAGCTCATGAAACTATCTTTGAAGATCATCGAGAACTTTTAAGGGCTCATGAGAAGTTACGCTTTGAAAAGCTCAATCTTGAGCAAGAGAATGAGTTCCTAAAAGCGATCAATGATGATCTTCGTAGGAAAATTTCTTCTTACATTGCCAAGCGTTTACTCTTATCTACTTACATGCCTCAAGTCAAGTCTAGTAACAAGAACAAGAAAGATTCTTCTTCTAGTAGTAACAATAACAATGCTAAACCAAATATAGTTGCTTCTAGTAGTTCTCTTGATTCCACTAATGATTCTCTTAGCCAAGTTACACTTGAGCAAGAAAACAGCTTATTGAAGGGAATTATAGAGAAAGGTGTATACAAGAGCCTTGCCGGGAGTAAGCAATTTGAGGAAATTATGCATAAGCAAGGAAGGCACCGGAAGAATCAAGGTGTTGGTTTTGAACGAAAGTTCAATGCCAATGGAGTTGAGTGGGAAGAAGATCAATACCCCAAGACAAAGTTTGTTCCTCAACAAGAGAAGTATGATCCTACTTCCTTCAAGGGAACACAAGCACAAGATGATCTTCCACCACAAGACCACAAGAACAAAGGCAAGGACAAGCTTCAAGAAGAGATTGATGCATTTGAAGAAGCACCTAAGGCCTTGGTCAAGTGGGTTCCCAAGACTACGTCAAGTTCTACTTCATCAAGCACAACTACTACACCAAGGATTCCCATCAAGATGATGTAGATCCCGAAGAAGAAGAACTAGAGAGTTCTTGAGGGCGACTCCGCCAACATTTTTCACTCATATCATTATGGCAAGGACAAGTGCAATCAACTTCCATATCTTGCACTAGTTCAAGGAGTCACAAACCCTCATGTTGGTAAGGCAAGGGACAAGGTAACCTAATGTTTTCATGGACATTATTTTATGTGTGCATCACTCTATGTCTATTGATATTCTTGTTTGTTCCTTGTGGGACTAACCCGTGTAGGTATTGAAAGTGCAACTCACTCCAAAGGATTGCTCCAAAAGTTCTACATCAACATTGAGCATCCACATCTTCAACACCTACATGAATTCATCATCGACACAACCCAAGGTTAGTTTATCCCTCTAAGGGGGGATCTCACATCTAGGGGGAGCTTAACTCTAAGAATTGAGTCAAAGCAACTCTAATGATGTGAACACACAAATGCTTTATGTAAAAGTGGTAACCCCACTTGAGCTTAAATGATGAGTATGACCTATGATCAAATTTTCTCATTTGACTCCTAAGTCAATATACTCATATATAGATGACCTAGTCATCGCCAATTGTTTGATAGATGCTAGAATTGGTTGTGCATGCTTTGGCACATATTTCATTTGTCATTTTATTGTGTGAGCATGTTGGTTGCATATTTTACTCATTCGAGGACATCCACTTGTTGTTTTGATTGGTTGGTTCCTTTTTCTTTGGCCAAGTGGATGGACAAGAATGCCTAAGAACCTTCTCTAGCTATCTATGCTTTTCTCGTCTCAAACTCTATTCATGCTACATCACAAAATTTGATCAAGTCAGATTCGAACCACTACGTGTGAGGAGCACTCGGAGTCCCTGATTCGTCATAGACTTAAACTTCCAAAACTTCTTTGTGATTTTCGGTCTGACCGGTTCCTCCATTTCGGTCATACCGAGATTACTAAGTCGATCTAGGTTTTCAATCTCGGTGCAACCGATTTTAACTTTTCGGTCACACCGAGTTGCTATAACTATTAACAATTATGCATCTCGGTGCCACCGAGTTGTTCAACTCGGTCACAACGACAGTGTCGGGCTATATATATACACGGACAAATTTTTGGAAAACTTTCTCCGAAACTTCTTGCCCGCGCATAGTTCGCTCTGCCTACCAGGTCTACGGATCATCGACTTCGTCGCCAGCCGCCTCCTGTCGCTGGTTTCCGCCGCCGTCAACGGAATTCTCCTCCGCCGTTGCCGCCGTAGCGAGTTCACCGCCGAACTAGGGTATGAACTCGATCACTGTGCTATCCTCGTCCAATTCTCAGCACATTGTTTTGTAATGCATCTTGCCACGATTGAAACACTTCTATCCAGTCAAAAAAAATCCTTAGAATAGGTATGATTCGAAAATTTAGGGTTAGGTTTCCGCCGAAACCATCTCGGACCCACCGAGTTGAAAAACTCGGTCCCACCGATTTGGCTAACGCCATTGCACTTGTAAGTCTCGGTCTGACCGAGAATTACAAATCGGTGTGACCGATTTTAGAACTTTGTGAAACCCTAGCAGTCTCGGTGCCGCAGGCTGTGACTCGGTCTGACCGAGTTCACTAGTTTAGGTTCCGAAACTGCTTGGTATCACCGAGTTTAAAAATCGGTAGATCCGAAATGCTTTCTGTGGAAAACTAAAACTAAGTGTTTTGAATCATTCTTTTGCAAAAATCTCTGCATTTTGTGATGCTCATCCACTCTACCTCATCTATAACTATTCACAGGGTCAGCAGTCAGTGAGAGCAGCATGTCAGGCCAAAGTGACAGCCGAGCAGTGTCAAGAGCAGATTCACATGAGTGAGGGCACTAGTCCCTCTAGCAGCTCAGATGAGGGGAGCGAAGCACTCCCGACAATTTGCCCAAGGCTGCCACAAGGACAAGGAAGAAGAAGATCTCAGAGTCTGAGGATGAGGATTATGTGGCAGCTGAGGATGAGGCCAGTTCCAAGAAGAAAGTGCTCAAGAAGGAGTACAGCTCGACAGCAGTTAAGCCTGGAATGAAGAACAAAAGGCCAGCAGGTAGACAACCAATGTCCAAAGCCAGAGTCTCCACTCAAGCTTATTTGGAATCCCAACCCAAAGAACCTGCTGCTGCTGAAGGAAAGAAGAGGAAGGAAAGGGTCAAGAAGACCATGACCAGAGTGATTGGGAAGCCTTCTATGATGGAGGAAGAGGAAGAAGAAGAGGTTGCTGAGCCTGCACCCAAGGCACAAAAGCTGATGGGTGATGCCATAAAGTGGCTGCATCTTCAAAGCCCAAAGCTGCCCCCAAGCCCAAGAGTGCACCAAAGAGGAATACCAGGAGTATACCAGCAACTGAGAAGAACAAGGCTCCAATGCCTGAGGTTGATGATGAGGAAGATGAAGAAGAGCAGGTCCTTAGGAAGCTCAAACCCAAGATCCTAGACCACAATGATGCTCATCCTGTGGCTGAGAACATGAAGATTAGGAGTGATCAAGGGTTGAGGCTATGGAGAGAGTCTGATCCATATGCCACCAGGAGAAGGACTGCTGTAGATTACAGGTTCCACGCCAAGGAGCAGCAGGACTTCTATGAGACCATCTTATTGGATAAGAAGCCCATAGTTTGTGATATGAGGTGGGTCCACTGGACCTACATTCAGGAGAATGAAGAACACTATCCTAGAGTGTATGACAGCTTCAGTGCTTGTGGAGTTGCAGATTTTGTTGGGCAGAAGCTCACAAATTGGAATGACGAGCTCATTATGCAATTCTACTCCACAACACATTTCTATCCAGATGGCAGGATAGTTTGGATGTCAGAAGGAACGAGATACCAGTCAACCATAGAGGAATGGGCAAGTCTGATCAATGCCCCAAAGGAAGATGAAGATGACTTGGACATTTATGCCAAGAAGAAGATGGGACACAACTCAATGTCACACATATACAAGGAGATACCTGATGATGCACTTGAGTCCTTCAAGTTTGGCTCAGTTCATTTTCTTCTGTCAGCGCTGCCTACAATCAACTGGATCCTAAGGCACACCCTTTTGCCCAAATCAGGTGATCAAAACATGATAAGAGGGCATGCAATCAATTTGCTTCACATTTTTTATGTGCCTCAGAAATTCAAAGTCATGAGCCTCATAGTTGAAACTATCAAGAGGACAGCAGCAGACCAGAAGAGGAGCCGTGGATATGCCCCACGATTCGGGGAGTTGATTAACTCAAAGATGGGCACAAGAAAGTATCATTGGATAAGGAACACATGTTTCTCTATCCTCGACTTTGAGGACAATCAAGTTGTCATGACTGAGAATGAACCAACATCGGTGCAAGCGCAAGAGAAGAAGGAGAAAGCGAGAAAAGAGAAGGCTGCCAAGATGCCAACTCAAGCGAGAGGCATCTGAATACTTTCGAAGAACAAGCAGGAGCAGCTTGGTTACTTGATAGCATCAACTCTGCGGATTGAGAAGGGGTTGGCCACCCTAACTCAAAACCAGGAGAGCCTGGAAAGAATCATGGAACAAAAATTCTATGATCTTGATGTCAAGGTAACTGAGATTCAGTCAGTTGTGGAGCAGCTACAGGATGACATGCAGGAGAGGAAGGGCAAGACAACGACTGATGCATTTTCCAGAGTGCCACGAGCTCAGAGATCAGCTGCAGAGCCAGTTCAAGACACCAGAGTCACTTCATCAGCTCCAGCTACACCTCCAGCACCACCAGCACCAGCACCAACTCCTTCAGCTCCTTCTACATCGATTGAATCCTTCGTTCTTGGAGTTCTCCGGACACCACCACCACCAGAAGACCAAGCCTGAGAGACGATATAGTCCTATGCATTTTCTAGGAACTTTTGGTAACTTGTTGCCAAAGGGGAGAAAAAATGTATAGATCATCTGTTGAGAGAGAGAGAGAGAGAGAGAGATTTGCTTTTGTTCTCTCTTGTCTTTTTGGTTGAACTTTATTTGCTTTCGATTGGTTGAGATACTATGCAATTACCTGTGAGACATTGATGATCATGTGTTTGATCATAAGCTACACTTATGCTCGTTATGATATTATCTTACTTATCCTTATATGATCATTCACTTTGCTTGGTGATGAGTGCATGTATTCAATCTTTGTTATTTTGAGCGCTCCACCAAGATGTATGTGACATGGAAGAGTAACCCATGAGCCTAATTCCTTGTGCATTTGCAATCCAAAGCAAATCTTAAGATATGCACAAATTTAGGGGGAGCTCTTGCTTATCACATACTTCTCAATGCGATGATGTTTTTCAAATTTTATTATCATTTGTCGAAGCTTTGATCTATATGTTGTCATCAATTACCAAAAAGGGGGAGATTGAAAGTGCAACTATTCCTAGGTGGTTTTGGTAATTCATAACAACATATAGCTCACTGAGCTAATACTATTCCAAGACAAATATTTCAGGAAAGCTCAATGAATGGCATGGCATGGATGATGAAAGTGGATTCCTCAGAATATCAAGGACAAAGGATTGGCTCAAGCTCAAAAGCTCAAGACTCTACATTTTACATTTTAGTGATCCAAGATCACACTAAGTCTATAGGAAAAGCCAATACTGTCAAGGAGGGATGAGGTGTTGCTTAATGAGCCTTTTGCTTCATGTGCTTAATGATATGCTCCAAAACCCTCCACTACTTTCTCACATCCACATATGACCTAAACCTAAAGTCAAACTCGGCCCTACAGATTCTTTCTATCTGGCGCCACCGAGTTCAGATGTCATAGCCACTGCCACAAACCCTAGGCAAATCGGTCTCACCGATAGGGATCGGTCTCACTGAGATGGGATTGTAATCTCTTTGTTTCCCTTCGTAACATTTTGGTCTAACCGAAGTGAGCGATCGGTCCCACCAAGATTACAATGTAAACTCTCTGTTTCCCTTTCGTAACTTTTCGGTCTCACCGAAAGAGAAAATCGGTCCCACCGATTTTAACTGACCAACTCTCTGGTTAGCTAATTACCAAATTCGGTCTCACCGAGTTTGTGTAATCGGTCTCACCGAGATTACGTTATGCCCTAACCCTAACCATATCGGTCCTACCGAGTTGCATGTCAGTCCCACCGAAAACCCTAACGGTCACTAGATTTACTAAATCGGTCCGACCGAGTTTGATGATTCGGTCCCACCGAGTTTTGGTAAATTGTGTGTAACGGTTAGACTTTTTGTGGAGGCTATATATACCCCTCCACCTCCTCTTCATTCGTGGAGAGAGCCATCATAACAAACCTACACTTCCAACTTACCAGTTCTGAGAGAGAACAACCTACTCATGTGTTGAGGCCAAGATTTTCCATTCCAACCATATGAATCTTGATCTCTAGCCTTCCCCAAGTTGCTTTCCACTCAAATCTTCTTTCCACCAGATCCAAATCCTGTGAGAGAGAGTTGACTGTTGGGGAGACTTTCATTTGAAGCACAAGAGCAAGGAGTTCATCATCAACACACCATTTGTTACTTCTTGGAGAGTGGTGTCTCCTAGATTGGCTAGGTGTCACTTGGGAGCCTCCGACAAGATTGTGGAGTTGAACCAAGGAGTTTGTAAGGGCAAGGAGATCGCCTACTTCGTGAAGATCTACCGCTAGTGAGGCAAGTCCTTCGTGGGCGACAGCCATGGTGGGATAGACAAGGTTGCTTCTTCGTGGATCCTTCATGGGTGGAGCCCTCCGTGGACTCGTGCAACTATTACCCTTCGTGGGTTGAAGTCTCCATCAACGTGGAGGTATGATAGCACCACCTATCGGAACCATGACAAAAACATCCGTGTCTCCAATTGCGTTTGAATTCTCCAAACCCTTCCCTTTACATTCTTGCAAGTTGCATGCTTTATTTTCCGCTACCTATATACTCTTTGCATGCTTGCTTGAATTGCGTGAAGATTGCTTGACTTGCTTAAAGATAGCTAAAATCTGCCAAAGTCTAAAATTGGGAAAAGGTTAAGTTTTTAATTGGTCAAGTAGTCTAATCACCACCCCTCTAGACATACTTCAAGGTCCTACAGCAATTCACATGGCTTATTAGCAGCAATCATCCGTGTTATTATTGGTCTTCGCACACATTTCTAATTACGGACCTGTTTGCCGCGTATCACACACATCTTTTTCAGTTGAACCGTTTACATTGTATTGCCTAATCACACACAGTTCATCCCAGTGAACCATACGCTGTATACCGCACACGCCTTCATCTGGCTGCCCATTTCTTTTGTGCCTCCTCATCCCAAATAGTTAATTGAGCTGAACCGTATGCCCTGCATCGCACACACAACTAAATTCTGAACCGTGTTTGATGCATCTGTCATCGCAAACATTTTGCACCCTTTTGATGGGTTTTTTACACCACCATTTGGGATTATGGCATCGCACACAGTTTCGTCGAAGGGTCTCTGATCGTAGTGTCGCGTTTGGACCATCCTGCAGTAGTGAATCTCACATCATGATCCATATCAAGACAAAACAAAAAATTAATACCTTCCTAAGTCAAATTAGTTAACCTTTCTCGCGCTGTCGGTGGACCATGGTGGTCACCCCCCTCGACACGTACTATATATACACCTAGTAACACAGCCCTAAAAGAATTAATCCTCCCTGTTCGTAAAATGTGTAACTCTCCCTCGCTGGGTCAAAGTGATGGACAACTAACTCGCGGGCCCAACACAGAAGCGAAGCATATGTCACATGCGAGTGATCATCCTATATAGGACTACGTACCACTGTCTGCATGCATGTGGCCCAAGGAGCTGTTTGTGTGATGTTTGAATATGCAATGCACAATTTTGTTGTGGCACCATGTATATAGGAAACCAAAAAGTCCCCGCGAAGAGGGCGAGGTTCATGACGCGTGGCATGTGCTATATGTACGCCCCCATTCGACGCGTGGTATATATGTACTTCTACTGTATAGCACAAACTAAAAAAGAATCATTCCTTGATGATCAAATTAAACTCTCTCTCTCTCTCTCTCTCATTGGGTCAAAGTGATGGAGGACAACCCCGCATGCCCACGGATGGAAGCGCCACACGCGAGTGAGTTCCAATATATAGGGCAACCACCACCTGCATGGTATTGCGTGATGTTTCAATACCAATATAATGTGCAACTTTGAAGTGGAACCTGCCTCGGGAACCGAAAAGGCCCCACATGGAGCGAGGTTATGACACACATATATGTAGAGTATTCATGTTGCCCACTCTTTGACATGTACATACTCCTATACCGTGCATATACGTAACACAAACCAAAAAAGAACCATCCTTGTTGGTCAAATTAGCCTCTCTCTCGTTGTACATTCAATTGGTCGACAACGACCTCGTGGGCCCACAGAGAGAGGCACACGCGAGTGATGTCATAGGAAAAAACCACCGCGTGCATGAGCCCGTGTGTTATGTGATGCTTAAATACCCAATGCACAACTATGACGTGGCACATGCTTCACAAACCGGAAACGCACTACACCACGATGCCTGTAGCCCCCTCACTTCAAGCCAGCGGGAGTGTGTACACACGTGCTCGAACTTTGATATGGAATTCCAAAATGATCCACACCACACACATGCCAAGATGAATCCACCTTTTGGTCAAATTTATGCCTCTCGTTGTCGGTGGAAACTAAAAACCTTTGCGGGCTAATGAATGGGCACGTCGCTGATAAGCGCATGAGGAAGAGTGTCTGAGAGGACCACCAATGCATGCATGTGGCCCCAACATTATGTATGAAAGGGCTGTGTAATGCTTTAAATAACCAATTCACGACTTTGATGTGGCATATATGACTCAAAAAATGATCAATAATCCCACACGTAGGTTCACGAACATAGTGTACTGCTGGACCCCTCCCCCCACCCCCACACAGACAGACACACATATCCCGCACCACCATAGCCACTCTGAGGCATGTCAAACTTTTTCTGCAGTGAACATGAGACGAAAGGCGGGGTGTCGTGTTAATTTAAAAAAAAGACATCATACGACCATTTTTATACATTGATTGATTTCCTAGGGATTTACTGTGCAAAAACCAAATTTGAGCTACATGTGCACCAAAATGGGTTGCAAAATCATATGTGTCCCTGGGTGCATGTTCCCCTGTGCAAGAGATTTCAAAATATTGAGAATATATATTTTTAAAATTCAGTAAATCCAAAACTTAGTTGAAATCATGAAACTTATCGTGGGGTCATATATAGACACGAGTAGATTGTGATATTGTATTTTTTCATCAATGAGACCCGTTTTGATATAATCTTCTTACAAATGGGAGATTACTAAAAAATGGCAACTAATATCTCATACGTATTATTTATTCGGACCGTGTGCCTTAGACCGTGCCATGCTTCAATTAAGCAGTAAAGTGGAAATAAACCTAAAAACATACATGCTGCCACACACCCCGTGTGATGTAGGGTGGAACCCTAGGTGGCCGATCTTTCACGAAAGTAGCGGATCCCTACGAGGAACGTGATGAACACGAGGGGAAACACGAGGAGAACACGAGAGAAATCACTCAACCAATGTAACACCCCAAAAATTTAACCATGATTTATCAATTAAAATTTTGCCAGGAAATTTATTTTTTATTTTCTGGATTTTCTTTTAGTTCAGAACCACTCCTCTCTCCTAAATTGTGAAGTTTTCACCCCAAGTGGAAACTTTTCATAATATTATAGGACTTGTATACCCTCTCAAGAAAACATTTCTTTTATCAGTGGATTTAGTTGCATAGTTGTTTTTCCTGAGCTTAATTCCTTTAAAATGGGTTCCCATAAGCTTTAGGTCCTCTTTTGCACTACAACCATTTGATAAATGCACTTAAAATTTTCACCAAAATTTGGGGCATGTGATGTTTTTAGATCACTTTGATGAAAAAAATATATTATATTCATTGGAGATTTTGAGCTCTACCCCAAGTTTTCAAAACTGGTCCAGTTGGTAATATTGCACTACAACCTATTTAAATATTTCTTTAAAATTCCCACCAAAATTAGGGGATGTCAGTAGATGCATATAATTCAACTTTATGAAAAAAAACATTGACGTTCTTTGAAAAATTTGAGAAAATCATCCTCATCTTCATTCTGGTCCAGCTTGGTATTTTGCACTGCAACCGTATTTTAACTTTCCTTTTTACCCATGATTCTTTTTCCTGCTTATAAACCACCCTACAAAACCCTTAAATCCAGGAGAGTGGACCCATTGGAGTATATTTGGTTCATGCAGTTATAGCCTTTAGTTTCTGTCCAGATTGGGTTTTCTCAAAACTTACACTAACAATTTTTTGATTTTGACAAACTAATCTTGCCAACCTCTTCATCATCTAAAGAGACTAGGATCTGGGGATTTTGGCCACCCCAAGAGTTGCCTAGATGCCCTTGGCATTCTGTCAAACACCTTGTGTGCATGGACAGTTTTGACATAGCTTTTAGTTTGCACAATGGACCTGCTTGCTTTTCCTAACCAGCATGTCTCATGGGTCTACCTTAGTCTATAACCCCACCCTGCTAAACCCCATGTGGATTGGAGCCCCCTAGCATGCCTTGGCATTTTGCCGAATAGGTAGCGTGCGTGCGCTGGGCGCACCCAGAGCGCACGTTTTGCACGCGCACGCAGCCGAGTCGCCGCGTCGTGCCCCTGGCCTTTGCTCGCCCGCAGGTTGGCGCCTGCCTCGCCCGCTCACCAGAAACCTCCAGGCCGCCCCTGGAGCCCCACAGCGCTGCCGTCAGGTCGGCCACGGCAGCTAGCGGCCGGCCACAGCAGGCTCCTGCCATGGACGGCGGCGCCCAAGCCACCCTCGCGCGCCAGCTCGCCCCCTTGAGCTGTGGGGAGTTCGTCGGAATGCGCTGACCAGCTCCACTCGCCTCCACGTCGCCCTGTTGGTACAGAACGGCGGTTCGCCATTCTTATCCACGGCGGCCGTTGGAACCGACCTTGGCCGCCTATAAATAGGGACCCCCGAGCCTCTCCAAACCCCCAGGCAACATTAGGCCATCCCTCTGATGCTCCCCTAGCCAGCCATCGACGGGGGGAGGCCTTCTTCCTCGTCTCCGGCCAGTTCGGCCGCCGCTACACTTCGGTGCCATGCGTCGCGAGCAGAGCCTCCCCCATCCTTCCAGCGCCACTGTTCGACTCCTCATGGCCTTGCGGAGCCGCCCGACCTCTCAACTTCGACGGGGAGCCACCGTAGCCCAAGCCCCTAATCCTCCCGAAGCCACCGTCCGCCCCAGAGCTCGCCGCCGGCGACTCCCTTCGCCCCAGCCAGTCGTTCGACCACCGAGAGGACCGCCCTGGACCAGCGGATCCATCCCTGCCCTTGGAACCCCGCACGGAGCCACCGTTCATCGACGGCGATCGCCGAGCCCCGCCTCCGCTCGGGCAGAGGAGAAAGGAGGGGGAGCGACTCGTCAAACCTGACCAGTGGGCCCAAGGGACCCACTGTCAGTGACCCCAAGCCGGTCCACGCTGGCATAAGTGAAAGTGTAAAGCCCAGAGTACGCTTTCCCCCCCGAACCATTTTTCTTTTTTTGTTTATTTTATTTATTTTCTAAAAATAGAACTTTGACTAAACTTTGACTGGACATATCTTTTAGAATAAAACTCCAAATGAGTTGACTCCTTTCCCTACATCTCTCAAATTTCACCTAGTTTATTTTAAGATTTATTTCAAAAATAATTAGGAAAACTTTTTGTGCTGCTTTTAAAGTTTGTTTTAATTTGAATATTTTCAAAAATAGGATTTTGAAGAAGAAGGCAACTTTCAAAAAGTTTTGGAATGCACCCTGCCTCTCCAGAACTTGAAGGCAAGCATTCTGAACCCTGGCATATTATTGTCGTGTGTTGTTTTATGTGATGATATGAACATACTCGTAAGTGCATATTGATCATTCCGTCATATTGGAATTTAATCACCATCGTATGCCTTTCATGCATACCGGAAGGGATCCGGGGAAGCCTCTGTCTTGGGTAGACACGGGCTTGTCTCTAGTCCTCCGTCGAGACGGTTGTGTCCGGTACGGCATGATGAGGTATGACGAGTGGTGATTTTCTCTGTTGGTTGAAGTATAAATTTTTATGCTAATCATGCAAGGAATACTTAAACCTCCTGAGTCGACCATAGATCGAGTCTTGTTCCGGTAACCCCCATACTTGTTTCGTACTACCACTTGTCCCTGCCATAGGTAGTTTACGGTTCAGTAAGTCGTCAACCCCTTTCCTAGCACACATCGTACAGAGAGGCCATGGTGGAAGATACCGGCTACATCCGGTAGGCATGCCACCTGGTCTGGGGGCATGGGTGTTTCCGGTTGGAGCAGAGGGGGTAGCTCCCCTAGTTTGTGCGCGTTATAAATTTTGTGATCCCATGCTAATCGAGGTTGTAGCCTCCCCACTTAGAGTTTTGCTTAAACGGGTGTCATGGGTGATTCTGCACACCGTGAGTTAGGCTGGTGTGTGCGGTCAGGTGTGTTTTCAACTAAAAGACCCTAGATGGAATTAGTCCCGATGGACTAAAGAAATCCGTTACCCGTGGGTAAAGAGTACGCCTCTATAGAGGTTATATCTATTCGAATAGCCGTGACCATGGTTAAGGACTACAGTCTGGGATGGGTCAAGTGTCGGTCTTAGTGTCGGTCTTCCGAGGAAAAACTGCTAAACCAGGACATTGATTATGACATGTGACATATGATGATTATGATTATTATTATTGTGGACTAACCATTAACATTATTTGAATTATTGAGTATCCTTGGGACGGTTCTACGTCCTGGATATTCACCGTGATTACTCTTTTATAAGCCCTTTATGTGGTGTCGCACAGACGCCCGACTGTGGCATGCTTGTTATTCCTTTTATTTATAAGCCCTTTATGTGGTGTCGCTGAGACGCCTGACTGTGCCATGCTTGTTATTTATTTACTCTATAAGCCCTTTATGTGGTGTCGCACAGACGCCCGACTGTGGCATGTTTGCTACTTATTTTCCTTACAAGCCCTTTATGTGACGTCGCTCAGATGCCCGACTGAGGCATGCTTTATATTATTATCCTTTCAAGGCGTCACTTCAAACACCCGATCGGTGCATTCTATTTCTACTCTCTGATTGCATATTCGTATTTGACATGAATAACCTGCTTGCATGCATCATGATTTTTATGACTGACGTTGTGATCATAGAGAATTTTAGAGCTTGATTATCATTTGATATATTATACCTGTGTTCATAATGTTTGCGAGTACATTCAAAAGTACTCACTGGCTTGTCCCTGGCTATTGTCTTGGCCAGATTTCTTGCATGGAGAGGAGCGCTATGATGACAGCCGGAACCCACGCAATGGTGACAGCAGCCTCGCGAAGATAGGAGTTACCCTGGTCAGCTGTTCTTGTGGGAAATGGAGTCACATAGACGCAGATGAACCACAGACCGCTTCCGCCATAAGCCAATAGAAACCAATTGATGTACTCATAGGCCAGAATGGTCTTGTACTACACAGTTTGTATTTTGCTTGGAATTTCTGTATCAAGTTAGTGCCTCATTAGCTAACAGTAATCCTGTGGCTGGTGAGCACAAGGGCCATTTTCTGGGAAATTGATATCCCGAAAATCTGGTCCTGACAACCTTGGTATCAGAGCCAAGCTGACCATTGGCTAATCCTATCTTAGCCATGTCGAAAAACCTAGGTTAACCAACCCACCAGACCTTAACCTAACCCCAGCCAAGCTTCTCGTGTAAGATAGCCACACAGTGACCCCGACGCTGTCGGGCAATGGGTGCCCAACCTATCGCTTTAGCCTGCCGATCACGCCGCCCGATGATCGACACCTAAAACGTCTTATTCGCAAGCGTGCGAAGGAAGACTCCGTCCCCTTTTTCTATAAAAAGGGCAAGCTAGCCTCAACTCAGCACAGCACAACCTCTTCCCCAAACCGAGCCATAATGTCTGGCCCCGTCGTGCACAATGAGACCACAACAACCAACCTTGGAGGTTCTGTAACCGTGTTAGCAAACCTCACCCGCCGTGTCTTTGCATTAGAAGAGCCCCCAGAATATGTTGTGTACCAAGGACCCATGAGCGGTGAGAGCCGTCAATTCTGGGCCACTGTGCACGTCTATGGTAGGGGTCTATCGCTGTAACGCCTCTGAGTTCACCAGAAGGACAACTTCCTTTGAGCCACAAGCCATCAAACTAGCTGCTCGAGAGGCTATAGTTCAACTCCGGCACTTGTCGCCCAGAGTTAACTGTCGCTCGTTCTACTACTACCCCAGCCGTGACGGGTATGGTAGGCCACCCCAAGTTGCCAACGGAGATCACGAGACGGACCCTGCATTGTTACATCTGGTGCGCTATGTGAGTGCACTAGAGGAACTGTTTGATCAAATCACCCTTGATCTGATCGCATCTCGTGGAGAACTGGTTCGCCGAGCCCCGGCAAGAGGAGAAGGGGAGCCCGACGTCGACAACCCAGTCGTGCTATTTAGACAACCGATCGAGTCCTTGAGGACTGCCCCAACCATCGACCAAGGTGCTTTGGTGTCCCCAGAAGTGCTTCGTCGCCTTTTGGGAACACGCTCCAATGGGATCGTAGCCAACAACCCCCGCGATGTTCATCATCGATACCCCGACCCTGCAGTTCCTCAACCCCCTCTAGCTAACCCCGACGGTGAAACCCGAGGAGAAGCCTCGGCGTCCACAAGGCACCCCCGCTTAGATATTAACGAGGTAGACTAAGTCACTCGAGTAGTACCAAGCCTTGGTATTTCTACGCCCTGTAATTATGTGATCCTGTATCGCCATAATTAATGCAGCCTGCTTGTGTGCCTCTGTTTTGAATAGCAACCATACACAAGTATGTTGGCATGCGGTTGCATTTTTAAATTCCGGGCGTAGCTACCAAAAACCACCCCGTCGACACCCACAGTAATATGTCACTTTTGTGAGATATGGGTATCCGTGGCTTTGACCCCGACCCCATAGGACAGAACCGACAAACTAGTTGCCCCTCACCGCGGTAAATAACCCAGCCCAGTTGCTATATAAAAGGCCACCTCGTGACCTTGCCAAGTACCCCTCACCTTGTGCTCAACTCTCACAGCTATTCCTTTGCCATGCCGAGCCCTAGCATTTATCTGAGAACTCCAGACGCGACCCTGGGTAGTTTTGTTAAAATATTGTGGGACTTTACGTGCAGTACCATGGGTTCTATCTTTCCACCCCAGTATGAGTTGCCCAAATCGAGGATCAGCCCATCCACCTCAAAATATTGGGCAGTGGTGCACATCCCTCCCGCAAACCCAAACCAGGATCCAACAGAAGTCTCCTTCGTGGGGAAATCTATGCCGACTCCGCATATGGCCATAGAAGCTGCTGCATACGAAGCACTTGCTCGCCTTCAATTCGCGGTACCCTATGCCAGCGAACAAGGGTATTATTACTTTCTGAGTCGCGCAGCACCCGGAGAAGTAGCATCTTTTCCCGCTGGGCGAATTGAGAGAGACCCAGTATTGGCCAACCTTGCCCAGTATGTCATCGCTCAAGAGCATTTGACCCAGCGAGTAATAGGTTATCTCCAGAGCCTCGCTGATTTAAATCCACAGATCGCCATCGGCAGACCACTGAGGCCCGACCAGGAGAGACACATTCATCGACTAGTCAATCCGCTTCCCTCGATAGAAGAGGAGTGTGCCCCAGTACCAGAGACGTTTTCTCAGGACCCTGTCCATTTATCGTTTTCATTGTAGACGTCACTGGTACGTTCATTGTTCCAGCATTTATGTATGTGTTGCAACTTAAGCGTTATGTTCTAGATTTGTGTGATTAATTAAATATTTGGTTTCAACATATGTGAGTAGATTGTACTGCTGTTAATTTTGATTAACTGTTTTCACTCTCAGTAAATTTTGGAGTGAGATTTTCTTTCCCTGAGTGGTTGCAGCATATAACGCTTCACGTCAGAGATTCTTATTCACGCAGCACCATAACAACAGACTCACAACCACAACCACTCGAACACATGCACTAATTGTAAATCCTCGTGCACATGTTGCACCTAACCGATCACCTCCCTAGCACACCATAGTCTCTGAAGGAGAGAGTTGTGGGTAATCAATCATGTGCAAGTTGCCTCCGGCACACCGACAGCAGTTAGCACCCGACACCACGCCTAATCCTCGTGATCGCCGCCACCGCGGAGAGCCAACACTCGAACGGCAGCATCACGACGATCATCAAGGATCATCGCGCACAGGAGCACAGAGAACCCCAGCAAAGCTGCCAGCCCTCCGCACACCAGGATCGTGCACCAGTCCGACATCACCTCCGCCATTAGAGCCTCGTCTCGAGCTCCTGCAAACAGAAATGGAGAAGAAGGAGGGAGAACGCGAAGCAATGCCAGGTGTGAGGAACAAGAAAGGAGCACCACGGTCATTTTATAGCTCGAGATCGGTGTACGGTGGGCGAGGTCCACCAGCGCCGCTCGTCGCTCGATCTCCGGTGTTCGGAGGCGAATCCGCGAGCAGTGCCGACAGCGCACTTGCCCGCGAGGTGAGTGCACGCTGCACCTGCAGCTAGCACGTCGCGCACTACCGTAGTACGGCCTAGATGCCCTACTCGCTAGACGTCGCCGGTGGAGAAAGCACGGGAAAGCGCGCGGGAGAGAGGAAGAAGAGAGAGACGGAGGTAGAAGAAGAGACTGACAGTGGACCCCGGGTCCACCTGCTGCCTAGAGGGAGCACTGCTTTCGGTTATTAACGTATTTTAGAAATTTAGAATTTATTCTAAATTTACTGTATCCAACGTAGAAATCTCTCGTTTTCCCCGAACCATGGATTTTTCCAGGCAGCGCCAGTGTTCCACACTGTAGTTTTACACCACTTATTTCCCGCTCACTGTAGCCACATTTTATTGCATAAGATGATTATTTTTTTAAGAGTAATATTTGTTCAAAACAGCTTTTAGCAAATCTCGAGGACGAGATTTTTCTTAAGGGGAGCAGTGTTGTAACACCCCCAAAATTTAACCATGATTTATCAATTAAAATTTTGCGAGGAAATTTAATTTTTATATTCTGGATTTTATTTTAGTTCAGAACCACACCTCTCTCCTAAATTGTGAAGTTTTCACCCCAAGTGGAAACTTTTCATAATATTATAGGACTTGTATACCCTCTCAAGAAAACATTTCTTTTATCAGTGGATTTATTTGCATAGTTGTTTATCCTGAGCTTTATTCCTTTAAAATGGGTTCCCATAAGCTTTAGGGCCTCTTTTGCACTACAACCATTTGATAAATGCACTTAAAATTTTCACCAAAATTTGGGGATGTCATGTGATGTTTTTAAAAAACTTTGATGCAAAAATATATTTTATTCATTGGAGATTCTGAGCTCTACCCCAAGTTTTCAAAATTGGTCCAGTTGGTAATATTGCACTACAACCTATTTAAATATTTCTTTAAAATTCCCACCAAAATTAGGGGATGTCAGTAGATGCATATAATTCAACTTTATGCAAAAACCCATTGATGTTCTTTGAAAATTTTGAGCAAATCATCCTCATCTTCATTATGGTCCAGCTTGGTATTTTGCACTGCAACCATATTTTAGCTTGCCCTTTTACCCATGATTCTCTTTCCTGCTTATAAACCACCCAACAAAACCCTTAAGTCCAGGAGAGTGGACCCATTGGAGTATATTTGGTTCATGCAATTACATCCTTTATTTTCTGTCCAGATTGGGTTTTCTCAAAAACTTACACTAACAAGTTTTTGTTTTTGACAAACTAATCTTGCCAACCTCTTCATCATCTAAAGAGACTAGGATCTGGGGATTTTGGCCACCCCAAGAGTTGCCTAGATGCCCTTGGCATTCTGTCAAACACCTTGTGTGCATGGACAGTTTTGACATAGCTTTTAGTTTGCACAATGGACCTGCTTGCTTTGCCTAACCAGCATGTCTCACGGCTCTACCTTAGTCTATAACCCCACCCAGCTAAACCTCATGTGGATTGGAGCCCCCTAGCATGCCTTGGCATTTCGCCGAACAGGTAGCGTGCGTGCGCTGGGCGCGCCCAGAGCGCACGTTTTGCACGCACGCAGGGCCGCGCCCCGGCCTCACCCGCTCATTAGAAACCTCCAGGCCGCCCCTGGAGCCCCATAGCACCGCCGTCAGGTCAGCCACGGCAGCTAGCGGCCGGCCACAGCAGGCTCCTACCATGGACGGCGCCGCACGAGCCACCCTCGCGCGCCAGCTCGCCCCCTTGAGCAGTGGGGAGTTCATCGAAATGCGCCGACCAGCTCCACTCGCCTCCACGTTGCCCTGCTGCTGCAGAACGGTGGTTCGCCGTTCTTATCCACGGCCGCCGTAGGAACCAACCTTGGCCACCTATAAATTGGGACCCCCGAGCCTCTCCAAACCCCCAGGCAACCTCAGGCCATCCCTCTGATGCTCCCCTAGCCAGCCATCAACAGGGGAGGCCTTCATCCTCGTCTCCGGCCAGTTCGGCTGCCGCCACACTCCGGTGCCATGCGTCGTGAGCAGAGCCTCCCCCATCATTCCAGAGCCACCGTTCGACTCCCCATGGCCTTGCCGAGCCGCCCGACCTCTCAGCTTCGACGGGGAGCCACCGTCGCCCAAGCCCCTAATCATCCCGAAGCCACCGTCCGCCGCAGAGCTCGCCGCTGGCAACTCCCTTCGCCCCCGCCAGCCGTTCGACCACCGAGAGGACCGCCCTGGACCAGCGGATCCATCCCTGCCCTTGGAACCCCGGTGGGAGCCGCCGTTCGTTGACGGCGATCGCCGGAGCCCCGCCTCCGCTCGGGCAGAGGAGAAAGGAGGGGGAGCGACTGGTCAAACCTGACCAGTGGGCCCAAGGGATCCATTGTCAGTATGATTCCGTGCTATTGGAATTTGATACGTTGTGATAGTAATCACCATCGTATGCCTTTCATGCATACCGGAAGGAATCCGGGGAAGCCTCTGTCTTGGGTAGACACGGGCTTGTTTCTAGTCCTCTGTCGAGACGGTTGTGTCCGGTACGGCATGATGAGGTATGACAAGTGGTGATTTTGTCTGTTGGTTGAAGTATAAATTGTTATGCTAATCATGCAGGGAATACTTAAACCTCCTGAGTCGACCATAGATCGAGTCTTGTTCTGGTAACCCCCATACTTGTTTCGTACTACCACTTGTCCCTGCCATAGGTAGGGTACGGTTCAAGAAGTCGTCAACCCCTTTCCTAGCACACACCGCATGAGAGGCCATGGTGGAAGATACCGCTGCATCCGGTAGGCATGCCACCTGGTCTGGGGCATGGGTGTTTCCGGTTGGAGCCGAGGGGTAGCTCTAGTTTGCACGCTGCGTTATAAAATTTGTGATCCCATGCTAATCGAGATTGTAGCCTCCCCACTTAGAGTTTTGCTTAAACGGGTGTCATGGGTGATTCCAGACACCGGTGAGTTAGGCTGGTGTGTGCGATCAGGTGTGTTTTCAACTAAAAGACCCTAGACGGAATTAGTCCCGATAGACTAAAGAAATCCGTTACCCGTGGGTAAAGAGTACGCCCTCTGCAGAGGTTATATCTATTCGAATAGCCGTGTCCATGGTTAAGGACTACAGTCTGGGATGGGTCAAGTGTCGGTCTTAGTGTCGGTCTTCGGAGGAAAAACTGCTAAACCAGAACATTGATTATGACCTGTGACATATGATGATTATGATTATTACTATTGTGGACTAACCATTTACATTATTTGAATTATTGAGTATCCCTGGGACGGTTCTACCTCCTGGATATTCACAGTGATTACTCTCTTATAAGCCCTTTATGTGGTGTCGCACAGACGCCTATCTGTGGCATGCTTGTTATTCCTTTCATTTATAAGCCCTTTATGTGGTGTCACTGAGACACCCGACTATGGCATGCTTGTTATTTATTTACTCTATAAGCCCTTTATGTGGTGTCGCACAGACGCCCGACTGTGGCATGTTTGCTACTTATTTTCCTTACAAGCCCTTTATGTGACGTCGCTCAGATGCCCGACTGAGGCATGCTTTATATTATTATCCTTTCGAGGCGTCACTTCAAACACCCGATCAGTGCATTCTATTTCTACTCTCTGATTGCATATTCGTATTTGACATGAATAACCTGCTTGCATGCATCATGATTTTTATGACTGGCGTTGTGATCATAGAGAATTTCAGAGCTTGATTATCATTTGATATATTATACATGTGTTCATAATGTTTGCGAGTACATTCAAAAGTACTCACTGGCTTGTCCCTGGCTATTGTCTTGGCTAGATTTCTTGCATGGAGAGGAGCGTTGCGATGACAGCCCCAGAACCCACGCAATGGTGACAGCAGCCTCGCGAAGATAGGAGTTACCCTGGTCAGCTGTTCTTGTGGGAAATGGAGTCCCATAGAAGCAGATGAATCACAAACCACTTCCGCCATCATCCAATAGAAACCAATTGATGTACTAATAGGCCAGAATGGTCATGTACTACACAGTTTGTATTTTGCTTGGAATTTATGTATCAAGTTAGTGCCTCATCAGCTAACAGTAATCCTGGGGCTGGTGAGCACAAGGGCCATTTTCTGGGAAATTGATATCCCAAAAATCCGGTCCTGACAACCAACAAGAATAGATCACACATGCGCTAGATCGATGAACACAAAGGTAAGATACAAGATCCAAAGTTAACAATGGACGATACAAACGGTAACCGGTTCTTCTCTGTGAGGAGGTCTTGATGGGGGTCTTCTTCGCAAAGGAGGTCTTGATTCCAAGGTGGATCTTCTCCGAAGAGGGGCCGCGGTCTCTCTCATGGAGTAGATACAATATGGATGAGCAATGCTCTATCTCAAGTATGAGCTAAACCAATGCTAACCCTAGAAAGAGGAAGAGGATGGAGTATATATAGTCTAGGGGGGCGAAGAGGTACATGGGCTTCGGCCCTTTACTGTGCGCAGACAGGCGGGGCCGGATGTCCGGGGCTTCAGGAGGGGTCGGATGTCCGGGCCGGGGGTGACAATCCCCAAGTGCAAGGAATCAACGTAGCACTTTCCAAAGGTGGAAGTGATAAGTATGGAGTGTCGAACCCACAAGGAGCTAAAGCTAAGATCAATATTCTCTCAAGCCCTATCTCGCCATCGACACGACTCTCACGCAATCAACGTTTACTTCCAACTAGAAACGAGAAATAAAACTACGTTGTGGGTATGAAGAGGATAACTTTGCATGGTGTCGGAGAGCTAAAACATAAAAGTAGGTGATGTTATCATAAAGTTAGAATATATTACTAAATAATATAAATAGCGAGTGTGGAATAATGGTGGATCGGTGTGCGGAATTGTCCTATGCAATTGTTAACAAGACCGGTAATCACTATTGCAGTTTCATATGAGGGAGAGGCATAGGCTAACATACTTTCTCTACTTGGATCATATGAACTTATGATTGGAACTCTAGAAAGCATCCGCAACTACTAAAGATCATTAAGGTAAAACCCAACCATAGCATTAAAGCATCAAGTCCTCTTTATTCCCATACGCAACAATCCCTCTTACTCGGGTTTGTGTTTCAGTCACTCACCAACCCACTATAAGCGAATCATGAACGTATTGCAACACCCTACAATGGGAATCCCTCATGCTTGTGCGACACGGAGGGCACCATAGGAGAGCACCAAAATAAACATACAACTCATACCAATCTATATCATTAATCAACCCAAAGACAGAAGATATATACTCAACACATCATAGGATGGCAACACATCATTGGATCGTAATATTTGGCATAAAGCACCATGTTCAAGTAGGGATTACAGCGGGGTGCGGGAGAGTGGACCGTGTAAAAGAGATGAGGATGGTGATGATGATGGTGATGTTGATGAAGACAATCACCGTGGCGATGATTCCCCTCCCGATGGCACTCCGGCGCCACCAAAAGAGAGGAGGAGAGGTTCTCCCCCTTGTGCTTCCTCCTCCATGGCCTCCACCCTCTTGTCCTTGGCCTTCATGGTGATGATGGCCCCTCCGGGATACTCCTCCATGGCCACCGGTGATGATAGCCCTCCGGCAGGTGCCGAGAGGGCCTAGATTTATTTCTCGTGGCTACAAAGGCTTGCGGCGGAACTCCCGATCTAGGTTTCTTTCTGGAAGTTTGGGTATATATAGAAGAGTTTTGCGTTGATTTCACGTCAGGGGGGTCTCCGGGCTGTCCACAAGGTAGCGGGCGCGCCCCCCACCCTCATGGGCAGCCCGGGACTCATCTGGCCTGCTTCTGGTACTCCGTGGGCTTCTTTTAGTCCAAAAATAATCTCCGTCAAGTGGCACATCAATTGGACTCCGTTTAGTTTTCCTTTTCTACTATACTCTAAAACAAGGAGAAAACAGAAACTTGCACTGGGCTCTAGGTTAATAGGTTGGTGGACATTAGGAATTTTTCTATTAATCTTCTTCAAAAAGAATCAACTAAAAAGCACTATTCTGTAAAAAATTACAGCTAATCTCGTGAGTGCAAAGTTTCTGTTTTTTACAGCAAGATCACATTAACTTTCACCCATGTCTTCCCAAAGGTCTTACTTGGCACTTTATTGAAACAAAAGCTATAAAACATGATTACTACAGTAGCTTAATCATGTAAACACACAAAAACAGTAAGGGTAAATATTGGGTTGTCTCCCAACAAGCGCTTTTCTTTAATGCCTTTTAGCTAGGCATGATGATTTCAATGATGCTCACATAGAAGAAAATAATTGAAACATAAAGGGAGCATCATGAAGAATATGACTAGCCCAATTGATTCTAACCAACTTCCTATGCCTAGGGATTTAGTGAGCACACAACTTATAAGAACAACAATCAACTAGCATAGGAAGGCAAAACAAGTATAACTTCAAAAGTTTAAGCACATAGAGAGGAAACTTGATATTATTACAACTCATACGAGCATGTATTCCTCTCTCATAATAATTTTCAGTCGCATCATGGATAGCAACTTTGTTCTCATACTCAATTGTAACCTCTTCCAAAATAGTGGAGTCATTACTAGCTAAAGTTGACACTCTTCCAAATCCACTTTCATAAATATCATACTAAGATTCAACATCCTCCAAAATAGTGGGATCACTAATTCCTAAAGTTGACACTCTTCCAACCCACTTTAAATGATAGTATTATTCATACTCCAAAATATATAAGTGAAGTTCATGGAGCATTCTACAACTAACCAATATCCAAGCTCAAAATGTATAAGTGAAGCACATGAAGCATTCTATAAAACCATACTCAAAAGATTTAAGTGAAGCACAAAGAGCAATTCTATAAGATCATACTTAAAAGATTTAAGTGAAGCACATGAAGTATTCTATAAATTGATGAAGGGACATATCATACTAGCATGGTTCTTAAAGGAAAAACAAAAACACAAAGGACACAAATCATGTGAACAAAGCAAAAACCGAGGTATACCGATAATTGTTGAAGAAGAAAGATGGGATACCAACCGGGGCATCCCCAAGCCTAGATGCTTGAGTATACTTTGAAATACTTACATGGGGTGCGTTGGTCATCTCCAAGCTTGAACTCTTGCCTCTATTTATTCTTCTCATATTGATAGCTCCTCGACCTTCAGACACTTCATCCACACAAAACTTTAACAAAAACTTGTGAGATCCGTTAGTGTAATAAAGAAAATCACTACCTTTAGGTACTGTAATGAACTCATTCTTTATTTATATTGGTGTTAAACCGACTGTATTCCAACTTCTCTATGGTTCATACCCCCCGATACTAGCCATAGATTCATCGAAATAAGCAAACAACACACGCAAAATAGAATCTGTTAAAAACAGAATAGTCTGTAGTAATATGGAAGTTTCGTAAACTTCTGTTACTCCTAAAATTATGAACTAAATTTTAAAATTTGAACAATTTGTACAGAACTAATGTGCAAAACGTTTCAGACCCATTTGACTTTCCAGTAAAAAAACGTAAATTCACGCACTACAGCCAAAATTTCTGTTTTTGTTCTGCACATAGTAAACAAGCAATCTAATCATCCTAAAACCAAAGCTTGGCACATTATTTTTATAATACAATGAATATATACAAGGGGATAATTATTTATAGAGAAACTTCCATGAAAAATTCTACATTGTTTCCGTGAGCATGAACACAAGTGCTCAAGGTCGACCCTCACTTCTTCAATGCATAACATTCCAATCGCTTCTCTTTTTGAAAAACTTTTTAGGCATGAAAGGCAAGTAATATTTTTTTTGTATTTTCGTTCTTTTAATTTTTTTGTATGTTTCACCCACAACTAAACAGAAACAAAAAGGAAAAAAACAAAATCTACTTCGTGAAGAAAGCAAACAAGCACACATGAGAATATCAACCCCACGCTATTGCTCCCCGGCAACGGCGCCAGAAAAGAGCTTGAGAATCCCCAAGTGCAAGGAATCATCGTAGCACTTTCTAAAGGTGGAAGTGATAAGTATGGAGTGTCAAACCCACAAGGAGCTAAAGGTAAGATCAATATTCTCTCAAGCCCTATCTGCCACTGATCCGACTCTATGTGCACCGAACGTTTACTTCCAACTAGAAACGAGAAATAAAACTACATTGTGGGTATGAAGAGGATAACTTTGCATGGTGTCGGAGAACAAAAACATAAAAGTAGGTGCTGTTATCATAAAGTTAGAATATATTACTAAATAATATAAATAGCGAGTGTGGAATACTGGTGGATCGATGTGCGGAATTGTCCTATGCAATTGTTAACAAGACCGGTAATCACTATTGCAGTTTCATATGAGGGAGAGGCATAAGCTAACATACTTTCTCTACTTGGATCATATGAACTTATGATTGGAACTCTAGCAAGCATCCGCAACTACTAAAGATCATTAAGGTAAAACCCAACCATAGCATTAAAGCATCAAGTCCTCTTTATTCCCATACGCAACAATCCCTCTTACTCGGGTTTGTGTTTCAGTCACTCACCAACCCACTATAAGCGAATCATGAACGTATTGCAACACCCTACAACGGGAATCCCTCACGCTTGCGCGACACGGAGGACACCATAGGAGAGCACCAAAACAAACATGCAACTCATACCAATCTAGATCATTAATCAACCCAAAGACAAAAGATATCTACTCAAAACATCATAGGATGGCAACACATCATTGGATCATAATATGTGGCATAAAGCACCATGTTCAAGTAGGGATTACAGCGGGGTGCGGGAGAGTGGACCGTGTAAAAGAGATGAGGATGGTGATGATGATGGTGATGTTGATGAAGACAATCACCGTGGCGATGATTCCCCTCCCGATGGCACTCCGGCGCCACCAAAAGAGAGGAGGAGAGGTTCTCCCCCTTGTGCTTCCTCCTCCATGGCCTCCACCCTCTTGTCCTTGGCCTTCATGGTGATGATGGCCCCTCCGGGATACTCCTCCATGGCCACCGGTGATGATAGCCCCCTCCGGCAGGGTGCCAGAGAGGGCCTAGATTTATTTCTCGTGGCTACAGAGGCTTGCGGCGGCGGAACTCCCGATATAGGTTTCTTTCTGGAAGTTTGGGTATATATAGAAGAGTTTTGCGTTGATTTCACGTCAGGGGGGTCTCCGGGCTGTCCACAAGGTAGCGGGCGCGCCCCCCACCCTCATGGGCAGCCCGGGACTCTTCTGGCCTGCTTCTGGTACTCCGTGGGCTTCTTTTAGTCCAAAAATAATCTCCGTCAAGTGGCACATCAATTGGACTCCGTTTAGTTTTCCTTTTCTACGATACTCTAAAACAAGGAGAAAACATAAACTGGCACTGGGCTCTAGGTTAATAGGTTCGTCCCAAAAATCATATAAAATATCATATAAATGCATATAAAACATCCTAGAAGGATAGTATAATAGCATGAATACTTCATACATTATAGATACGTTGGAGACGTATCAGCATCCCCAAGCTTAATTCCTGCTCGTCCTCGAGTAGGTAAATGATAAAGGAAATAATTTATGAAGTGTGAATGCTAGCAAGTGCATAAGTTTGATCAATGATAATTCCAATCACTTTTTCTAGCATCATTATATGTCATAACAATAGCTCATCTCAAAAACTTTTCGTGAACAAGTAACTAGCAAGTCACATGTTAAAGTATAGATCATAAAATTTCTTGAAACTAACAAACAATATTCTCAGTCATCAAACAATTGCAATTCATCTCATTTTCAGGAAGAGTCTATGTCAGAGCTTTGATTTAGCAAACTCCACATACTCAACTATCATTTAGTCTTTCACAATTGCTAACACTCACGCAATACTTGTGGTTATGGAGTTTTAATCGGACACAGAGAAAGATAGGGCTTATAGTGTCGCCTCCCAAACTTTTACCTCACTGTTAATGACAAAAATAATATCTCATGCCAAATTACATAAAATTATATATATATATATATATATATATATATATATATATATATATATATATATATCAGGATCTTTCCAATACACTGTGCTTGCCAAAGGATAAAACGTAAAAAGGAAAGGTGAAGATCACCATGACTCTTGCATAAGGTAGAACATAATAATAAAAGATAGGCCCTTCGCAGAGGGAAGCAGAGGTTGCCATGCGCTTTCAGGGTTAGATGCACAAAATCTTAATGCGAAAGAACGTCACTTTATATTGCCCCTTATGATATGAACCTTTATTATGCAGTCCGTCGCTTTTATTTCTTCCACATCACAAGATCGTATAAAGCTTATTTCCCCCACCAATCAATCATACATATTTAGAGAGCAATTTTATTGCTTGCACCGATGACAACTTACTTGAAGGATCTTACTCAATCCATAGGTAGATATGGTGGACTCTCATGGCAAAACTGGTTTTAATGGTATTTGGAAGCACAAGTAGTATCTCTACTTGGTGCAAAGAATTGGGCTAGCATGAGGGGGAAAGGCAAGGTCAACATGTTGGATGATCCATGACAAGATACTTTACTTTAGATATAAGAAAACATAACCCATTACGTTGTCTTCCTTGTCCAACATCAACTGTTTAGCATGTCATATTTTAATGAGTGCTCCCAATCATAAAAGATGTCCAGGATAGTATATTTATATGTGAAACATCTCTTCCTTCAATATTCTTTCATGAATTGTTCAAGTGACCAATTCTACGTTTGCTAACTTTCAATAAGATTACTACCTATACTTACTATGTGTGAAGTCATTACTCCCCATGTTATAAGCATATGAAACATATATAAATTCAGGTTTATGACATTCAACTTATTCAACCATTTACTCATAGGATATACGTGAAGCACATGAGTAAATGACAAACTACTCCAAAAGATATGAGTGAAGATCACTGAGTAGTAAATAATTAACTAGACAAGGGAGGATTATTTTTCATTCAATATTTCAGATCCAATGACTTTATTCAAACAGCAAGTAAAATTGAAAATACGCTCCAAGCAAAACACATATCACGTGATGAATAAAAATATAGCTCCGACTAAGGTATACAGATAGTTTTGAAGACGAAAGAGGGGATGCCTTCCGGGGCATCCCCAAGCTTAGTCGCTTGAGTCTTCCTTGAATATTACCTTGGGGTGCCTTGGGCATACCCAATCTTAGGGTGTTTCCACTCCTTATTCACCTCATATCGATATCTCACCCAAAACTTGAAAACTTCAATCACATAAAACTTAACCAAACTTCATGAGATAGGTTAGTATGATAAAGAGCAACCATTCACTTTGGTACTGTCAAAGACAAGGTTCATAATTGTTCTCACACAATGCATACTGTACCATATCATTTCTACAGTTTATATTGAGGAATATAAGCCATAGAAACTAGTAAACAAGCAAACTATGCAATGAAAACAGAATCTGTCAGAAACAGAACAATCTGTAATGATCTGAACAATAACCATACTTCTGCTACTCCAAAAATTATGAAATAAATTGGTGGACGTGAGGAATTTGTAATGATCTGAACAATAACCATACTTCTGCTACTCCAAAAATTATGAAATAAATTGGTGGACGTGAGGAATTTGTCTATTAATCTTCTGAAAAAAGAATCAACTAAAAAGCACTCTTATGTAAAAAAATTACAGCTAATCTCGTGAGTGCAAAGTTTCTGTTTTTTACAGCACGATCACATTAACTTTCACCCAAGTCTTCCCAAAGGTCTTACTTGGCACTTTATTGAAAAAAAAGCTATAAAACATGATTACTACAGTAGCTTAATCATGTAAACACACAAAAACAGTAAGGGTAAATATTGGGTTGTCTCCCAACAAGTGCTTTTCTTTAATGCCTTTTAGCTAGGCATGATGATTTCAATGATGCTCACATAGAAGATAAGAATTGAAACATAAAGGGAGCATCATGAAGAATATGACTAGCCCAATTGATTCTAACCAACTTCCTATGCCTAGGGATTTTGTGAAGACACAACTTATAACAACAACAATCAACTAGCATAGGAAGGCAAAACAAGTATAACTTCAAAACTTTAAGCACATAGAGAGGAAACTTGATATTATTGCAACTCATACAAGCATGTATTCCTCTCTCATAATACTTTTCAGTCGCATAATGGATAACAAATTTGTTCTGATACTCAATTGGAACCTCTTACAAAATAGTGGAGTCATTACTAGCTAAAGTTGACACTCTTCCAAATCCACTTTCATAAATATCATACTAAGATTCAACATCCTCCAAAATAGTGGGATCACTAATTCCTAAAGGTGACACTCTTCCAAACCCATTTTAAATGATAGTATTATTCATACTCCAAAATATATAAGTGAAGTTCATGGAGCATTATACAACTAACCAATATCCAAGCTCAAAATGTATAAGTGAAGCACATGAAGCATTCTATAAAACCATACTCAAATGATTTAAGTGAAGCACAAAGAGCAATTCTATAAGATCATACTTAAAAGATTTAAGTGAAGCACATGAAGTATTCTATAAATTGATGAAGGGAAATCTCATACTAGCTTGGTTCTTAAAGGAAAAACAAAAACACAAAGGACACAAATCATGTGAACAAAGCAAAAACCGAGGTATACCGATAATTGTTGAAGATGAAAGATGGGATGCCAAACGGGGCATCCCCAAGCTTAGATGCTTGAGTATACTTTGAAATATTTACATCGGGTGCCTTGGTCATCCCCAAGCTTGAACTCTTGCCTCTCTTTATTCTTCTCATATTGATAGCTCCTCGACCTTCAGACACTTCATCCACACAAAACTTTAACAAAAACTTATGAGATCCGTTAGTGTAATAAACCAAATCACAACCTTTAGGTACTGTAATTAACTCATTATTTATTTATATTGGTGTTAAACCTACTGTATTCCAACTTCTGTATGGTTCATACCCCCCGATACTAGCCATAGATTCATCGAAATAAGCAAACAACACACGCAAAACAGAATCTGTTAAAAACAGGATAGTCTGTAGTAATCTGGAAGTTTGGTAAACTTATGTAAATCCTAAAATTATGAACTAAATTTTAAAATTTTAATAATTTGTACAGAACTAATGTTCAAAAAGTTTCAGACCCATTTGACTTTCCAGTAAAAAACGTAAATTCACGCACTACAGCCAAAGTTTCTGTTTTTGTTCTGCACATAGTAAACAAGCAATCTAATCATCCTAAAACCAAAGCTTGGCACATTATTTTTATAATACAATGAATATATACAAGGGGATAATTATTTACAGAGAAACTTCCATGAAAAATTCTACATTGTTTCCGTGAGCATGAACACAAGTGCTCATGGTCGACCCTCACTTCTTCAATGCATAACTTTCCAATCGCTTCTCTTTTTGAAAAACTTTTTAGGCATGCAAGGCAAGTAATTTGTTTTTGTATTTTCATTCTTTTAATTTTTTTTGTATGTTTCACCCACAACTAAACAGAAACAAAAAGGAACAAAACAAAATCTACTTAGTGAAGAAAGCAAACAAGCACACACGAGAATATCAACCCCACGCTATTGCTCCCCGGCAACGGTGCCTAAGAAGAGCTTGAGAATCCCCAAGTGCAAGGAATCATCGTAGAACTTTCCAAAGGTGGAAGTGATAAGTATGGAGTGTCGAACCCACAAGGAGCTAAAGGTAAGATCAATATTGTCTCAAGCCCTATCTGCCACTGATACGACTCTATGTGCACCGAACGTTTACTTCCAACTAGAAACGAGAAATAAAACTACGTTGTGGGTATGAAGAGGATAACTTTGCATGGTGTCGGAGAGCTAAAACATAAAAGTAGGTGCTGTTATCATAAAGTTTCATATGAGGGAGAGGCATAAGCTAACATATTTTTCTACTTGGATCATATGCACTTATGATTGGAACTCTAGCAAGCATCCGCAACTACTAAAGATCATTAAGGTAAAACCCAACCATCGCATTAAAGCATCAAGTCCTCTTTATACCGATACGCAACAATCCCTCTTACTCGGGTTTGTGTTTCAGTCACTCAACAACCCACTATAAGCGAATCATGAACGTATTGCAACACCATACAGCGGGAATCCCTCACGCTTGCGCGACACGGAGGGCACCATAGGACAGCACCAAAATAAAACATACAACTCATACCAATCTAGATCATTAATCAACCCAAAGACAAAATATATCTACTCAAAACATCATATGATGGCAACACATCATTGGATCATAATATGTGGCATAAAGCACCATGTTCAAGTAGGGATTGCAGCAGGGTGCGAGAGAGTGGACCGCGTAAAAGAGATGAGGATGGTGATGATGATGGTGATGTTGATGAAGACGATCACCGCGGCGATGATTTCACTCCCGATGGCACTCCGGCGCCACCGGAAGAGAGGAGGAGAGGTTCCCCCCCTTGTGATTCCTCCTCCATGGCCTCCACCCTCTGGTCCTTGGCCTTCATGGTGATGATGACCCCTCCGGGATACTCCTCCATGGCCACCGGTGATGATGGCCCCCTCCGGCAGGGTTCCAGAGAGGGCCTAGATTGATTTCTCGTGGCTACAGAGGCTTGCAGCGGCAGAACTCCCGATCTAGGTTTCTTTCTGGAAGTTTGGGTATATATAGAAGAGTTTTGCGTTGATTTCACGTCAGGGGGGTCTCTGGGCTGTCCACGAGGTAGGGGGCGCGCCCTAGGGGGGTGGCGCGCCCCCACCCTCGTCGGCAGCCTGGGACTCTTGTGGCCTTCTTCTGGTACTCCGAGGGCTTCTTCTGGTCCAAAACTGATCTCCGCCAAGTGGCACATCAATTGGACTCCGTTTAGTTTTCCTTTTCTATGATACTCTAAAACAAGGAGAAAACAGAAACTGGCACTAGGCTCTAGGTTAATAGGTAGTCCCAAAAATCATATAAAATATCATATAAGTGCATATAAAACATCCTAGAAGGATAGTATAATAGCATGAATACTTCATAAATTATAGATACGTTGAAGACGTATCAGGGGGCCGGATGTCCGGGCTGGCAGCGATAGCTTCTATAGGTACTGGTGCATGGCGCCGGATTTCCGGGCTTCTGGCCAGATTTTTGGGCTGGGGCCGGATGTGTGACTGGACGCCGGATATCCGGGCCCTGTAGACTTGGCATGCTTGGCTGTTGCTGATGAAGACGCTCCAGGGGCCGGATGTCCGTCTTCACGTGCATCCTCGGGAGGTTCCTCTTGACACCTAATCATGCATAGCATATCGGACTTAGGTACTAGCCATGTCTTGAGTGGATCATATGTGATCTCACTAAGGAAGGAATTCACCTCGTTCTCGAGAGCTCTAGCTCTAGCTCGTGTCATAGGTCCTCTTGGCTCTTGATGAGACGATGGTAGGTCCATGGGGAAGATCATGGGATGCTCTGCATCATCTCCGCTCCCTTGGGAAAGATCCGACCTCGGATCGAAATCCTCATCACCATGGTATGGGGAGAGATCCTTGATGTTGAAGATGTCGCTCACGGAATACTTGTCGCGTGGGATGTTGATCTTGTATGCGTTGTTGTTGTAGCGAGAAAGCACCTTAAAGGGTCCATTCGCTCGGGGTAGTAGCTTGGACTTGCGTTCATTGGGGAAGCGGTCCTTGCGAAGGTGTAGCCACACAAGATCTCCAACATGGAACATCATGGGTTGCTTGTTGACGTTGAGTTTGGTCGCGAGTCGTTGTACTTGGCGCTTGATGGTGTTCCTTGTATCTTCATGCATCTTCTTGAGGAAGTTGACTCGGGCACTCGCGTTCGTGTTTGTGCGCTCTTGTAGCGGTAGAGGTAGAATGTCCAATGGTGACAATGGGTTGAAACCATAGACGACCTCGAAAGGGGACTTGCCAGTAGTCGAATGTCTTGCACGATTGTAGGCGTACTCGGCGATGGGTAGGCACTCTTTCCACTCCTTGATGTTCTTCTTTATCAACACGCATAGTAGAGTGGAGAGCGTACGGTTGGTCGCCTCCATTTGGCCGTCGGTTTGTGGATGGTATGCCGAAGAGAACAAGAGCTTGATTCCGAGCTTGGCGCACAAGGTCTTCCAAAAGTAACTCAACAAGTTGACGTCGCGGTCCGAGATAATCGCCTTTGGCCCTCCATGAAGGCGCAAGATTTCCCTACAAAACAAATTTGCAACATGTGAAGCATCGTCTATCTTGTTGCAAGGAATGAAATGAGCCATTTTGGAGAAACGGTCCAGAACAACAAAAACGGAATCCTTGCCATTTCGAGTTCTAGGCAAACCAAGCACAAAGTCCATGCTAATATCTTCCCATGGTTGATATGGAATTGGAAGTGGCATATAGAGACCATGAGATTGGGCTTTAGACTTAGCTTTGCGACATGTAGAGCATCGGTTTGTGAAGGGATTGACGTTGCGAAACATCTTTGGCCAAAAGTACATCTTTGAGAGCGTTGCAAATGTCTTGTCGCGTCCAAAGTGTCCCATGAGTCCGCCTCCATGAGATTCCTACAAAAGCAACAACCGAAGAGAGGACTCGGAATGCAAAGTTTGTTAGCTCTCATAAGATATCCATCTTTGATGTAGTATCGATCCCAAGAAGTATGCATCAAACACTTGGCATAAGGAATAGCGAATGTAGGATCATGCTCATACAAGTCTTTTATGTGCTCAAAACCAATGACATTCAATTCAAGTTGAGTGACAAGCATGCATATACGGGAAAGCGCATCCGCCACAACATTTTTCTTACCTTTAATGTACTTGATGACATAAGGAAATGACTCAATAAATTCACTCTATTTAGCATGACGCTTGTTCAACTTAGTTTAACCCTTAAGGTATTTAAGTGTTTCATGGTCGGTATGGATGATGAACTCATGAGGGCGAAGGTAATGTTCCCATTCACGCAAAACTCGCACTAAAGCATATAGCTCTTTGTCATATATGGGGTAATTGAGTTGCGCTCCGGATAGTTTCTCACTAAAGTATGCAATGGGGCGCTTCTCTTGCGTTAACACACCTCCTATGCCATTACCACTAGCATCGCAATGAATTTCGAAAGGTTTGTCAAAGTTGGGTAATGCAAGCACGGGAGCATGAGTAAGCAAATTCTTAAGCTCATTGAAAGTGATAGCTTGGGATGTTCCCCAAACAAACGGTGCATTTTTCTTACTCAAAGCATGCAAAGGTGAAGTGATACGTCTCCAACGTATCTATAATTTTTTATTGCTCCATGCTACTTTATTTACTGTTTTGGACTATATTGGGCTTTATTTTCCACTTTTATATTATTTTTGGGACTAACCTATTAACCGGAGGCCCAACCTGTAATTGTTGTTTTTGCCTTTTTCGATTGTTAGAAGAAGCAGACTATCAAGCGGAATGAAACCTTCGGGAACGTGATTTTCTCACGAACATGATCCAGGAGACTTGGACCCTACTCCAAGGAACAAAGAGGCGGTCACGAGGGTGGGGCGCCCCTAGGCGCACCCGCCTCGTGGGCCCCTATTGCTCCACCGACGTACTCCTTCCTCCTATATATACCTACGCATTCCCAAACGATCGTAACAGGAGCCAAAACCTAATTCCACCGCCGCAACTTCCTGTATCCACGAGATCCCATCTTGGGGCCTGTTAGGAGTTCACGGGAGGGCATCCACCACGGAGGGCTTCTACATCATCACCATAGCCCTTCCGATGAAGTGTGAGTACTTTACTTCAGACCTTCGGGTCCATAGCTAGTAGCTAGATGGCTTCTTCTCTCTTTTTGGATCTCAATACAATGTTCCCCGCCTCTCTCGTGGAGATCTATTCGATGTAATCTTCTTTTTGTGGTGTGTTTGTTGAGACCGATGAATTGTGGGTTTATGATCCAGATTATCTATGAATAATATTTGATTCTTCTCTGAATTCTTTTATGTATGATTGGTTATCTTTGCAAGTCTCTTCGAATTATCCGTTTGGTTTGGCCAACTAGATTGGTAGTTCTTGCAATGGGAGAAGTGCTTAGCTTTGGGTTCAATCTTGCGGTGTCCTTACCCAAAGGATGTGAGAAGGGGTTGCAAGGAACGTATTGTATTGTTGCCATCGAGGATAACAAGATGGGGTTTTTATCATATTGCATGAATTTATCGCTGTACATCATGCCATCTTGCTTAAGGCGTTACTCTGTTTATAACTTAATACTCTAGATGCATGCTGGATAACGGTCGATGAGTGGAGTAATAGTAGTAGATGCAGAATCATTTCGGTCTGCTTGTTTCGGACGTGATGCCTATATACATGATCATACCTAGATATACTCAAAACTATGCTCAATTACATCAATTGCTCAACAGTAATTTGTTCATCCACCGTAGAATTCTTATGCTCTTGAGAGAAGCCACTAGTGAAACCTATGGCCCCCGGGTCTATTCTCATCATATCAATCTCCATCACTTCAATACTTGCTTTGTTTTTACATTGCCTTTTACTTTTCACTTTCCATATCTATACCAAAAATACCAAAAATATTATTTATCATCTCTATCAGATCTCACTCTCGTAAGTGACCGTGAAGGGATTGACAACCCCTAATCGCGTTGGTTGTGAGGAGCTATCGTTTTGTGCAGGTATGAGGGACTTGTGCGTGGCCTCCTCTTTGGATTGATACCTTGGTTCTCAAAAACTGAGGGAAATACTTACGCTACTTTGCTGCATCATCCTCTCCTCTTCGGGGAAATCCAACGCAGTGCTCAAGAGGTAGCAAGAAGAATTTATGGCGCCGTTGTCGGGGAGTCTCATAAAAGTCAACATACCAAGTACCCATCACAATCCCTATCTCTCGCGTTACATTATTTTCCATTTGCCTCTCGTTTTCCTCTCCCCCACTTCACCCTTGCCGTTTTATTCGCCCTCTCTTTTTCGTTTGCCTTGATGTCTTACTTGGCTCGTTTGCTCGTTTGGTTGAAATAGTTGAGTATTTATTCCTAAACAAAGAAGCCAATATCTATGGATCCTCATCCGCTTGCCAATCTTTTTAAGAGATCCAATTATGATGAACCAATTCCTAGTGATTTGGATGCACTAGATTATCTTTATAAGGTTTTTCCTAAGATCCGTGAAGTGACTCACGATAGATCTTTGAATAAAATGCATGATTGCAATGATTTTATTATAAATTCTTTTGATGTCAATTGTGCTAATAAGATGCAAAACCCTAAGCTTGGGGATGCTAGTTTTGCTATGTCTACTACTTGTTGCAATGATCATTATTGGGGTGATTCTTCTTATGATCTTGAAAATTTATTTAAGCCCCATGATGAATATGAGATTGATAATATTATTTGCAATAATACTGAAAGTGGGTTTGGAAAGGTCATGACTATTTTGGAAGAGTATTAACTTTGCATGCATGTGGATCGTGTTGAGAATATACTTTGTGATAGCTATTTTGTTGAATTTGCCTATGATCCTACATATAATTATTATGAGAGAGGAAAATATGGTTATAGAAATTTTCATGTTACTAAATTACCTCTCGTTATGTTGAGATTGCTATTCTTCCTTTCCGCTTCCTTGCATATGCTAGTTTTTGCTTGCTACGATAATTTGTTTGCCTACAATATGCCTATGCATAGAAAGTATGTTAGACTTAAGTGTGTTTGTCACATGTTTTATGATGCTCTCTTTGTGCCTCAATTCTTGTCTTTCTTGTGAGCATCATTGAATCTCAATGCCTAGCTAAAAAGGCTTTAAAGAAAATCGCTTGTTGGGAGACAACCCAATATTTTTCCTTGCAACTTAGTAATAAATAATCCATCTAGCCTTTGTTTAGATGTGGTTTTATGTTTTAATTAGTGTTTGTGCCAAGCTAGACCTATTGGATCTTCTTGGATGATAGTTATTTGATCTTGCTGTAATTTCCGTAAACTTTGCTTCGATTGCCGAATTATTAAAAATCACAAGAACGTGATAAAATACTGATTCCAATTTCTGCTGATCAATAAACAAATTGTCATTTTGGTAGATTTTTTGGAGTTCCATAAGTTTGCGTTAGTTACAGATTACTACAGACTGTTCTGTTTTTGACAGATTCTGTTTTTTGTGTGTTGTTTGCTTATTTTGATGAATCTATGGCTAGTAAAATAGTTTATAATCCATAGAGAAGTTGGAATACAGTAGGTTTAACACCCATATAAATAAATAATGAGTTGATTACAGTACCTTAAAGTAGTCTTTTGTTTTCTTTCTCTAACGGAGCTCACAAGATTTCTATTGAGTTTTGTGTTGTGAAGTTTTCAAGTTTTGGGTAAATTCTTTTGATGGATTATGGAACAAGGAGTGGCAAGAACCTAAGCTTGGGGATGCCCATGGAACCCCCAAGATAATCCAAGGACACAAAAGTCAAAGCTTGGGGATGCCGGAAGGCATCCCTCTTTAAATCTACTTCCATTGGTAATTTACTTGGAGCTATATTTTTATTCACCATATGATATGTGTTTTGCTTGGAGCGGCTTGTATTATTTGCATCTTTGCTTGTTAGTTTACCACAATCATCCTTGCTGTACACACCTTTTGAGAGAGCCATACATGAATTGGAATTTGATAGAATACTCTATGTGCTTGACTTATATCTTTTGAGCTTGATAGTTTTGCTCATAGTGCTTCACTTATATCTTTTGAGCGTGATAATTTTTGCTCTAGTGCTTCACTTAGATCTTTTAGAGCACGGTGATGGATTTGTTTTAAAGAAACTATTGATCCCTCATGCTTCACTTAGATTATTTTGAGAGACGTTAATAGCATGGTAATTTGCTTAATATTAATATACTTGGTATTCAAGATATGTGAAAATTTCTTTTGAGTGCGTTGAATACTAAGAAAAGTTTTATGCTTGATAATTGTTTTGAGATATGAAGATGGTGATATTAGAGTCATGCTAGTTGAGTAGTTGTGAATTTAAAGAATAACTTGTGTTGAAATTTGTGATTCCCGTAGCATGCACGTATGGTGAACTGTTATGTGATGAACTCGGAGCATGATTTATTTATTGATTGTCTTCCTTATGAGTGGCGGTCGGGGACGAGCAATGGTCTTTTCCTACCAATCTATCCCCCTAGGAGCATGCGCATAATACTTTGCTTTGATAACTTCTAGATTTTTGCAATAAGTATATGAGTTCTTTATGACTAATGTTGAGTCCATGGATTATACGCACTTTTTCCCATCCTTCCCCATTGCTAGCCTCTCTAATACCGCGCACTTTTCGCCGGTATCATACACCCACCATATATATTACTCAAAACAGCCACCATACCTACCTATCATGGCATTTCCATAGCCATTCCGAAATATATTGCCATGCAACTTTCCACCATTCCGTTTATTATGACACGCTCCATCACTGTCATATTGCTAGCATGATCATGTAGTTGACATCGTATTTGTGGCAAAGCCACCGTTCATAATTCTTTCATACATGTCACTCTTGTTTCATTGCATATCCCGGTACATCACGGAGGCATTCATATAGAGTCATACTTTGTTCTAAGAATCGAGTTGTAATTGTTGAGTTGTAAGTCAATAAAAGTGTGATGATCATCATTCTTTAGAGCATTGTCCCAAGTGAGGAAAGGATGATGGAGACTATGATTCCCCCACAAGTCGGGATGAGACTCCAGACGAGAAAAAGGAAAAAAAAAAGAGGCCATAAAAAAAAGGCCCAAATAAAAAATGAGAGAAAAAGAGAGAAGGGACAATGCTACTATCCTTTTACCACACTTGTGCTTCAAAGTAGCACCAAGATCTTCATGATAGAGAGTCTCTCATTTTGTCACTTTCATATACTAGTGGGAATTTTTCATTATAGAACTTGGCTTGTATATTCCAATGACGGGCTTCCTCAAAATTCCCTAGGTCTTCGTGAGCAAGCGAGTTGGATGCACACCCACTTAGTTTCTTTTGTTGAGCTTTCATATACTTATAGCTCTAGTGCATCCGTTGCATGGCAATCCCTACTCACTCACATTGATATCTATTGATGGGCATCTCCATAGCCCGTTGATACGCCTAGTTAATGTGAGACTATCTTCCCTCTTTTTGTCTTCTCCACAACCACCATTCTATTCCAAATATAGTGCTATATCCATGGCTCACGCTCATGTATTGTGTGAAGATGGAAAAAGTTTTGAAAATGTTAAAGTATGAAACAATTGCTTGGCTTGTCATCGGGGTTGTGCATGATTTAAATACTTTGTGTGGGGAAGATGGAGCATAGTTAGACTATATGATTTTGTAGGGATAACTTTCTTTGGCCATGTTATTTTGAGAAGACATAATTGCTTAGTTAGTATGCTTGAAGTATTATTATTTTTATGTTAATATGAACTTTTGTCTAGAATCTTCGGATCTGAATATTCATACCACAATTAAGAAGATTTACATTGAAATTATGCCAAAGTATCACTCCGCATCAAAAATTCTCTTTTTATCATTTACCTACTAGAGGAATGACGAGAATTAAGCTTGGGGATGCCTCGATACGTCTCCAACGTATCTATAATTTTTGATTGCTCCATGCTACTTTATTTACTGTTTTGGACTATATTGGGCTTTATTTTCCACTTTTATATTATTTTTGGGACTAACCTATTAACCGGAGGCCCAGCCGAAATTGCTGTTTTTTTTGCCTTTTTCAGTGTTCAAGAAAGCGGAATATCAAACGGAGTCCAAACGGAATGAAACCTTCGGGAACGTGATTTTCTCACCGAACGTGATCCAGGAGACTTGGACCCTACTCCAAGGAACAAAAGAGGCGATCACGAGGGTGGGGGGCGCCCCCCCTAGGGCGCGCCCCTGCCTCGTGGGCCCCCTGTTGCTCCACTGACGTACTCCTTCCTCCTATATATACCTACGTACCCCCAAACGATCGAGCAGGAGCAAAAACCTAATTCTACCGCCGCAACTTCCTGTATCCACGAGATCCCATCTTGGGGCCTGTTTCGGAGCTCCGCCAGAGGGGGCATCCACCACGGAGGGCTTCTACATCATCACCATAGCCCTTCCGATGAAGTGTGAGTAGTTTACTTCAAACTTTCGGGTCCATAGCTAGTAACTAGATGTCTTCTTCTTTCTTTTTGGATCTCAATACAATGTTCTCCCCCTCTCTCGTGGACATCTATTCGATGTAATCTTCTTTTTGCTGTGTGTTTGTTGAGACCGATGAATTGTGGGTTTATGATCCAGATTATCTATGAATAATATTTGATTCTTCTCTGAATTCTTTTATGTATGATTGGTTATCTTTGCAAGTCTCTTCGAATTATCCGTTTGGTTTGGCCAACTAGATTGGTAGTTCTTGCAATGGGAGAAGTGCTTAGCTTTGGGTTCAATCTTGCGGTGTCCATACCCAGTGACAGAAAGGGTTGCAAGGCACGTATGGTATTGTTGCCATCGAGGATAACAAGATGGGGGTTTTATCATATTGCATGAATTTATCCCTGTACATCATGTCATCTTGCTTAAGGCGTTACTCTATTTTTAAGTTAATACTCTAGATGCATGCTGGATAGCAGTCGATAAGTGGAGTAATAGTAGTAGATGCAGAATCGTTTCGGTCTACTTGTTTCGGACGTGATGCCTATATAAATGATCATACCTAGATATACTCATAACTATGCTCAATTCTGTCAATTTCTCAACAGTAATTTGTTCATCCACCGTAGAATACTTATGCTCTTGAGAGAAGCCACTAGTGAAACCTATGGCCCCCGGGTCTATTCTCATCATATCAATCTCCATCACTTTAATACTTGCTTTGTTTTACTTTGCCTTTTACTTTTCACTTTGCATCTCTATACCAAAAATACCAAAAATATTATTTATCATCTCTATCGGATCTCACTCGTAAGTGACCGTGAAGGGATTGACAACCCCTAATCGCGTTGGTTGCGAGGAGCTATCGTTTTGTCTTGCACGAGGGACTTGTGCGTGGCCTCCTACTGGATTGATACCTTGGTTCTCAAAAACTGAGGGGAATACTTACGCTACTTTGCTGCATCATCCTCTCCTCTTCGGGGAAATCCAACGCAGTGCCAAGAGGTAGCATGAAGCAATGGTGCTAAAATCCTTCACAAATATACAGTAGAAACCGGCTAAACCAAGAAAACTACGCACTTGTTGGAAATTGGTTGGTTGGGGCCAAGTTTTAATAGCATTGATCTTAGATTCATCAACATGAACACCCTTAGAAGATACTACGAAACCCAAGAAAACAAGCTTGTCAACACCAAATAGGCATTTTTTCCATATTAGCATAAAGTTGCTCTTTTCGCAGAGTTTGAAGCACGGTGCGAAGGTGGGTGACATGTTCTTTGAGAGATTTTCTAAACACAAGGATATCATCAAAGTAGACAACAACAAATTCACCAATGTAAGGGCGAAACACGTAATGCATAAGACGCATGAAAGTACCGGGTGCTTCCGATAAACCCATAAGCATGACTAACCACTCATATAGACCATTTTTTTTTGAAATCGGTCTTCCATTCATCACCCTCTTGTATGCGGATTTGATAGTAACCACTCTTAAGATCAATTTTCGAAAAGATAGTTGCACCGCTAAGTTCATCAAGCATATCATCGAGGCGTGGAATGGGGCACCTATATCGAACGGTGATAGCATTGATAGGTCTACAATCGGAACACATGCGAAATCTACCATCTCGTTTTGGCACAAGAATGACCAGTACGGCACAAGGACTCAAACTTTCACGCACATGTCCATGGTCTAGGAGATGCTTTACTTGCCTTTGTATTTCTTTGGTTTCTTTGGGATTGACGCGGTAGGGAGCTTTGTTGGGAAGTGGCGCTCCGGGGACGAGATCAATACGGTGCTCAACGCCTCGTAGTGGAGGTAGACCCGGAGGTAGCTCATCGGGGAAAACATCTTGAAATTCCTACAATAGAGAAGATAACACCAAAGGTAGCTTGTGAGAGGCGTTAGTTTTTGTGGCCTCGTCCTTGCACAATAGGACATAGTGTAGGAAACTTGATGGGTTCTCACAAACTCCTCTCATCTCACGTTTGGTGGCAAATAGGACTAAGTTTTTCTTGTCGCTCATCGTGGAGGCACTCAATTTGGGCTTGTGGCGCTCACTCTCTTTTTGGTGGTTCGCTCTCTCAGTATTTTCTCCATGATGGGTGTTTTGCTTGTCGGCAAGCACTTGTCTTGGAGACATAGGACGTAGAACAAATTCCTTCCCTTTCATCTTGAAGCTATAGTGATTTTTACGCCCATTGTGAATGACACCTCGGTCAAATTGCCATGGCCGTCCAAGAAGGAGGTGTCACACGGTCATCGGAAGGACATCACACTCCAAAGTGTCTTCATTGGCGTCGATCTTGAAAGAGACTTGTACCCTATGCTCGACCTGTATGGTGTCGGTGTCGCTTAGCCATTGAACCTTATAGGGGTGAGGGTGCTTCATCTTGACCAATTGGAGTTTGGAGCATAGCTCTTCACTTGCTAAGTTATGGCAACTACCTCCATCGATGATGACCTTGAGGGATCGTCCATTGATGCCTGCCTTTGTGTTGAAGATATGGCATCTTTGATCTTCGTCTTGTTGATGTTAAAGAGTCAAGACCTTGGAGACAACAAGAGCGGGACTTGAATCTTCATCACAAAAGACTTGATCATCTTCGTCTTTGTTGTTCACTTGTCGGTGCATGGCCACTTGCTCAAGAGCTTCCATTTCTCCTTCACTCATGGAGTCGTAGGTTCCATCGTCGTTGAGGATCATGGTGCGCTTGTTTGTGCACTCGAAGGACTTGTGGCCTCGGTCTCCGCATGTGAAGCATTTGATGGAACTTGTCTTGATGGTCTCATCGGTTGGAGTAGATGATGATGAAGCTTTCTTGAAGTTGCTTGTAGTAGGAGGACGACTTGAGCTTGTCGAAGCTTTCTTGTAACTTGACTTGTCGCCGTTGCTTATAGGTGGCTTGGTTGAGGTAGAACTTGTTGGAGTCGTCGAAGCTTGATTGTTGGAGAGGCCATAGGACTTCGATGAGAACTTGGCATACATGAAGTCGTCTTGTACTTGCCGTTCCGCTTTGGTAGCTTGATGCACTAGCTCGATGAGGTTCGAGTATGGTTGGAAATCGGCAATCTTCTTGATAGGGTGATTGAGTCCATTCAAGAAACGTGCCATAGTTTGCTCATCATATTCTTTGACATTGGCTCGTATCATGGCAATCTCCATTTCTTTGTAGTACTCGCTCTTGGTTCCTTGCTTGAGTTGTTGGAGTTTCTTGAAGAGGTCGCAGTTGTAGTAGTTTGGCACGAATCGTGCTCTCATGACATCCTTCATTTGTGCCCAAGTGGTGATTGGTGGTTCACCTCTTGCCGCTCGGCGCTCAATGACTTGTTCCCACCAAATGAGGACGTAGTATTGAAATTCGAGGGAGGCCATTGCGATCTTCTTCTCTTCTTCGTAGTTGTGCAATCGGAAGATTTTGTCAACCTTCAATGCCCATGATATGTATTCTTCGGGGTCATTGCTTCCATTGAACTTGGGCATGGTAAACTTTAGCTTGCCGTATTGTTGGTCTTCATTGTTTTGGGGACGGGGATGATGACGCCCTTGACATGGAGGATTGTCAACCTCATGTTGCTCTTGGCGAGGAGGGTTGTCAAACTCATGTTGTTCTTGTCGGGGAGGCTCTACATAGTCATCATGTGCTTGGTGAGCTTGGGGTACTCGTTGAGCTTGTGGATGAGCTTGTCGAGGTTGTGGTGGAACTTGTCGAGCTTGGCGAGGAGCTTGACGATGTGGCCGTGCTTCGTAGATGCATTCTTGGACTTCATCACGAAGAGCTTCTTCTTGTTCACGAGTTTGCCGGTTGCGCGTGGCAACGTCTCTACTTGAATCTCGGAGGGCTTGTTGTGCTTCGAGTGCTCGAGCTTCACGGAGTTCTTGTTCTTGACGTTGTGCCTCGGCGTCTTGTGCATCTTGATGTTGTCGCGTGCACTCCTCTTGTTCTTGTTGTCTTTGGTGTTGCCGTTCTTGTGCTTGTGCGCAAGCAGCTTGGTTTTGATGATGTCGATGCTCTTGAGAGTCGATGTGGTGTAGAGGATTGCGGTTTTCTTGACGGTCTTGACGTGCGGAACGGCGAAGAGTATTCGATGTCGGTGTACTTGAACCAGAGAGGTTGTCGTCGGAGTGTTGACTTGAGCGGCTCCTTCTTGAGTAGGACGAAGTGGTAGAAGAGCGGTTGACCAACAAGGCACAAATCTCATCCATTCTTGCGTCATCCTCGTGCTTGTGTTCGTCGAGCTTGTTGTCAAAGTAGTTCCTTGTATGTTGCTCTGAGAGACGCAAGTCGGTGGCGAGGTTGTCGATGCGGTCTCCCAAAGCAAGCTGTTCTTGATGCAAAGCTTGGTCTGCACCAAATAGTTGGGTCTTGGTGACGTAGGATGACATTTCTTCGTCTTGCTCCAAGAAGAGTGGGTTGGTAGAAGTACTTGGCCTATTCATCATTCCAAACAACGATATGTGAGTGGGAGACAAAGAAGAACCAATACCAAATGTACCTTGATCGAAGTTGAAAATGGATCAAAGATCACTCCAATGTGTAACAAGGAAATAGCACAATTGGTACCAATTCTTGTCGGTTCTCACACCTACACAAGTAAAAGCTTATGGTGGAGCTCGGTTAGGATGGTGGCACTAAATTTGATTCAATTGTAAGTGAGACTCAACAATGTTGGAAAAGATTCACAAATTTGCAAATGCAACAAGTAGACCAATAGCAAGATATGGTACACGGAAACACACACGCAAATAGATAAGATGGGGTTATGCAACCAAGGGTGAGCCAAAATGTGGAATCCACCAAGATGCTCTTGTTGCACAACACTAGAGAGACTCTATCACGATTGCACAATAGGCGGATACGAACTTGTGCATAACCTACTAAGCAAAAATGCAACGAGTTATATCCCAAGTATGCTATATGTATGATGTTCCTATGTGTTGATCCAAGATGATCGAGTATGACAATCTTAATGTTGTATGATGCTATGGTTCTTGCTTATAAGCTCTTTGCTTATCTTTCCTCTTTTGCTTAAAAGCGTGTTTGGATCTTTGATATTTGAGCTCTTTTCTCATGCAATGCTTCACGAACCAAGATAGCAATTGAGTATGCGACAACAACTTTGTGACACAAGAGATGATACCAAGTTATGCATCACGATGATGGTATGTATGCTATGGAAAGCATGAATACTAATGTGCACAAGTCACGTTGCCGGCAATACTCAAAGGCTAGTCTCGATGGGTAAGCTACGCAAAAGTAAGGCTATGGGGTTATCAATGCAAATGCAAGAGAGAATGACAATATCACGATACCAAGATGATATCAAGGTGAAGGTGATACCAAAGTGATGTAGCCTTTCGTAGTAGTCCTTGGCGAAGATGAGCGGCGGTGATTGTTGATGTCGAACCGTACCTAGATAGCCGAAACACAAAAGGACACGGAAACCACAACTCAAATTCTCAAAGAAAAATGGGCCAAAATTTTTGGAGTTGGTAGCGGGAAAGGCTATGGTGGGGCTATGCGGAAGTGTATGTGGGCACCGGGACAAAATTTGGCAAAAGTTAGGCGGTAAACGGAGTGGAGGATGGAAGTGATGCTGTCAGGGGCCGGATGTCCGGGCTGATGGCCGGATGTCCGGGCTGATGGCCGGATGTCCGGGCCGGGCCGGATGTCCGGGCTGTCGGGCCGGATGTCCGGGCGCTAGATCTGTGGACGAACTCAAAGAACACCACGTGGAGAGGTCAAATTCGGGTCAAAATTCGGAAGATTTTGTGGATGGAATTTGGGGAAAAGCTAGATCTACCTGCAACACACGAAATCCGTTAATCAAATCCAACAAAACTTCATCACACCAACAAATCACAAAAAAAATTGGGGCTATTTTTGTGGGGCAATTTTCGGATTAGGACCAAAAACAACAAAATCAGGCTAGAAAACAAAGAGAGGGGGCTTTGAAATCGTGATCAACGTGGCTCATGATACCAAGATGATGTAGGGTGGAACCCTAGGTGGCCGATCTTTCATGAAAGGAGCGGATCCCTACGAGGAACATGATGAACACGAGGGGAAACACGAGGAGAACACAAGACAAATCACTCAACCAACAAGAATAGATGACACATGCGCTAGATCGATGAACACAAAGGTAAGATACAAGATCCAGAGTCAACAATGGACGATACAAACGGTAATCGGTTCTTCTCCATGAGGAGGTCTTGATGGGTGTCTTCTCCGCAAAGGAGGTCTTGAATCCAAGGTGGATCTTCTCCGAAGAGGGCCCGCGGTCTCTCTCGTGGAGTAGATCCGATATGGATGAGCAATGCTCTATCTCAAGTATGAGCTAAACCAATGCTAACCCTAGAAAGAGGAAGGGGATGGAGTATATATAGTCTAGGGGGGTGTCGGTGTCAAAACCGGCGGATCTCAGGTAGGGGGTCCCGAACTGTGCGTCTAGGCGGATGGTAACAGGAGACAAGGGACACGATGTTTTTACCCAGGTTCAGGCCCTCTCGATGGAGGTAATACCCTACTCATGCTTGATTAATATTGATGATATGGGTAGTACAAGAGTAGATCTACCACGAGATCAGAGAGGCTAAACCCTAGAAGCTAGCCTATGGTATGATTGTTGTTCATCCTACGGACTAAAATCCTCCGGTTTATATAGCCACCGGATAGGGTTAGGGTTACACAGAGTCGGTTACAATGGTAGGAGATCTACATATCCGTATCGCCAAGCTTGCCTTCCACGCCAAGGAAAGTCCCATCCGGACACGGGACGAAGTCTTCAATCTTGTATCTTCATAGTCTAGGAGTCCGCCAGCGGTGATAGTTCGGCTATCCGGACACCCCTAATCTAGGACTCCTCAAGAGCCCTCGAACCAGGCTTCAATGACGCATTTAGTCCGGCGCACATATTGTCTTCGGCATTGCAAGGCGGGTTCCTCTTCCGAATACTTCGTAGAAGATTTTGAACACAAGGATAGTGTCCGGCTCTGCAAAACAAGTTCCACATACCACCATAGAGAGAATAACTTTTGCACAGATCTGTTGACGTATTCCGCGGCGTGACATCATACCACGGCCAGCCTTTATCACGAATCGTTTTACTGTTCCACCTCGGTAGCGTTTAGCGGCAGCGGTTTCCTTGGCACGTCTTATCGAGGCGGAGATCGTGCCCCCTTATTCCGGGATCCTCATCAATACGGACGTGGGTAACCCAACCGTGTCCGTTGGCATGCCTCCTCCATCGAAGGCGAGTCCCGAACGGTCACGGGGAGGGCTATTGGTATTCAACCTCTTTTATAACGAGACCAAGGCCCACTCCTTTCTTTCAATCTCAATCGAGTCCGCCCCCTCGCTTCGAGTTCCAACACCCAAAGCTCCAGATTTAGGCGCTTTGGACCTTCGAGATGTCCGGCTCCGACCTGCACGGTCGGTGGATGTCTTCCTCCGTCATGGAAGAAGATGTGCTAAAGCTGAGAGACGGCAGGTATCTCACTGGCGAAATTTCGCATAGGCTGCATGCCCGAGGGCAGGTTATTCCCACTCCCGAGCCTGGTGAGAGCGTGGTATTCGTGTCTCACTTCCTTTGGGGTTTAGGCTTCCCGACGGACCCTTTTGTGAGGGGGCTCATGTTTTATTATGGGCTGGAATTCCATGACTTGGATCCGGAGTCCATCCTCCACATCTCGTCGTTCATCGTCGTATGTGAAGCCTTCCTCTGCATTACCCCTCACTTCGGATTGTGGATCAATACCTTCAAAGTGGAGCCAAAGATGATCAAGGGGCATCAGGCAGAATGCGGAGGGGCTGTTATAAGCAAGAATGCGGACGCTCCATGGCCCGAGGGCTCTTTTCAAGAGGAGCTCAATCTATGGCAACAGGAGTGGTTTTACATCACCGCTCCCAGGGGCACCAAATGGGCGGCGCCACCTGCCTTCCGCGGGTCCTCCTGCTCTTTGGCACCATGGGTCAATAAAGGGCTCTGGGGACCGTCCAAGGACATACCTACATTGCGAGGCCGTGTTCGAGACCTCCAAGAGAGGGAGATCAATCTGGTCATAGTAGCGCAGGTTATGCTGATTAAATGCACCTTGCCTCGCAAACGCCGCCCCTCACTTTGTGGGAGTTTAATCCGGAGGGACCACGAGCTCTTCAACATTTTATGGGCGTAAGGCCCGTGGAGATGTACCAACTGTTCTTCAGATCACAAGCAATGTGTCTGGACTTAACCGAGGACGCGGGTCTGAGCTGCAATCGCCCGGACACTCAAGTAAGTAGTCCTGTACCCGGATATGCTATCCGCATATTTATCATATACTTGCCCTTAAAAGAGCTGTTTCTTGAATAGGAGTGGATAGCGAAGGCAAAGTTGATTAGGTGTCCGGCTCCCCTCCCAGAGACCACGCCGGATCCCATGCTGACCAAGATGCTGAAGGCCGCGCCTTTTGAAGAAGGCGAAGGGGGGAGCGGGGAAGCAACTGCCTCCACGAAGGAGGTGAGGGAGTCCCGGATTAGGGGGTGTCCGGATAGCCGAACTATCACCGTTGGCCGGACTCCTGGACTATGAAGATACAAGATTGAAGACTTCGTCCCGTGTCCGGATGGGACTTTCCTTGGCGTGGAAGGCAAGCTTGGCGATACGGATATGTAGATCTCCTACCATTGTAACCGCCTCTGTGTAACCCTAACCTATCCGGTGTCTATATAAACCGGAGGGATTTAGTCCGTAGGACGAACAACAATCATACCATAGGCTAGCTTCTAGGGTTTAGCCTCCTTGATCTCGTGGTAGATCTACTCTTGTACTACCCATATTATCAATATTAATCAAGCAGGAGTAGGGTATTACCTCCATCAAGAGGGCCCGAACCTGGTAAAAACATCGTGTCCCTTGTCTTACATTACCATCGCCTAGACGCTGCGATTCGGGACCCCCTACCCGAGATCCGCCGGTTTTGACACCGACATTAGTGCTTTCATTGAGAGTTCCTCTGTGCCGTCGCCATCAGGAAGGATGCCTCATCCCGTCTTTAAAGACGATACTATCGCCAAAGGAGCCTTGGCCACTGGTCAGACTCTTCGGCTAGGTGGTTTTCTTATGACCGCCAGTTCGGCCACCGCACCGACGATGACCTCTCGAGTCATCAAAGCCAATCTCCATGTTAATTCGGGACTTGCCGAATAGTTAGATCTAATCGAGCTCTCCTCTGTAAACGAGCTCTTGGATCGCATCGCCGCCCTGGGAGTGGCCACAGACTACGACCGGATCGGGCCTAAAACCGATCTGAGAGAGATCAACTCTCCCGGGCTACCCATCATGTTGCTGTGATAGAGGAGCAATGCGGCGATTCTTCTTCTATCTTAAGGACTAGCTACGTCCGGATTCCCGATCCCTCCATGCCGGATTCCTGCTGAGGGACGGATGTCGATCAAGCCCTGAACTTAAAGTCAGGCGGCGGGTTGGATTCATTGGATAGCACTCAAAAATCCAAACTTCCGAGTTCGGAAACTTCTCGGCCCCTGAGTCCTAAATTGGACGGGGTTCCGGATCTAGTTCCACCCGCCCACCCAAACATTAGCGATCTATCCCGAATTCGGCAAGAGCCCGCTGAAACAGTACATCATTACTGGGCCAGATTCCTCCAGTTATGGACGGGATAAAGGACTGCCGAGAGGAGGACGCAATCCCACTTTTTCTGCAATAATTGCACGGACAAGGGAATCCTAAACACCATAAGTCGTCAGCGAAATTACACGCTTTGCTGACTTGGTGACCATAGTACAAAAGTATCGTATGCGATGGAGAGCGCCTGGAAAACCGAAAGTAAATTTTGGGATAATCCGGCCCCGAATACATCCCTAGTCCGAAATAAAAGGGTGCATCATTACCAAGCACCTGGGTTAAACACCAAAAAACCAAAAACCCCTAAAGGGTACGGAACCGTACTGGAGGGTTGGCTAAACGGACCCTGCAAAATTCATAGCACAGAGGGCGCCACTCCAACTCATAGCCTTTGAGCATGTTGGATACTACGGCAGGTGGCCAAAAGTGGCGAAGAGCTTCTAGCTTCAGAATCCCAGCCCAGCAACACCAGTACGGTGTTAACAGTCTTCGAGACTTTCGCATCAAATAACATGCGGAAACGAACACTCCGCAACCTTGCCGAAGTCTACCAAGTAGCAACAATAAATCCATGGAGTGACACGGCTATTACCTTTAATGCCAGTGTGAACCTAAATTCGAACAGCCCGAGCACCGGCCGCATTGGTCCTCGGTCCGAGTGGGCGGCTTTACCTTACTAAGGTACTCATGGATGGCGGCAGCGGACTAAACCTCATCTATGAGGAAACCCTCCAAAAATGGAAATAGATGGAACCGCATTGAGCGAAGCAGCACAACCTTTAGAGGAATAATCCCTAGCGGGAAGCATGCTGCACAGGAAAAATCACATCGACGTAGTGTTCGCTCGCCGAAAATTACAGGTCCGAGGAGGTTACATTTCAAGTGGCCCTGCTCAGCAGCGGATATCGCGCTTTATTAGGCGAGAGGCATTCACAATTTTTCAAGCTATACCCCATTATGGGTACATGAAGCTTAAAATGCCGGACCTAACGGAATCATCACTCGCAAGTGATCCGAACATAGCACTCGGCCGAAAACAAGACAGCCGCACTAGCCCTCGAGGCACTATCCGAAGCCCTAGCGGCCGAGGAACTCACTAAGATGCGCTCCACGGTGAACGGGGACGATGTGATACTTGATAAAAGATCCAAGTCCACCTCTTTTAAACCAGCGGATGAAATAGTCAAATTCCAAGTCCACCCAACGGACCCTGCAAAGACGGCCTCCATTGGGGCACAATTAAATCCTGATGTAGACGCCGCACTACGAGAATTTCTACGAGAAAACTGGGACATTTTTGCCTGGCACCCTTCAGACATGCCAGGAATCCCACGTCGGCTAGCCGAGCACAGCCTAAATATCATAAAAGGATTCAAGCTACCAAACAGGCTCTTGGCGCTTTTCAGAACCCAAGATACAGGCAATTTGAGAAGAGCTAGAAAAACTTCTGGAAGCCTGATTCATCAGAGATATAAAACATCCGGTCTGTCTAGCAAACCTGGTGATGTTACCTTAGAAGGATAAATCCCGCGCCTATGTGTCGATTTTAAAGACCTTAATAAGGCTTGCCCAAAGGATCCCTTCCCTCCCTCGAATTGATCAAATTATCGACGCCTTCTGACAGGACCACGACTCATTATGCTTCCTCGACGCATACTCCGGCTACCACCAAATCAAGATGGTGGAGCCAGACCAAGCTGCAACAGCATTCATCACTCCATACGGCCCACTATGCTTCAACACAATGCCCTTTGGGCTCAAAAACGCCGGCGCAACATATCGGTAGCATGATTCGGACATGTCCGCAAACCAGATCGGCAAAAGCAGTAGAAGCGTATGTAGATGACGTGGTCGTCAAATCCAAGCATGTCGAAACTCTAGTAGACGACTTGAGGCTCACATTCGACAATCTCCGAAAATCGACATTAAGCTCAATCCGGAAAAATGCGTCTTGACGTTCGGCGGAAAGCTCCTCGGGCTTCGTTGTGTCCGTAGAGGAATTGAAGCAAACCCAGCCAAGATCCGAGCTCTGTCACAATTGGATATTCCAAAAGACCTCAAACAAATACAAAACTATTTGGATGCGTGGCGGCTCTAAGCCGCTTTATTTCCCGTTGGGGAAAAGGCGTTACCCTTTACCGCCTCCTCCGTGCACCGAACACTTCGAGTGGACGGATGCATACGGCCGGACTCGAAGAAATAAAAGCCGTATTGGCAACAAATCCGGTCCTGGCCACGCCCAACATGGGCGAACCAATGCTATTATATATCGCCGCAACACATCAAGTTGTCGGTAGCGGTGCTTTCGTCGTCGAACGAGAACGGACGGACACGGTTCCCTCTTCAAAACCGGTTTACTATGTGTCCACTGTCCTAACTCCATGCAAGTCCCGGTACCCACACTATCAAAAGATAGCATACGCGGTGTTCATGGCACCCCGGAAGCTGCGACACTAATTTCAAGAGTGTTCGATAACGGTAGCCTCCGAAGTACCTCTTAACGACATTATAAACAACCGCGACGCGACGGGACGGATTGCTAAATGGGCCATAGAGCTCCTTCCATTCGACATAACTTATAAGCCACGACGAGCTATTAAGTCGCAGGTTTTGGCCGACTTCGTGGCGAATGGATCAAGCCGAACTCCCTAAAGAGTTTGGCGATACTCCAATTGGATCATGCACTTTGACGGCTCCAAAATGTTGGCGGCACGGGGCTGGCGTCGTCCGACGTCCCCAACCGGGGACATAGTCCAATACATTCTTGAGATAATGTATACGGACTCCAACAACGCAGCTGAATACGAGGCCCATACGCACGGCCTCGGATGGCGATCTCCATGGGCATTAAACGCCTAGAGGTGCGCGGGGATTCGAACCTCGCGGTATCTCAAATAAACGGAGACTTTGATGCCAAAGATCCGAAAATGGCAGCGATACGCAATGCGGTCCTAAAAATGTCAGCACAGTTCGAAGGGCTCGAATTTCATCATATAGCCCGGGATAACAACCAGGCGGCGGACATATTGGCACGCATCGGTGCAAAACGCGATGCCGTCCCGCCCAACATCTTCCTGGAACGGCTATTCAAGCCATCCGTACTATGGGAAGGGGAGTCCGGAAATAACAATCCGGACCCAACCGCACTGCCTGACGCCGAACACTCTGACACAATCGGAGGCTCTGCCACCCTCCGCCCATGAAATAATGGCGGTTATCGCCCCGTGGACGGAGCCATTCCTAGCCTACCTAACTAGGCAGGAATTCCCCGAAGACCAAAATGAGGCTCGCTGCATAGTACGGCGATCTAAAGCCTATAAAGTCCATGAGGGAGAGCTTTATAAGAAAAGCACAACAGGAGTCCTTCAAAGGTGTATCTCCGAAGAGGAAGGGCGAAACCTCCTGGCTGAAATTCATGCCGGACTGGGCGGGCACCACGCCGCAGATCGGGCCCTTGTAGGCAAGGCCTTCCGTACAGGATTTTATTGGCCGACGGCCCGGGCAAATACACAGGATTTAGTCCAACGATGCGTCGGTTGCCAGCTTTTTGCTAACCAAAGCCACATGCCACCCACCGCCCTCAAAACTATACCCATCACCTGGCCGTTCGTAGTGCAGGGGGCTTGACATGGTTGGACCCCTTAAAAGGGGAACCCACAAGCAAAAATACCTATTGGTCATGGTGGATAAATTCACCAAATGGATAGAGGCCAAACCTGTTAAAACGGCCGAATCCGGACCGGTGATAGACTTCATATCAGGGGGTAGTTCACCGTTACGGTGTCCCCCACAGTATCATCACTAATAACGGCACCAACTTCAGGGCCGATGAGGTCAAATTATGGTGTAAAACATGGGCATCAAGCTCGATTACGCCTCAGTCTATCACCCTCAAACCAACGGCCAAGTCAAACGAGCAAACGGTCTAATCATGAGCGGCATTAAGCCAAGACTAGTGCGGTCCCTCAAGGAATCTAACACGCACTGGGTAGAGGAGCTCGACCAGACTGGGGCTGCGGAGCACGCGAATTGTACTACCGGATTCACACCATATTTTATGGTGTCACGCCTTGAGGCAGTCCTGCCCTGCGACATAATACATGATTCACCTCGCGTGCGCATGTATGAAGAAAGAGAATCCGAGCTCGATCGGCAGGACAGTTTGGACGCATTGGACGAGGAGCGCGACGTGGCAAAAGCTCGTTCCGCATTCTATCAACAGCAGGCTCGAAGATATCAAAGCAGGGAAGTATGGGCCAAAGCTTATAACGTTGGCGAACTTGTTCTACGCCTGCCGGACAAGAAAAAGGACAAACTCAAGCCCAAATGGCAACCACCCATCATCATCGACCATGTCCTGACCGGCGGAGCATACCGTCTGCGAAACACATCGGATAACCGACTCGAGCCAAACCCATGGAACGCAGCCCGTCTACGAAGATTCTACGCCTAAGCGCTGGACTCCAAGTTCGTCTCCTTCCTCCGTCCACATTTTCTATTTTTGATGTCTTTTATTTCTCTCCTTCCTCCTCCTTCTTCTTGAAGCCTTTAGAGGCTCGTTTGCGCTTTGTTCGCACATACTTGACGTGCTGTCCGCGCTCATTATACCTGTGGGCTTCTTTAACAGAAGCTTATTTATACGGGCTTCATGCCCAACACATGCGTCAAACTTCTGCATGTACCTTTTATCCACCATTATATGCATCGATATGACTTAAGTTTTGGCCAAGCTGGGTTGCCTGGCTCCTGTGGTTACCCCTACGTTCCCGATTGTTCGGCTAGGTGGTAAAGGGAGCACCTCTGCGATTATTCTTGCCGGGTCACCGGATGTGTACCTCAGATCGGGTGAAGCGAAAGCTAAGCGTTCTTAAGGGAATAATCGGTTGGTGAACTGAAAGATGATTTTTAACTATTTATCCATCTGCCCCCAGATGATTTTCTGCTTTCTTAGCATTTTGGACATGCACCTTAGGGCATGCCTCCCAGCAAAAGGAACCCTTAATGGAACTATTCTCCCTGGAAGATGTTTCTTACTATCCATGTAATATAACATAACTAGTTGGGCACTTGTCTGATACAGCAATAATGACCCCTACGCCTTGTCTCCACGCATGCCCCAGTTCTTATATAACTGCGAGGGTATTCGGACACACTCCGGACTGTTGGGTCCCGAGGTCGAAGCGAAAAGGTCCGCTATGACAAACGATCTACAATCCGGCTATAAGACATTTTTTATGTCATATTTCATTACATAGTCAACTCGACTCATTGTATTCCTCCTCAATGCCATCTAATAGGCTATCTAATTTACAATATTGCTGGGAATACTTGGCGGCCAATTCTACTTGGCCGTACACTAATCTTACAGGGATCTCCTTCCCATCAGGCCCCACAGGTCCGACCTCGGCCTTGTGGTTTGGGTTAGCCTTCGTGTACCGCGTCTTTACCATGGCCCAGGCCTCCCTGGCGCCTTGACGGCAGGCCAAAATCTTCCATAGTTGGAAGCGCCGCCGTGCTCCTTGAAGCCGCTCTGCCAGCTCCCCAATGCCTTCGGGCAGGGAGATAGATGGCCACAAGGCCTGGCCGACGCCTTTCATCACTTGTCGAACTTCGTTAAATGCGGTATGTGATTCGGAAGAAGATCACCAAGAACTGGGCATCTCCTCCTCGGGGCGACCTATGAGCAAACCTACATACATGTTTATGTTAGTCGCCTTCCTCGCCGAACTCTTTCAAAGTTCGCTCAAGCACTTCTTGAAAATGCCGCGACGAAGCCGTCGATTCTCCTTTACGGAGTCAGATAACTGGGCACGAACATCTTTTAGTTCCTCACCCAGTTTGGTGTTGGCATCTTGGAGGTTATTTTTCTCCTGCCGCACCCTCGTAAGCACGCTCTTGACCTTTAGCGGGCGCAAGAGCCGTTGCCTGTCCGGATCTAGTCTGGCGCCATCTGCAATATTTTTGTCAGATTTACACACCTGCCGCACTTCATAAACCATTTATCTTTTGAAGCATATATTACCAGAGGGGGTCTCTGTGGCTCCCGTGTAGCGGCTAGTGCGGCCTCAAGTTGGACCTTGCATTCTTCAAGCTCCTGGGACAGCTGGGTACTCTTTTTTGTAAGATCCTGCATAACAGATGATCCTTAAATCAGTTATTCTAACTATTTTAAGTCTCGGGGCTACTTGGCATATATAATCATCAAATTTTCTCACCGTATGTCCTTTACATACCGCTCGTGGCTCTGGCTAGACCATCTTGAGCGGCACGGAGGTGCGCATCTCGAATTGAAGGCATTCAAGGCCTCTTGGGAGAAACATGCGTCACGAAGAACTGTCCCGTGGCGCCTTTGTGATTCATGGCGCTCTCCACCTCGAAGTTGGCGGCATAACAATGCAGCCGGCATCCTCTCGTCGGAGGAGCATCCGACGACGCCTCGTCTTTCGCCTCCGCTTCTGGACCCGGCTTTGGAGCCTGGCTGGCGGAGGTTCGATTGGCAACCTCTCCGGACTCAGTCCGGCGAGCGCTCTTTTTCCTGAAAAGAGCATCAGTGTTAGTACGCCTTCCCGGAATCAATCCTAGGAACATGGTGACACGCCATACCGTTGCGGCGGAGTTTCGATCCGGACCGCACTTCTTTTTAGCTTGCGGGGCCGTACTGCCCCTTGTTGGCCACCATGAGCTCGGCCTCCTGCCTCGAAGGCACCCCTGCGAAACACCATTGGTATACGGTGATCAAGAAATTAGCACGGATGGGTCATTATCGAGTCTCGGGACCTCGGTCTCGATTACTGCGAATGGAAGTATTCCGGGTAATCGGCCGTAATGGCAACCAAGGCATTGTCGATGCTAAGTTGGTGGAACACCCGTCGATCAACTCCACCTTTATATCCGGATCCTCTTGAGAGGTCGGATCGAGGGACCGTTCCGGATCCTCGGGTTGTGAAGCGGGCTGTGTATCTTCTCCACAGTCCGGCGCAGTTCCTGCGCAGAAGCCATAAAATGAGATATTTAACCACGGGAACATGGATCGGACAGGCCACAAAGATGTTTGCTTACCCAGCTTCGAGGATTATTCGAAGAAAACTCCTTCAGTGGATTGACGCGGAGGAAATTCTCATCCTTCCCTTTATACATGGCAGATAAGGTCTTCACCCGTTCGGTGACCGATCCCGGCCCTTTGCGGCCATGGCGGGTGGCATCATCCTCCCCGTTGAAGTCCCACATGGGGTGGCCCCTATATTGGAGCGGCTGCACTCCCCTCATAATGCAGATTGCCATGACTCCAATCATGGTCAATCCGGCATGAGCCAGTAATCTTATTCGGCTCATCAAGTAAAGGACATCGATCATTTCCCCTCTGGGCTCCGAGGCGCCCGACTTAGGCGCTTCTTTAGAGGAGCGTTGCTAAACTCGAAAGGCCGATCCGAACAGGATCCGGCAGCTGACGTCCTCCATGTAAAACCATTAGAAGGCCGGTCTCGGACGCCTTCTTCGGGGTTCCAGATAGATATCCGGTCCCGGCGATGCGCCATAGTTCGGCTCCACCCACTTGATATATTGACCCCTCATGACAACGGGGTACTAGGCAGAATAATCTCTTCCATAGCGCGAAATGAGCCTCGATGCCCAAGAACAGTTCGCAAAGGGCCACGAAGCCCGCGATGTGCAAAATGGAGGCAGGCGTAAGGTGGTGCAACTGGAGGCCGTAGAACTCCAAGAGCCCCCGGAGAAACGGATGGATTGGAAATCCGAGTCCTCTTACTAGATAAGAGAAGAAGCATACCCGCTCTCCTTTAGAGGGATTGGGGACACTCTCCGCTTGCTTTCCGCCCTTGTAGGTGGCAAGTCCGGCTCGAACCGGAACCATGAAGGCCGGGGGAAGAAATCCCTTGGTTTGGAGTATAACTAGCTCGCTATGCGGAACTGAGCATCTCTCCCAATTTCCAGGCTGAGGGCTGGGAGCGCGAGAGGAGGAGCCGCATCGACTGTCTATGATGGAATGGGCTTTGGTCAGAGGCGCTCCGATGAAAGCTCGCGAAGGGGGGATGGTGTGACTCAGATCTAGATCCTCGCCCCTTTTATAGGGAGCTCATTTGCGCAGCTAGGTGGGTAAGTGTAAAAATACCCTGGCTTTTCGCATTCATTCAAACACGTGGAAGATGGCCATTGTTGGGCGTAGAAGCCAAGGAGCGCAGCATTTATCAGAAGCCGGACACTATTCGACAAGTATATGGAATTTGGAGAAGAACCCGCCGCAATGCCGAAGACAATCAACGCACGGACTCATCGTCATTGAAGCCTGGTTCGGGGCTCTTGAGGAGTCCCGGATTAGGGGGTGTCCGGATAGCCGAACTATCACCGTTGGCTGGACTCCTGGACTATGAAGATACAAGATTGAAGACTTCGTCCCGTGTCCGGATGGGACTTTCCTTGGCGTGCAAGTCAAGCTTGGCGATACGGATATGTAGATCTCCTACCATTGTAACCGACTCTGTGTAACCCTAACCTATCCGGTGTCTATATAAACCGGAGGGTTTTAGTCCGTAGGACGAACAACAATCATATCGTAGGCTAGCTTCTAGGGTTTAGCCTCCTTGATCTCGTGGTAGATCTACTCTTGTACTACCCATATTATCAATATTAATCAAGCAGGAGTAGGGTATTACCTCCATCGAGAGGGCCCGAACCTGGGTAAAAACATCGTGTCCCTTGTCTCCTGTTACCATCCGCCTAGACGCACAGTTCGGGACCCCCTACCCGAGATCCGCCGGTTTTGACACCGACAGGAGGCTTTCAAGGAAGGAGGGATCAAAAGTCCCACCCTCGAAGGAGAGAAGAGGACCGCTTCGGAAGATCCGGAGGTCAAGGCCTAAAAGAGGGGAAAGAAATCTTCGTCAAAGCGTCCGGCGCTGGGAAGTACCCCAGCCGCACTATTTACCCAAGGGAATCAGCCCTCGAGCGAGCCGTAAGTAAAAAGAAGGGGTCATGTGAATAAAGAACATCCCTATATTTATTTCTGAAGATAACCGAAATTGTACCTTGTAGTTTGCATCTCAGCCCTTCTCAGCAGAGCTCGTCTTCAGGGGATCTTCGTCCGGTGATGATAGAGAGCGAAACGCCTCCACCTATCGCGCCTTCGTGCGAGGCGGACGACCCTGAGGTGTCGTCGCGGAGGGTTTCCCGAGTCCGTGAGGCGGAAGGTCCGGCACCAACCGGGCGGCGGTCAGAGGAGCTGAAGGATCTGCTCGGGTGAGCGGCTATCTCAGAAGATCACCGTGCGCTAATGGGTACGGTGATTGAAAGAATTGCATCCGCTGAGAGCGGATTGCATGAAGCCGTCAGAAGCTTACTGACGGGGTTCGAGGTACGCAAAAATGATGTACCTTCTGACAGTTATGCATATAAAATGCACCCTGTATAGATAGTAGCCCCTGAGACTCGGTATGTTGTCAAAATTGACAGCGTGTCGAGGATCATAATCTCAGTTATAACATATCTCCGCTCCTAAATAGGTGGCGGGGCGTCCGCTGGCCAGCCGGACTGATGAATTTGCCGAACTAAAGCGGCAACTTGACGAGGCAGATGCGGACATCGCGCTTGTCAATAAGCGGTTTGACGAGTCACAAGGTATGCCACTTTTTCGCGGACGCCTGGTAAGGGAGCTTGATGCCCGTGCCTTACTACTTGTATGCTTAATCCAGGTGGTGCCGCTGCTGTGGAGGACCTGCGGGCGGAACTCGCCCGAGCTAAAGAGCAAGCCAGAAATAGTAATGCGGCCGCTTTAAGGGCGGCCGAAGAGCTAAAAGCCGAACGGGCTGCTCCTTTGCGAAGCAAGAGGAAATGGCCAATATGGCCATAAAGTTGAAGAATGCTACCGACCGCTGCGGGGTTCTTGAAAAGAACGTCTGCCGGAGCAAGAGGACCTGAAAAAGGCCACCGCCGAAGTCAAGGATGCCCGCTCCGCAATGAGAGCTGCAAAGGAGGAGCTGCGTCATTGTGGATGTTGCTACCGGAAAGCCTTTTTCGCTGCGGAGGAAGTTCACGGATCCGAAGTATGCTCAGTTGGACCGGTTGTGGAGTTCGGAGGATGCTTATCTGGATTTAGCGGCGAGTTCCGCGGACGCGATCGAGCACTTCCGAGGCCAGAAGGGGCGCAGAAGGGAAGAGCTGTTTTGGTCGCTGTTCCATAGTCCAGAGCGTCCTCTTCCGTTAACCGATCGGTTGGCCAAATGGGCTGAGCTGGATAGGTTGTCCGGACTTGCCATGAAGGCTGTCGTGACTCATTTTTGGCCGAAAAGCCCCAAGCCGAAGAGTTACTTTAGCTTGATGCAGCAGCTCCTTGGTGTGGTGCCGCATATCAATGCAATGAAGGGGTCAGCATGCATAGAGGGAGTGCGGATGGCTCTTGCCCGTGTCAAGACATACTGGGCGGAGATGAAGGCCACCGACGTTGCATCCCGAGATTCGGACAGAAGCCGAGTACCTGCCGAGCACTATTTTGAGGAAGTCCTGCAGGGCGCCCGTTTAATAGAGACACAGTGCTCGAAGGATATTATGTTTAAATGACATGTATGATTTGTGGAAACAACGTTACAATATAAGAGCTTTTTATATTTGTGCGTTCAAGTATTAAAACGCCTCCTGTGCGGCCGTTGATGTATATGTGTATATAACCTGAAAGATGGCAGTCTTCGGCTTCAGCCCCCACGCACATAGTGCGGGGGTGTTTGCAAAAAATGCGCATTTTCACACTTAATCCAACGTCTTGGTCCTGTGAAGGAGGTGATAGCGTAGAAAACTAGGCAACCGGACTATAATTCTTTATCACTTTCACTTAGCCATAGGAGTTCGATGGTGGGGCTACTATATAGCCCCTAGGGGCACCGCGTTCTCCCGAATTCGGGGCGCGTATGTGCCTGACCGGGAAACGGTCCTTCGTCAATGCGGGGGTATTCTAAACATTCCGGTGGGTCATCGAGTGGTTGACCAGTCTCACGCTATATCATGACAGTCAGTTTTAGCTTTCTCCACTGAGGTGCTCAACCCAGCTCAACCGGGGCACAATCGCAGTGGTTCTCCCAGCGCTACCTTAGCCGATATAACGGAACGTAAGGTACCAAAACATGGGAGCCGGGCAAACCCAACATTTGACCAAAGACATGATTCGGAGCTGATGCATATAAGGCCTAACTCGAGATGCCGAACACTCCCTAAGGTATTCGGTCTTTAAAAAAACGGGCAGAATAATGCCCTAAGCCCCTGGTGTCCAGGTACGTGCAAAAATTCTGGTGCGGCCGATGCCAAAATGCCAACCTCCTCCTCGGTTATAGCTAGAAACCAGGGGATGTGTATCAATAAGAGACAGTAAAAAAGGTTTAGGCAGGGTCTTAATCTGAAAAGAATCCTTGCAACGGGTCCCTCTTGCGTCTGCGCTTTGTGTCTCCGTTGTGTCGTATCCTGGACGGGTGTAGCATGTTGTTCATCTGTAAAAGAGAGGAACTTAGTTGAAAAAGAAAAAATGATCGTGCGAAAAATGTACTTTATTTTAAATAAACATAGTACGGTTCGAGAAGTGAATAAAATTGAGCTTTATTGTCTCTTGTTGTACATGTGTGCAGCCCCTTGTACGGGGGTATGCCGCTAGTAAGCGCCGGGCTCGTCTAGCCGTGTCCGGGGTTCGAATGACCTATTTGAGTGCTTTGGTTAGCGCAGCCGGATTGGTGTGGGGCTGTCAAGGCAGCCTCGCGTTCTTCCGTGCTCGAGTAACACTTAATACTCCCTTTTAATGAGATGATGCCGCGTGGACCGGGCATTTTAAGTGTAAGAGATGCATAATGTGGTATTGCATTAAAGCGGGCAAAAGCTTCACGCCCCGGTAGTGCTTGATAGCTACTTTCGAATGGGGCGATGTGGAAGGTTAACTTTTCGCGGCGGAAGTTGTCGGATGAGCCGAACACAACTTCTAGCAGTAGGGAGCCTGTACAATGGGCATATAGGCCTGGCATTACCCCTTTGAAGGAGGTGTTGCTATGGCGAATTTTGGTTGGGTCTATCCCCATTTTGCAGATTGTTTCCTGATGTAGCAGGTTTAGATCGCTACCTCCGTCCATTAGGACTTGTGTAAATTGGAGTCCGTCGATTATAGGATCTAATATCAAGGCAGTCCATCCTGCGTTCCGGATACTTCCGGAATAGTCCTGATGATCGAAGGTGATTGGTTTTGACAACCATCGTTGGGACTCTGCTGGGATAGACCGTGCGACGCGTGTTTCTATGGGCTCCGCTCTGTTTTTCCCTTTTGTCACTTGAAGTGAGTTCACTGTTTTCACTTTTTGTGGGGAATTCTTTTGTTTTCCCGTGCTCTGCTTATGGGGTTCGTCATCGTCCTCGCTTGGTGTGTCGAGCCCCTTGTGTTCGGCATTGAGTTTGCCGGACTGCTTGAAGACCCAACAATCTCTGTGGGTATGGTTTGCGTGCTTCCAGAATCTTGTAGATTTGGCATATTTTGTCCAAGATTTTGTTTAGGTTGGATAGCTCTTATTTGTTGTCCTTGAGGGGCATTTTCTTATGATTCTGCCGGGAGCTTCTGAATCCGGCGTTTACTGCCGTGCTCTTCGGGCTGTTTCCCTTTCTCCGGCGCTGGTCCTTGCTACGTCGTGGTTTTCCATTTCCATCCCTTACTTCGGATGTACTTGGGTCGCTGGTACTGCATCTTGCCAGCCAACAATCCTCTCCCGCGCAAAAGCGGGTCATGAGGCTTGTTAATGCAGTCATGGTTCTCGGCTTCTCCTGGCCGAGGTGTCTGGCAAGCCATTTGTCTCAGACGTTGTGTTTGAAAGCTGCTAAGGCTTCGGCGTCCGGACAGTCGACTATTTGGTTCTTTTTGGTGAGGAACCTGTTCTAGAATTTGCGGGCTGACTCTCCGGGTTGTTGAGTTATATGACTTAAATCGTCTGCATCCGGAGGACGGACATAAGTCCCTTGAAAATTTGCCCAAAAAGCATCCTCGAGCTCTTCCCAACTTCCAATGGTATTTTTAGGGAGGCTTTTGAGCCAATGCCGGGCTGGCCCTTTGAGCTTGAGGGGTAAGTATTTTATGGCGTGGAGATCATCTCCTATAGCCATGTGTATGTGGAGGATGTAATCCTCAATCCAGACTCCAGGGTCTGTTGTTCCGTCGTATGCCTCTATGTTTACGGGTTTGAATCCCGCTGGGAATTCGTGATCCAAAGACCTCATCGGTGAAACAAAGGGGGTGTGCGGCACCCCTATATTTGGGTGTGCCGTGATGTTCGGATATTTGGCGTGTTGCATTGCTTTGAAGAGCTTGCTTTTTAGGCCCATAGATGGACCTAACTGGGCCATCCTTTTGATGCGAATCCTTATGCGGATCGTGTACCGGCTTGTGTGCAGCGCCATTTGCCGCTCTCTGGTTGCCGTAGGGTCGTCCATCCGACCGGGTGGCCTTCTGGCTTTTTGATTGTGGGGGCTCTATGGCCTCCTCATCAAATTCGGGCAGTAGTTTTCTCTTTGGGTAGCTCTTTGTTCGGCGATCGCCGCCAGATTTGTCTGCGGTGTTGAGTACTTTTCTCCATCTGATTCTGAGTGCATCTTCGCTGTTTTGAGCTTTCGCTTCTGCTTTTTCAGGCTACGCGCAGTGGCGACGAGCCTTTTGTGGAGGTTCTTCTGCTCCAACAATTTGTCCGGCGTGAGATCGTCCGGACTGTTATCTTCGCCGGGGACGGGTTGTTTATCCAAGTTGTCCTGTTCGGACGGTTGCTCGATAGCATGTTCGTCGTCCACCGGTTCGCCCTGCTCTATGGCTGGGTCTTTGTCGAGGCGGGACTTGGTGTGGTGTTTACGTTGCCGTTTTGACTGCTTTTCGAGGGATTTATCCTTCATAGTGTCCCGTTGTTCCTCGCCGTCACTTCCTTTAGGTGTATACATCATGGGATGAGGTGGTTGTCAAGTATCCTATAGGTGCTGGTTCATGGTTGTCTCCTACATCGTCGTCCATACCGTCGATGTCTTCGGAGTCGAAATCGAGCACATCGTTTAAGCTGGACGATGGCTACAAAGTGGGCGGTGGGTGGGTGTTGAATTTCTTCGCCGTCGTGCATCCCAACCTTCGACCGTAGTCCGCCAGGGCTCTCCGATAAAGAGAGAGACTTTAGTGAATTCAGGATGCCGCAAAAGGGCGAAGTGAAAGACGTCCGCGGCAGTTGAACTCCATGACCGGCGCCCAATCAGATTCGATTGGCAGGGCGCGGAGGTTCGGAGTCCGGAGAGGAGTCCGGCGCCTTGGAGTCACGGTCTTCGCAAAGGACAGGGATGGAGTTCAGCTCAATCGCCGTAAAGATCGTAGCCCCCGAGGCGGTGTCCAACCACTCGTCCTCGATCGTGGGAGTCGGCTCCGAGCTAATGGTCAGAGCGGACGCTGGTGCGGCCACCAGGGCACTGTTCGACGGCAGAGCTAGATCGTGCCCATCGAGACAGTGTGGCACGCTTGGCTGTGGCTCGAATCCGTCGAAGATCAAGTCTCCGCGGATGTCGGTCGTGTAGTTCAGACTCCCAAATCTGACCTGATGGCCAGGCGTAAGCTTCGATCCGCTTGGATGGCCAAGTGAATTGGCCCGCAGTGCAAAGCCACCGAATATGAAGATCTGTCCGGGGAGAAAAGTCTCACCCTGGACTGCGTCGTTGATGATGATTGAAGGATCCATCGGGCCTGTAGGCGACGACACGGAGGAACTCTCAATGAAAGCACCAATGTCGGTGTCAAAACCTGCGGATCTTGGGTAGGGGGTCCAGAACTGTGCGTCTAGGCGGATGGTAACAGGAGACAAGGGACACGATGTTTTTACCCAGGTTCAGGCCCTCTCGATGGAGGTAATACCCTACTCCTGCTTGATTAATATTGATGATATGGGTAGTACAAGAGTAGATCTACCACGAAATCGTGAGAGGCTAAACCCTAGAAGCTAGCCTATGGTCTGATTGTTGTTTGTCCTACGGACTAAAACCCTCCGGTTTATATAGACACCGGATAGGGTTAGGGTTACACAGAGACGGTTACAATGGTAGGAGATCTACATATCCGTATCACCAAGCTTTCCTTCCACGCCAAGGAAAGTCCCATCGGACACGGGACAAAGTCTTCAATCTTGTATCTTCATAGTCTAGGAGTCCGGCCAACGGTGATAGTTCGGCTATCCGGACACCCCCTAATCTAGGACTCCCTCAGGGGGCGAAGAGATACATGGGCTTTGGCCCTTCTTTGTCTTGTGACAAAGCGGGCGGATGTCCGAAAGGCGGGGCCGGATGTCCGGGGCTTCAGGAGGGGCCGGATGTCCGGGCTGGCGGCGATAGCTTCTGTAGGTTCTGGTGCATGGCGCCGGATTTCCGGGCTTCTGGCCGGATTTCCGGGCTGGGGCCGGATGTCCGGGCTGGACGCCGGATGTCCGGGCCCTGTAGACTTGGCCAGCTTGGCTGTTGCTGATGAAGACGCTCCAGGGGCCGGATGTCCGGGGCCTTGGCCGGATGTCCGGGCCTGAAAGGTGAACTTGCCCGTTTCCGTTGGTTCTCTTCATCCATGGACTTGGTGGCTTGTCCGTCTTCACGTGCATCCTCGGGAGGTTCCTGTTGACACCTAATCATGCATAGCATATCGGACTGAGGTAGTAGCCATGTCTCGAGTGGATCATATGTGATATCACTAAGGAAGGAAGTCACCTCGTTCTTGAGAGCTCTAGCTCGTGCTCGTGTCATAGGTCCTCTTCGCTCTTGATGATAAGATGGTAGGTCTATGGGGATGATCATGGGATGCTCCGCAAAACCGTGTGACGTGCGAGCAGGCGTGAGTTGACGAGATGCATGCGAGCAGTCCGCCGCGCAGGCATACTAGGAGGTGTGTGTGCAGGCATGCGTATTGACGGGGAGGCATGCGAGTAGCTGTGTGAAATGATAGTAGGAATGGCAGAAGTCCGCCGCGTAGGCTCACCGGGAGGCGAGACAGCTTTTGACCGCAGGCTGCCTCGCTCCCACCGGTCCATATTAATTGAGCGCCCGAGCCGCCGGCCATAATAGGCAGCCGCACTAATGTAGGGCGGAACCCTATTGGGTTGATCTTTCACGTTTGGAGTGGATCCTACGGGGGCAACATGAAGAACACGTGGAAGAACACAAGGGAAATCACTAGGAGAAACGAGAGAAACACTCAACCGACAAGTAATCGATCACACAAGGGCTAGATCACTGAAAGCATAAGGTAGCACAAGATTCAAAATCAAAAAAGGAAAGATACACGAGTAAACGTTCTTCTCCATGAGGAGGTCTTGATTGTCTTCTCCGGATGAAGGCCTTGAATCCGAATGGATCTTCTCCGAGGAGGCACGATCCCTCACATGGAGTAGATCCGGTACGGATGAGCTATGCTCTATCTCAAGATGATCTATCACAACGCTAATCCTAGAAAGGATGAGGGGAAGGTCTATTTATAGTCTAAGCCTTCGAAGGGGTAAAAGAGGGGTGAAACGAGTACATGGGCCTCGGCCCGGATACGCTGCACAAAGGCAGGGCGGTAGTATGTAGCGACCCGACCCGAATGGATCAAGTCTCTGTGCTTTCGTGTCATCCCTGGATCGGTACGCTGACACACAGAGTACTCGAAGGATTTATAACAGAGGTAAATCACATGTATAAAGTAACGTAAAAACTATTACCTCAATCCAAAACATAGCGGAAGCAACAAGGTTGTGGATTCCCATCAACACCAACGGCAAAGTTGAGTATAGGAAATCGTAACCCTAACGTATCACTTACTCGTCGTAAGAAAAATCTGCAACATGAAAAGTTGCAGCCCGAAAACGGGTCAGCACATGGAATATGCTGGCAATGTAACACATAGAGAGTAATGAAAGAATAGGCTATACTACATGCATATATGGCTGGTGGAAAGCTCTATGGTTACAGTTTTTGCGAAAAGCCAATTTTTCCCTACTACAAAGGAATACATTTATTTAACTATCATGGTGGTTGTTAAACATTGAGAATGGTTGACAGCATCCTCAATCCCAATTAAAAGTACTCATTAAACCCAAACAAATTATATTAAGTAACGTGTTGAGATCAACAGGATATCCAGATACTAGATAATCAAAATTGTCCATGACCCGGGACACGGCTAATCATGATTAGTTTATACACTCTGCAGAGGTTTGCGCACTTTTCCCCACAAGACTCGATCGCCTCCGTTTGGTTTCTCGCACTACAGGGTGTTTGAGAAGCGGATGACCGAGACATAGTCTTTCGAAGCGCTTAGCACCTTACATGTGGGTAGACCGTACCAACCTACATCCCCTACATCAGCTAGCCTACCCGTAAGAGTTCGCACAACTTAGTCAACTACGCCAGAGCCCATAATTGGCTTGTGGCTGCACACGGAAGTTTCTAGTTTGAATAATCTTATGATCCCTTTGAGCCTGGGTGGCGGTCCGAAGAAATACAGGCAAATCCTGTCTACCTGTGTGCCTTGACAGGCAAGTCCTGGAATAGCCAGTGCCTCAATCCACCCAGATGTGTGTTTAAGTTGCCACCTTAGATAAACCATTAATTATCAATCTCACATCTGTCATGGATATTCACTCAAACCCAATCCACGTCTATGAGCATAGCATGGCGTAATAAGCAAACGTAGAAGTAACTCCCAAAGGTTCATAAGTAAAACAGGTAATAGGTACTACCTCAATCTACTTCCCATCCCACAATTTAATTAGATCCTAATCATGCAAGTGTTTGAGGAATAGATCTAATGCATAAAAACTGGGTATGAGAAGAGTATGATCAAAGTGTTACTTGCCTGCAAAGTTGATGAAGATGATTCGCACTCAAAACTCTTGATAGCTCTACTCGTCACACTCCGGTCAATCTATCGTAATCAAGCAATAGTAACCACACATAAGCAATCACTCAAGAGATCGGAAAGATCGAAGAAACAATTTGGAAAACGTCAAAACCAAATCTAATAACTCTTGCAGCATAAAACAATTTCTAACAGTACCAAAACTATGTGTATTTGGCCTTATCAGAAAGTTTAGGTCAAGAGCTTCGATTTGCAAAAAGAATCAACTAAATCGAGTTACTGAAACTCAAGTTATGATCAAACGAAGTTCAAATACAAATCTGTTTGAATTCAAATTTTAAAACTTTCAAAAACATGTTTGAGTTGTATTACTGGATAGAGGAGATCATAACGAAGAAGTGGGCGTTGGTTTCGTTGGATTCCGACTTACGAGTAAAAAGTTATGATCGTTTGAAGATTAGGGACTACGGATAGGTCCATGACGAAAATTAAAAATAAAAAGACAAATCTATCGACCGAACGCTCGCTAAACAAAACCGGAAAGAAAAACCGGCGAGAAAACCGATCTAGGGTTTCGGAAAGAAAAACGAAAAACCGATCTAGAAAACGGAACGAAAATCGATCTAGAAAACGTGACGCGGCGCGGGGCTAGTACCTCGAAGAGGCGAGGGGCTCCGGCGGCGGCGGCGTAGGGCGGCGGCGGCGGCAAGTGGCGGCGGTGGTGGCAAGGGGCGGCGGCGGCTATGTGGGGCGGCGGCGCTGGTGAGGGCGGCGGCGGCGACTAGGGCGGCGGCGCTGGCTATGGCGGCGGCGGCACTGGTGTTGCTGCTGCTGCAGAGGAGGAGGAGAGGAGAGGAGAGGAGAGTTGATTTGATGTGTTGGAGGGGGGGGGGTGCTTGGGTATTTATATTGGGGAGGGGAGGGGTTTTGCTTGGGGTAGGGGACAAGAAATAGATTAGGATTAGGAATCCTAGGAAATAGATCTAGGAATAGATAAAGAATTAACGAAGAAGGAAAGGAGTCCTACTAGGACTTGGGAAAAGGAGAGGCTCCCTGGCTTGTGCGTGCAAGACGTGGCCTTGTGCCTTGGCGGCCGTGACTAGCGGCTTGGGCCCAAGGCGCTGCATTTTTTTTTTAAATTTTAATTTTTTTTTACAGAGACAATTAAAAATAATAAAACCAAATAAATAAATATATTATATAGGCATATAATATATTAAAATTTTCAGAAAAGAATTTCCTACAACATGAACATTATTCTAGCTTCAAATAAAATACACACAAATTCAAATAAAGCAAAGAGTGTTTCAGCTCTAATAAAATCCAATAAAAATCATTTTTAAAATATCAAAAGGACTTCAAATTAATTTCTCTCCAAATTTCTGATGTAGGGAATCATGTTACCCTATTTCCATATATTTTATTTTGGAGAAAAATAATTTGAATAAAACTCAAATAACTCCAATTGAAAATAAATTCAGAAGAACTTTGAATTTATTTCTTTGAAACTCCCAACTCATATTTCATATGTTTTGAAGAAGTCATTTTATCTTCGCCGTGAAAATCATTGAGTTGCATAAAGTTTCAGAATTGGAAAATATTTTCCAAATGAAATTCAAATATTTTCAACACCTTGTCATTTAAATAAATGGAAGAAGTCATTTTATCTTCTCTCGGGGTTTTGTGATGAAAAGAATTTGAATTCCGAAGATCATAAAAGCAAAATGAAAGTTTGGGAAAGTCCTTTTATTCCCTCTCATTTAACTTTCAAAAAGTTTCGAATTCACTCACTTTCAGTCAATCAATCAAGCAATCAATCAAAACTATCTATTTGTTTATAACATTCCAAAATTTAGAATTTTGGGATGTTACATAGTACCGCTTGCAGAGCTTAAGCGGTAGTACAGCTTTGATGGGGCGGTAGTGCCGCTCTGGAGCCGTTCGATCACATGAGTTTGTCGGGTTCGACGATAGGACGGCGGATGCAGAGCGGTAGTGCCGCTTGGCTGGGTTCAGCAGCAGTACCGCTTGTCGTGGGCGGTAGTACCGCTTGTCGTGGGCGGTAGTAATGCTCGTTCCAGGCTGGGAAGCTTCTCCTCTTGCTCTCGACGTCCATCTTGTACCGTAGCTTCTTCTAGGTTGGTTCCTTGGTACCTGATCACACAAAGCATCTCTGCTTGAGGTAGTAGCCATGTGTCAAGTGGGTCAAAGGGATGTTCAACAAGGAGAGAGTTAACCTCAGATTGGATGGCACGTGCTCGAGTTCTTGTCATGGGTACACTTGGAGCTTGTGTAGTCGAAGTAGTGTCCATGGGGATGATCGAAGGATGCTCCGCATCATCTCCCCCGTCTTTGGAAAGATCCGACCGCGGATCGAAATCCTCATCACCATGGTGCAGGGAGAGATCGGAGACGTTGAAGATGTCGCTCACGTTGTACTTGTCGCGTGGGAGGTCGATCTTGTAAGCGTTGTTGTTGTAGCGTGCTAGCACCTTGAATGGTCCATCGGCTCGAGGGAGAAGCTTGGACTTGCGTTCGTTGGGGAAGTGGTCCTTGCGAAGGTGTAGCCACACGAGGTCTCCAATGTTGAATATCATGGGTTTCTTATTGACGTTGAGCTTGGACGCTAGTCGTTGTACTTGGCGCTCGATGGTGTGCCTTGTATCTTTGTGCATCTTCTTGATGTAGTTCGCACGTGCACTCGCATCCATGTTGGTGCACTATTGTAGAGGATGGGGTAGAATGTCCAAAGGGGACAACGGGTTGAAGCCGTAGACGACCTCGAAGGGGGACTTGCCGGTAGTCGAATGTCTTGCACGGTTGTAGGCATACTCGGCGATGGGTAGACACGCCTCCCACTCCTTGATGTTCGTCTTGATCAACACTCAAAGTATAGTGGAGAGCGTTCGGTTCGTCACCTCCGTTTGGCCGTCGGTTTGAGGATGGTATGCGGATGAGAACAAGAGCTTGATTCCGAGCTTTGCGCATAGCGTCTTCGAAAAGTAACTCAAGAACTTGACGTCACGGTCGGAGACGATTGTCTTTGGTACTCCATGGAGGCGCAAGATTTCCCTACAAAAGATATTTGCAATGTGTGAAGCATCGTCTATCTTGTTGCAAGGAATGAAATGTGCCATCTTAGAAAATCGGTCCACAACAACAAACACAGAATCCTTTCCATTTTGAGTTCTAGGTAAACCAAGTAAAAAACCCATGCTAATGTCTTCCGAAGGTTGATAAGGAATAGGGAGAGGCATGTAAAGACCATGAGATTGAGCTTTAGACTTAGCTTTGCGACATGTAGAGCATCGGGTGGTGAAGCGTGAGACGTCTCAAAACATCTTGGGCCAAAAGTAGTTCTTGGAGAGCGTGGCGAATGTCTTATCTTGTCCAAAATGTCCCATGAGTCCGCCTCCATTAGCCTCTTGCAAAAGTAGCAAACGAAGAGAAGACTCACGAATGCATAGTTTGTTAGCTTTCATAAGATAAGCATCCTTGATATAATATTGTTCCCAAGAAGTATGCGTCAAACACTTTGCATAAGGGATAGCAAAAGATGGATCATTAGCATACAAGTCTTTGATGTGCTCAAAACCAATAACATTCAACTCAAGTTTAGTGACAAGCGTGCATATGCATGAAAGTTCATCCGCAACTACATTTTCCTTACCCTTAATGTACTTGATCACATAGGGGAAAGATTCAATAAATTCACTCCATTTGGCATGACGCTTGTTCAACTTAGTTTGACCTTTTAAGTACTTAAGCGTTTCATGGTCGGTATGTATGACAAACTCATGAGGTCTAAGATAATGTTCCCAAACATGTAGGACATGCACTAAAGCATACAATTCTTTATCATAGATGGGGTAGTTAAGTTGAGCACCGGAGAGTTTTTCACTAAAATATGCAATGGCTCGTTTTTCTTGAATCAAAACTCCGGCAATTCCGGTACCACTTGCATCACAATGAACCTCAAAAGTTTTTTCAAAATTGGGCAAAACAAGAATCAGAGCATGAGTAAGCAAAGACTTGAGTTCATCAAAAGCGTTGGATTGCAAAGATCCCCAAACAAAAGGGGCATTCTTCTTACTCAAAGCATGCAAAGGAGCGGCAATTGTGCTAAAGTCTTTCACAAAGCGACGATAAAAACCTGCAAGACCAAGAAAACTACGCACTTGTTGCAAATTGGTGGGTTGGGGCCAAGTTTTAATTGCTTCAATTTTAGATTCATCAACATGGACACCCTTGGAAGAGACAACAAAACCCAAGAAAACCACTTTGTCAACACCAAACATGCATTTTTTCAAGTTTGCATAAAGATGTTCCTTGCGAAAGGTTTGCAAAACAGGCCTAACATGATTAAGATGCTCTTTCATGGTTTTGCTAAACACAAGAATATCATCGAAGTAAACCACAACAAAGACTCCAATATAAGGGCGAAGCACATAATGCATAAGACGCACGAAAGTACCGGGAGCTTCCGATAAACCCATAGGCATAACTAACCACTCATATAAGCCAAATTTGGTTTTGAAAGCAGTTTCCATTCATCAGCCTCTTGTATGCGGATTTGATAATAGCCACTTTTAAGATCATTTTTTGAGAAAAAGTTGGCTCCACTAAGTTCATCAAGCATATCATCTAAGCGAGGAATGGGATGCCTATAGCTTAACAGTAATAGCATTGATAGGTCTACAATCGGAACACAAGCGGAAACTTCCATGTGGCTTAGGCACAAGTATAACGGGAACGACACAAGGGCTTAAGCTTTCACGTACATGACAGTTGTCGATGAGTTGTTGTACTTGCCATTGGATCAACTTTGTTTCTTCGGGGTTGACACGGTATGGAGCTTTGTTTGGGAGAGGCGCTCCGGGGATGAGGTCGATTCGATGCTCAATGCCTCGTAGAGGAGGTAGACCCGGAGGTAGCTCATCGGGGAAAACATCTTGGAATTCCTGCAAAATAGATTGAAACACTAAAGGTAGCTCGTGAGAGGTGTTAGTTTTTGGTTCCCCATCCTTGCACACAAGGACAAAGTGCTTCACACTCGATGGGTTCTCACACACTTCTCTAATCTCACTTTTTGTGGCAAATAGTATGAGGTTTTTCTCTCTAGGCGAAGAGGCGCTCAAATTTGGCTTGTGGCTCTCACTCACTTTTTGGTGGATCACTTTCTCACTCTTCTCTCCATGATGGGTGGCTTGCTTGTCGGTTATTACTTGACTAGGAGACATAGGTCGTAGCACATACTCCTTCCCTTTCATCTTGAAGCTATAGTGATTGGTACGCCCATTGTGGATGACACCATGGTCGAATTTCCATGGTCGACCAAGAAGGAGGTGGCAAACGGTCATTGGGACCACATCACAATACAAAGTGTCCTCATATGGACCAATTTTGAAGGAGACTTGGACCGTATGCTCAACTCGGATAGTGCCGGAGTCACTTAGCCATTGAACCTTATAGGGGTGCGGGTGCTTCCTCTTGACCAATTGAAGCTTGGATCGTAGTTCTTCACTTGCCAAGTTGTGGCAACTACCTCCGTCGATGATGACCTTGACGGACCTTCCATTGATGCCGGCCTTTGTGTGGAAGATGTGGCATCGTTGGTCTTCTTCTTGTTGATGTTGAAGAGTCAAGACCTTGGAGACGACAAGAGCGGGGCTTGAATCCTCATCACAAAAGACTCGATCATCTTCATCCTCGTTCACGCGCCGGTGCATGGCCACTTGCTCAAGTGCTTCCATTTCATCTTGAGTCGTAGGTTCCATCGTCGTTGAGGATCATGGTATGCTTGTTTATGCATTCATAGGACTTGTGGCCTCGGCCGCCGCAAGTGAAACACTTAAAGGAACTCGTCTTGACGGTCTCATCGGTCGGAGTAGATGAACAAGCACGCGGCTTGAAGTTGCTTGTAGTAGGAGGAAGACGGCTTGAACTTGTGAAGTTTTCTTGTAACTTGGCTTGTCGTCGTTGCTTGGAGAAGGCTTAGTTGATGTAGATGTTGGAGGAGTTCTTTGAAGCTTGGTTGTTGGAGAAGCCGTAGGTCTTGGATGAGTACTTGGCGTACTTGAAGTCATCTTGCACTTGACGTTCTGCCTTTGTAGCTTGATGTACGAGCTCAATGAGGTTGGAGTAGGGTTGGAAGTCAGCGATCTTCTTGATGGGATGATTGAGTCCATTCAAGAATTGTGCCATTGTTTGCTCGTCATCTTCATTGACATTGGCTCGAATCATGGCTATCTCCATTTCCTTGTAGTATTCTTCAACACTCTTTCTTCCTTGCTTGAGGAGTTGTAGCTTCTTGAAGAGATCGCGGTTGTAGTAGGTGGGCACAAAACGTGCTCGCATGACATCCTTCATTTGAGCCCAAGTGGTGATTGGAGGTTCACCTCTTGCTTGTCGGCGCTCAAGGATTTGTTCCCACCATATGAGCACATAGTCTTGGAACTCAAGCGATGCCATAGCGATCTTCTTCTCTTCCTCATAGTTGTGCAAACGAATGATTTTCTCGACCTTCAATGCCCATGAAAGGTACTCTTCGGGGTCATTGCTTCCATTGAACTTGGGCATGGTGAATTTTAGCTTTCCATAGCATTGCCCTTCATTGTGTTGTTGGCGATGGTGATGATGACGCCCTTGACGTGGAGGGTAATCATCCTCATGTTGCTCTTGGCGTGGAGGAAGTCCATGATCAACTTGCTCTTGTTGAACTTGAGGTTGAGGTGGAGCTTGACGAGCTTGTGGAGGAGCTTGAGGAACTTGACGTTGCACACGTGGTTGGTAGTTCCTCTCTTGTATTTCTTCTCGAAGGGCTTCCTCTTGATTGCGCTGTTCGTGATTGCGGTTGGCGATGGCTCGACTTGATTCGTGAAGGGCACGCTGCGCCTCAAGAGCTTGCGCTTCACGTTGTTGTTGTTGAAGACGTTGAGCCTCGGCGTCTTGTTCCTCTTGGTGTAGACGCGCTCGTTCTTCCTCTTGGCGGCGATTTAAGGCGTTGTCGTTCTTTAGCTTGAGCAAAAGCGGCTTGGTTTGAGTGAGGACGAGGGACTTGCTCATCGACTTGCTCTTGTGAATGCTTGACGTGTAGCGGATTGCGGGATGCACGACGGTCTTGACGTGCGGCTCGTCGAAGAGTGTTCGATGACGGTGGACTTGAGCCGGAGAAGCAGTCGTCGGAGTGTTTGCTTGAATGGCTCAATCTTGAATATGAAGAAGTTGAAGGAGGACGGTTCACCAACAAGGCATGGATCTCATCCATTCTTGCATCATTCTCTGGCTTGTGTGCGTCGAGCTTGTTGTCGAAGTAGTCCTTGGTATGTTGCTTGGAGAGTCGCAAGTCGGTGGCGAGGTTGTCGATGCGTTCGTTCATAGCTTGTTGCTCTTGATGCAACGCTCGTTGTGCACCAAAGAGGTGGCTCTTGGTGATGTATGATGACATGTCGTCGTCTTGCTCGATGAAGAGTGGGTTGGTAGAAGTACTCGGCCTATCCATCATTCCAAGAAAAATGTGAGTGGTAGAAGGAGAAGAACTTATACCAATGTACCTTGACCGATGTTGACGATGAATCAAGTTCACTCAAATGCGGACAATGAAATAGCACTATTGGTACCAATCCTTGTCGGTTATCACACCTACACAAGTAAAAGCTTATGGTGGAGCTTGGTTAGTATGGTGGCACAAAATTTGATGCAATTGTTAGTTTGAGTCAAAGATGTTGAAAAAGATTCGCAAATTCGCAAATGCAACAAGTAGACCAAGCAATTAGTGGTACACGGAAACACACACGCAAATAGATAAGTGGGATTGTGCAAACCAAAAGTGAGCCAAAATGTGGACTTCACGAAAATGCTCTTGTTGCACAATACTAGAGAGACGCTAGCACGATTGCACAATAGGCGGATATGGAGCTTGTGCACAACCTACTAGGCAAAAATGCAACGATCTCTATCCCAAGTATGCTATATGTATGGTATTTCGGTGATATGATCCAAGATGATCAGATATGACAATCTTAATGTAGTATGATGCTATGGTTCTTGCTTATAAGATCTTTGCTTATCTTTCTCTTTTGCTTAAAAGCTTGATTGGACCTTTCTCTTTTGAGCTCTTTTCTCATGCAAAACTTCATGAACCAAGATAGCAATTGTGTATGCGATGACAACTTTGTGACACAAAAGTTGATGCCAAGATATGCACCACTATGGTATGGTATGTATGCTATGGAGTATGATCACTAATGTGCACAAGTCACGTTGCCGGCAATACTCAATGGCTAGTCTCGATGGGTAAGCAACGCAAAAGGAAGGCTATGTGGTTATCAATGCAATGGCATGGGATAACAAAGATGTCATCGAAGTTACCGTCCTTGGCAATGATGAGTCCTTGGCGAAGATGAGCAGTGGTGATGTTGACGTCAAACCGTACCTATATAGCCGAAACCCAATAGGACACGGGAACCACAACTCAAATTCCCAAAGACCAAAAGCAACAATGGTGGTAGCGGAAAGCGGAGGTGGTATAGCGGATGATGTGGTGAAAGCCCTAGGCAAAGATGCCAATGTTCGAAAAATTAGATGGTGTGCAAAGATGTTGTAGCCTATCTAGGTGGATGGGGGATGTCAATAGCTTCTCAACAAGTTAAAGAATGCGAAAATCGGACTTCAGATGTGGAAGTTATGATGAAAATGGTGAAACTCGAAATGCTGAAACTGGCATGGGCGGTAGTACCGCTCGGATGGGCGGTAGTACCGCTCGTGTCGGGATTTTTCGATTGTTTCGGGCTGAAACAGGTCCTGGCGGTAGTACCGATTGCGGGGCGGTAGTACCGCTTGTGGTGTTCAGCGGTAGTACCACTTGGAGGGCGGCAGTACCGCTCATGTCGGGATTCTTCGCAGATCGAATCGGGGCGCGATTTTGGGGCGGAAAAGGATGATTTCGGGGTCAAAATTGGATGGATTTCGTGGATGGAAAGAGGGGAAACTTGGGGGATGCTAGATCCACTCGAAACCAAGCAAATCCACGGATCAAAATCAACAAAACATCATCAAACCAACAAATCACAAAAAAATTTGGGGGCTATTTTTGGTGGGGATTTTCGGATTTAGGACAAAAACAACAAAATCAAGCTAGAAAACACGGGGTAGGGGCTCCAAAAACGTGATCAACATGGCTCTGATACCAAGATGATGTAGGGCGGAACCCTATGGGGTTGATCTTTCACGTTTGGAGTGGATCCTACAGGGGAAACATGAAGAACACGCGGAAGAACACAAGGGAAATCACGGGGAGAAACGAGAGAAACACTCAACCGACAAGTAATTGATCACACAAGGTCTAGATCACCGAAAGCATAAGGTAGCACAAGATTCAAAATCAACAAAGGAAATATACAATAGTAACCGTTCTTCTCTGTGAGGAGGTCCTGATTGTCTTCTCCGGATGGAGGCCTTGAATCCGAATGGATCTGCTCCGAGGAGGCACAATCCCTCACGTGGAGTAGATCCGGTACGGATGAGCTATGCTCTATCTCAAGATGAGCTATCACAATGCTAACCCTAGAAAGGACGAGGGGAAGGTCTATTTATAGTCTAAGCCTTCTAAGGGGTAAAAGAGGGGTGAAACGAGTACATGGGCCTCGGCCCGGATACGCTGCACATAGGCAGGGCGGTAGTATCGGACCCTCGGGCGGTAGTACCGCTTTGATGGGGCGGTAGTGCCGCTCTAGAGCCGTTCGATCACATGAATTTTTCGGGTTCGGCGGTAGGTCGGCGGATGCAGAGCGATAGTGCCGCTTGGCTGGGTTCAGCGGCAGTACCGCTTGACGTGGGCAGTAGTACCGCTCGTTCTAGGCTGGGAAGCTTCTCCTCTTGCTCTCGACGTCCATCTTGTACCGTAGCTTCTTCTAGGTTGGGTCCTTGGTACCGAATCACACAAAGCATCTCCTCTTGAGGTAGTATCCATGTCTCAAGTGGGTCAAAGGGAAGTTCAACAAGGAGAGAGTTAACCTCGGATTGGATGGAACGTGCTCGAGCTCTTGTCATGGGTCCACTTGGAGCTTGTGTAGTCGAAGTAGTGTCCATGGGGATGATCGAAAGATGCTCCGCATCACGCACCCCCGATGAACAGTGGTCACCAATGTCTGCACTCTGGAGTGTATGAGGATGCCGCCGAAGTGCACCATCGGAGGGAGTGGCGACGCCGGGGCTGGTGAAGCACCCGCGCAATGCATGAAGCTGGGCATAGAGGTTGTCGCCGCTGCCGAGGTCTCGCAAAGGCAGCAGCACGACCTTGACTTCGTCGGCGCCATAGTGCCCCCCCAGCCGAAGCCAGAGGTCAACAGCAACTCCGGCAAGGACTGCGACTCCAACGGAAAACCGGTTAGTCATCTATATTCCTATTTATGCAACAAACATATCTTGTGTTTTTTCTGGTTAAGCCACCCCCCCCCCCCCCGCCCCTCTCAGTCCATGAAATCATAGTAATTAAGATCCCTTAGATGCACGTAGTGTATTGATTGTTTGACTATTATCCGTATAGAGTTAGTGATTAATTGTTTGTTCTGTACACATGATTTTTGCTAATAATCCTACTAGGGTTAGCTTGCGTGCTAATAATTCATGGCCAGATCTTGAGAATTGATTTTGAATGTCCTACATATATGTTTGTGACTTTTTTCTTCCTGACCTAGAGAATTTATTTCGAATGTCCTACATGTTATGCCATTTTTTTCGTTAAGATTGGTATGTACACAGATGAGGCTCCGGCCAGCGCCGCCGCCGGATGTAGATCTTGGACCCGGCTGTGCAGCCAGAAGCGGCCCCCTGGACCTGAGGAACCAGTAGAATCTCCGGTGGACCGCGTCAGCAATCTCTCGGACGGCATCCTTGGGGAGATCATCTCCCTTCTCCCCACCAAGGATGGCTGTCGCATACAAGTCCTCGCATCTCGGTGGCGCACTCTATGGCACACCGCGCCTCTTAATCTCGACTGTCATGAGCTATCTGTCGATCATGATTCTGAACTCCCCAAAGCCATCATCTCCTCCCACGAGGGCTCCGTTCAACGCATCTGCATCCCTCCATGCTACCTGCTGGACATCCAGCATGGTGGCCGCCTGGCTGACATCCCATCAATTTGGTAAACTCCAGCAGCTTGAGTTCTACCATGACTATGTATGTAACATACCACAAACTGATGTATCTGTGCCCTCATCACCGATGTCCATCTCGTGGCTTTCCTCCTCTCTCCACACCGCCACCTTCGCCCGGTGCCATCTAGCAAACAATCTGGTACAAATGCTTCGACTCCCATTGCTAAAAAAACTTGCGCTTGTGGTGGTTGATCTGTCGAAGGCCGCACTGCACAACATCCTCCACTCCTGCTGCCCTGCCCTGGAGCATTGCTGCTTGTTTTTGGAATGGAAATCCGTATCCGTTGTCGCAAAATAAAGTTGCCCCACCTTGTAAGCATGGGAATTTGTTTTTTTGGGCATGATCTCATCATCGAAGATGCCCCTTCACTTCAAAGGTTGCTCCTTGATTCTGTAATAGTACCTTCGCAAGTAACTGTAGTCTCTGTGCCCAAACTGGAGACCTTGGGTGCAATTCGTGATCCTTTTATATGGTTCAAGACGGTGTTTGGCTCCATACCTATTGAGGTATTGTATATTATTCACGTAAACTTTTGTAATCTACTTTTTTCATTTGTGCGCATAAGTTAAGTATCATCTTGGAGTACACTTTTGGTACTAATATTATGTTCTATGCTCAATGAAGAGCTTATCCATCATATCAGTGGTGGTGGATTCTGTCAAGACCTTACATATCAGTATGTGGTGTTTTGATCTAGACATGATTATCGGCTTGCTGCAATGCTTTCCATGTCTGGACAATTTGTATATAAAGGTGATGATTTCACGCACATTGAAAGCCCATATATAATGTACTATAATTAATCGTTTAGCTATCACTCTTTCAACATAATCTTTTTTTAGACATTAACTGTTTTCAATCTTCATCTCTATTTAGGCACTAACACATGGACGAGAAGGTATAACCAATCGATGGTTCAAGAAGCACCAGGATTTTCTCAGATATCATGACATTCGTTTGAAGACAATAACGCTGGAAGGATATGCATCCAACAATGCAAACACTAGCTTTGTCACATTCTTCATGTTGAATGCGAGGGCACTATTGTCCGTGAGGATTAAGTTTTTCGACAACAAATTTCTTACAGCTGCAAGTGCTGAGCAGCATAAAAAGAAGTTTCAAGTGGACCTAAGGGCTTCTAATCATGCTCGGCTTCTATTTACAAGAGCTTGTCATCATGGACCAGCAGAATTTCTAGGCCGGGATCTTGATTTTATGTATAAGACCGATCCATTGCCGAAAACTTTGGTTGAGTTAGATGTCATTGTCCTATTCAATCTGGATTTTTTCTAAACCTGATGAGCAATTAATCCTCGTGCTTTTGTAATGTTTGTTAGCTGGAGTTTGATATTGTTGCCCTTTTCAACTCGGCTTTGACCCATATTTTCTTTCATACTGGGCCAATGGCTTGCCATTTCTTTAATTAAGACGTAAATATTATAAGCATTCATAACATAGGGAAGGAACATCACTCTTGCGGGATCCTTGAGATTTTTGTTCATTACAGAACTGCATGTTCTTAGCGCCCACCAGCACCCACAAACTTATTTTCAGCTTGCACAAATGGGCTGTAATTCTTAATAAGAAAAGTTGCATGGTAGTGACAGATTTGGATTTATCATTTGGGAGCCACGAGGGAAAAGCCTATCCAGGGCGGTGCCGACTCGACAGTAAACATTGAGAAACCTGGTTTTAAAATTACTGTAAATCCAAAACTCGCCTCAAAATCATGAAACTTGGCATGGTGTTATGTCATAGCACCAACATGCTGTGGTAAAAAATTAGTCCAATTTGGGACAAGTTTTGGTACAAACTTCTTACAAACCGGAGCTTCTCTCAAAAAGGCTCATGGTTCTGAGAGGGATCTTGTCACCTATGTGTGCGAAATGACATACGCTGTCTCTTCCCGCCTTTATTTATTTTATAGAGGCAACATGCAACTATAGTAGCGTCATCCTAAAAATATGAAATTATTCACGCTTCGTTTTGCCTTTTTATACATAATTTGAGTTTCCTAGGCATTTTGGAACGTACTTTGGTGTGTGCAAAGGTCATGTGTGTACTAGCCACATATGTAATTGGATGTTCAATTTGTTTATGGAATCAAGTCCTTATAAGTTATAAGTACATATGTTGTTGTTACGTGTGCAATGACATCGCACACGAACCATACTGGGGAACCCGTCGGTGATGATTTCATCAATCGCTGATAATTGTATACCACCAAGCATTTGCCCACAACACACACAGCTTATTAGCAGCAATCGTCTGTGTTATTATCAGTCTTCGCACACATTTCTGATTGCACACCTGTTTGCCACGTATCACACACATCTTGTTATAATGAACAATTTCTGTTCTCTTGGCTCAAAGAAAACATTTCATTTGAGGGAACCGCATGCCGTATATCGCACACACCTTGATCTGGCTGACCATTTCTTTTGTGTTACCTAATCACAAACAGTTCATCCGACTGAACCTATGTTGTATATCGCACACACCTTCATCTGGCTGCCCGTTTCTTTTGTTCCATCTCATCGCAAATAGCTAATTAAACTGAACCATATTCCCTGCATCGCACACGCAACTAAAATCTAAACCGTGTTTGATGCATCGGCCATCTCAAATGTTTTGCCCCTTTTTTGACAGTTTTTTACACCACCATTTGCGATTATTGCATCGCACACAGTTTCATCGAAGGGTCTCTGATCATAGTATTGTGTTAGTACCATCCTGCAGTAGTGGTTGTAAAGTTCATAGGGTTCAAAATTCCGACCCTAGGAACAGGCACTAGTCATTTTGGATTGTTGGTCATATTGACATTGACCCAGATTACTACTGCAGGCCAGGTTTGTTGACAATTTTACTTGTCTTTCTTACTCATTCGATATTATATCCAATTATTCACATCGATTAGTTGCAATCAATAAGTGCTAGACAAACTGCTAGATTCATATTTTGGACGGTCTCTTACTGCAGTTACAATTATGCATACTTGTCCTAGTAAGCTCACAAGTAATGATTGATTCACTACATCTATGCTTGCCTTGTCATATTTGTTGTCAATATTCTTTTAGGGTGGACCACCCTATTTCAAAATACTAGAACCGCAGACATGAGTGAATATTATTTCTCCGCGTGATCTCTTCCATCATGTGTGGGCAACGGACACTGCATTGTATAGAAAGAAAGTGGCATTTCCACCTTTTACATAGACTACCATCTTTTACATGGAATGCAATCTACCTACTTGCTTTGTGTCGCACTACCAGCACTCCACCCTTGAAGCTAAACATTATGCCACATATAATTCCTTAGTTTATTTGTTCAAATACGAATTTGATATGATTCTAATGTTCCTACTTCAGTTTTGAAATGTGTGTCTGCCTATTATAGAGACATAAGAGGTTTGTATTTCTGTGTGTGGTCTGGTCAGCACTGTTCGGGGTAACCTTTGCATATGCGGGGGTTTATTGGGAGACACTCTTTGAGTTGAATCCGCGATGCATTGCATGGATAATCTGACTACTTTTTATGTTTTCATGAATCTCAGATACTGAACAACATCATAATGATTATGAGCTTGCGCGCCTGAAAAGAATAAAGCAGAACAATGCCATGGTACATCAAACTTGGCATTAAGGGACTGAAATCAAGTCTGGATGCAAAGCAATGCAAACGCTCTCCATCTATAGATTCATGCTCAGAATATGATCCTAACAGTGATTCTGAGCTAGAGGGAGACCTAAGTCAATGTAGCTCCCTAGTGGTGGAGTCAGAGGCAGATGCCCTATCTTATTCACCATCAACGTGCTTGCTCTAACTTTCCTAGGTTATATTGGTCGCATATCTTGCAACTGATGCTTTGCATTGCTACTACTTTGTTGCATTGCCATTAGCTTAGTTTGCACATTGTGTATGTGAATACGCCATGCCTATCAATTTACAGTACATATTCCATCTGTCATCATACCATATTTATCCATTCAAATGTTGTTCTTGTGTATCAGATGTTCAAAAGGAAGAGGGGCCTTGCTGATCGGGGAGGAGCACGAACAAAGTATTTGGAAAAGGTAGTGACACCTGATAAATCAAATAGCCTATTAGGTATAGTTGCAATATCACCAGACCCAGAAAACACGGCCACAACTCTAGCAGACTCTAGCCCTACTACACTGGCCATCTCTAATGCCCCAACTCAGCAGACCCCAACTACCGCAAACAATATGATGATGCCAGTTGACATAGCACCAGCTCTATGATGCAAAACCCCCATTCCGGCAAAGAGTAAACCAAATCTAGTTGCCAAATCCCTTTTTCAACGAGATAGAGCCCCAATTGCAGCGAATAGGACTCATGTTCCACTTCTTCCCAGTTTACAAGATGCAGCTGATATAGTTGTTAGGAACTTTGTGCGCATCTTTCCTTCATGGAAAGATTATACCATGGAGAAAGAAAAATTTCCAATCTTCCTCCGCAACTTACGCATAAGTAACGTACTAATGTTATTCATGGTAATTACTGCATATGTTTCTGCTGACAGAAGACACAAGATTTCATTCTTTTAAATAGGAGAGGACCAAACTGGATTGTCAAGACGAGCAAGGGTTGGTTGCCCTTTTCAAGCACTCGTTGATGAAGTATTGTTCCTACCGGAGGCAAGCGCACTTCGATGGCAAGCCTATAAATGAAATTTCTGTAAAGTCTCTGGTGCTACATATATCACCAAGTGACTGGAATAATCTTGTTACACATTGGTCTCGTCTGCAGCGTAAGGTACTGTCTATGATATCACATCACAATCTGATCTACATTTCTGCATGTGCCTTAACGTCTCACTTGTACGAAAACTGTTTGCACATGAACATTCATTCTCAAGGGACCACACAATCTTGCAACTATACTGCACACTGCATTGCTCTTGTGAGTACCACTTGCCCTGTATGACCAAACTTACTTTCATAGCTGGTTGATTATGTAGCATACCTGCACATGTTAGCCTTGTTATCGTCCATTTGGTGGAAATTATAAGATCCGCATGGACTCTTACATAAATTTAGAATCAACCCAATGCTTTTGAAAAGGTTTAGCTCTACAGTCCTCTTGTAAGGACTGAACGGCGTCTATCACTCTACTTACATTAACAGCTACTCCCTCCGTCCCATAATATAAGAACGTTTTGTACAATACACCAGTGTTCAAAATAGGAAGAGGGATTAGTTCATTGTGTAGCATTCTGCACCTAATCTCCCTCGCCCACCATTTACTAAAAAGTATTAGACAATGCCAGTGCAGAAGTGTAGCCCATTGCTCTTGTCAGTACATTTTGTCCTGTAATGCTTGTACTTCCAGGGATTGGTAATTGAATATGTAGCATCAATCTACATCTTATCTTCATTATCCTCTATCCCTTCTAGTGTTATCATATCTATAATTACTCTCTACAAATTGTAGAGTACATGCAATGCTTATGAAGAAGATTATGAGCTGACATTCTTGATAACCTTCCCTTGACATGGAGAAGGGCATTATAAAGCCGGTGTTAACTGTTAATGTAAGTCTGTCCTTCTAAATCCTTTATCCTCAACTGTTATTTAATTTTCTCATACTCCCTATCGTTAACTGCCGTTTAATTTGTTGTTTCTATCAAAATGCATGTTCGCAACAACCGTAAGTTCCAAGTTTTACTTGTAATACCAAATTCCTTATTCATACCATGCAGATTACTCAATACTCCCTATATGTATTCTTGTTTTTGTGGATCTATAATCCAGTGTGTGGTGAAGCAGCCCACATTTGCACCTTGTCATCTCTTGTTTTATCTTACTGATGTGGCTGATGATATGAATAGCATGCCATGCATATTAACCAAAATAAATACAATGATTGTCTTTGCACTTCGTCTATGCTTGTTATGTTGACATGGTAACCCAGTAGTGTGGTGAAGCTCCCCGCATTATGAACAATGCCAAATTATGCTATTGATATTTTGAACTTACTCTTTATTTTCTAATTTGAAATTGGATGGAATTGACAGCTAGGACGCACAGTTACCATCTTTGTTTATACACGTGCGAAACCTATCATCTCTCTGCTTGTTTCAGGGTGATATGCGTGATGGCATGCACAAGTCTGCTGAAGGCTGTGAGACAAACCTAACATATATTGCAGCAAAGAAGGCAAAACATCTTGAAGATAGCGAGACAACCCCAAAGTCTTGTCTTGATGCAGTGTTAAAGTTACTTGAGACTACCAGTTAGACAAGCTCACGAATTATTTGTCGAGAATCGGTTTGACTTCTTGGTCCCAAGTTCTAGCGAAGGCATTACGCAACTCAACTTTGACTTGAAGTCCTATCTCTAAGAAATATTACGGAGAACACCAATGAGAACCTCATTGCTAAACAGCTACACTGGAAGCTATGACCGACATGCTAGGCGGTCTCTGACCTTACCTGACTTACTTGCGACGATTCCCATGCAAGGCTAACCTTTCTTGAACTGTCTTTGAAGTGGTCTTGGTTCAGTATTATTTTGTTTCAGTTTTTGTAATCTGCTTCTTCGTTGCGCTTTATGATCACTGGTGGTGAACTTCGATGCCCAGTGGATGTATTATACCATAAATCCTTTATTGTATAGTGTAGGTTTATTCTAAGTTACTATGCCATAATTTCTTTATTATATAGAGTAGGTTTGTTCTTAATTCCTACTAGTTACTGCCATTATTCGCTATCTAAAAAAATGGAGAAAATCTGATGTAGTCGACCGAGCCGAAACATTCGCCTCTAACGGGTCTGCTTTTTAGCGGGCCACAATTGGGCCGGCCTGCAACTTTCTTGGTCCTAAAAGGCCATTTGGGCCTTCACACTTTGCGCCAGGCCCACAACTTAGACAGGCCTATATTCGGCCCAAAGTTTAGTTGGGCCTTTAGTGGACCCAGTGCTTAGTTGGGCCCATGTAGCTTTGGGCCATTAACAGGCTGAATATTCTGCTGGCCTGTTACGGACCAGAAGAAACCATGGGCCTTTAGCAGGCCCAAATGCATGTTGGGCCTCAATTTGGACTAGTCATCGACGAGCCTTCAGCAGGCTGAAATGTAGACCAGGCCTTTTTTAGCCCAGTTATATGACGGGCCATTACCAGGCCAAAACATATCTCGGGCCTTAGTTTGCCCACTGATAACATGGGCCTTTAAGAGGCCGAAAGCTTAGTAGAGGCATCAATGAGCCGAATTATATGACAAGCCTTTAACATGCACAAAGTCACGTTGGGCTGAACTGTTGCCACCTTTATCACGGCCATTAGAGGCCCGGATGTTGCGTCAGACCATATATGGCCCATGGGCAGCACGGGCCATTCCCAGGCCGAAAGACACACCGGGCTGAAATGGGCCCATGTCTACATCGGGCCTCTAACAGGCCGAAATGTCACTGGCCCATAATTGGGCCCATATATTCGGCGAACAATTAACGGGCCAGATCTGGCTTCGGTTCGTAAATGGGCCATGTTTAAACAGACCGTTATTGGGGCTTTGACTGGGCCGGCCTTTTTAACATATATGGGCCTCTGGGCCCTGCCATGTGTTGACGTATCATAGGCATGTCTCCTCCGTTGGACGGACGACATCTGGCCCATCGAGGAGCCGACACGTGTTTCCTCCAACCAACGATGATTTTACACGTGGAAAATCCCCATTGGTCTGGGTTGTTAACGGGTTATCGGATCCAAACCGGAACCCGATAGCTTAACGTTAACCTGTTACAGTGGATGCCAGGTTTCGGTTACCCTTGACGAAAGCACTTCCATGACGCGCCATTTATCGTCATGGAAGTGGACACTTTCGTGATGATAATTTTGGTACTGTCATGGAACACTTCTATGACAGCATAGGTATGACTGTCTTGATTCTGTCATAAAATCGTCATGGATGTACATGCATGACAAAAAACATGACCTATGACAAACACGTATCATCACGGAAGTATATTTTTTTGTAGTGCAAGTACACCAATAACAAGATATGGTACAAGGAAACACACACACGAATATATAGATGGGGTCGTGCAACCAATCAATGAGCCAAAATGTGGATTCCACGAAAATGATCTTGTTGCACAACGCTACAGAGACACTAACTCGATTGCACAATAGCCGGATACGAATCTTGTGCCCAACCTACTAAGCAAAATGCAACGACTTCTATCCCAATTGTGCTATATGTATGGTCTTCCGATGATATGATCCAAGATGATCGAGTATGACAATCTTAATGTAGTATGAAGCTATGGTTCTTGCTTAAAGCTCTTTTCTTATCTTTTCCTTTTGGTTAAAAGCTTGTTTGGATCTTTCTCTTTTGAGATCTTTGTTTGTCCTCTTATGCAAAACTTCACGAACCAAGATAGCAATTGTGTATATGCGATGACAACCTTGTGACACAAAGGATGATACCAAGATATGTACCAAGATGATATGGTATGTATGCAATGGGAGGTATAATCACTAATGTGCACAAGTAACATTGCCAGCAATACTCAATGGCTAGTCTCGATAGGAAATGTATGCAAAAATGGGCTATCGGGTTATCAATGCAATGGTAAGGGAGTAGACAAGTATGTCGTCGAAGTTATCGTCCTTGCTTACGGCTGAAGGTGTCAAAATGGTGGAGCGGTTGCTCTTGATGAAGAGTCCATGGCGAAGATGAGCGGCGATGATGTCGATGTCAAACCATCCCTAAGTTGCCAAAACGCGTTAGGAAACGGAAACCGCAACTCAAATTATCAAAGGAACAAAACATGTCAAAATTTCGGAGTTGGTAAACGGGTAAGCTATGGTTGTTGTAGAAAGCGGTGGTGGTATGCAAGTGCGTATGTGGAAATGGTAGAGGAATCGGGGGTTGCGTATGCGGAAGTGGAAATGGAGTGGCAATGCGGAAGTCTGGGCAGTGGCTGAAAATTTTCGGTCGAAAATTTCAGTTTTGTCAGGAAACGTCGGACGTCTGGTGGTGGTCGGACGACCGAGAGTTGTCGGACGTCCGGAGACTGCTGGATGTCCGGTGCCTTGGCGATTTAGGGCACAAGATGAACTTCTAGTGTTTGTGGTGGAGGGGCAAAATTTGGGCAAAACTGGAAGTTTTTGTGGATGGAAACGGGGAAAAACATGGGGGAAAGCTAGTCTACCTACTACACACAAAATCCACAAATCAAATCCAACAAAACTTCATCACACCAACAAATCACAAAAAAACAATTGGGGCTATTTTTGGTGGGTAATTTTCGAAACTGGGAAAAATCAACAAAACAAGGCTAGAAAACAAGGGTAGGGGCTCCAAATTCGTGATCAACCTGGCTCATGATACCAAGATGATGTAGGGTGGAAACCCTAGGGCCAATCTTTCACAATTGGAGCGGATCCTACAAAGAACACGAGGGGAAACGTTAGGGGATACGATAGGAAACACTCAAATCAACAAGAAACTATCACTCATGTGCAAGATCCATGAACATTGATAGAGGCGAGGGTGTTCCGATATTTCGATGAGATGATAACTATCGATTTGGTGGAGACGACTTTGATGATCCGACTACAAATGTGCACGACATTGCGCCTTAGCAATCACTAAACCAATCTCCTGAGGTTACTGACGATGTTGGAAGCACGGTCAGCCTGACCACGAAGGTCTATTCCTGCAAGCAATTGAAGAACGAGCAAAAATATGATAAAGCAATATGAATATTGAGAATATATATGAAGTATCGATAATGGTGGGGATCCGTAAGCGGTCTTGGTCTGGTCGTTGGACACAAACGAAGTACACGAAGTTGCAATGGCTAACTTTTATCTAAACAAATCCCAAAGTCTAAACGATGCCCTAGGGGCTATATATATGGAGGAAGAGGGGGGGATTTCGTGGCCCTTGGAGGAGGGGTCCGAAACCCACCCTAACTCTTGTTTCCCCACACATATAGACTCTAAAAACAGCCTATATTGAAGTATTTCGAAATTACATGGGCCTGGCCCAAAAATAAGGTGATGCCGCACCTAGAATAGCCTCTAGACGAAAATTATGAAGTGGCATCTTGTATATTTCGTCCAAGGCTTCATGCACACATTATGGTGGCTTCAAAGTCCTGAAATCATCACCTGAAACTCTGTTCTTGTCTCCCTTGCGCATGCCATCAACTCCATGCTTGTTCTTTCTCCAATGTTCATCCTTCTCCAAGCTAGGCCCTTCATTTGTAAGCAAAACAAATGTATCCAATTTAGGCAGCATCATATTCTCATGAACATTAGAATCATTACCAAGAAACGAAAGTACCTGGTAATTCAATTGGCGTGTCTTGAGCTCTAATGTCGGTCCATTATGTATAGTAGCGGGGGTTGTGGGTGTAACAATGGTATTGATTTCCTCATCATCCTCCCTTCTTGAAATGAAGTCGTCCTCGACGGAAGCTCATCTTCCTCACCCAAATAAGGTTTCAAATCTGCAATGTTAAAAGTGGGACTAACCCCAAAATCTGCAGGCAGCTCAAGTTTATATGCATTATCATTTATTTTCTCTAAAACCTTAAAAGGACCATCAACACGTGGCATTAGCTTTGATTTGCGCAAATTAGGAAACCTATCCTTACGCAAATGTAACCAAACAAGATCTCCAGGGGTAAAGACAACATGTTTTCTACCCTTATCTCCAGCAAGTTTATATTTAGCATTCATACGCTCAATGTTTTCCTTAGTTAACTCATGCATTTTTAAGATCAATTAAGCATGTTGTTTAGCATCAAAATTAACCTTCTCCGAAGATGGAAGAGGCAACAAATCAATGGGTGAACGAGGTAGGAAACCATACACAATTTCAAAAGGGCACATCTTAGTAGTAGAATGCAACGAATGATTATAAGCAAATTCAATATGAGGCAAGCATTCTTCCCACATTTTCTTATTATTCTTCAAAACAGCCCTAAGTATAGTAGACAATGTTCTATTGACTACTTCAGTTTGACCATCAGTTTGGGGGTGACAAGTAGTACTAAAAAGCAGTTTAGTCCCCAACTTAGCCCATAAACATCTCCAAAAGTGGCTAAGAAATTTAGTATCGCGATCTGAAATAATAGTATTTGGCACACCATGCAAGCGAATAATTTCACGAAAGAAAAAATCAGCAACATTAACAGCATCATCGCTTTTATGACATGGTATAAAGTGTGCCATTTTCGAGAACCTATCCACGACAACAAATATGCTATCGCTCCCTTCTTTGTTCGAGGTAAACCTAAAACAAAGTCCATAGATATATCCTCCCAAGGAACACTAGGTACAGGCAAAGGCATATATAAACCATGAGGATTGAGTCGTGACTTAGTTTTTTGACATGTAGTGCAGCGAGCAACAAAATGCTCAACATCCCGTCTCATCTTTGGCCAAAAGAAATGTGTAGCAAGTATATCCTCTGTCTTCTTCACACCAAAGTGTCCCATTAGTCCTCCTCCATGCACCTCCTGCAACAACAAAAGACGAACAGAGCTAGCTGGAATGCATAGCTTGTTAGCACGAAACACAAATCCATCGTTAACGATGAACTTGTTCCATTTTCTACCTTCTTTACAATTCTGCAATACATCTTTAAATTCAGCATCATGCACATATTGATCTTTGATGGTCTCCAAACCAAATATTTTAAAGTCAAGTTGTGAAAGCATAGTATAACGACGAGACAATGCATCAGCAATAACATTTTCTTTACCCTTCTTGTGTTTAATGACATAAGGGAGAGTCTCAATGAATTCAACACATTTAGCATGTCTACGGTTCAGTTTAGCTTGACTTTTAATGTGTTTCAAAGATTCATGATCAGAATGTATAACAAATTCTTTGGGCGATAAATATTGTTGCTATGTTTCTAAGGTCCAAACAAGAGCATATAATTCTTTATCATAAGTCGAATAGTTCAGACTAGGCCCACTCAATTTTTTAGAAAAGTATGCAACAGGTTTGCCATCTGGTAATAACACACCTCCTAATCCAATTCCACTAGCATCACATTCAAGCTCAAAAGTCTTATTAAAATCAGGAAGTTGGAGTAAAGGAGCATGTGTCAACTTATCTTTCAATATCGTGAAGGCTTCTTCCTGTGTGGTACCCCAAACAAAAGGCACATCCTTCTTTGTAAGCTCATTGAGAGGTGCAGCAATGGTGCTAAAATCTCTCACAAAACGCCTATAGAAACCAGCGAGTCCAAGAAAACTCCTCACTTGTGTGACCGTTTTGGGCTGCGGCCAACTCTCAATAGCTTCAATCTTGGCTTTATCAACTTCAATTCCTGTGGAGTAACAACATAGCCAAGAAAAAGATACTCGGTCGGTGCGAAAGGTGCACTTTCCAAGGTTACCAAACAAACGTGCATCACGTAGAGCAATAAAAACAGCACGTAAATGTTCCAAATGTTCGTCCAAAGATTTTCTATAAATCAGTATATCATCAAAATAGACTACCACAAATCGTCCAATGAAAGCACATAAAACTTCGTTCATTAGTGTCATGAAAGTACTAGGTGCATTAGTTAACCCAAAAGGCATGACTAACCACTCATATAAATCAAACTTAGTTTTAAATGTTGTTTTCCATTCATCTCCCAATTTCATACGAATATGATGGTATCCACTCATAAATCAACTTTGGAGAATATTGTAGAGCCACTCAATTCATCAAGCATATCATCTAGCCTTGGAATAGGATGGCGATAACGAATAGTAATATTATTAATGCCTCTACAATCAACACACATACATGACGTACCATCTTTTAGGCACTAGTATAATAGGAACAAAGACACGGACTAAGAGATTCGTATATAACCTTTGTCGAGCAGCTCCTGTACTTGACGCATAATCTCCTTCGTCTCCTCTGGATTGGTACCGTATGGTGCACGGTTGGGTAGCGATGCACCGGGAATTAAGTCAATTTGATGCTCAATCCCTCGAATAGGTGGTAATCTCGGTGGCACGTCTTGTGGGAAGATGTCAGTGAACTCCTGCAAAATGTTAGTGACAACAGGGGGCAAAGAGGAAGGCACATCCTCGAATGAAAATAATGCCTCTTTGCAAACAAAAGCATAGCAAAAAGATTTGCTAGAATCTAGCTCATCAATATCAGATTTGGTGGCAAGTAAACATGCACTTTTCAATTTAATTTCTGAAGCAACACTAGATGGTTTATTATTAGGCTTCATTTGTTGCTTAAATTCTTTTGCCACAATCTGATTTTCACTCTTATTTTTCTCCTGTTTTGCTTTATTAGCTCTATTAATATCATCTTTCAAAATGGAATCAGGAGTCATAGGAAGCAAAGTAATATTTTTATCCTTATGAACAAGAGTATATTGATTGTTTCTACCATGGTGTACAGAATTTTTATCAAATTGCCATGGTCTACCAAGTTATAAGGAACATGCTTGCATAGGTACCACATCACAATCAACATAATCAGCATATGTAGAGATACTAAAATGCACACGAACATTACGTGTTACCTTAACCTTGCCGCTGTTGTTGAACCATTGGATGTAGTAAGGATGTGGATGTGGTCTTGTGCTAAGAGATAGTTTCTCCACCATCTACATGCTAGCCAAGTTGTTGCAGCTCCCTCCATCTATGATGATGCAAATAGAACGTTCCTTCACAACTCCCTTTGTATGGAACAAGTTATGCCTCTGATTTTTCTCAGCTTGTGTAACCTGCACACTCAAAACACGTTGAGCAACTAAACATTCATACACATCGGCATCTTGACAGCCATCTATTGCGTCTCATGATCGAGAATCATCTCCACAGTGTTCTTCATGTGTAATAAGAGCCAAAGTCTCCTCATCATAGTCACTAGCGGACTCATACCCACCATCCTCAGTAGCAATCATCACACACTGAGATTTGCATTCTATCGCAAAATGTCCTCTTCCCTTACAACGACGACAAATAGTATCACTTGTGTGCCCTGTTGATGCCATGGAAGAAGAACAGCTCTGTGCAGGCCCGACAGGTGTGCTCTTGGCAGATAGTGGTGGTTGTGCCTGCTTTCTTGTATCACGGTTGGAGGTGGCACCTAAAGGAGGTGATGGTGCAGTGGAAGTAGATGATCCACGTGGTGTCCATGATGAAGGTCGACTTGTAGAAAAGTTAGTTCGTGTCAATGCCTGTCGATCCTGCACTTCACGTTCAGCTTTACAAGCAAGATGGAATAAACGAGTGATATTATTATAATCCTTATACTCTAGAATGGTCTGAATCTCTCTATTTAATCCACCCATAAAACATGCAAGCATAGCTTCATTCTCCTCAACAATACCACATCTAATCAAGCCGGTTTGTAATTCACGATAATATTCTTCTACATAATTTTTCCTTGTCTTAAGCGTTGCAATTTTTGAAGTAATTCACGTTGATAATATGGTGGAACCCAACGAGTACGCATAGCAGTTTTCAAAGCAGCCCAAGTAGCTGGAACAGGATATAATCTACAATGTTCAGACCACCAAACACATGCAAAGCTAGTGAAAGCACAAACGACAGCAGGAACACATCTCTCCTCAGGATATTGTAAACATGTAAATCGTTGTTCAGTTTCTAACTCCCAAGTAAGATATATATCCGGAACATATCTACCCTCAAATGGTGGAATATTCAATTTCACTTTAGGGAGATGGTCATGATCTCGTACCTGAGGGGGAGCCCTAACATTGCCATTATTTGCATGTGGACGACCTGGTGGTTGTGGTGCTGGTGGTTACACGTAGTTCTGATTTTGATCAACTTCATCCTCGTAATCTCCCACATAATCATCCTCCTCCGCATCAGCAGCAGGAGCCACAGAAGTATCAACAGCAGCACCAACAGTTTGGCCAAGCGCAAGTGTTGTTGTTGTTGTTGTTGTTGTTGTTGTTGTTGTTGTTGTTGTTGTTGTTGTTGTTGTTGTTGTTGTTGTTGTTGTTGTTGTTGTTGTTGTTGTTGTTGTTGTTGTTGTTGTTGTTGTTGTTGTTGTTGTTGTTGTTGTTGTTGTTGTTGTTGTTGTAGAGGTGCGTTAGGTGCAGCCGGTGGTGGTGGCGGAAGACGCGCGAGAAATTCATTAAACTTGTTATCAAGTTTTGTTTCAAACGTCTTCTCCATGCCATCTATCTTCTCCATGACCTCTTCAAATCTGTTTAGCACATCTTGCACATGTCCACTCATCATTTGCTGAAATTTATCATGCAACTCCTTATTCGTCATGTTCTCCCAGTCAGTCTCATCGGCTTGTGATCCTGGCATGGTTAGCAGCAATAGAAACACACAAGAATATGATCCTACAGACTACTAACAAGTGGTGGTGGTGGCGGGTGTCACAACTCCGTCAAGCAAATCTCAAATTCTTACCAGTTCTTACCCAGCAGCAGGCGGTGATCGTCAATCGATGTAGTCAAAACTCTCAAGGCTTTGATAGAGCAACTACCAGGGAGACTCAAACGCACGATGTAGATGTATGTGGAGCTGGGAAGGCTTATAATATGGTAGCAAAAGGGTCAGCAATAATCAATTCAGAGATGCAAAGTTGAAAAAACGCTCAACGACAGTCTTGTCTTTGGTCCTAGGCTAGACTGTGCTAGAGACGCGAGCCTAGAACACTAACAAAATCACGGCGCGGCACGTAAACAAGGGAGGAGCACACTCTGAATTTTTTTTATCTTTTTTTTCTTTTTTTTTTGCACTTTTTTTCCTCCGCAACAATTTTTTCCGAAAAATCTACAAATGGTCTAAAAACTGCCTAGCCAGAATTTTCCAGACTATTTTTCTACTTCGGGTAGCACGGAAGATCAGGAGTCCTTCTCTGTCACGACTTGGAGTATGGCATGATCTGGAAATCCAAAACAGAGTAACAAAATACTGGACTCGGAATAGGACTGGTGGCTGAGATGAATCTGGTGGCAGAGATGAATCTGGTGGAACTCGGGCTAGTGGCGGATATATGTTGCAGGTGGACTCGGATTGGCGTGATGGCGGCGGATATGTGGTAGCGTATATGGACTCGGATTGGCGGTGAATATGTGGTGATATATGGTAGCAGCGATGATGATGATGTGGTGGTGATATATGGCAGCATCGATGATGATGTTGCGGTGGTGATATATGGCAGCGGCGATGTAACAACCTGTGAACATAACTCGAAACTCTAAAGGACTAGACGCTAAGACCAGCAACTTGACACGATGATGCTACTGCAAATTCAACAAAGCAAATACAGAAAAGATTATGCAAAGGCTCAGATTGGTTTGGATATGATGAACTAACCCTAATTCTTTTTTTGGCTTCTTCGTGGACTGTAGGTATGAAAAACAGACTCGATCTAAACTATGAAAAACTATAAAATCTCACCGAGCAACCTGGAAATCTGATACCACTTGATAGAGGCGAGGGTGTCCCGATCTTTCGATGAGATGATAACTATCGATTTGGTGGAGACGACTTTGACGATCGGACTACAAACGTGCACGACGTTGCGCCTTAGCAATCGCTAAACCAATCTCCTGAGGTTGCTGACGATGCCGGAAGCACGGTCAGCCTGACCACGAAGGTCTATTACTGCAAGCAATTGAAGAACGAGCAACAATATGATAAAGCAATCTGAATATTGAGAATATATATGAAGTATCGATAATGGTGGGGATTCGTAAGCGGTCTCGGTCTGGTCGTTGGACACAAACGAAGTACACGAAGTTGCAATGACTAACTTTTATCTAAACAAATCCCAAAGTCTAAACGATGCCCTAGGGGCTGTATATATGGAGGAAGAGGGGGCAATTTCGTGGCCCTTGGAGAAGGGGTCCGAAACCCACCCTAACTCTTGTTTCCCCACACATACGGACTCTAAAAACAGCCTATATTGAAGTATTTCGAAATTACATGGGCCTGGCCCAAAAATAAGGTGTGTGACACCTAGAATAGCCTCTGGACGAAAATTATGAAGTGGCATCTTGTATATTTCGTCCAAGGCTTCATGCACTCATTATGGTTGCTTCAAAGTCCTGAAATCATCACTTGAAACTCTGTTCTTGTCTCCCTTGTGCATGCCATCAACTCCATGCTTGTTCTTGCTCCAATGTTCATCCTTCTCCAAGCTAGGCCCTTCATTTGTAAGCAAAACAAATGTATCCAATTTAGGCAGCATCATATTCTCATGAACATTAGAATCATTACCAAGAAACGAAAGTACCTGGTAATTCAATTGGCGTGCGCGAGCTCTAGTCATCGGCCCAGTATGTATAGTAGCAGGGGTTGTGGGTGTAACAATGGTATTGATGTGCTCATCAAACATAAAGAGTGATACTAGATTCAAACTCAACAAAGGACGATACAAAAGGTCTTCTCTTGGAGGAGGTGTTGAGGGGTCTTCCCGTGATGGGGTCTTGAATCCACTTGGGGGATCTTCTCCGTAGAGGTCGTGAACTCCAATGGATAAAGGTATCAAGTGGATGAGCAAAGCTCTATCTCTCAAATGAGCTAATCCTTTACTAACCTTAGAAAGAGGGAGGAGGAGGAGTATATATAGTCTAAGTGAATGAAGGGGTACATGGGCCTTGGCCCAACACGCTGTCAGCACACAGGCGTCGAACGTCCGGCAGCTACCGGTCGTGATGTAGGGTGGAACCCTAGATGGCCGATCTTTCACGAAAGGAGCGGATCCCTATGAAGAACGTGATTAACACGAGGGAAAACATGAGGGAAACACGAGGGAAACACGAGGGGAACACGAGAGAAATCACTCAACCAACAAGAATAGATCACACATGCGCTAGATCGATGAACACAAAGGTAAGATACAAGATCCAAATCCAACAAAGGACGATAGAAAGGTAACCGGTTCTTCTCCGTAAGGAGGTCTTGATGGGGCCTGAGGGAGTCCTGGATTAGGGAGTGTCCGGATGGCCGGACTATAACCTTTGGCCGGACTCCTGGACTATGAAGATACAAGACTGAAGACTCCGTCCCGTGTCTGGATGGGACTTTCCTTGGCATGGAAGGCAAGCTTGGCGATACGGATATGTAGATCTCCTCCCATTGCAACCGACTCTATGTAACCCTAACCCTCTCCGGTGTCTATATAAACCAGAGGGTTTTAGTCCGTAGGGCGAACAACAATCATACCATAGGCTAGCTTCTAGGGTTTAGCCTCTCTGATCTCGTGGAAGATCTACTCTTGTACTAACCATATCATCAATATTAATCAAGCAGGAGTAGGGTTTTACCTCCATCGAGAGGGCCCGAACCTGGGTAAAAACATCGTGTCCCTTGTCCCCTGTTACCATCCGCCTAGACGCACAGTTCGGGACCCCCTACCCGAGATCCGTTGGTTTTTACACCGACATTGGTGCTTTCATTGAGAGTTCCTCTATGTCGTCACCTTTAGGCCCGATGGCTCTTACGATCATCAACAATGATGCTGTACAGGGTGAGACTTTTCTCCCCAGACAGATCTTCGTATTCGGCGGCTTTGCCGCTGCGGGCAATTAAGCTTGGCCATCTGGAGCAGATCGAAAGCTACACCCACAGCCATCAGGTCAGATTTGGAAGTTTGAACTACACGGCCGGCGTCGCGGAGACTTGATCTTCGACGGGTTCGAGCCACAGCCAAAGCACGCCCGCCTTTATCACGATGGGCATGATCTAGCTCTGCCGCCCGAACAAAGGTGCCACGGAGGCCGCACGATGTCCGCTCCGACCCTTAGCTCGAGCCGATTGCGCCAATCGAGGACGGGTGGCTGGACACCGCCTCGGGGCTGCAATCTCTACGGCGATCGAGCCGAACACCATACCTGTCGCTGCGGCTTCGTGACTCCAAGGTGTCGGACTCCTCTCCGGACTCCGAACCTTCGCGCCCCCTTAATCGAATCCGATTGGGCGCCGATCATGGAGTTCACCGCCCGCGGACATCTTTCGGCACTTCGCCTTCGCGACATTCTGAATTCACTAAAGTCTCTCTCTTTATCGAGAGCCTGGCTGGACTATGGTCGGCAAGCTTGGGATGCAGACGACGAAGAAATTCAAAGCCCACCCACCACCCACTTCATAGCCACCGCCGATGACTTAACCGACATGCTCGACTTCGACTCGAAGACATCGGCGGTATGGGCGCCCGATGCGAGAGGCGACCAAGAACCAGCGCCTACAAGCCACTGGAAGGCCACCTCGTCGTATGACATATACATGCTGGACACCCCAACAGAAGGGAACGGCGATGGAACAACGGAGGATGACCCCTCAAAGAAACAGCCTAAGCGCCCGGCGTCGGCGCCGCTCTAAATCCCGCCACAAAGCAAAAGCGGCGATTCCGCACGAGAGATAATAACACCCCGGACGGTCTGAAGACAATCCCCTCCAGCAGGATTCAGTGCAGGAGGATGGAGAAACCAGCCCTCATGAGAGAGCGGCAGACAGAGAGGTAGAGGACGATAATTACATGCCTCCCTCCCATGACAAGGCAAGCCTCGAAGATGATGAATTTGTCGTGCCTGAGGATCCCGTCGAACAAGAGCGTTTCAAACGCAGGCTTATGGCCACGGCGAGCAGCCTCAAGAAAAAACAGCAACAGCTTAGAGCTGAACAAGACTTGCTAGCCGACAGATGGACTGATGTCCTCGCAGCCGAAGAGTACAAACTCGAACACCCCTCCAAGAGCTACCCAAAACGCAGGCTGCTACCCCGATTAGAGGAGGAAGCACCTAGACCTACATCACCAGCGCATGATGCGGACGATCAGCCACCCCGTGGCCGCGGCAGAGAGGCCTCTCGGCCCTCCGCTCAAGCCGCACCCCGGCGTCGCTCCAAAAATACCAAGGCACAGGGAAACGTGCCAGACCTGCGAGATATATTGGAGGACAAGGCAAGGCTAACAAGGTCGATCTACGGATCACGTGGGTGCCCCACGACACGTGATGACAACCGTCATGCCGGATATGGTAAATCCGGCCGGGCCGAACACAGTAGACAAAGCTCATTCGAGCTACATCATGATATAGCCCAATACAGAGGCGCCGCACACCCACTATGCTTCACAGATGAAGTAATGGATCATCAAATCCCCGAGGGTTTCAAACCCGTAAACATCGAATCATACGATGGCACAACAGATCCGGAGGTATGGATCGAGGATTATCTCCTTCATATCCACATGGCCCGCGGCGATGATCTACACGCCATCAAATACCTCCCACTCAAGTTTAAAGGACTAGCTCGGCATTGGCTTAACAGCTTGCCAGCAGAATCAATTGGTTGTTGGGAGGACCTGGAAGCCGCATTCCTCGACAACTTCCAGGGCACCTATGTGCAACCACCAGACGCCGATGACCTAAGCCACATAATTCAGCAGCCAGAGGAATCGGTCAGACAATTCTGGACATGGTTCCTAACGAAGAAAAATCAAATAGTCGACTGTCCGGACGCATTGGCCCTTGCAGCCTTCAAGCATAACATTCGTGACGAGTTGCCTGCCCGGCACCTAGGATAGGAAAAGTCAAAATCCATGGCAGCCCTCACGACACTTATGACCCGCTTCTGCGCGGGAGAAGACAGCTGGCTAGATCGTAGTAATAACATGACCAAGAGCCCTGGTAATTCGGATACCAAGGACAACATTGGCAGGTCGCGTCGCAACAAGGAAAAGTGCTGCATTAACAGCGACAATGCTGAGGATACGGCAGTTAATGCCGGATTCAGAGGCTCTAAACCTGGTCAGCGGAAAAATCCATTCAAAAGAAACACTCCGGGCCCGTCCAATTTGGACCGAATACTCGATCACTCGTGCCAGATACACGGCACCCCCGAAAAACCAGCCAACCACACCAACAGGGATTGTTGGGTGTTCAAGCATGCAGGCAAGTTAAACGCCGAAAATAATGACAAGGGGCTGCATAGCGTTGACGAGGAGGAGCCCCGGCCGCCGAGCAATAGGGGACAGAAGGGCTTCCCCCCACAAGTGCGGAGGGTGAACATGATATACGCAACCGACATACCCAAAAGGGAGCGGAAGTGTGCACTCAGGGACGTATATGCGTTGGAGCCAGTCGCCCCAAAGTTCAACCCATGGTCCTCCTGCCCGATCACTTTTGATCGAAGGTACCACCCCACTAGCATCCGCCATGGCGGATTCGCCGCATTGGTTCTAGACCCAATCATTGACGGATTTCACCTCACCAGAGTCCTTATGGACGGCGGCAACTGAACCTGCTTTATCGGGATACAAGGCGAAAAATGGGCATAAATCCTCAAGGATTAGACCCACAAAGACGACCTTTAAAGGCATCATACCAGGTGTAGAGGCCAAGCTATGCGAGCTCAGTTACACTTGAGGTGGTCTTCGGATCCCCAGATAATTTCCGAAGCTAGGAGTTAATCTTCGACATAGTCCCGTTCCGCAGTGGCTATCACGCACTGCTCAGACGAACCACATTTGCAAAGTTCCATGCGGTGCCGCACTATGCATACCTCAAGCTCAAGATGCCAGGCCCTCGAGGAGTCATTACGGTAAATGGAAACACCGAACGCTCTCTCCGAGCGGAGGAGCATACGGCGGCCCTCGCGGCGAAAGTACAAAGCAGCCTCTCAAGGCAATTCTCCAGTCTGGCCATTAAACGTCCAGACACCGTCAAGCGCGCCCGGAGTAACCTACAACAAGACCGCCTGGCACGTTCCGAGCAGGCATAGCAATGCGGCCCCAACCCCAGCCCTCGTGAAATTGCGAAACCAGTACTACGCATACATAACTACGCTCTAGAAATACCATGGGCATAGGGGGAGGGGCACGACCACGGCATGCCCAAAATGCGGCTCAACCGCACCAGGGGCTCCCGATTTTGTCATTCTTTTTTCTTACTTTCAGGAATCCACTTTCCGGAAGGCCTGTCCGGCAGTATAATCGCGGAACACACGATTCAACAGCCAGGGACGCAGAAAGCTACGTCGAGTGTCTAGGTGGTCTCTATAACGAGTAGTATACTTGTTTCACATATCATCTCGCAGCTCGCCCCTGGAGGGGGACATGTCAAATAGTCCCATCTCTTGCTTATCGCACTATTTGTATCGTTCTGCTTTTACCGCAGACTTTTCGAATAAACAATACATAGCTTTTGTCTATTATTGCATTACCTTTTTTTATTTAAAAATATGTTCAATTATGACATTATGCAACCGTACACTTTGGTACGGCCAATACACCAGTGTCGGTGCGGGGACGACACCTATGGGATCACAAGAATCCCTACTACGGTTGCGGGGTGCGGGGGTCGTGAGAAGAGCGGATCAAACAGATAGCACACGGTCTCTTTATCCAGGTTCGGGCCACGAGGATGCGTAAAACCCTACTCCTGCTTTGGTGGTTTGTTAATCTGGTGTTCTTGAACTAGCAATGGGGCGTGAGGAGCTCCAAAAAGCGAATCCTCCTCACAGTCGCCTTGGGCCTCCTTTTATAGGGAAAGGGGTTGCCACAGTGGCACATAGGAGGTGGAAAGGGTACAGTAATGCGAGTCTATCCCTCGCATTACATGACAAGGCGCCATTAATGCGTCTTGCTTAGGTGTCCTTGCTTTATCGGGGACGGGGGAGAGCCCAGTCTCGTCCGTCGCCGCTCCCTTTCGTGTTGACACGTGCCCTGGCCAGCGGTGCTCGTGGTGCCTTGTAGGCAGGCAGGCAGCTGAGGTGGCGTAGCGGTGGGTCTCCACGAAGATCCGCTTGCCGTCATGCAGGTGCCTGCCCAACTGGTTGGGTCGGCAGCTGCATGCGAACGGGGGTGAAGGTTTGATTGGCGTGGGCCCGATGGTGGCCCTACGGGTGTCCTTGGCAAGGGCCTCGGCTGTAGCCCGGCAAGGGTCTTGCAGGCGCTTCTTGTCATCCCGGCAAGGCTCTTGCGAGGGGGCCTTGTGGTTCTCCTTGGCTGGGATCCCGCCAGTCATCATCTTCATGATATGTATCTGATCTTGAATGTCTTCACAAAGATCTGCATGCCACCAGGGGATGTCTCCGGATCCTAGCCCCATGGGGGCAGTGGACTCAAGGGTGACTCGCTCCGTAGGTGTGGGACGAACGGCCACGGCAAGGGTCTTGCCGGGTTTGCTAAAACCGTCCCCCGGCAAGGATCTTGCTGGGGGAGTCCGCCTCGTCCCCTTTACTCTTTGTGGCCTTGGTCTTGGCGTCGTTCTGCTCCTTTCGAGCTTCGGCCTTACCTGGGCTCACCTCCCTTGCCTTGCTCAGTGTGGCGGCGCCTGCGACTCAGACTGCCCATGCACAGTTATAGGGGTACAAAGAGCGTACCCCTCTTTTTGTACACCGACAGGAGCCCCCGGGCCTAGGCCACACGTAAGTGCAATCGTGTCGTTGGGCTAGGCCCAAAAAACGGTGCGCGGGCAGGCAGGGTGGTTTTTACCACGGTAAGTTTCTTCGCGCGCTGCGCTTCCCATGCCTCCGGCGCGTGGCTCGGCATGGGGAGGCGTGCGTGACGTGGGCGGCGTGCGTGGGGCTGAGCTCTGCGCCCATGCGTCACGTCGTAGTAAAAGGGGGCGGTTCGCGCCTTCCTCATAAACGGAGGGAGGCGTGGAGGCGCGACCCATTTACTGAACGGGGCCGGGGCGTGGTCTTCAAGGCGTCCACTCCCCACGATCACGGGGTGGGGAGAGGCCGCCTCACCCGTCGCCTCGGTCCCGCATGCCTGCCAGGTGGCTCTTATGCGCATGGGGTGGCCGAGCCCCCACCCCGTTCCTTTATAAAGAGCGGGGGGGGGGGGGACGGCGTCCCGCACTCTTCCATCTTCTCCTTCCTTCAGCTTCTGCTCCCCCCACCCACCGCCAGGGAGAGCGGGAATCCGGGCCCTGCAACGGTGGCGGCAAGGGTCACCGCCGACAAGCGTCCTTCCTTCTCCTTCACCCGCGGTGGCAGAGCCACCATGAGGGAAGGGGAGGGACTAGGCCATGGGCGAGGCCGTGGGCAGGTCGAGGCGCCAGGAAGAGGAGAAGCAGGCGGTGCGCCGGTCTCGCCTCCGCCCGTAGTTCCTCCCCCCATGGAGGTCCATGTTGGGGATGACCCTTGCGAGTTCTTCGTCACGCTGCGCCGGCCGCCTCACCGTCGCCTTCGCCTCCCGACTCCATTCGCGAGCGAGATGGAGCTGGATCCGCCGGAGTCACTGCGACTGCACATGAGAGGCTATTGGATCAGCGGTACGCGAGTCCGCGTCGACTTTCCAGCCCCTCAAGTGATGTATCTTGGTCGAGGGTGGAAGATGTTCGCTCATATCCACCGCCTGATGGCGGGGCTCACTCTCCATTTCAAGCTGATGGAGGGCGGCCTCCTCTCCGTCAAGGTCTTCGGATGCTTCGGGACTTGGGCAAGGTGCTGCGTGGAGAGCTCTTCTGATAGCGAAGACTCCTCCTTAGGCGGGAGTGGTGAGGAGGACAACGGCAGCGACGACGAGGGTAGCAGGGGGCAGGACGACGGGTCCGACTAGGCATCAGGCGCCGCTCTGTGCGGCACCGGCGATCCCATCATCCGTGTCGCCGGCTTCCTGAACTTCTCGGGGTCGTCTTCTTGGGCGGCTGGCGTTGGGAGGCTGCGGAAGAGGAAGAGGGCGGGCGGCAAGGTTGTCTAGTCGGAGTACGTGGGCACCGACGCCTTCGACGCGTGCTGTCGTCCTGCCACCTCGTCTTCGCGCTCTGCTTTCGGCGCCGCCATCACCATCCAGCCTTCGGACGACCACCGAGATGTTCTCTTGGTGCCTCCTGCCACCCGTAGCTCGCCTAGGCGCCCCTTTTGTCCTTTTCGCCTCCTTGACCTGCCTCCATAGGAGAGGGACAAGAAAGGGATTACGGGAACCTTATCTCTTTTTAGTTTGTAAGCCTTTGGGCCTTAGTTGAATTTAAAACTTGTATCCCATCATTCATGTTTTCCATTCCCCATGGGCTGTACCTGAGCGGAATGTTTTTAATGAAAACAGGATGCTTGCCGGGTCATTTGTTTGCGGGTAGAACCCATGACAAGGAGTAAATCCTTGATACCCCTAAGATAAACATTTCCTTGCCCGGCAACAGGCCCTGCCGTGTTCCCACTTCGCTCGACCTTTCTCACGCTTTCGGCAGAGGCAGGGATGAGGTGGGTTCAGGCTCCTTGTTTCATCCTTTTGCTGTCGCGACTACGACTAAACCTGGCCCCAGGAACGAGCCCTAGGGCCTAGAGTTTTTAGGGGAGCACGGTAGCTTTGGGAAAAAACGAGGTTTCACATACCTCAGTCCATAAGGGAATGCATGATAAGGGATGAAGAACTTATCTGAAGCTGTAGCCCCCGGCAACTCTGGTTTGCCGTGGGTGAATCCTTGTACTTGCAGCCCCCGGCAATACTGGCTTGCCGGGGTCTAGATGTCGGTCTGTCCCTCTTTTCTTTTTCGTCCTCAAGTGATCTGGCAAGGATATCTGTGAGTCCTGCGAACCAAAGAAGACAAAAGAACGGCAAAGAGACGCACACTCGACCTCTAAGCTAGGGGTTAGCCGCTGCTAAGCACTATCAACCCTAACCAAGGACGAGACTCGACCTAGCATGCATGCTATAACTTAGGGCGCCAGCGCTTCATTTATTTATGCTCAGGGTTTGCGCCTGGCTTTGTACAAAGGGTTACATGCATCATCGGCAATGCTTGTACAAAAGGTGGCTTGCCGGGGGGCCCGGCAAGCCGCGCCTTACGGGTAAAACTTGTGAAGATGCTCAATGTTCCAGGAGTTACTCACCGGAACGACATCTTCGGTCTCCGGGCGGACTGCGCCGGGCCTGGTGACTTGTATTACCTGATAAGGGCCTTCCCACTTTGGTGTCAACTTGTTGGAATTCTTGGCCGATTGAACGCGCCGAAGGACAAGGTCGCCTTCCTCAAGGCTTCGGGCATGAACCTTGCGGCTATGGTAGTGGCGCAAGGCTTGCTGGTAGCGTGCTGCTCTCACAGCCGCCCGAAGACGATCTTCCTCAAGGGGCACTGCGTCATCTTGCCGCAATTGCTCTTGCTCAAGCTCGTCGTAAGCGAGCACTCGAGGTGACCCATATATGAGTTCAGTGGGGAGAACTGCTTCTGCCCCGTATACCAGGGCAAAAGGTGTCTGGCCGGTGGCTCGATTTGGTGTTGTCCTGATTGACCAAAGAACCGCCGACAACTCATCAGTCCAGCGCGTTCCACTCTTGTGCAGCCTGTCAAAGGTCTTGGTCCTTAAGCCTCGCAGTACTTCAGCATTTTCCCTCTTAGCTTGACCATTGCTTCGTGGGTGAGCAACGAAAGAGAAACAGACTTTGCTGCCGAGGTCTTGGGTATATTGCATGAAGGTTCAGCTTGTGAACTGTGTGCCGTTGTCGGTGATAACCCTGTTGGGTACACAAAAATGGCACACTAGTTTCTTGAAGAACTTGACGGCTGTCTGAGCTATGACCTTCCTCACTGCCTCCACCTCTAGCCACTTTGTGAACTTGTCGATTGCAACTTACAAGTACTCAAAGCCCCCGACAGCGCGGGGGAAGGGGGCCAGTATGTCGAGCCCCCAGACCGAGAAGGGCCAGGAGAGTGGAATGGTTTGAAGGGCTCGAGCTGGCTGATGAAGCTTCTTTGAATGGAACTGGCACGCTTCACACCTGGTGACTAGTGTCGTCGCATCCTGGAGGGTGGTGGGCCAGAAGAAGCCTTGCCGGAATGCTTTGCCGGCAAGGGCCCTTGACCCAATGTGGGATCCACATATGCCTCCGTGTATCTCTGCCAACAGCTCCAGTCCTTCCTCTCGAGGGATACACTTCAATTTCACACCGTTCGGCCTCTTTACATGCAGGGCGTCATCGACGAACTGGTACATGGTAGAGCGACGGGCTACTTTTTCCGCTTCTTCCTGCTCCTCAGGAAGTTCCCCTGTTTGGAGGAATCAGACGGTATGTTTTGCCCATGCCGGAGCCTAGGGCTCGACGGCGAGGACTAAAGGCATTTCCTCTGCAACAGGGGTGGCTGTCTCGACGGCAAGAGCTTGACGCTCCGCCGGAGCCAGTCGCCCCGTGGCGGGCTCAGTATCCCCGGCAACATCCTTGCCGGCGGCTCCGGGGAGCTCGGCGGGAAAGTACTTGTCGGGCCCTGATTTCCTCCTCTTATTCTTCTCTGTTGATGGATCAACGGATGGCTGAGTTAGCTGAAGCACAAAGGTACCTGGTTCCACAGGTAGCTTGAGGGAAGCGCGTTTTGACAGGTAGTCGGCGATATCGTTCTTCGCTCGGGGAACGTGTTCAGCCCGCATACCATCGAAACGCTCTTCCAGCTTTCTCACTTCATCGACGCAGGCCTTCATCAATGGGCTCTGGTAATCCTTGTTGACTTGCTTGACGACAAGCTGCAAGTCCCCCCTGGCGATGAGTTTCTTGATTCCGAGGTCCGCCGCGATCCTAAGACCGGCAAGCAACCCTTCGTACTCTGTCGTATTGTTTGTTGACACCTCCCTGGGGAAGTGCATCTGGATCACGTACTTGAGGTGCTATCCGATTAGCGACAAGCAAGACGCCAGCCCGGCGCCTGTAAGGAGAAAGCTCCATCAAAGTACATGATCCAATCACAACTTGCCTCCTTGCCGGGGATAGCAGTCTCTTGGACTTCTTCGTCAGGCGTGGCGGTCCATTCCGCAATGAACTCCGCTAGGACTCGGCTCTGAGTCGTCAAAGTACTTTCAAACTTGAGGCCAAAGCTGGACAGCTCCAGTGCCCATTCCACAATTCTTCCTGTTGCATCTGGATTGTGCAATATCCGTTCTGAGAGGAAGCGAGTGGCAACAGGTGATCTCGTGTGCCTGGAAGTAGTGACGCAGCTTCCTCGAGGCCATAAGAAGGCCGAAGAGCAGTTTCTGCACGCCGGAGTACCTTGATCTAGCCCCCTGCAGGAGGGAACTAACAAAGTAGACAGTGCTGCATCATTTTCTTCCTCGGCGGCACGTCAACTGGTTGTGTCGTCGCTGTATTGGTGGTGTCGGGCTCTGCCACTGCCATAACCTCGTCGTCAACCTCTCTCTGCGCCACCAGTGCGGCGCTGACCACCTAGTCCATTGCCGCCAGGTATAGCAGCAACTGCTCCTATGGCCTAGGCGCAACTAGTATTGGCGCGGAGGAGAGGTACTTCTTCAAACCTTGCAATCTTGCTTGACTTGGCGTCCACTCCATCGGGCCCGCCTTTTCAGGATCTTGAAAAAGGGAAGGCGGCCTTCAGCACTTGGAAATGAATCTGCCCATGGCGGCGACGCAACCAGCAAGCCGACGCACATCCTTGATTCGCTTGGGTGCTTCAATCTGTTCTATAGCTTTGATTTTGTCCGGATTGGCCTCTATCCCATTTGTAACACCAAGAACCGAGAAGCTTGCGGACGGACGCCAAAGACGCACTTCTCGGGGTTTAGCTTGAGATTGTCTTAGCGAGTTTGCAAATGTTTCTTGCAAATCTGGTATGAGGGTTGCCACTGTCCTTGGTTTTGACCACTATGTCATCCATATAAGCCTCCATATTTCTATGGAGCTGAGGTTCAAAACCAATCTGGACCGCCCTTGCAAACGTGGAACCAGCACTCTTCAACCCGAAAGGCATCCGCATGAAACAATACGTACCACATGGGGTGATGAATGTTGTTTACTCTTCGTCTTCTCTTGTCATGAAGATCTGGTGGTAGCCGGAGTAGGCGTCGAGGAATGACAGCAGATCACACCCAGCCGTGGAGTCAACAATCTGGTCGATGCGCGGCAACGGGAAGGGGTCTTTAGGGCAAGACTTACTGATATCTGTGTAATCAATACACAGTCTCCACTTCTCATTTGCCTTGCGCACCACGACCGGATTGGCCACCACGTTGGATGGAGCACTCCTCTTACCAAACCCGCTGCTTCTAGTTTCCAGATCTCTTCTGTGATGAACTCTTGTCATTCCAAAGCTTGCTTTCTGACCTTCTGCTTGACGGGCCGCGCATGAGGGCAGACAGCAAGGTGGTGCTCAATCACCTCCACAGGAACACCGGGGATGTCGGAAGCTTGCCATGCAAACACATCGACATTCGCCGCGGGGAAGGTGACGAGTGCGTCTTCCTATTTGTCGTCGAGGGTGGAGCTTATGGTAAAAGCTCCTCCGTGTCGCCCTTATTGACGATAAGCTTCTTGGTTCCGGCGGTATGGCCTGGGCTTCTTGTTTCGCCCGGTGGAGCTCTCTGGCACGTCCTCGACAGCAGCGCTACACTCCGAAGAGGTGCGCTTGCCGGAGTGGGTGTCCGAGGTCTCACCGGTCTTCTTCTTCTTCCCTCCCGGGGTCCCAGCGGCAGGAGCAAGTGCCCTAGCGGCGGCAGCTGCTGCAACTGCTTGCCGATATAGTTTGTCAGCGCAAATCAACACATCTTTCTTGTCGTAGGGGATGGTGATGATCGTCACAGGTCCCGGCATCTTTAGGGTGTTGTAGGCGTAGTGTGACGCCGCCATGAACTTGGCCAGCGCTGGGCGGCCAAGGATCCCGTTGTAGGGTAAGGGGATCTTGGCAACATCGAACACGATCCTCTCCGTCCTGAAGTTCAGGTCGCTTCCAAAAGTCATGGGCAGCGTGACCTTTCCCTTGGGTTGGCTTCTTCCCGGGTTGACCCCCCTGAAACGTGCCCGTCTCTTGAGGTCTCCATCGAGAATCTGCGGTTTCTCGATCACGGCGAAGCGAGATCAAGTTCAGACCGGCCCCGCCATCGACTAGCATCTTTGTCACCTTGAGGTTGCGTATTGTTGGTGAAACCAACAATGGCAAGCACCCGACCGCAGTGGTGCGATTAGGGTGGTCCTCAGTGTCAAAGATGATAGGTGTGCTGGACCACTTCAGCCTTTGGGCATCAAACGACGGCTCTGCCATTGTAATCTCGCGCCCTTTGTTTAAGCGGCGGTGAGAAGTATATGCAGCGCCGCCGTCGGCCTTTATAGCCTCTGTAGCTACGAAACTCTTGGTCGCGGATTAAATGCGTCCTCTTCGTGATCGTCGTCTTACGGCTTTACATCACGGCCCGGCGGGCCTCTCCTGTTGCTTATCCTTGCCGCGGCAGCCGCTTTGGCCATCATGCTTCTTGTCGGACCCCTCAGCACCGCCTGGGCCCTTCTCCTTGTCCCGCCTCTCATATTCAGCCCTCCGCTTCTCAGCGAGGAGCTCAACCTGTCGGCAGTCCTGGAGAGCATGTCCTTTGGTGCAATGGATCTTGTAGTATCGCTTGTCGGAGTTTCCTGGCTTCTCGGCAGCCGCCAAGGCCCGGCAAGCGACACATCCAGCAACCTCCTTGTCGGGGTCATCTGCCTTGGTTTTCTTGGTGGAGCCGGCGTCATCAGATCCCTCGACAGCAAGCACGACTTTTCCTTTGCGCTTCCTGTTGCGGCGCCGGCCTTTCTTCACTGGGGCGGCAATATCGTCATCTGAGGAGTCGGTTTCCACGCCGACATCTTCGCCGGGGTACTTCCTTCCCTCTTCGGCTCGGGCACATTAGTCAGCGAGAACATAGAGTTCTGCTGCATCTCTCACCTTGTTCATTGCCAGCTCTTCGCGCATCTTGCGGTTACGCACGCGTTCGATGGAGCAGCTGATGATGGCGGCGGGTGGTGAACATCGAGGATATTATCTTGTACCGGTTGAACCTCTGAATATACTTGCGGAGACTCTCGCCTCCCTTACGGGGAATGGCGTGCAGGTCGCTTGCTTGGCCATGGGCTTGGTGGCCTCCAGTAAAGGCGCCCACGAACTCATGGCACAAATCCGACCAGGAGGAAATAGAGTCTACCAGCAAGTGCATCAACCATGACATGGCGTTGGGTTTAAGAGCCAACGGAAAGTAATTCGCAAGCATCTTATCGTCGCGGGCTCCGGCAGCCTGCATCATGATGGTGTAGACGCTGCGGAACTCGGACAGGTGAGTCTTGCCACTGTACTTTTCGCCCACGTCGGGTTTGAAGGTGCGGTGAGTGGGCCACTGGAACTTCCGCAGCTCACGGGTAAAAGCCGGACAGCCTACCGCGTAAGGCAGGCCTCCAGGGCTCCCCGGTGCCGGGTGGCTCACAGCAGGCCCTGCTCGCCTATCTGATTGGTGGCGCGCTCCGCGCAGGCGCTCGAGAGTGGTTCGAGCATCTTCATGTTCTCGTTCCCGAAGAACTTGGCGCTGGTCACAGTGGGCCCGTGGGTCAGACGATGCTACGGAGATCTCGTCGCCCGTAACGTCGCGACGGGCTGGCGTCCGCGGTACCGGGCGAGGAGGAGGCGAGTGCACCGTGGTTGCGGCGCCGTCGGCTCTCCTGCCACTGGTGCGTGGGACTCCGTCGGAGCGTCGACCCAGGGGCTCCATCGGACTCGGTTCGTATTTGTTGGCCACCGCAACAAGGCTTCGAATAGTGGCTCTCCATTCGTCGAGTTTCCCCGTGGTGGGAGGAAAATCGAGGAGCAATTGCGCGCGCGCCAGGGCTTCTGCTGGAGTTGGTGGCAGCGAAACCTACACGGATCGCGACGCGCTTCGACTTCTGACCATGTCAGAAGGAGCTCTATCACGACCCTGCGGTCACATGCCATCTCCACCAGCGCCTCGGTGAGCGGGAAGGTCTTCTAAATTCCGGGAGTGGCGCTCGGGGCTCTTTCCGCAGCGACGCCCGGGGTCCTCGGCGTGATTACGCCGTTCGTCGCGCGTCGCTTGAGAAGAGCGCCGTCGGCGCCGGCGTGGGAGTCTTGGAAGCCCTCGCGTCGCCTGCGAGCGGGGTGGCAGCGATCTTGGGAGGCCCCGCGCCACCCGTGGAGGGCCTGGCTCCGTCTTTGGATTTGGCGATGTGCTGCTCATTACCAGGCGCACGAACATCGCCGCCTCCCAAACTTCGGATGCTGGGACGGTGTTGGTGTTCGCGAGCGGCGCACCGGGTCCTTCCTGCGACCGGGCCGCTGCTCGCCCGCGTCGGGACGGGATGTCCGGCTTCCGACGGGCCAACCGCCACCGTCATCTTCTTCTTGGTCGCCATGACGATGAACAAACGTCGAACTAACTGCTAGAGCCGATTCTCACAACTGCGCCCCCTACCTGGCGCGCCAAAGATGTCGGTGCGGGGACGACACTTATGGGATCACAAGAATCCCTACTATGGTTGCGGGGCACGGGGGTCGTGAGAAGAGCGGATCAAACAGATAGCACACGGTCTCTTTATCCAGGTTCGGGCCGCGAGGATGCGTAAAACCCTACTCCTGCTTTGGTGGTTTGTTTATCTGGTGTTCTTGAACTAGCAATGGGGCGTGAGGAGCTCCAAAAAGCTGAATCCTCCCCCTGGTCGCCTTGGGCCTCCTTTTATAGGGAAAGGGGTTGCCACAGTGGCACACATGAGGTGGAAAGGGTACAGTAATGCGAGTCAATACCTCGCATTACATGACAAAGCGCCATTAATACGTCTTGCTTAGGTGTCCTTGCTTTATCGGGGACGGGGGAGAGCCCTATCTCGTCCGTCGCCGCTCCCTTCGTGTTGACCGTGCCCTCGCCGGGTGCCCGTGGTGCCATGTAGGCGTGCAGGCGGTGAGGTGGCGTAGCGGTGGGTCTCCACGAAGATCCGCTTGCCGCCATGCAGGTGCCTGCCCAACTGGTTGGGTCGGCAGCTGCATGCGAACGGAGGTGAAGGTTTGATTGGCGTGGGCCCGATGGTGGCCCTACGGGTGTCCTTGGCAAGGGCCTTGCCGTAGCCCTGGCAAGGGTCTTGCCGTGGCGCCTGCTGTCATCCCCGGCAAGGCTCTTGCCGGGGGCCTTGTGGTTCTCCTTGGCTGGGATCCCGCCAAGGGTCGTCATCTTCTATAGTATGTATCTGATCTTGAATGTCTTCACAAAGATCTGCATGCCACCACGGGGATGTCTCCCGAATCCTTGCCCCATGGGGGCAGTGGACTCAAGGGTGACTCGCCCCATAGGTGTGGGACGAATGGCCACGGCAAGGGTCTTGCCGGGTTTGCTAAAACCGTCCCCCAGCAAGGATCTTGCCGGGGGAGTCCACCTCGTCCCCTTTGCTCTTTGTGGCCTTGGTCTTGGCGTCGTTCTACTCCTTTCGAGCTTCGGCCTGACCTGTGCTCACCTCCCTTGCCTTGCTCAATGCGGCGGCGCCTGCGGCTCAGACTGCCCGTGCACAGTTATAGGGGTACAAAGAGCGTACCCCTCTTTTTGTATACCGACAACCAGGGGCTTACGTACCCCAGAATATGGTGTGAGAAGTCCGAACACTCTCATGAGTGCGGCACCCCGAACTTATAGCATTATATGCATCGGCTCTGAATCATGTCTTGGGTCAATAGTTGGGTTTGCCCGGCTCCCATGTTTTGGTACCTTACGTTCCGTTATATCGGCTAAGGTAGCACTAGGAGACCCACTGCGATTGTGCCCCGGTTGAGCTGGGCTAAGCACCTTAGTGGAGAAAGCTAAAACTGAGCGTCATGATAGGGCGAGAGCTGGTCGCTGTTCTAGAGATTTTCGAGTCCCTAAAGACTCATGCCGCTTAGAGCGAGGAGTCGGCTTTGTCCGGCCTAGGCGTGGATAGCGCCCCGAACTCGGCCTTCCGAATACTAGGGGCTTCGCCGAAATTTAAAATTATAGAATTCTATGGCTAAGTGTGTAACGCCCCGGATTCGATGTGCCAGGTGTCCGTCAATTATTCGCCGTCTTTGCCATGTCATGTGCTTGCGTGTTGCACTTTGCCATGTCATCATATGCATTTCATACCATGCCATCATGTGCATCGCATTGGCATACGTGTTCGTCTCATGCATCCGAGTATTTTCCCCGTTGTCCGTTTTGCAATCCGGCACTCCTATGTCCCCCAGCGCCCCCTTTTTCCTCTTTTCGTGTGCGGTTGTTAAACGGTCTCGGAATGGACTGAGGTTTGTCAAGCGGCCTTGGTATAGCACCGGTAGACCGCCTGTCAAGTTCCGTGCCATTTGGAGGTCGTTTGATACTCCAACGGTTAACCGGGTAACCGTAAAGCCCCTTTCTCTTTGCAGCCCAACACCCCTCCAAAGTGGCCCAAAACCCATCTAAGTCTCTTCCATGCTCTCGGTCGTTCGATCACGAACGTGTGGGCAAAAACCGCACCTCATATGGACTCTTCTAGCTCCCTCTACCTATAAATATGTGCCTCCCCCGAAATTTTCGCGGATGAAACCCTAGCCTCTTCCTCCTCCAGCCGCCGGACATGTCCGTCCAGCCGCCGGACGCGTCCGCCGCCGCCGCCAACGAATCCCAGGCGCCACGTGTCGCGCGCCGTGCCCGCCGCGGCCACGCTGACCGCCTTGAAAACCCATCCAGGCCCTTGCGACCCGGTCGCCGTCCGCGCCCGTCGGCCTCCGCCGCCCAGCCTTTCAGCGCCGCTCCCCACCGCCCGGCCAGCCGCCGCCCGCTTCTCCCGGCACCTCCCTCGCCCGGTGCCGCCGTGCAGCCCGCCTCGCTCGCCTGCCCATGCCGGTCGCCTTGACCTCGGCCATGGCTCGCCGTATGCCCGACCTCCTCTCCGGCGCCGGCCGCCTCCGCCGCCCTGCCTCGCGCCTTCCCCGCCGTCGTCCGTCGTCGCCTCCGGCGAGCCCCGGCCATCCTCGATCCGCGCCGTCAGATCTGGATCCGGTCAAACGAAGGTTGACCCCGATATTTCACCAAGTCCCCGAAATATTTTGCATTATCATGCCATGTTCATCGCATCATAACTTGCTGCATACTTCTTCGTTTCGTGCGATTAATATGTCAAATTGGTCGAATCGACGATTACTTCATTTCATTCCGTTGCATCATGTTAATTTGAGCTCAGCTGGATGCCCTAATCATCGTTGCAGGAGTGCATGTTGCTGTTGATCTGCTGAAACTGTTATAACATGCTCATTTGTCATTTTTGCCATGTTTAATGTGTGCCTCCTATGAACTTGAGCCCTATATGTGTTTTTAAGTATCCCATGCCATCTTTTCAGTGGTGCCATCCATGTATTTTTGTGAGTCTTGTACTGAGTGCATCAAGCTTGTTAAGTAGGGTGCTTGCTGTTGCTGTTCTCCTGACTGATTCTGTTATATTTTGATGCTATGTTAACCTGCTTCTACAAGTCATTCTATGCATAATCTGGAGATGATCACTAAGGATGTTTTGTTATACGTGTCATGCTCTATCCATTCATTCCTCTGGTTGCATTTATTGCCTGCTGTAACTTGTTGTAATCTTGCTCTCAAAGTTGCTAAATAATGTTGCTGTCAGCCTGTTAACATTAAGTTCAGTTTTGCCATGTGTTTTGCTAGTGATCCATGCAGCCTATGAACTTGTTCTTGCCATGTTTAGCTTCATAAACATGTCTTCTTACTGTTGGTTGCCTTTCCATGCCATGTATTGCTCTGTGGTGAGTGGTTCAAGCCCACCAACATGCCTACTTATCGTTGTTCCTGCCATGTATGAATCTGTCATAACTTTACATGTTTACATGGGTGTCATCGTATCTTCTGTGCCTTTTTAGCTCATGGTCACTAAGAGACATTTGTTATATGCAATTAGTATATTCATGCCATACCTTTGTTTGCCATGATAAGTTCCTGGAACATGTTGTTTATTAGCCCTAAATATTGCAACCTGATGTTATTTTCTGCGAAGTCCGAACTGTTATTATTTGCAATCTTGTCATGTCCTTTTGAGCATGTTCTAGTGATTTCTGGAGATAGCTCAGTGTTCATGTTTTGTCATGCTTTACCTGTACATCATGCCCATGCCTTTCTTTTTCACGTTGAGATGCTGTAGCATATTGTTTTGATGCTTGCTAGATGCCTACTTGTTGTTTTGGACAAATTGTTATGTCGTATAGTGTGTGTTGCACCGTTGCTCCGTTTTGGATGTGCTCTATATGGAACTTGCTTAGAATTACATGTAGTTTCATATTATCATGTTGCATCCTTTATTTGAGGTGTTTGCTTGATGTTTGTATGCATTTTGCATCAATGCCATGTTTAACTTGTTTTGCTCATATCTTCTAGGCCGTAGCTCCGAATTTAATGAACTTTATATGTAACTTGACTAGAATTTCGTGTAGATCATCGTGGTGCATCTGAACTTGCTGTTTAACAACTTGAACATAAGGTTTATTCAGATCTGGACCAATTTTGAAATTTGCATATGAGGACTTAGGAATTGTTCTATGTTGTCTCGGCCTCATTTAAACTTGCTTTGATGTCTTTGCTCTTGTTTGCATCATCTCTTGCCATGAGTAGTTTCATGTAGCATTGCCATGCATCATACTTGTTTGAGTGTCATGCCTTGTTCATGTGTGGTGTATTTACCTTGTTGTGTGCTTCTCTCGATAGTTCCCGTTTAGATATGCGGCGTGAGGATTCGTTAAATCTCACGCTTGGTTAAATCTTCGTGGCTTCATCTTCTTCTTGGACTCGTTATTCTTCCTAGCGGGATTTCAGGCAAGATGACCGTCACCTTGGATCTCATTACTATCATTACTATGCTAGTTGCTTCGTTCTTTCGCTATGCTGCGCTACCTATCACTTGCTGCTTAAGCCTCCCAAATTGCCATGAACCTCTAACCTTTGTCACCCTTCCTAGCAAACCGTTGTTTGGCCATGTTACCACTTTTGCTCAGCCCCTCTTATAGCGTTGCTAGTTGCAGGTGAAGATGAAGATTGCTCCATGTTGGATTATGTTTATGTTTATGTTGGGATATCACAATATCTCTTATATTATTAATGCATCTATATACTTGGTAAAGGGTGGAAGGCTCGGCCTTATGCACGGTGTTTTGTTCCACTCTTGCCGCCTCTAGTTTTCGTCATATCGGTATTATGTTCCCGGATTTTGCGTCCCTAACGCGGTCGGGTGATTTATAGGGACCCCCTTGACAGTTCGCTTTGAATAAGACTCCTCCAAAGAAGGCCCAACCTTGGTTTTACCATTTGCCTCACCACCACCTATTTTCCCTTGGGAGTAATTAACCCAAGGCTCATCTTTATTCAGCCCCCCAGGCCAATGCTTGTCTAAGTGTTGGTCCAAACCAGAGCCACTTGCGGTGCCGCCCCTAGGAAACTTGGGGTCTCGTCGGTTGTCGTACGTAGTGTTCATCCGGTGTTGCCCTGAGAACGAGATATGTGCAGCTCCTATCGGGATTGTCGGCGCATCGGGCGGTCTTGCTAGTCTTGTTTTATTAATGTCGAAATGTCTTGTAGCCGGGATTCCGAGACTGATCGGGTCTTCCCGGGGAGAAGGAATATCCTTCGTTGATCGCGAGAGCTTATCATGGGCTAAGTTGGGACACCCCTGCAGGGTATAAACTTTCGAGAGCCGTGTCCGCGGTTATGTGGCAGATGGGAATTTGTTAATATCCGGTTGTAGTAAACTTGAAGTAAACTCTTCTAAAATACACCAACCGTGTGCGTAACCGTGAGTGTCTCTTTTTGGGGGTTGATCGAGAGGAGAACACTGTTTCTGGGTTATGTTTGACGTAAGTAGGAGTTCAGGATCACCTCTTGATCATTACTAGTGGGCGACCGTTCCTTTGTTTTCTCTTCTCGCTCTCATTTGCGTATGTTAGCCACCATATATGCTTAGCCGCTGCTGCAACCTCACCACTTTACCCCTTCCTTTCCCTTTAAGCTTTGTTAGTCTTGATACCCATGGTAATGGGATTGCTGAGTCCTCGTGGCTCACAGATTACTACACCACCAGTTGCAGGTACATGTTATGCGATGATCTTGACGTGAGAGCGATGTTACTTGTTTCGGAGTTCTTCTTCAGCTTCTTCGATCAGGGGATAGGTTCCAGGTCGGCAGCCTGGGCTAGCAGGGTGGATATTGTTTGAGTTTCTGTTTATGTTTCATCCGTAGGCGGATGTTGTTCTCTTGTATGATGTTGATGTATTCTTGGGGCATTTGTGCCTTATGTTTGTATCCCCATCTATTATGTAATGTTGATGTAATGATATCCACCTTGCAAAAGCGTTTCAATATGCGGGTCTATCCTTGGTGGGACCTTCGAGTTCCTTTTGGATAGGGTCGCATATTGTGCGTGACAAGTTGGTATCAGAGCCTCAACCAACCTTAGGAGCCCCCTTGATTGATTGTGTAGTTTGGCCGTCGTTGAGTCTAGAAAAAAACTGATTTCGGAGTTTAGTTATATCGGAGAGTAGGAATTCTTTTTACTCCTCAGCCCCCTTCGTCGCTCTGGTGAGGAATCTTTACGTAGGTGTTTTGAATTACTCCTCTTCCCCTTCAAATTTTTCTTTAGGATCACGCAGTTGGTTTTCCGATCGTTGTTCCTCAGCTCTTTTTATCCGGTGCATTTCTCGTCAAGTTGACTCGAGCCTCTTCATCTTTGCAAGTTCAATCCTCAGTTGTTTTCTTTTCCCACCCGCCCACCCTTCTTCTTCTCGGAACCGGAGTCCGTAATCGAGTATCCATCCTAATCGTGCGAAGTTCTGCTCTCTCTCCTCAATGATTTCAACAGGTGTTTTCTCTTCAAGATATTCGTCGGTTTCGCCTTCCTAGTTGCCTTTGTTTTCCCGCCCTCCCACCCTTTTTCTTCCCGGAGTTTGAGTCTCATTCGACCATCAATTTCTTTCGTACGGAGCCTCTTCAGTCTTCCCTCAATCATTTCAACCGGTGAATTCTCGTCTCGTTCGTCATTCTTCATCCCTTTCTTCTCCGGTGGATTCAATTATAATTTTCGGTAGTGATTATATTCTTTCCTTGGATCAAGTGTTCTCCTTGCTCATTTTCCTCTCGCCATTCAATCATTAGGAGTTCAAGACATCTCGGAGATTCGTCTGTGTTCCAATTAATTCGAGGTTGTCACCTCAGTCAAATATTTCAATCGTTCCGGTGCATCATTTCTCACTCGACAATCCTTTCCAACGGTGTTTCTTTTCAGTGGGCCCTAACCCACAGGTCTTTTCCCAGGATCTTACCTGACTCTTCTAATTTCCCCTTAGTTATTCTCAATTCTTTTCGGAGTTTGACGTAAGAATGAATTCATCAGTCAGATGCCTTTTCAAGATCGATTTCAAACCATTTCATTGTTGACTCAACCTCTTTGCTTTTCATTCTACCGGAGTACCTCAGTTATTTTGTTGGTGTTTCTCGTCATCATTTGGAGATCGAAGAAGAGTTTTTCCTCTAAATCTTGTCTCTTCTCTCAAAGATTCGTGGTTCTAGTTCATGTTATCCTCTCGAATTATTCCACTTGTCAGATATTCTTTTCTTAACCATCCGGAGTATGTCAGGAGTTGTTTTTCCATTTCTTTTTACCGGAGGCCATCATTCCAGAAGAATTCTTTGTCCTCAGCTACCGTTATCCAATTATCCCGGTGCTTCGTTCAAGTGTTCTTTAATCAGCTCATGATCTCTTTGTTCTTTTGCATCTAAATCCCCTCTAGCTTATTGGTTCTTCTAACTCTTCCCGCTGATTCATTCTCTTTCATCAGTCATTTCTGAATTCTTACGGTGGTTCGTTCAAGATTCTTTTTCCATCACTATCATGTTAATTCATTCGTTCTTTTCAATCCTACCGGTGGTTCATGAAGACCTTCTCAAGTTTGCGATATGTCACTTCTCAATTCTTTTTCAAGAAGTATAAGTAGTATGCAAAATCCATTACTTGTCATCAATTTAATTTGATGAAGGATAAGAATACAATAAATCTTATTCTTATTTCATCAAAGTGATTAATCTTTTTCTTCGGAGTTTGTTCTTGAGGAATAAATTCTACTTCCAATTGTTTTCATCTTTTCTTTTCCGGAGTTCAATTTCCTCGGCCTTTTAGTCAGAACCTCCATCTAAATCACCGCAAGGCTCATCTTATTCTTTCTTCCTTCATTCTATCTCATCATCCTTTTTGTTACCGGAGTTCTTCACGGTGGTTCTTCATGATTTAATTCATTCTTCAAGAGTTCATCAAGTTTCATTCCATCTTCTTAAGCTCGTGTTCTATTCCTACATGTTTCAGCCGGAGTGCTGCCAAAATCCTTTCAGTCTTATTCGTTTCTTATCTCGTTCTAAGCGGAGTGGTTTCATAGTCTATCCGATTCCGTGAGCTTTCGATTCTCGTCATTCTCATCGTTCCTCTCTTCTTCTCAAGTACTCTCGATTCTTTGTTTCTTCTCTTGAGTTCTTGTTTCACCTCATCCCTTTTCCCTTCCGTCTCTGTCCTAAGATCTCGGGACGAGATCTCTTGTTAGTGGAGGAGAGTTGTAACGCCCCGAATTCGATGTGCCAGGTGTCCGTCAGTTATTCGCCGTCTTTGCCATGTCATGTGCTTGCGTTTTGCACTTTGCCATGTCATCATATGCATTTCATACCATGCCATCATGTGCATCGCATTGGCATACGTGTTCGTCTCATGCATCCGAGTATTTTCCCCGTTGTCCGTTTTGCAATCCGGCACTCCTATGTCCCCCGGCGCCCCCTTTTGCCTCTTTTCGTGTGCGGGCGTTAATCGGTCTCGGAATGGACCGAGGTTTTTCAAGCGGCCTTGGTATAGTACCGGTAGACCGCCTGTCAAGTTTCGTGCCATTTGGAGGTCGTTTGATACTCCAGCGGTTAACTGGGTAACCGTAAAACCCCTTTCTCTTTGCAGCCCAACACCCCTCCAAAGTGGCCCAAAACCCATCTAAGTCTCTTCCATGCTCTCGGTCGTTCGATCACGATCGTGTGGGCGAAAACCGCACCTCATTTGGACTCTCCTAGCTCCCTCTACCTATAAATATGTGCCTCCCCCGAAATTTTCGCGGATGAAACCCTAGCCTCTTCCTGCTCCAGCCGCCGGACATGTCCGTCCAGCCGCCGGACGCGTCCGCCGCCGCCGCCCGACGAATCCCAGAGCGCCACGTGTCCCGCGCCGCCGTGCCCGCCAGCCACCGTAGCCCTTAGGCCATCGTGGGCCCTTGCGCCCGATGCCGTCCGCGCCGTCGGCCTCCGCCTCACAGCGGCCTTTCGCGCCGCCCGCTCCCGCCGCGGCCTTGCTTCTCCCGGCACCTCCTCGCCCAGGTGCCGCGGCAACCCGCCGCCTCCGGTGCTTGCCCGCCGTCGCCCTTAGCCTCGGCGGCCTTCCGGCGCCCGGCCATGCCCGACCTCCTTCCGGCGTCGGCCGCATCCGCCGCCCTGCCTCGCCCCTTCCCCGCCGTCGTCCGTCGTCGCCTCCGGCGAGCCCCGGCCATCCTCGATCCGCGCCGTCAGATCTAGATCCGGTCAAACGAAGGTTGACCCCGATATTTCACCAAGTCCCCGAAATATTTTGCATTATCATGCCATGTTCATCGCATCATAACTTGCTGCATACTGCTTCGTTTCGTGCGATCAATATGTCAAATTGTTCGCCTCGACGAGTCCTTCATTTCATGCCATTGCATCATGTTAATTTGAGCTCATCTGGATGCCCTAATCATCATTGCAAAAGTGCATGTTGTTGTTGATCTGCTGAAACTGTTATAACATGCTCATTTGTTATTTTTGCCATGTTTAATGTGTGCCTCCTATGAACTTGAGCCCTATATGTGTTTTGAAGTATGCCATTCCATCTTTGCAGTGGTGCCATCCATGTATTTTTGTGAGTCTTGTACTGAGTGCATCAAGCTTGTTAAGTAGGGTACTTGATGTTGCTGTTCTCCTGACTGATTCTGTTATATTTTGATGCTATGTTAACCTGCTTCTACAAGTCATTTTATGCATAATCTGGAGATGTTCATTAAGGATGTTTTGTTATACATGTCATGCTCTATCGATTAAGGCCTCTTGTTGCATTTATAGCCTGCTGTAACTTGTTGTGATCTTGATCTCAAAGTTGCTATATAATGTTGTTGTCAGCCTGTTAACATTAAGTTCAGTTTTTCCATGTGTTTTGCTAGTGATCCATGCACCCTATGAACTTGTTCTTGCCATGTTTAGCTTCATAAACATGTCTTATTACTGTTGGTTGCCTTTCCATGCCATTTATTGCTCTGTGATGAGTGGTTCAAGCCCACCAACATGCCTACTTATCGTTGTTCCTGCCATGTATGAATCTGTCATATAACTTTCCATGTTTACATGGGTGCCATCATATCTTCTGTGCCTTTGTAGCTCATGGTCAGTAAGAGACATTTGTTATATGCAATTAGTATATTCATGCCATACCTTTGTTTGCCATGATAAGTTCCTGGAACATGTTGTTTGTTAGCCCTAAATATTGCAACCTGATGTTATTTTCTACAAAGTCTGAACTGTTATTATTTGCAATCTTGCCATGTCCTTTTGAGCATGTTCTAGTGATTTCTGGAGATAGCTCAGTGTTCATGTTTTGTCATGCTTTACCTGTACATCATGCCCATGCCTTTTTTTTCATATTGAGATGCTGTAGCATATTGTTTTGATGCTTTCTAGATGCCTACTTGCTGTTTTGGACAGATTGTTATGTCTTGTATAGAGTGTGTTGCACCGTTGCTCCGTTTTGGGTGTGCTCTATATGAAACTTGCTTAGAATTGCATGTAGTTTCATATTATCATGTTGCATCCTTGATTTGAGGTGTTTTCTTGATGTTTGTATGCATTTTGCATCAATGCCATGTTTAACTTGTTTTGCTCATATCTTCTAGGCCGTAGCTCCGAATTTAATGAACTTTATATGTAACTTGACTAGAATTTCGTGTAGATCATCGTGGTGCATCTTAACTTGCTGTTTAACAACTTGAACATAAGGTTTATTCAGATCTGGACCAATTTTGAAATTTGCATATGAGGACTTAGGAATTGTTCTATGTTGTTTAGGCCTCATTTAAACTTGCTTTGATGTCTGCTCTTGTTTGCATCATCTCTTGCCATGAGTAGTTTCATGTAGCATTGCCATGCATCATACTTGTTTGAGTATCATGCCTTGTTCATGTGTGGTGTGTTTACCTTGTTGTGTGCTTCTCTCGATAGTTCCCGTTTCGTTGCGAGCGTGAGGATTCGTTCGTCTACGCTTGGTTCGTCTTCGTGGCTTCATCTTCTTCATGGACTCGTTCTTCTTCCTAGCGGGATTTCAAGCAAGATGACTGTCACCTTGGATCTCATTACTATCATTGCTATGCTAGTTGCTTCGTTCTTTTCGCTATCTTTGCGCTACCTATCACTTGCTGCTCAAGCCTCCCAAATTGCCATGAACCTCTAACCTTTGTCACCCTTCCTAGCAAACCGTTGTTTGGCCATGTTACCACTTTTGCTCAGCCCCTCTTATAGTGTTGCTATTTGCAGGTGAAGGTGAAGATTGCTCCATGTTGGATTATGTTTATGTTTATGTTGGGATATCACAATATCTCTTATATTATTAATGCATCTATATACTTGGTAAAGGGTGGAAGGCTCAGCCTTATGCCTAGTGTTTTGTTCCACTCTTGCCGCACTAGTTTCCGTCATATCGGTATTATGTTCCCGGATTTTGCGTCCCTAACGCGGTCGGGTGATTTATGGGACCCCCTTGACAGTTCGCTTTGAATGAGACTCCTCCAGCAAGGCCCAACCTTGGTTTTACCATTTGCCTCACCACCACCTATTTTTCCTTGGGAGTAATTAACCCAAGGGTCATCTTTATTCAGCCCCCCGGGCCAATGCTTGTCTAAGTGTTGGTCCAAACCGGAGCCACTTGCGGTGCCGCCCCTAGGCAACTTGGGGTATCGTCGGTTGCCGTACGTAGTGTTCATCCGGTGTTGCCACGAACGAGATAGATATGCGGCTCCTATCGGGATTGTCGGCGCATCGGGCGGTCTTGCTGGTCTTGTTTTATTCTGTCGAAATGCCTTGTAGCCGGGATTCCGAGACTGATTGGGTCTTCAGGGAGAAGGAATATCCTTCGTTGATCGCGAGAGCTTATCATGGGCTAAGTTGGGACACCCTGCAGGTATAAACTTTTCGAGAGCCGTGCCTGCGGTTATGTGGCGAGATGGGAATTTGTTAATATCCGGTTGTAGTAAACTTGAAGTAAACTCTTCTAAAATACACCAACCGTAATGCGTGAAGTGAGTGTCTCTTTTTGGGGGTTGATCGAGAGGAGAACACGGTTTCTGGGTTATGTTTGACGTAAGTAGGAGTTCAGGATCACTTCTTGATCATTACTAGTGGGCGACCGTTCCTTTGTTTTCTCTTCTCGCTCTCATTTGCGTATGTTAGCCACCATATATGCTTAGCCGCTGCTGCAACCTCACCACTTTACCCCTTCCTTTCCCTTTAAGCTTTGTTAGTCTTGATACCCATGGTAATGGGATTCTTTGAGTCCTCGTGGCTCCTGATTACTACACCACCGATTGCGGTACATGTTATGCGATGATCTTGGCGTGAGAGGCGATGTTACTTGTTTCGGAGTTCTTCTTGACTTCTTGATCGTGGGATTGGTTCCAGTCGGCAGCCTGGGCTAGGTGGTGGATATTGTTTGAGTTTCTGTTTATGTTTCATCCGTAGGGCGGATGTTGATCTCTTGTATGATGTTGATGTATTCTTGGGGCATTTGTGCCTTATGTTTGTATCCCCATCTATTATGTAATGTTGATGTAATGATATCCACCTTGCAAAAGCGTTTCAATATGCGGGTCTATCCTTGGTGGGATCTTCGAGTTCCTTTTGGATAGGGTCGCATATTGGGCGTGACAAAGTGAGAGTGTTCAAGAATTATAGTCTGATTGCCTTGTTCGTTGTGTTGAGCGCCTCCCTCGAAAGACCCAATAATGGGAAAAAGAGCGCTCAAGTTTATCCCGAACACCCCAAAGATCATGCGGCATGGGGCGTAGCCAGACGACTCGCCATCTCTCAATTTTAATAAACGGCCGCATAGAAGGTAATATTTTAAATTCAAAAGTGTTGCTTAGCACATATGAACAAGTTTTCAGCGTACATGATCACAAAAGCGAGTTTACTAAAAAATTACATCTTTGGAGCACTCATCCGCTATAAGGCGGGCACCCTTCAGGACGCCCTCATAATACCTCTCGGGCTTGTGATGCTCTTTGCCCGGCGGTAGTCCGTCCGTCACAAGCTTCTCAGCGTCCATCTTGCCCCAGTGCACTTTAGCACGGGCAAGGGCCCTACGGGCACCTTCGATGCACTCTGGAGCGCTTGATGACTTCAAGCCGAGGGGCAGGCATCCACCGGCCGCCTCACCAGCCAAGTAGCTCCCGGGCATGGCTTCCCGAGGCCACAGCGGGACTCTGAGACCCTTCATGGCCTGTTCGGCCACCCTATGGAGCTCGACCAGCTGCTTCAATTTGGTCGCTCAAAACACCGGTTGTCCGGCCTCGACATCTTGAGACCAGAACACCTTCTCCGTCGAGCTCCCCTCTTGGCTCGGTAGAATGCGGCAGCGTCGGACACACTCCGGGAAGATCTGCGAATGCTCTGGAGAGCTCGGACTCGGGTAAGTAACAAGTAATTCACTTTCACGTGCTTTATTTGCATAAAGAATGCCTTACCCGCCGCTATCTTCTTCATCGCCTCAATTTCCTGGAGGGCTTTTTGGGCTTCGGCCTTGGCAGATTTGGCGCTCTCAAGCGCCGAGGCGAGCTCGGACTCTCAAGTCTTTGAGTCAAACTCCAAACTCTCGTGTTTTTCCATGAGAGCCTGGAGCTCTTGCTGCATCTCTGCCACCCGCGCCTCCTGCTTTTCTCGTTGGGTACGCTCCACGTCCGCATTTTCTTCGGCCTTGGACAGCGCTTCCTTCAGGGTCGCCACCTGGGTTGTGGCCCGTGTAATACTCATGTTGGTCCTGTCATTTTTTGCAACCACATATTTTTTATATACTTACATAAGGTATTACTTAACTTCCTTGTCCTCAAGCTGCTTCTTGGCAAGGTCGAGCTTGTTCTCGGACCGCTCGAGGGTCTGCTTCAAAGCATTGACCTTCGCAGTCAGTGCGGCAGAGGTCGGTAGCATAGCCTGCATTCCCATATTGACATACTTATGTTAGACTCCTGCGTATATATTTTTGATCCTCAGTTCGGCTTTTCTTTCCGAACACCAAACTGAGCATAAGGGGCTACTGTCTATGCGGTAATATTTTTACATATCTTAAATACATACCTCAACGCCTGTTAGAAGGCTGGCACGAGCTTGATCATTACTCTTGGTGGATCGAACCTACGGATCACCACACTCATAATAGTGCGGTGCTCCTCGTCGATGGAGGCGCCGTTAAGCACCTCCAATGATTATCCGGTGCCTCCGGTTGGACAGAGGTCACTTGGCGTCGTGAGGCTTGCCCTTCATAGTAGGCGCTGCGGATGCCGGAACCGTTGAAGGTTCCGGTGCGGCGTCGACCCGAGGCGGACTTAGAGCCCTTCGGGTTTTATCCCCTGCGCTGGAGTCCGGGAGGTTGCCTTGCAGCGCCTCCGGGACCACCTCCTCCTGGCTTGGACCCTTTTGGGACTCCCCCTCGGCATCATCCTCTAGGCGAGGGGAGGAGGCGGCCGGAAGTGAAGTGTTATTCACATCCGACGAACCCAGGGAGCCGCTCGACAAAGCGTCGAGCCCGGCCTTGGGTGGACTGCATGATTATATTCGGCGTCAGAAGATACTGTGCAACAGGAATGCCGTGAGTTATTTTGGTATCCGGATACTTACGATTTTGCCAGGGGCTTGGCCCTGGATGGCCACTCCTCTTCGCCGTCGTCGGCGTTGGTGGAGTAGTCCGGTGGAAGGGTTCTTCCCTCTTTGGATCCTCCCCCCCCCCCCAGTTGGGGCGGCCTTCCTTTTCGTTCCTCCCCCCGCTGGAGGGGGAGAGGCCTCTTCTTCTTCCTCCTCGTTTTCGCGGGAGGAGTCCGCCTCGGAGTCATCGGACGATGAGTCCGGCACCTGGCGCCGGAACTCTTTCGAGTTCCCGTGGCCTTCTTCTTGGCCTTTTTCTCCGGCACCACGTAAGGTGCCGGAACCAGCAGCCCCGTCAAGCGGGCGTCCGCTTGGTCTTCGGGCAAAGGAGCCGGGCAGTCGATCTGCCCAGCCTTCTTCTGCCATTCCTGTCAAAGGAACGGGAGCTTAGATCCCGCATAGACTTAAACTATGAGAAACAGTTATCCCGTAAAGGGTAAAATAAGCTTACTATCTTTGGCTTGGCGCTTAGCGAAATCCATGATCCTCGGTGATGGGAGGGAACCTCGGCGCCCTTGAATAGCACCTTCCGGACATCCTCGTGCGTGGTGTCAAAGAGCACAGTCGAGTTTGATCTTTGGGCCAGGTTGAACTCCCACAAGTTGAAAGCCCGTCGTTGACACGGGAGGATCCGGCGGATGAGCATGACCTGGACTACGTTGACGAGTTTAACCTCTTTGTCCACCAGGTCTTGGACGCAGGTTTGGAGTCCGGTCCGCTCTTCCGAATTATCCCACGACAGGACTTTCTCTTTCCAGGAGGTGAGCTGTGTGGGGATGCCAGATCAGAATTCGAGGGCCGCTGCCCATTCAGGGTTACGCGGCTCGGTGATGTAGAACCACCCCGATTACCACCCCTTTATGGTCTCCATGAAGGAGCCCTCGAGCCATGTAACGTTGGGCATCTTGCCCACCATGGCGCCTCCGCACTCCGCTTGCTGGCCGCCCACTACCTTGGCTTGACATTGAAGGTCTTGACCATAAGCGAAGTGGGGCTTGATGCGGAGGAAAGGCGTCGCCTGACGATAAACGCCGAGATGTTGAGGACGAAGTTCGGGGCGGATCGTGGAAATCCAGGCCGTAGTAGAACATGAGCCCCGGGACAAACGAATGAAGTGGGAAACCTAGTCCGCGGAGGAAATGGGTGAGGAACACCACCCTCTCATGGGGCCTGGAGGTGGGGATGAGCTGCCCCTTGTCTGGGAGCCGGTGCGCGATGTTGTTAGACAAGTATCCGGCCTCCCTCAGCTTCTTGATGTTTCCCTCCATGACGGAGGAGACCATCCACTTGCATCCCGCTCCGGACATTGCTGGAAAAGGTTGAGGTGGGATGTGCGGACTTGGTATTTGGAGCTCCGGTCTTGGCGAAAATGGATAAGCGAAGGAGGAAGAAGGCGTAGATGGAAAAGGTGGATCCTTATCCCTTATATGGGCGGACGAAACTATGTGCCCCCACCAGCGGGTAAAACTCGCTTATCTCCCAAGCACCGTAAATTAATGGCACGGTTGGGTTACCCACGCCCGTATTGATGAGAATCCCGGAATAAGGGGACACGATCTCTGCTTCAACAAGACGTGCCAAGGAAACCACCTCGCTAAGTGCGCTGAGGTGGGACAGTGAAAAGATTCGAATAAAGGCTTGGCCGTGGTGTGATGTCACGCTGCAAAATACGTCAGCAGATTGGATTTTTGTAAATATTATTCTCTCTACGGTGGTATGTGGAAATTATTTTGCAGAGCCGGACACTATCCTTGTGTTCAAAATCTTCTATGAAGTATTCAGAGGAGGAACCCGCCTTGCAATGTCGAAGACAATCTCCGCGCCGGACTCGTCGTCATTGAAGCCTGGTTCAGGGGCAACTGAGGGAGTCCTGGATTAGGGGGTGTCCGGATGGCCGGACTATAACCTTTCGCCGGACTCCTGGACTATGAAGATACAAGATTGAAGACTTCGTCCCGTGTCCGGATGGGACTTTCCTTGGCGTGGAAGGCAAGCTTGGCGATACGGATATGTAGATCTCCTCCCATTGCAACCGACTCTATGTAACCCTAACCCTCTCCGGTGTCTATATAAACCGGAGGGTTTTAGTCTGTAGGACGAACAACAATCATACCATAGGCTAGCTTCTAGGGTTTAGCCTCTACGATCTCGTGGTAGATCTACTCTTGTACTACCCATATCATCAATATTAATCAAGCAGGAGTAGGGTTTTACCTCCATCGAGAGGGCCCGAACCAGGGTAAAAACATCGTGTCCCTTGTCTCCTGTTACCATCCGCCTAGATGCACAGTTCGGGACCCCCTACCCGAGATCCGCTATTTTTGACACCGACAGGGCCACCCAAGAGGGGGTCTTGAATCCAAGGGGATCTTCTCCAGAGAGGGGCCACGATCACTCTCGAAGAGATGATCTGTATGGATGAGCAAAAGCTATCCTCACATATGAGCTGCTACTTTGCTAACCCTAAAAATGGGGAGGAGGAGGTCTATTTATAGCCCAAGGGGCGAAGGGGTAAGTGAGGGGACGAAACGGGTACACGAGCGTCGGCCCAAGTCAATCACACAGGCGGTGGCCGGATGATCCGGGCGTTGGTCCCGATGATCCGGGCATCAGGGGTCCGGACGATCCGGGTCGGCGTCCGGATGATCCGGATGTGTTGGAGCAGCTGAGGAAGGGCCGGATGTCCGGGTCCGGGTCCGGGTTCGGACATCCGGGTGTGGCCGGAGGATCCGGGCCTGGGTCCGAATGATCTGGCTTCATGTTGAAGCTTTGGGTGTCGTTGGGCATCTTAGCCGGATCATCCGGGTCGTCGTCCGGATCGTCTGGGCTGGGGCCGGATCGTCCGGACGGCGGTCCGGATCATCCGGGCTTCTGCTGACTTAGCCCTTTTCTTCTCCGTCTTCACGTCCATCTTCGTCTTCGGATTCTCCTTGCTCCTTGACGTCTCCATGGCTAACTCCTTGATATCTGAGTATGCACAATGTCTCCGTTTGAGGTAGTAGCCATGTCTCATGTCCATCGATGTGGAATTGTGAGAGGAGAGATGTCACCTCGTTCTCGAGAGCTCTTGCACGTGATTGAGTCATGGGTCCACTAGGACCTTGGTGAGACGATGGTAGGTCCATGGGGATGACCTTGGGATGCTCCGCATCATCTCCCCTCCCTTGGGAAAGATCCGACCTCGGATCGAAATCCTCATGACCATGGTACGGGGAGATATCTTTGACGTTGATGATGTCGCTCACGGAGTACTTGTCACGTGGGATGTCCATCTTGTATGCGTTGTTGTTGTAGCGTGCAAGCACCTTGATGGTCCATCAGCTCGTGGTAGAAGCTTGGACTTGCGTTCGTTGGAGAAGCGTTCCTTGCGAAGGTGTAGCCACACAAGATCTCCAATGTTGAATATCATGGGTTGCTTGTTGACGTTGAGCTTGGTTGCGAGTCGTTGTACTTGGCACTCAATGGTGTGCCTTGTATCTTCATGCATCTTCTTGAGGTGGTTGACTCGGGCACTTGCGTCCATGTTTGTGCGCTCTTGGAGTGGTAGGGGTAGGATGTCCAATGGGGACAACAGGTTGAAACCATAGACGACCTCGAAGGGGGACTTGCCGGTAGTCTTTGTGTCTTGCTCGGTTGTAGGCGTACTCGGCGATAGGTAGGCACTCCTCCCACTCTTTGATGTTCTTCTTGATTAGCACGCGAAGAAGGGTGGAGAGCGTACGATTTATCACCTTCGTTTGGCCGTCGGTTTGTGGATGATATGCCGTGGAAAATAGTAGCTTGATTCCGAGCTTGGCGCATAAGGTCTTCCAAAAGTAACTCAAGAACTTGACGTCGCGATCCGAGACAATCGTCTTTGGCACTCCATGAAGTCGCAAGATTTCCCTACAAAATATATTGGCAACATGTGAAGCATCGTCTATCTTGTTGCAAGGAATGAAATGTGCCATTTTAGAGAATCGGTCCACAACAACAAAAACGAAATCCTTGCCATTTCGAGTTCTAGGCAAACCAAGCACAAAATCCATGCTAATATCTTCCCATGGTTGGAATGGAATTGGAAGAGGCATATATAATCCATGTGATTGAGCTTTAGACTTAGCTTTGCGACATGTAGAGCATTGGTTGGTGAAGCAGTTGACGTCACGAAACATCTTTGGCGAAAAGTAGTTCTTGGAGAGTGTAGCAAGGGTCTTGTCGCGTCCAAAATGTCCCATTAGTCCTCCTCCATGAGATTCTTGCAAAAGTAACAAACCAAGAGAAGACTCGGGGATGCATAGTTTGTTAGCTCTCATAAGATAACCATCTTTGATGTAATAGTGTTCCCAAGATGTGTGCGTCAAACATTTGGCATAAGGAATGGCAAAAGTAGGATCATGCTCATACAAGTCTTTTATGTGCTCAAAGCCAATGACATTTAATTCAAGTTGAGTAACAAGCATGCATATACGGGAAAGTGCATCCGCCACAACATTTTCCTTACCTTTAATATATTGATGACATAAGGAAAAGACTCAGTAAACTCACTCCACTTAGCATGACGCTTGTTCAACTTAGTTTGACCCCTTCGGTATTTAAGTGTTTCATGATCGGTGTGGATGATGAACTCATGAGGGCCAAGATAATGTTCCCATACACGCAAAACTCGCACTAAAGCATATAGCTCTTTGTCATAGATGGGGTAATTCAGTTGCACTCCGGAAAGTTTCTCACTAAAATAAGCAATGGGGCGCTTGTCTTGCGTTAACACACCTCCTATGCCATTACCACTAGCATCGCAATGAATTTCAAAAGGTTTGTCAAAGTTGGGTAATGCAAGCACGGGAGCATGAGTAAGCAAGTTCTTAAGCTCATTGACAGCAATATCTTGGGATGTTCCCCAAACAAACGGTGCATTTTTCTTACTCAAAGCATGCAAAGGTGAAGCAATGGTGCTAAAATTCTTCACAAATCTATGGTAGAAACCGGCTAAACCAAGAAAACTATGAACTTGTTGTAAATTGGTTGGTTGGGGCCAAGTTTTAATAGCATTGATCTTAGATTCATCAACATGAACACCCTTAGAAGATACTACGAAACCCAAGAAAACAAGCTTATCAACACCAAAGAGGCATCTTTCCATATTAGCATAAATTTGCTCTTTTCGAAGAGTTTGTAGCACGGTGCGAAGGTGGGTGACATGTTCTTTGAGAGATTTGCTAAAAACAAGGATATCATCAAAGTAGTCAACAACAAATTCACCAATGTAAGGGCGAAACACATAATGCACGAGACGCATGAAAGTACTGGGTGCTTCCGATAAACCCATAGGCATGACTAACCAGTCATATAGACCAAATTTTGTTTTGAAAGCGGTTTTCCGTTCATCACCCTCTTGTATGCGTATTTCATAGTAACCACTTTTAAGATCAATTTTTGAAAAGATAGTGGCACCGCTAAGTTCATCAAGCATATCATCAAGGCGTGGAATGGGGTACCTATACCGAACGGTGATAGCATTGATAGGTCTACAATCGGAATACATGAGAAAGCTACTGTCACGTTTTGGTACAAGGATGACCGGTACGGCACAAGGACTCAAACTTTCGCGGACATGTCCATGGTCTATGAGATGCTTTACTTGCCTTTGTATTTCTTTGGTTTCTTCGAGGTTGATGTGGTATGGTGCTTTGTTAGGTAGAGGTGCTCCGGGGATGAGGTCGATTCGGTGCTCAATGCCTCATAGTGGACGTAGACCCGGAGGTAGCTCATCGGGGAAAACATCTTGGAATTCCTGCAATAAAGAAGATAACACCAAGGGTAGATTGTGAGAGGTGTCAGTTTTTGGTGCTTCGTCCTTGCACAATAGGACGTAGTGTAGGACACTTGATGGATTCTCACACACTTCTCCCATCTCACGTTTGGTGGCAAAGAGAACTATGTTTTTCTTGTCGCTCATCATGGAGGCACTCAATTTGGGCTTGTGGCGCTCACTCTCTTTTCGGTGGTTCGCTCTCTCACTATTCTCTCCACGATGGGTGTTTTGCTTGTCAGCGAGCACTTGGCTTGGAGACATAGGTCGTAGCACAAACTCCTTCCCTTTCATCTTGAAGCTATAGTGGTTTGTACGCCCATTGTGGATTACACCTCGGTCAAATTTCCTTGGCCGTCCAAGAAGGAGGTGGCTAATGATCATCGGAAGTACATCACACTCCAAAGTGTCTTCGTAAGCTCCGATCTTGAAAGAGACTTGTACCCTATGCTCGACTTGGATGGTGCCAATGTCCCTTAGCCATTGAACCTTGTAGGGGTGCGGGTGCTTCATCTTGACCAATTGGAGTTTCGATCATAGTTCTTCACTTGCGAGGTTATGGGAGCTCCCTCCATCGATGATGGCCTTGACGGACCTTCCATTGATTCCGGCCTTTGTGTGGAAGATATGGCATTTTGGGTCTTCTTCTTGTTGATGTTGAAGAGTCAAGACCTTGGACACAACAAGAGCGAGGCTTGAGTCTTCGTCACAAAAGACTTGATCATCTTCATCTTCGTTGTTCACTTGTCGATGCATGGCCACTTGCTCAAGGGCTTCCATTTCTCCTTCACTCATGGAGTCATAGGTTCCGTCGTCGTTGAGGATCATGTTGCGCTTGTTGGTGCACTCAAAAGACTTGTGGCCTCGGCCGCCGCATGTGAAGCATTTGAATGAACTTGTCTTGATGGTCTCATCGGTTGGGGTAGATGATGATGAAGCTTTCTTGAAGTTGCTTGTAGTAGGAGGACGACTTGAGCTTGTCGGAGTTTTCTTGTAACTTTACTTGTCGCCGTTGCTTGTAGATGGCTTGGTTGCGGTAGAAGGTGTTGTAGTCGTTGAAGCTTGGGTGTTGGAGAAGCCGTAGGACTTGGATGAGAACTTGGCATACTTGAAATCGTCTTGCATTTGGTGTTCCGCTTTGGTAACTTGGTGCACTAGCTCGATGAGGTTCGAGTATGGTTGGAAGTCGGCTATCTTCTTGATAGGATGATTGAGTCCATTCAAGAATCGTGCCATAGTTTGCTCATCATCTTATTTGACGTTGGCTCGTATCATGGCAATCTCCATTTCCTTGTAATACTCTTCAACGCTCTTGGTTCCTTGCTTGAGTTGTTGGAGTTTCTTGAAGAGGTCGCGGTTGTAGTAGTTTGGCACGAATCGTGCTCTCATGACATCTTTCATTTGCGCCCAAGTAGTGATGGGTGGTTCACCTCTTGCCGCTCGGCGCTCAATGACTTGATCCCACCAAATGAGGACGTAGTCTTGGAATTCAAGGGATGCCATTGCGATCTTCTTCTCTTCTTCGTAGTTGTGCAAGCAGAAGATTTTGTCAACCTTCAATGCCCATGAGATGCACTCTTCGGGGTCGTTGCTACCGGTGAACTTGGGCATGGTGAACTTTAGCTTGCCGTATCATTGCTCTTCATTGTGTTGGGGTCGTGGATGATGACGCCCATGTCATTGAGGATTGACGATCTAATGTTGCTCTTGGCGAGGAGGGTTGTCTTCCGCATGTTGATCTTGACGAGGAGGGTTGTCTTCCTCATGTTGCTCTTGGCGCGGAGGATTTCCATTGTCTTCATGATCTCGATGAAATTGATGGTCTTGGCGAGCTTGTCGAGGAACTTGTCTAGCTTGAGTAGGAGCTAGTCGATATGGAGGAGGAGCTTGTCGATGCACACGTGCTTGGTAAATCCTTTCGTGAGCTTCGTCGCGAAGTGCTTCTTGATGGAGACGAGCTTGTCGGCCTCGGTTGGCTACGGCTCGAATTGAACCTCGGAGGGCACGTTGCGCCTCAAGTGCTTGAGCTTCACGAAGTTGTTGTTCTTGACGTTGAGCCTCGGCGTCTTGTGCATCTTAATGTTGTCGCGCTCGCTCCTCTTGTTCTTGTTGTCGTTGGCGTTGCCGTTCTTGCGCTTGCGCGAAGTAGCTTGGTTTTGACGATGTTGAAGTTCTTGAGAGTCGGTGTCGTGTAGAGGATTGCAGTTAGCTTGACGGTCTTGACGCGCGGCACGACGAAGAGTGTTCGATGTCGGTGTACTTGAACCGGAGATGGTGTCATGGAGTGTCGACTTGAGCGCCTCCATCTTGAAGAGGACGAAGTTATAGAATAGCGGACCATCATGGTTCGTATATCTTCTTTGAGGGAACTCATGGATGTGTCGAAGTAGTCTCTTGTACGTTGCTCGGATTGGCGTAGGTCGGTGGCGAGGTTGTCTATGCGGTCGCCCAAAGCAAGTTGTTCTTGATGCAAAGCTCGGTGTGCGCCAAATAGTTGCGTCTTGGTGATGTAGGAGGTCATGTCGGCGTCTTGCTCCAAAAAGGGTGGATTGGTAGAAGTACTTGGCCTATCCATCATTCCAAACAAAGATATGTGATTGGGAGAAAGAGAAGAACCAATACCAAATGTACCTTGACCAATGTTGAAGATGGATCAATGATCACTCCAATGTGTAACAAGGAAATAGCACAATTGGTACCAATTCTTGTCGGTTCCTCACACCTACACAAGTAAAAGCTTATGGTGAAGCTTGGATAGGATGGTGGCACAATTTTTGATGTGAATGTAAGCAAGATTAAATAATGTTGGAGAAGATTCACGACTTGTAAATGCAACAAGTAGACCCATAGCAAGATATGGTACATGGAAACACAACACACGGAAAGATAAATGGGGTCGTGCAACCAAAGGTGAGCCAAAATGTGGAATCCGCGAAAATGCTCTTATTGCACAACACTAGATAGACGTTAGCACGATTGCACAATAGGCGGATACGAACTTATGCACAACCTACTAAGCGAAAATGCAACGACTTCTATCCCAAGTATGCTCTATGTATGATGTTCTGGGGATATGATCCAAGATGATCGAGTATGACAATCTTAATATTGTATGATGGTATGGTTCTTGCTTATAAGCAAGTTGCTTATCTTTCCCTTTTGCTTAAAAGCTTGTTTGGCTCTTTGTTGTTTGAGATCTTTTCTCATGCAATGCTTCACGAACCAAGATAGCAATTGTGTATGCAATGACAACTTTGTGACACAAGATATGATTCCAAGATATGCAACACGATGATAGTATGTATGCTATGGGAAGTATGATCACTAATGTGCACAAGTCACGTTGCCGGCAATACTCAAAGGCTAGTCTCGATGGGTAAGCTATGCAAAAGTAAGGCTATGGGGTTATCAATGCAAATGCAAGAGAGTATGATGAGATCACAATACCAAGATGATACCAATGTGAAGTTGATACCACAAGGGTGTAGTCGTCCGTAGTAGTCCTTGGCGAAGATGAGCGGTGGTGATGTTGATGTCGAACCGTCCCTAGGTAGCTGAAACACGAGAGGAAACGGTGAGCCACAACTCAATTTCTCAAAACCAAACGCGACAAAAAGTGTCGGAGTAGGTAGCGGTCAATTTGTGGTATGGTTTGGGGTATTGGAGGGGTTTGCGGAGGGGTTTGCGGAAGTTAGGTGGTGGTGGTCGAAGTGGGTATGCGGAGGCGTAGGCGGCGGTAGTCAAAAACTACAGGAAATGCAGTTTGGTCAGGGGAAGCCGGATGATCCGGGCCAGGAGCCGGATGATCCGGGCGGATCCGAATGATCCGGGCGAACAGCCGGATGATCCGGGCGGGTCAATCTCGCTCGGGGATGGCTCGGGATGAACTCAAAAACGGCCACAAATTCGGGGATTTCGCGGATTTTGGAGGGATTGCGAGGTGGAGATGGTGGGGAAAGGCTAGATCCACTTGCAACACAACAAACTCACGGATCAAAACAAGCAAAACATCATCAAAACTCACAAATAACAAGAAAAAAATTGGGGCTATTTCTGTGGGTATTTTTGGATTGGGACAAAAAACAACAAAATCAAGCTAGAAAACGAAGAAGGGACGCTCCGAAATTGTGATCAACGTGGCTCATGATACCAAGATGATGTAGGGTGGAACCCTAGATGGCCTATCTTTCACGAAAGGAGTGGATCCCTATGAAGAACGTGATGAACACGAGGGAAAAAACGAGGGAAACACGAGGGGAACACGAGAGAAATCAGTCAACCAACAAGAATAGATCACACATGCGCTAGATCAATGAACACAAAGGTAAGATACAAGATCCAAATCCAACAAAGGACGATACAAAGGTAACCGGTTCTTCTCCGTAAGGAGGTCTTGATGGGGCCACCCAAGAGGGGGTCTTGAATCCAAGAGGATCTTCTCCGGAGAGGGGCCGCGGTCACTCTCGAAGAGATGATCCGTATGGATGAGCAAAAGCTATCCTCACATATGAGCTACTACTTTGCTAACCCTAAAAATGGGGAGGAGGAGGTCTATTATAGCCCAAGGGACGAAGGGGTAAGTGAGGGGACGAAAAGGGTACACGGGCCTCGGCCCAAGTCACGCACGCAGGCGGTGGCCGGATGATCCGGGACTTGGTCCGGATGATCCGGGCTTCGGGGGTCCGGACGATCCGGGTATGCGTCCGGATGATCCGGATGTGTTGGAGCAGCTACGGAACAGCCGGATGTCCGAGTCAGGTTCCGGACGTGCGGGTGTGGCCGGATGATCCGGGCCTGGGTCCGGATGATCCGGCTTCATGTTGAAGCTTCGGGTGTCGTTGGGCATCTTAGCCAGGTCATCCAGACCGTGGTCCGGATCGTCCGGACGGCGGTCCGGATCGTCCGGGCTTCTGCTGACTTAGCCCTTTTTATTGTCCGTCTTCACGTCCATCTTCGTCTTCGGATTCTCCTTGCTCCTTGACGTCTCCATCGCTAACTCCTTGATACCTGAGTATGCACAATGTCTCCGTTTGAGGTAGTAGCCATGTCTCATGTTCATCGAAGTGGAATTGTGAGAGGAGAGATGTCACCTCGGTCTCGAGAGCTCTTGCATGTGATCGAGTAATGGGTCCACTAGGCACTTGGTGAGACGATGGTAGGTCCATGGGGATGACCTTGGGATGCTCCGCATCAGGTCGTCCAGTGTCTCGTGAGGGTCCGGCCGTCCGGTACTTATCAGAATTCCGACGTTCTGGCTCAGGATCGTCGGCGTCGGATTTTCGGCTAGCGTCGGACGTCCGAGGCATCAGTCATTTCGTGGTCTCCATACTTCTGACATTTTGGTTCTGTGATGGTGGTGCCGCTTGTCCAGAGGGGCTCGGTCGTCTAGGGGCTGGAGCATGTCGGACGTCTAGTCGGTGTCTATCGTCCGGCCGCTGGACCATGCGCAAGCTGGGACTCGGCTGGCTGGCTGGGGCCCCCAGGCGTCGGACGTCCGACGAGTACCGGTCGTCCGGTGGCAGTGGATTCCTGGTAGCTCTTCCTCTTGGTCATTGTACTTGGTGTCCTCGCCATCTTGTCCGTTGGGTGTAGTTGTCTCGTGGCTTTCCTCCAAGTACACGATCACACATAGGGTCTCCGCTTGAGGTAGTAGCCATGTCTCATACGTCTACGGAGCTGAAGCGGTTCTCCCTCATGAGGTCAAGCATTGCTCTATGCGGGGTCTTCGCATTTGACGAGGCACGCCATGACGCCACCCGGGGGCTGGACTTCGTGCTGGGGGAGGAACGCCGCCATCAAGCCTCCACTACTAGGAAAAGGGCTATAGATAGGATTGACACTAATGGCGCACCAGGGAAGCAGTGCGCCCCTACTATATACTAATGGCGCACCGATTTGTGATGCGCCATTAGTGTGGAAGACACTAATGGCGCACCATACAGAAGGTGCGCCACTAGTGATAATTTTTTTTTCATTTTTACATACATACTAATGGCGCACTCCTAGACTAGTGCGCCATTACTAGTTCTAACTAGTAATGGTGCACCAGTCTAGGAGTGCGCCATTACTGTATGTTTTTTTTTTATTTTTTTTGCAAAACTACTAATGGCGCACCGTGTCACAGTGTGCCATTAGTATATATATATATATTACTTTTCTGCAAAACTCTAATGGCGCACCACATGCAGGTGCGCCATTAGTGACCAGGGTTACTAATGGCGCATTTGCATGTGGTGCGCCATTAGTAACCTGGGACCCCAACAAGATATTTTGGACAGCCCCACACCTACCCACTCACTTTCCCCACTTCATTCCCTCCACCTCCTTCTCCAAGATTTCGGCTGCCTCCTCCTCCTCACGTCATTTCCACCATAGATTCATCAAAATTAAGTGGTGAAATTACCTTTTTTTTATAGGTAAGTAAGGGGAAAGATATCTTCATGATGTAGATCTACTTTTTTTCTCCCTAGCTCGCTCCAACAACGTGCACATGCGCTTTTTGTGGCCTAGCTAGATCTATGTATGTCTGTGGTGTTGCATGTGTTTGTGGTGTTTCATATATGTTTGTGTTTGTAGGTACCGGTATTTGAAATGCGATAGTTGCCAATATTTTGCCGGAATGTTGATTCATTTCCGTTTCGGCGAGAATTTTGGCACTATGCATTCTTTTTGGTCCTATTTTTAGGGAAGGTCATGCCAAATTTTTTCTTGGTTCTAAAATATCGGTTTTGCTCTACCTCATGACGACCATGGACCACACGATGACCGAAGGCATCGTGAATAGGTTTTGAGCTCCGCGAAGGCCGAGATGCTTCAAAAGAACGAGACGGAGATAAGATGTCCGTGTCGAAGATGCAAGTGAAGAGCCTTATTGCGGACCCGGATTCCGGCAGGTGCGGGACCACCTGCTCTTGCGTGCTTTCATGGATGGCTATCGGTGGCAAGGTGATGAAGATGACTATGAAGTCGTCCATGGGGGCCGGGCAAGAAATGAGGAAGGGCAACAAGACAAGTACCACCACGGCGAGGGCGGGCGAGAAGACGAAGAATCTCCAGGACATGATCACGACGGTGATGCTGTACAGAGTCATCATGTAGAAGATGTCGTACATGATGATGAGGAAGATCAAGACGAAGGGCATGGTCATGAAGATGAAGATGCCGGAGCAGACGATGATGGAGGCTCGGTACAGGACCCTCAGTTCAAGAGCTGCTTCTCAAGCAGACGGATAACGCAAGAGCTGCCGCCCGAGAGAAAGCCAAGCTGGATCAACTGGAGATAGACGCGGTTACTCCATTGTATGAAGGATGCAGGCCGAGGATACCCGCTTTGAAAGTAACGCTCATGGCTCACGGAGATGAAGGTAAAACACAAAATGACCGGCGATGCTTCGACGAGAACATGTCATTCTGGCACGAACGTCTTCCCAAGTGGAACAAGTGCCCGACCAGTTTCTAGGAGGCGAAGAAAATCGTGTGTCCTCTAGATTTACCGCACGTGAAATACCATGTGTGCATGAACAATTGCATCATTTATCGGGACGAGCATGCGGAGTCTACTATATGTCCGGTGTGCGGCGTCACTCGATACAAGAAGAGGAAGAAAGCTCCTCGAAAATTGGTGTGGTACTTTCTGATCACTCCTCGTCTGCAGCGGTATTTCACGGACCCTAAGGTAGCAAAGCTCCTGCGTTGGCACGCGGATAGGGAGGAGAAGAAGCGGGAAGATAGCGAAATGATCCGGAGATAAATAAAAAGACAAGATGCTTTGAGTCACCCTAAGGATGCGAGCGGTGGCAAGCGTTGAACTTGAATACCCAGAATTTGGGAAGGATCCAAGGAACATCATCTGGGCGCGAGCACCGATGGAGTCAATCCGTTTAGCAGCCGAGAAGCACACATAGCACTGGCTTGTGTTTGTGTGGATGTACAACCTTCCCCACCGTTGTGCGTGAAGAGGAAGTACATTCACATGAGTATGCTAATTGAAGGGCGAAACAACCGAGGAACGACATCAATACATGTATGCGGGGCTCTTTGAAGGAGGAGATAGACACGCTGTGGAAAACGCCAGCCAATATGTGGGACGCCGCATTGAAAGAATATTTCCCTATGAGCGCTGCACTGCTCACGAAGGTGCTCGACTATCTCGGTTACGGATATCTCGATGGGCAGGTAGTCCACGGATTTTCTAGATGCGTAAGGTGCATGGATGACACAACATATCGCCAGACTAGATAGAGATCCCGGGTCTTGAAAACCGTGTTCATGGGACATCGAAGGTGGCCCATAGCGATGACCCGTGGAGGAAACGCAAGGATCTGTTCGATGGTGAAACCGAACCCAAAACGCCTGCGTGTACGAGGAGCGGCGAGGAAATAGACGAGCTGTTGAAAAATAGGGAAAGACTGCCCGCCGGAAAGAAGCAAAAGGCGCCAGAGCCGGAAAGAAGCGAAAAGGCGCCAGCAGCTGCTGAAGGTATGGAAAACGAGGTCATTTTCTAGGACTTGCCGTCTTGGAAGATCCACCGTGTGCCTCACAGCCTTGATGTCATGCATATCACGAAGAGCGTGTGCGAGTACGCTTGGTACCCTGCTCAACATGCGGAGAGGACCAAAGATGGGCGAAAGCAAGGCGGAGACTTGAAATCAATGGGCATCGAGCGGGAGCTTCACGCTAATGATGATGATGATGATGATGATGATGATGATGATGATGAGTGACGGGACCACGAGAAGAGTAAAGTCGCCAAAGGCAAAAAGGCCAAGAAGACCGGAAATGACTACCCTCCCGCGTGCTTCACTCTAAGTCATTAGTAGGCAAAACCAGTGCGCCATTAGTAGGCCTTTTCCTAGTAGTGCTCGCTCCGAGCGGCTAGGTATCAACAGGCGCTGTGGCGGTACCACTCCGCAGCGTCCGCTCTTGGACGCTCGAGGTGGGTGATCTCGTCCTGAGGCAGGTGCTGATGCGGAGCATCCCACGATCATCCCCATGGACCTACCATCGTCTCATCAAGAGCCAAGAGGACCTATGACACGAGCACGAGCTAGAGCTCTCAAGAATGAGGTGACTTCCTTCCTTAGTGATATCACATGTGATCCACTCGATACATGGCTACTACCTAAGTCCGATATGCTATGCATGATTAGGTGTCAAGAGGAACCTCCCGAGGATGCACATGAAGACGGACAAGCCGCCAAGTTCACGGATGAAGAGAACCGCCGGAAGGAGAAGAAGACAGCTCCAGAGCCCGGACATCCGGCCGCTGGAGACATCTACTACAGCCGCATCCCAGCCGCCCAACATCTACAGGCCCGGACATCCGGCGCTAGCCGGACATCCGGCCCGAGCACGACATCCAGCGAAGCTTGAAATCGCACCACGCACTGTAACCTCTGAAGCTTTTGATGTTAGCCCGGACATCCGGCCCCCTAGCCCGGACATCCGGCCCCTTCTGAAGCCCCGGACATCCGGCCCGACGCCCGGACATCCGGCTCCGCCTGTTTGCACACAGTAAAGGGCCGAAGCCCATGTACCTCTTCGCCCCCTAGACTATATATACTCCATCGCCCTTCCTCTTTCTAGGGTTAGCAAAGGATTAGCTCATTTAGAGATAGAGCTTTGCTCATCCATATCGGATCTACTCCACGAGAGAGCCTGCGGCCCCTCTACGGAGAAGATCCACCTTGGATTCAAGACCTCTTCACGGAGAAGACCCCCATCAAGACCTCATCACGGAGAAGAACCGGTTACCTTTGTATCGTCCTTTGTTGACTTTGGGTCTTGTATCTCACCTTTGTGTTCATTGATCTGGCGCATGTGTGATCTATTCTTGTTGGTTGAGTGATTTCTCTTGTGTTTCCCTCATGTTTCCCCTCGTGTTCTTCGCGTTCTTCGTAGGGATCCGCTCCTTTCGTGAAAGATCGGCCATCTAGGGTTCCACCCTACATCATCTTGGTATCATGAGCCACGTTGATCATGATTTCGGAGCCCCCTCTCTTTGTTTTCTAGCTTGATTTTGTTGTTTTTCGTCCTAATCCGAAAATTGCCCCACAAAAATAGCCCCAAATTTTTTTTGTGATTTGTTGGTGTGATGAAGTTTTGTTCGATTTGATCCGTGGATTTCATGTGTTGCAGGTAGATCTAGCTTTTCCCCATCTTTTCACAAAATTCCATCCACAAAATCTTCCGAATTTTCCCCCGGATTTGACCTCTCCACGCGATGTTCTTCGAGTTCGTCCACGGATCCCGAGCCCGGACATCCGGCCCGGCAGCCCGGACATCCGGCCCGACCCGGACATCCGGCCTTCTGCCCGGACTTCCGGCCCCTAATAGCATCACTTCGATCCTCCATTCCATTTCCCGCGGAACTTTCGCCAAATTTTGTCCCGGTGCCCACATACACTTCCGCATACCACCACCACGTCCGCATAGCACCACCATAGCCTTTCCCGCTACCAAGTCCGACAATTTTGACCCGTTTTGCTTTGAGAATTTGAGTTGTGGTTTCCGTGTCCTATTGGGTTTCGGCTATCTAGGTACGGTTCGACATCGCCATCACCACCACTCATCTTCGTGGTCAGGCTGACCGTGCTTCCGAGATCGTCAGTAACCTCAGGAGATTTGTTTATCGATTGCTAAGGCGCAACATTGTGCATGTTTGTAGTCGGATCGTCAAAGTCGTCTCCACCAAATCGATAGTTATCGTCTCATCGAAAGATCGGGACACCCTCGCCTCTATTGCGAGCGTGACAACATCAAGATGCACAAGACACCGAGGCACAACGTCAAGAACAACAACTACGTGAAGCTCAAGCACTTGAGGCGCAACGTGCCCTTCATGATTCAAGTCGTGTCGTAGCCAATCGAGGCCGACAAGCTCGACTACATCAAGAAGCACTTCGCGATGAAGCTCAAGAAAGAATTCACCAAGCACGTGTGCATCGAAAAGCTCCTCGTCAAGATCGACAAGCTCCTCCTCAAGCGAGACAAGAACGTCAAGTCCATCGAGAGCAAGAAGACAATGGACCCCCTCCTCGCCAAGAGAAACATGAGGAAGATAACCCTCCTCGCCAAGAGAAACATGAGGAAGACAACCCTCCTCGCCAAGATCCTCAACGAGATGGGAGTCATCATCCCCGACCCCAACACAATGAAGAGCAACGATATGGCAAGCTAAAGTTCACCATGCCCAAGTTTACCAGAAGCAATGATCCTGAAGAATATATATCATGGGCATTGAAGGTTGACAAAATCTTCCGCTTCCACAACTACGAAGAGGAGAAGAAGATCGCAATGGTATCCCTCGAATTCCAAGACTACGTCCTCATTTGGTGGGAACAAGTCATTGAGCGCCGAGCGGCAAGAGGTGAACCACCCATCACCAATTGTGCACAAATGAAGGATGTCATGAGAGCACGATTCGTGCCAAACTACTACAACGGCGACCTCTTCAAGAAACTCCAACAACTCAAGCAAGGAACCAAGAGCGTTGAAGAGTACTACAAGGAAATGGAGATTGCCATGATACGAGCCAATGTCAAAGAAGATCATGAGAAAACTATAGCACATTTCTTGAATGGACTCAATCACCCTATTAAGAAGATTGCCGACTTCCAACCATACTCGAACCTCATCGAGCTAGTGCATCAAGCTACCAAAGCGGAACGGCAAGTACAAGATGACTTCAAGTATGCTAAGTTCTCATCCAAGTCTTATGGTTTCTCCAACAATCAAGCTTCTACGACTCCAACACCTTCTACCTCAACCAAGCCATCTACAAGCAACTGCGACAAGTCAAGTTACAAGAAAGCTTCGACAAGCTCAAGTTGTCCTCCTTCTACAAGAAACTTCAAGCCGAAAGCTTCATCATCATCTACTCCAACGGATGAGACCATCAAGACAAGTTCCATCAAATGCTTCACATGCGGAGGCCGAGGCCACAAGTCCTTCGAGTGCACAAACAAGCGTGCCATGATCCTCAATGATGATGGAACCTATGACTCAATGAGTGAAGGAGAAATGGAAGCCCTTGAGCAAGTGGACATGCACCGGCAAGTGAACAATGAAGAAGAAGATGATCAAGTCTTTTGTGATGAAGATTAAACCCCGCTCTTGTTGTCTCCAAGGTCTTGACTCTTCAACATCAACAAGACGAAGATCAAAGATGCCATATCTTCCACACAAAGGACGACATCAATGGAAGCTCCGTCAAGGTCATCATCGATGGAGGGAGTTGCCATAACTTAGCAAGTGAAGAACTATGCTCCACACTCCAATTGTTCAAGATGAAGCACCCGCACCCCTAGAAGGTTCAATGGCTAAGCGACACCGGCACCATACAAGTCGATCATAGAGTACAAGTCTCTTTCAAGATCGGCACCCATGAAGACACTTTGGAGTGTGATGTCCTTCCGATGACCGTATGCCACTTCCATCTTGGACGGCCATGGCAATTTGACCGAGGTGTCATTCACAATGGGCGTACAAATCACTATAGCTTCAAGATGAAAGGGAAGGAGTTTGTGCTACGACCTATGTCTCCAAGCCAAGTGCTCGCCGACAAGCAAAACACCCATCGTGGAGAGAATAGTGAGAGAGCAAACCACCCAAAAGAGAGTGAGCGCCACAAGCCCAAATTGAGTGCCTCCATGATGAGTGACAAGAAAATTTTAGTTCTCTTTGCCACCAAACGTGATATTAGAGAAGTGTGTGAGAACCCAACAAGTGTCCTACACGATGTCCTATTGTGCAAGGACGAGGCACCAAAAACTAACACCTCTCACGATCTACCCTTGGTGTTATCTTCCTTATTGCAGGAATTCCAAGATGTTTTCCCCGATGAGCTACCTCCGGGTCTACCTCCACTACGAGGCATTGAGCACCGAATCGACCTCATCCCAGGAGCACCTCTACCTAACAAGGCCCCATACCGCGGCAACCCCGAAGAAACCAAAGAAATACGAATGCCAGTAAAGAATCTCATAGACCATAGACATGTGCGTGAAAGTTTGAGTCCTTGTGCCATACCGAATGTCTTGTCGTGTCCAAAATGTCCCATTAGTCCGCCTCCATGGGATTCCTGCAAAAGCAACAAGAGAAGAGAGGACTCGGGGATGCAAAGTTTGTTAGCTCTCATAAGATATCCTTCTTTGATATAGTATCGATCCCAAGAATTATGCGTCAAACACTTGGCATAGGGAATAGCAAATGTAGTATCATGCTCATACAAGTCTTTTGTGTGCTCAAAACCAATGACATTCAATTCAAGTTGAGTAACAAGCATGCATATAAGGGAAAGCGCATCCGCCACAACATTTTCCATACCTTTAATGTACTTGATGACATAAGGAAATGACTCAATAAATTCACTCCACTTAGCATGACGCTTGTTCAACTTAGTTTGACCCTTAAGGTATTTAAGTGTTTCATGGTCGGTATGGATGATGAACTCATGAGGGCGAATATAATGTTCCCATTCACGCAAAACTCGAACTAAAGCATATAGCTCTTTTTCATAGATGGGGTAATTGAGTTGCGCTCCGGAGAGTTTCTCACTAAAGTATGCAATGGGGCACTTCTCTTGTGTTAACACACCTCCTATGCCATTACCACTAGCATCGCAATGAATTTCGAAAGATTTTTCAAAGTTGGGTAATGCAAGCACGGGAGCATGAGTATGCAAATTCTTAAGCTCATTGAAAGCGATATCTTGGGATGTTCCCCAAACAAACGGTGCATTTTTCTTACTGAAAGCATGCAAAGGTGAAGCAGTGGTTCTAAAATCCTTCACAAATCTACGGTAGAAACCGGCTAAACCAAGAAAACTGCGCACTTGTTGCAAATTGGTTGGTTGGGGCCAAATTTTAATAGCATTGATATTTGATTCATCAACATGAACACCCTTAGAAGATACTACAAAACCCAAGAAAGCAAGCTTAACAACACCAAATAGGCATTTTTCATATTAGCATAAAGTTGCTCTTTTCGAAGAGTTTGTAGCACGGTGCGAAGGTGGGTGACATGTTCTTTGAGAGATTTGCTAAACACAAGGATATCATCAAAGTAGACAACAACAAATTCACCAATGTAAGGGCGAAACACATAATGCATAAGACGCATGAAAGTACCGGGTGCTTCCGATAAACCCATAGGCATGACCAACCACTCATATAGACCAAACTTTGTTTTGAAAGTGGTCTTCCATTCATCACCCTCTTGTATGAGGATTTGATAGTAACCACTTTTAAGATCAATTTTGGAAAAAATAGTGGCACCGCTAAGCTCATCAAGCATATCATTGAGGCGTGGAATGGGGTACCTATATTGAACGGTGATAGCATTGATAGGTCTACAATCGGAGCACATCCAAAAGCTAACGTCTCGTTTTGGCACAAGAATGACTGGTACAGCACAAGGACTCAAACTTTCACGCACATGTCCATGGTCTATGAGATGTTGTACTTGCATTTGTATTTCTTTGGTTTCTTTGGGATTGACGCGGTAGGGGGGCTTTGCTTGGAAGCGGCGCTCCGGGGATGAGATCGATTCGGTGCTCAATTCCTCGTAGTGGAGGTAGACCCAGAGGTAGCTCATCGGGGAAAACATCTTGGAATTCCTGCAATAAAGAAGATAACACCAAAGGTAGATTGTGAGAGTTGTTAGTTTTTGGTGCCTCGTCCTTGCACAATAGGACATAGTGTAGGACACTTGATGGGTCCTCACACACTTCTCTCATCTCATGTTTGGTGGCAAAGAGAACTAAGTTTTTCTTGTCGCTCATCGTGGAGGCACTCAATTTGGGCTTGTGGCGCTCACTCTCTTTTTTGTGGTTCGCTCTCTCACTATTCTCTCCATGATGGGTGTTTTTCTTGTCGGCGAGCACTTGGCTTGGAGACATAGGACGTAGCACAAATTCCTTCCCTTTCATCTTGAAGCTATAGTGATTTGTACACCCATTGTGAATGACACCTGGGTCAAATTGCCATGGCCGTCCATGAAGGAGGTGGCACACGGTCATCGGAAGGACATCACACACCAAAGTGTCTTCATAGGCGCCGATCTTAAAATAGACTTGTACTCTATGCTCGACTTGGATGGTGCCGGTGTCGCTTAGCCATTGAACCTTGTAGGGGTGAGGGTGCTTCATCTTGACCAATAGGAGTTTGGAGCATAGTTCTTCACTTGCTAAGTTATGGCAACTACCTCCATCGATGATGACCTTGACAGACCGTCCATTGATGTCGGCCTTTGTGTGGAAGATATGGCATCTTTGATATTCGTCTTGTTGATGTTGAAGAGTCAAGACCTTGGAGAAAACAAGAGCGGGACTTGAATCTTCATCACAAAAGACTTGATCATCTTAGTCTTCGTTGTTCACTTGTCGGTGCATGGCCACTTGCTCAAGTGCTTCCATTTCTCCTTCACTCATGGAGTCGTAGGTTCCTTCGTCGTTGAGGATCATGGTGCGCTTGTTTGTGCACTCGAAGGACCTGTGGCCTCGGCCTCCGCATTTGAAACATTTGATGGAACTTGTCTTGATGGTCTCATCGGTTGGAGTAGATGATGGTGAAGCTTTCGGCTTGAAGTTGCTTGTAGTAGGAGGACGACTTGAGCTTGTTGAAGCTTTCTTGTAACTTGACTTGTCGCCGTTGCTTATAGATGGCTTGGTTGAGGTAGAAGGTGTTGGAGTCGTCAAAGCTTGATTGTTGGAGAAGTCGTAGGATTTGGATGAGAACTTGGCATACTTGAACTCGTCTTGTACTTGTTGTTCCGCTTTGGTAGCTTGATGCACTAGCTCGATGAGGTTCGAGTATGGTTGGAAGTCGGCAATCTTCTTGATAGGGTGATTGAGTCCATTCAAGAAACTTGCCATAGTTTGCTCATCATCTTATTTGACATTGGCTCATATCATGGCAATCTACATTTCCTTGTAGTACTCTTCAATGCTCTTGGTTCCTTGCTTGATATGTTGAAGTTTCTTGAAGAGGTCGCGGTTGTAGTAGTTTGGCACGAATCATGCTCTCATGACATCCTTCATTTGTGTCCAAGTGGTGATTGGTGGTTCACCTCTTGCCGCTCGGCGCTCAATGACTTGTTCCCACCAAATGAGGACGTAGTCTTGGAATTCAAGGGATGCCATTGCGATCTTCTTCTCTTCTTCGTAGTTGTGCAAGCGGAAGATTTTGTCTACCTTCAATGCCCATGATATGTACTCTTCGGGATCATTGGTTCCGGTAAACTTGGGCATGGTGAAATTTAGCTTGACATATCGTTGCTCTTCATTGTGTTGGGGTCGGGGATGATGACGCCCATGTCGGTGAGGATTGGCAATCTCATGTTGCTCTTGGTGACGAGGGTTGTCTTCCTCATGTTGCTCTTGGCGAGGAGGGTTGTCGACCTCATGTTGCTCTTGGAGAGGACGGGGTCCATTGTCTTCTTGCTCTCGATGGACTTGACGTGCTTGTCTCGCTTGAGGAGGAGCTTGTCGATCTTGACGAGGAGCTTGTCGATGCACACGTGCTTGGTAAATTCTTTCTTGAGCTTCGTCGCGAAGTGCTTCTTGATGTAGTCGAGCTTGTCGGCCTCGATTTGCTACGGCACGACTTGAGTCATGAAGGGCACGTTGCGCCTCATGTGGTTGAGCTTCATGTAGTTGTTGTTCTTGGCGTTGCACCTCGGCGTCTTGTGCATCTTGATGTTGTCGCGCTCGCTCCTCTTGTTCTTATTGTCATTGGCGTTGTCGTTCTTGTGCTTGTGTGAATGCAGCTTGGTTTTGATGATGTCGATGTTCTTGAGAGTCGATGTCGTGTAGAGGATTGCGATTAGCTTGACGATCTTGACGCGTGGCACGACGAAGAGTATTCGATGTCGGTGTACTTGAACCGGAGAGGGTGTTGTCGGAGTGACGACTTGAGCGGCTCCATCTTGAAGAGGACGAAGTTGTAGAAGAGCGGACCATCATGGTTCGGATGTCTTCTTTGAGGGAACTCATGGATGTGTTGAAATAGTCTCTTGTACGTTGCTCGGATTATCGTACGTCGGTGGCGAGATTGTGGATGCGGTCGCCCAAAGCAAGTTGTTCTTGATGCAAAGCCCGATGTGCACCAAATAGTTGAGTCTTGGTGACGTAGGATGACATGTCGTCGTCTTGCTCCAAGAAGAGTGGGTTGGTAGAAGTACTTGGCCTATCCATCATTCCAAACAAAGATTTGTGAGTGGGAGAAAGAGAAGAACCAATACCAAATGTACCTTGACCGATGTTGAAAATGGATCAAAGATCACTCCTATGTGTAGCAAGGAAATAGCACAATTGGTACCAATTCTTGTCGGTTCTCTCACCTACACAAGTAAAAGCTTATGGTGGAGCTCGGTTAGGATGGTGGCACAAAATTTGATGCAATTGTAAGTGAGACTCAATAATGTTGGAAAATATTCTCAAATTTGCAAATGCAACAAGTAGACCAATAGCAAGATATGGTACACGGAGACACACACGCAAATAGATAATGTGGGGTTATGCAACCAAGGGTGAGCCAAAATGTGGAATCCACCAAGATGCTCTTGTTGCACAACACTAGAGAGACGCTAGCACGATTGCACAATAGGCGGATACGAACTTGTGCACAACCTACTAAGCAAAAATGCAATGACTTCTATCCCAAGTATCATCACAGTCATGTGTATGAGAAATTCTTGCTGATGTACATACTGTTTGCAAGAAGGACTCATGAGCATGAAGGTACATTTCTCATATTCACATCATTTGCTCTGATGCATATAGCCAAGATACATGTAACACATTGCTTACTCTGTCATGTTTATGCATTCACATGCTCCTATATTCCATATTCACTTGATTGCATACATGTAGGGGAGCCTATGCATGTTACATGTCTTTCCAAAGCTTTACTTACTATTCTCTATATCTTTATCTAAAGCTTTGATGTATGTTGTCATCAATTACCAAAAAGGGGGATATTGAAAGCACAAGTGCTCCCAAGGTGGTTTTGGTAATTAATGTCAACATATCTCTTGTTGGACTAACACTTTTACCTAGTATGTTTCAGATAAGTTCAACAATGAAGTGGCATGGATGAGAAAAGTAGACCCCTCAAAATGCTAAGGATAAAAGGATTGGCTTAAGCTCAAAGCTCAAGACTCTACATTTTCTATTTTAGTGATCCAAGATCACATTGAGTCTATAGGAAAAGCCAACACTATCAAGGAGGGATGATGTGTTGCTTAATGAGGCTCTTGCTCAAAGTGCTTAGTAATATGCTCCAAAGCCCTCAATTACTTTCTCACATCCACATATGACCTAAACCAAAAGTCAAACTCGGCCCCACCGATTCTTTCTCTCCGGCGCCACCGAGTTCAGATGTCATAGCCACTGCCACAAACCCTAGGCAAATCGGTCTCACCGATAGGGATCTCGGTCTCACCGAGATAGGATTGCAATCTCTCTGTATGGATCTATTACCAAAATCAGTCTCACCGAAGTTTATGAATCGGTCCTACGAAATTGCAATGTAAACTCTCTCGCTTCCTTTTCGTAACATATCGGTCTCCTTTGAAATGAGCGAATCGGTCCCACCGAGTTTACTCGACCAACTCTCTGGATAGCTTATTACCAAAATCGGTCTCACCGAAGTTTGTGTATGTCGGTCTCACCGAGATTACGTTATGCCCTAACCCTAAACATATCGGTCATGCCGAGTTGCATGTCGGTCCCACCGAAAATCCTAACGGTCACTAGATTTGCTGAATCGGTCCGACCGACTTTATCAATTCGGTCCCACCGAGATTGGAAAGTTGTGTGTAACTGTTAGATTTTGTGTGGAGGCTATATATACCCCTCCACCTCCTCTTCATTCGTGGGGAGAGCCATCAGAACGTGCATACACTTCCAACTTACCTTTTCTTAGAGAGAACCACCTACACTTGTGTTGAGGCCAAGATATTCCATTCTTACCATATGAATCTTGATCTCTAGCCTTCCCCAAGTTGCTTTCCACTCAAATATTCTTTCCACCAAATCCATATCCTGTGAGAGAGAGTTGAGTGTTAGGGAGACTATCATTTGAAGCACAAGAGCAAGGAGTTCATCATCAACACACCATTTGTTACTTCTTGGAGAGTGGTGTCTCCTAGATTGGCTAGGTGTCACTTGGGAGCCTCCAACAAGATTGTGGAGTTGAACCAAGGAGTTTGTAAGGGCAAGGAGATCTCCTATCTCGTGAAGATCTACCGCTAGTGAGGCAAGTCCTTCGTGGGCGACGGCCATGGTGGCATAGACAAGGTTGCTTCTTCGTGGACCCTTCGTGGGTGCAGCCCTCCGTGGACTCGAGCAGCCGTTACCCTTCGTGGGTTGAAGTCTCCATCAATGTGGATGTACGATAGCACCACCTATCGGAACCATGCAAAAAACATCCGTGTCTGCTATTGCGTTTGAATCCTCCAAACCCTTCCCTTTACATTATTGCAAGTTGCATGCTTTACTTTCCACTACTCATATACTCTTTGCATGCTTGCTTGATATGTAGTGTGTTTGTTAAACTTGTGCCAAAACTCCACTTCAACTTAAAGAAATTAAAAACTGCAACTTTTGGTACTTAGTGTCTAATCACCCCCCCCCCCTCTAGACACCTCTTCTCAATCCTTTCACCCTCCGTCCTCAGAACATCGAACCAGGCGTTGAGCCCGAAATCCCCAGGACACTCCAGATCCTGGGCCGGTGACCTCATAATCTCTTCAAATTCCAGATCCCACTGTGGGTCAGGGTTCGAATTTAAGCCCGCCCACCCACCACAAGCAATACTCCCCAAGCAATTCCGGTCCTCCGGACATATGCGAACCAATGTATGTACGGCAGCAACCTCAGGAAACAGTCCATCACTTTTGGGCCAGATTCCTCCTTAAAAACAAGATCAATGATTGCTGCAACGACGAAGCGGTTTCAGTATTTTGCCGCAATTGTACGGATGAAGGCATCCTTAATGCCCTCAACCGACGCCGCATACTGCACTTTGTAGATTTGGCACTCATAGTACAGAAGTATTGCACAAGGGAAAGCACTTGGAAAACCAAGACATCGCGATGGGAACCCCCTGCCTTTAAGCCACCCACCGGACGGGCAAAAAGGATGCACCCTCACAAGGCACCTAATAATCATCCCACAGACAAGAAAGTTAAGCCCTTAACAGGACACATAACTGTCCTTGATGAATGGCTCGACAAGCCCTGTCAGATACACACGATGCCGAATTCCAAACCAACACATAGCCTTCGGGCATGTTGGGTACTCCGGCAGGTGGCTAAGAGCGGTGAGGCCATCCTCACCAACACTACCCCAGAGAAGTACTCTTTGGAGGAAGACGATCTCAATGTGTTTATAGTCTTTGAGACCTTTTCTTCAAATAATCAGCGCAAAAGGGTGCTCCGCAACCTCGTCGAAGTCAACCAAGTAGCTGCAATAAATCCTTGGAACGATACAGCGATAACTTTCAATGCCAATGACCAACCAAGGGCCCGACCAGTCCGACCACCAGCCGCTTTGGTCCTAAACCCAATTGTGGACGGCTTTCGGCTCACTAAAGTGCTCATGGACGGCGGCAGTGGACTGAACCTCATCTACGAGGACACGCTCGACAAAATGCACATGGACAAGAGCCGCATCGAGCAGAGTAGTACAACCTTTTAAGGCATTAGCCCTAGTTGAGAAGCGCGATGTTCGGGGAAAATTAAACTCGATGTGGTATTCGGCACACTGAAGAACTACAGGTCAGAAGAGTTAATCTTCCACGTGGCACCATTCAACAGCAGATATCATGCCCTGTTGGGGCGAGACACATTCACAGGCTTTCAAGCCATACCCCATTACGGGTACATGAAACTCAAAATGCCCGGGCCCAACGGAGTTATCACTATCACCAGTGATCCGGACATAGCACTCTGCGCCGAAATCAAAACCGCATCCCTGGCCCTTGCGGTATTATCCAAGGCCCTCGCGGCCAAGGAGCTCACCGCTCTACGCTCCATAGTGGAAAGCGACGATGTAATCCTCGATAAGAGCCCTAAGTCGACTTCTTTCAAGCCAGTAGACGAAATAGTCAAATTTCAAGTTCACCGACTAGATCCGACAGTCGACGCAACTCTAAGAGCATTCTTGAGCGAGAATTGGGACATCTTTGCTTGGCATCCTTCGGATATGCCAGGAATCCCACGCAGACTGGCCGAACACAGCCTCAACATAATAAAGGGGTTCAAGCCAATCAAGCAAATGCTGCGATGATTTTACGAACCCAGGCGACAAGTTATGGGGGAGGAGCTAGCCAAACTACTTGAGGACGGGTTCATCAGAGAGATCAAACACCCGGACTGGCTTGCAGACCTGGTCATGGTGCCAAAGAAGGACAAATCCTGGCGCCTTTGTGTCGATTTCAAAGACCTCAACAAGGCCAACCCTAAGGACCCCTTCCTACTACCCCGCATTGACCAAATAATTGATGCAGCCGCAGGACACGATTCACTATGCTTCCTCGATGCATACTACGAATACCATCAAATTTAAATGAAGGAATCCGTTCAGGCCGCAATGACATTCATTACTCCGTATGGGGATTTCTGCTTCAACACTATGCCTTTCGGACTTAAAAACGCCGGCGCCACTTACCAACGCATGATTCAAACATGCTTGGAAAAACAAATTGGCAAGACAGTGGAGGCATATGTAGATGATGTAGTCATCAAAACCAAATATGTTGAATCATTGGTGGATGACTTACGCCTTACATTCGACAACCTCCGAACATATGAAGAAGCAAAGAAGATCTCAAGGAGCCAGCCACTTCTATGCCCCTGCCCATGCACTGGTTAGGGCCTATCCGACGACGCCGGGCAGCGTGATCGGACCAGGCCCGGGGGCTCCTGTCGATGCAACAAAACACTGAGTCCATTGCCCGGACTGTGCACATGCACAAGAACAAGATCAGTACACCAATATCAGATTTAAGCACAAGGGATCAATTCTTCGAAGGACCAACGTGCAGCACAAAAGGACCAAGACTAGCCAGAGAAGCAAGATATCGCTAAGGGAAAAACCTCCCTTGCCGGGTAGGCCAGCCTGGCAAGGATGGGGCTGCCCCCGGAAGCAAGCCTTCGGGTCATCCCGGCAGGCCTGCCGGGGCTTACGGAGGCAAAACCACTCCACCGCACCACCTCATCATGACGCACGTCATCGACCAGTGCGGTGTCAAGTTCTAAAGTGACTAAGTGGCTGCTATTCGCCACATGGCAGCCACTTCCTACAGAAAATACCTCCAAGCAACACCCGTCCTGAGACGTGTCAAGCAAGCAGTCGTGAAGCTGGCAAAACAGCCCTGCAGGGCCTGCCGGGTGAGCTATGATGTGATGTTGAGTGGCGCATTTAATGCGCTCTGTCAGCCTACAGAGTTAGGTATGATAGCATTGTTTGCTATCTAATAAGTGCATAATGACTAATTTGCCACTATGGTGATCCCTTGATCTATAAAAGGAGGCCCAAAGCAACCAAGAAAGGGTTGGCTGATTCATACCCTCACACACTCATACGCGCGTAGCCATTCTCGCTCTGAGACAACCCCGCCGGGCAAATGTGCTGCGCTCACCACCATCTTTTCCACCATTAATCCGCCAAAGCAGGAGTAGGGTTTTATGCCTCACGGTGGTCCGAACCTGGGTAAAAACTGCCCGTGTGATCTCTGCCATGCTGTTCCACGCTTCTCCGCTCTTTGTGCAACGTGCCATCCCCCCGCCGAACCAGAAAGGGGCTCTTGGTCCCATAGGTGGCCATGGTTTCCCACGACATCTTTGGCGCGCCAGGTAGGAGGATCACTTGCCCGAACCCGGAAGCGTAAGCAGCGCGTCATCCTTATCGCCATCTTCACATCGATGGCTCCATCGACTATGGCGCCCAAAAAGAAGCCCGGTGCCATAGCTCACCCGTCTGCCTCGAAGGCCCCGCCGCCCGCGGCCATTGACGTTGCGGGGAATACGGAGGCGCACGAGGATGTGGGCGCTGCAGGGGACATGGTCGGCGTAGGCGGTGCTGTCACCACCTCCCTCGCGGTCGAAGCAGGAGCGGGAGGCACCGGAGAAGAGCGGCATCAGCAACATCCCAGTGGTCATGCTCCACGAGGTAAGAATGAAGGGGTTATTCTGTATGTACCCCTTCTCCTCACCGAATGGTAGATCCGAAGTAGTGGCACCAGGTCTGGGGCGAATTGCCACCCTCCGGCCGTCCCCCACCACGGGCGCGACTGCAGGGCGCGCGCCTCCCCTAGAGCGGTCTAACCCAGACACTGTGCCCAATGGAGCCGCTGGCCCTCAAGCGCCTTCACCGCATCACCCTACCATCAAAGCGGCTAGTTCGCAACAGCGAGGGCGCGACGCAGTCACCGCCGACACCGTCAGAAGCTGGGTGACGATGCGGTCTACGTCAACATCACCAATGCCAAGCACTACTACGGAGGCCATGGCACGGGCCCAGCTGCTATTGAGGTTCCCGCCGGCAGATGATCAGATGGATAGGTGGAGAGCCACCATCCAGAGTATGATTGGCTTCATCGAGGCTAGGGGCTCACAGCGAGCTGGCCCATTCTTGAGCATCTACACCATCGCTGTTCAGGCTACAGGGGGAAGAGATGAGAAGGTGTTCGCCAACTACTTCCATTTGGCACTCAAGTCCAATGTAAGGTCTTGGCTGATGCACCTGCTGGAGAACTCCATTTCGACATGGGCTGACCTGTGCCATCAGTTCATTGGCGCCTTCATGGGCGGCCATCAAGATCCAGGACGGCCCAACGACGTGCAGCTTCTCCAACAGAAAGAAGGAGAGACTCTACAAAAGTATTTGCAGAGATTCAGCAGAGTCCATAGAAATATCCCAGATATCCACCCGGAGGCTGTGATAGCTGCCTTCCAATCCAATTTGCGCAACCGCGGGATATGCTCCAGGATGAATGTTTGGTTGCCCAAGACTGTGAAGGAGCTTTACACCTTGGTGGACAAATATGCCCGAGTGGAGGAGGGAAGGAAACTCCCAGGAGAGGAAGATTGCGTCGACATCGACTAAGAGGATGACGACGAGACCACCAGTTAGAAGAAAAGAACAAGAAGCACAACAAGAGGCGCAAGGATAAGGCAGTGATGACCGTCGAAGGATTGGGCACGCCTAGTACCGGCAAGAAGGCTAAGGCCAAAGCCCGCGGCAAGGAAGCTACCCCGAGAACTGACTGCCGGGAGGCTGCGGCTGCCGAGAAGGTTGGGAAAGGCGATGGGCCATATTGCAAGATTCATCGGACCAAAGGCCATGATCTCCAAGAGTGTCATCAGGTTGAGCAGCTCGTCAAGAAGTAGAGGGATGAATATGAGAAGCATGATAAGGAAAAAGGTCAGAATGGCACTGGCGGGAAGGGTCGAGGCGCTGAAGCAAATCGCCCCGGCAAGGCTCTTCGGAACCAAGGAAAACTCGCCAGAGACCGAGAGAAGGAAGGTTGCAATGATGAGAGCGATGAACGGGATGAAGAGGAAACCGGCGAGCAGGAATTCCAAAAGGCCACTGACGCCCTGTGCATTGATGGGGGTGCATCTTTCCACTCCTCTCACCGCCAGCTTAAACGGTGGGCACGTGAGGTCACTGCCGTGGAGCCAGTGGTAGAGTTTCGAAAGGTGCTCAAATGTCCACGCACGCCCATCATCTTTGACGAAGAGGACCATCCTGACCACACCACCGCGGTAGGGTGTTTGCCGTTGTTGGTCTCACCAACTATTCACAACCTCAAAGTCACAAAGATGTTGGTTGATGGCGGGGACGGGTTGAATTTGATTTCTCCAAAGGTTATCAGCAAGCTTCAGATAGCAGAGGAAGAACTAAAGGTCACGGGCACGTATCAAGTAGTCAATCCCAGCATGATTCATCCTAAGGGAAAGATCACGTGGCCATTGATATTTGGAGGAGAACTGAACTACTAGACTGAGAAGTTTGTGTTTGATGTGGTCGACCTCTCTCTGCTGTACAAAGGGATCCTTGGTCGCCCAGCTATGGCAAAATTCGTGGCGGCATCCCACTATGCCTACAACATCTTGAAGATGCCAGGGCCGGTAGGAGTCATTTCCATTCCGTCAGATGAGAAAGACGCAATAATTTGCGTGGATAAGATGTACCAAGACGCAGTCACGGCGTAGACGCGGCAGCAGTAGTCCTTGCCAAGGAAAACAAAGGGAAAAAGACGGACAACAGGAACACCAGCAAGGAATCTGTGAAGCGTACCTCTTCGGAGTGCGGTACGCCTATTGATGACTTTGATGGAGTCCCGGATTATGGGGTCGTCAGGTCTACGGTCTATATAGCATGGGCCAGACCGATGGTCCATGAAGAAACAAGATAGAAGGCCTTCCCTCGTGTCCGGATGGGACTCTCCCTTGCGTGGGAGACAATCTTGACGTTCGATGTGTAGTTTCCTTTCTCTGTAAACCGACTTTGTACAACCCTAGCCCCCTCCAGTGTCTATATAAACCGGAGGGGTTAGTCCATAGAGGCTATCACAAATCATACAGGCTAGACATCTAGGGTTTAGCCATTACGATCTCGAGGTAGATCGACTCTTGTAACCCCTATACTCATCAAAGTCAATCAAGCAGGAAGTAGGGTATTACCTCCATCAAGAGGGCCCGAACCAGGGTAAACATCGTGCCCCCCGTCTCCTGTTACCTTTGATCCTCAGACGCATAGTTCGGGACCCCCTACCCGAGATCAGCCGGTTTTGACACCGATATTGGTGCTTTCATTGAGAGTTCCTCTGTGTCGTCAATAGAAGGATTGATGGCTCGCCTTGTCATCAATGACAAAATCACCTCTGGAAGGGCCCTAGTTCCTGGGCAGATCCTCCAGCTCGGCAGTTTTACCAAAGGTGCCGGTCGGCCATTAAGCCAAAGGTGGTCTCCCAAATTGCCAAAAATCATCTCTGCATCGGCCTTGAAAACTCCGATAAGATGGATCCGACAGATGTCTCGTCTTTGAACGAACTACTAGGTCGCATCGCCGCCCTAGGGGTCGTAACAGAGTATGATCGGATCGGGCTTAAACCTGATCAGAGGGAAACAAAGTCACCGCCGATCACCCATCTGGTAGCGGTTGCGGAGGAACAAGCTGGGGTACCTCTCCCCCTATGTTGAGAACAAGCTATGTTTGGATCTCTGAGCCCTGCGAGCCGGATACCCATCTTTGGGAAGAGACCCTCCATCCTCTGAACATAGAACCAGGCGTTTGGCCCTCAAACCCCCAGGACACTCTGGATCCTGGGCCGGTGACCTCAGAAATTCTTCAAACTCCGGATCCCACTGTGGGTTAGGGTTCGGATTTAAGCTCGCCCACCCACCACAAGCAATACTCCCCAAGAAATTCCGGTCCTCCGGACATATGCGACCCAATGTATGTACGACAACAACCTCAGGAAATAGTCCATCAATTTTGGGCCAGATTCCTCCTTAAAAACAAGATCAAAGATTGCTACGACGACGAAGCGGTTTCAGTATTTTGCCGCAACTGTACGGATCAAGGGATCCTTAATGCCCTCAATCGACGCCGCATACTGCACTTTGCAGATTTGGCACTCATAGTACATAAGTATTGCGCAATGGAAAGCACTTGGATAGCCCAGACAGCCCGGTGGGAACCGCCTGCCTTTAAGCCACCCACCGGACGGGCAAAAAGGATACACCCTCACGGGGCACCTGATCATCATCCCACGGACAAGAAAATTAAGCCCTTAACGAGACACAGAACTGTCCTTGATGAATGGCTCGACAAGCCCTGTCGAATACACATGTGCCAAATTCCGAACCAACACATAGCCTTCGGGCATGTTGGGTACTCCGGCAGGTGGCTAAGAGCGGTGAGGCCATCCTCACCAACACTATCCCAGACAAGTGCTCTTTGGAGGATGACGATCTCAATGTCTTTACAGTCTTCGAGACCTTTTCTTCAAATAATCAATGCAAAAGGGCGCTCCGTGACCTCGCCAAAGTCAACCAAGTAGCCGCAATAAATCCTTGGAACGATACGACTATAACTTTCAACGCCAATGACGAACCAAGGGCCCGATCAGTCCGAGCACCAGCCGCTTTGGTCCTAAACCCAATTGTGGACGGTTTTCGGCTCACTAAAGTGCTCATGGATGGCGGCAGCGGATTGAACCTCATCTACGAGGACACGCTCAACAAAATGCAAATGGACAAGAGCCGCATCGAGCAGAGCAGTACAACCTTTTGAGGCATTATCCCCAGTCGAGAAGCACGATGTTCAGGGAAAATTAAACTCGATGTGGTATTCAGCATGCCGGAGAACTACAGGTCAGAAGAGTTAATCTTCCACGTGGCACCTTTCAACTGCGGATATGACACCCTGTTGGGGCGAGACACATTCACAGGCTTTCAAGCCATACCCTGTTACGGGTACATGAAACTCAAAATGCCCGGTCCCAACGGAGTTATCACTATCACCAGTGATCCGGACATAGCACTCTGTGACGAAAACAAAACCGCATCCTTGGCCCTCGAGGCATTATCCGAGGCCCTCGCGGCTGAGGAGCTCACTGCTCTGCGCTCCATATTGGACAAAGACGATGTAATCCTCAATAAGAGGTCATGTCCTCAATAATGGTGTCCACTTCTTTCAAGCCATCAGATGAAATAGTCAAATTTCAAGTTCACCCGACGGATCCTAATAAAACAGCAGCCATTGGAGCACAACTAGATTCGACGGTCGACGCTACTCTAAGAGCATTCCTGCGCGAGAATTGGGACATCTTTGCTTGGCATCCTTCGGATATGCCAGGAATCCCACACAGACTCGCCAAACACAGCCTCAAAATAATAAAGGGGTTCAAGCCAGTCAAGCAAACGCTGCGACGATTTTCTGAACCCAGGCGACAAGCTATGGGGGAGGAGCTAGCCAAACTACTTGAGGCCGGGTTCATCAGAGAGATCAAACACAAGGACTGGCTAGCAAACCTGGTCATGGTGCCAAAGAAGGACAAATCCTGGCGCCTTTGTGTCGATTTCAAAGACCTCAACAAGGCCTGCCCTATGGACCACTTCCTACTACCCCGCATTGACCAAATCATTGATGCAACCGCAGGACACGATTCACTGTGCTTCCTCGACGCATACTCCGGATACAATCAAATTAAGATGAAGGAATCCGATCAGGCCGCAACGGCATTCATTACTCTGTATGGGCCTTTCTGCTTCAACACTATGCCTTTCGGACTCAAAAACACCGGCCCCACTTACCAACGCATGATTCAAACATGCCTGAAAAAACAAATTGGCAAGACGGTGGAGGCATATGTAGATGATGTAGTCATCAAAACCAAACATGTCGAATCATTGGTGGATGACTTACGCCTTACATTCGACAACCTCCGAACCTATGACATATGGATTAATCCGGACAAATGCATTTTCGGCGTCCCGGCCGGAAAGCTGCTCGGGTTTAATTGTTTCCAATACAGAAATCAAAGTAAATCAGGCCAAAATCCGAGCCCTGTCACAATTGGCAATACCAACAGACATAAAGCAGGTCCAAAACTATTTGGGTACGTGGCAGCCTTGAGCCGCTTTATCTCAAGATTGGGAGAAAAGGCACTGCCGCTCTATCGCCTGCTCCGACGTACCGACCACTTTGAGTGGACGGACGCATCAACAACCGGGTTGGAAGAAATAAAAATTTTGTTAGCAAACAACCCAATCCTTTCCGCACCAAACATTGGCGAACCTATGCTGCTGTACATATCTGCAACTCACCAGGTGGTGAGCGCTGTGCTCGTCGTCGAACGAGAGGAAGAGGGGCACAAATTCCTGCTACAAAAACCAATATACTATGTATAAGCAGTCCTCACACCATTCAAATCCCGATACCCGCACTATCAAAAGATAGCATATGTGGTCTTCATGGCATCGCGGAAGCTACGACACTACTTTCAAGAGTGCTCGATCACGGTGGCCTCCGAGGTACCACTCAATAACATCATAAACAATCGAGACGCCATCGGCCGCATTACAAAATGGGCTATCGAGCTCTTACCATTTGAAATAACGTACAAGCTACGCCGAGCTATTAAATCTCAGGTGTTGGCCGACTTTGTCGCCGAATGGACAGAAGTCGAACTCCCTAAAGAGTACGGCACATACTCCAACTGGGTGATGTACTTCGACGGCTCCAAGATGTTAGCCAGATTGGGGGCCGGTGTCATCCTAACATCCCCTATAGGGGACACAGTCCATTATGTATTACAAATCATGTAAACTGACTCCAACAATGCAACCAAATATGAGGCACTACTACATGGTCTCTGGATGGCTGTTTCTATGGACATTCTATGCCTCGAGGTGCGTGGGGATTCGAACCTCGCAATATCCCAAATAAATGGAGAATTTGATGCAAAAGATCCAAAGATTGTGGCTTACCGCAACGCTGTACTCAAAATATCAGCTCAGTTTGAGGGGCTCGAGTTTCATCACGTAGCCCGAGTGAGTAATCAAGCAGCGGACATCCTTGCTTGAATGGCCGCTAAACGTGACCCCGTCCCACCTAACACCTTTGTGGAAAGGCTTTTCAAGCCATCCGTGGTATGGCAGGACAAGAGCGGAAATACCTGTCCGGTATCGATCACACCCTCGGATGTCGAACACGATTCGGGTATCATCGGGGGCTCGGACACCGAACCAACGCCTTCCACACATGTAATCATGGCGGTAATCGCCCCATGGACCGAACCCTTCTTAGCCTACCTTAATAGGCAGGAGCTCCCTGATGACCAGAACGAGGCCCATCGCATAGTTCGATGTTCTAAAGCCTACAAAGTTCATGAAGGAGAACTCTATAAGAAAAGTACTACCGGAGTACTTCAAAGATGTATCTCCGAAGAGGAGGGACGGCAGCTCTTGGCTGAAATACACGCTGGTCTTGGCGGCCATCACGCCGCCGCTCGGGCCCTTGTAAGTAAGGCCTTCCGTATAGGTTTCTTTTGGCCCACGGCCCGAGCAGATGCACATGACCTCGTACAGCGCTGTGTTGGATGCCAGCTTTTTGCCAATCAAAGCCATATGCCACCCACTGCCCTACGAACAATCCCCATTACTTGGCCTTTCGCGGTCTGGGGGCTGGACATGGTCAGACCCCTTAAAGGAGGAACCCATAAGAAGAAATATTTACTAGTTATGGTGGATAAATTCACTAAGTGGATAGAGGCCAAGCCAGTAAAACGGCTGAAGCCGGACCGGTGATAGATTTTATCTCCGGCGTCGTACAATGTTATGGTGTCCCACATAGCATTATTACTGACAACGGCTCTAATTTCACAGCCGATGAGGTGAAAAATTGGTGTGCTAATCTAGGTATCAAACTCGATTACACCTTCGTATATCATCCTCAAACAAATGGTCAGGTTGAACGGGCCAATGGCCAGATAATGAGTGGCATCAAACCCAGACTAGTGCGATCCCTAAAGGAATCGGATAAACACTAGGCCGAGGAGCTCGACTCTGTACTCTAGGGGCTACGAACCACGCCCAATCGCACGACCGGATACACACCGTTCTTCATGGTGTACGGCGCGAAGGTTGTCTTGCCCTGCGATATTATTCATGACACACCTCGTGTGCGCATGTATGAGGGGAGAGAGGCCGAGCTCGATCGGCAGGACGACTTAGACGGCCTGGAGGAGGAGCGCGATGTTGCTAAAGCCCATTCCGCATTCGACCAACAACAGGCTTGAAGATACCAAACCAGAGAAGTGCGGGCGAAGACATATAATGTCAGCGAACTCGTTCTATGCCTACCAGAAAATAAAAAGGAGAAGCTCAAGCCCAAATGGACTGTCCCTTCATTATAGATGAAGTTCTCACTGGAGGAGCCTATCGGCTTCGCAATGCATCGGATAATCGCTTAGAGCCGAACCCATGGAACGCTGCTCTGCTCCAAAGAATCTACGCCTAAGTCCGGACACATACCTTTGTTCGTTCCCTTTTCTCCTTTTCAATTTTTCCTTTTTTCGTTTTATACGATTTCTAGCGTGTGTTTGGGTAAGCTGCACACTTAAGGGGTATACATCCTTAAATGTACACATCCCACCATAACTGGGTGCTTCTCTCAATAGAAGCTTATTATTGTTTTGAGCTCACCAGATATATCTGTCGTTCGCTCGTATACGTCTTTCTTTGCCATTATATGCACCTCTATGAGTTAAGTTTTTGCCAAGCTGGGTTGCCTGGCTCCTGTGCTTATGCCCTACGTTCCCGATTGTTCGGCTAGGGCATAAAGGGAGCACCTCTACGATTGCTACAACCGGGTTATCCGGGCATGTACCTCAGACGGGTGAAGCCGAAAGCTAGCATTCTTAAGAGAATAATTGGTCAGCAGACAGACGACAAAGTGCCTTCGTGCCAATATAAACCCCCAATGGACTAAGTTTACTGTGCTTTTTTAAAGCTTAGGCATGCAGAATCAGCATGCTGGCCCAGGGAAAGGAACCCTTAACGGAACTATTTTCCCTGGAAGATATTTCTTATGATCAAAAGTAATATAACATAACTCCCCGAATACAGCTTGTCTGTTCAAGCAACTATGACCAGATTGCCTGGTTTCCTAACATACTTGGTGTTTACCACAGATATGGTATTCGAAAACACTCCAACCCTTGGGTATCAGACGTAGAAGCGGAAGGTCTGCCATGACAATCTCTTCAAATTTAGCCGGAGATAAAGTTTGAGGCTACAATACATAGTTACATGGAATCAAACGCCTACTTTTCATCTATACCATCTATAAGGTTGTCTAGCTTACAGTCCTGTTGTGAAAATTTGGCGGCTGTTTTTACTTGGTCATACACCAGGCTAACTGGAATCTCTTGTCTGTCTGGTCCCCGAGGTCCGACCCGGGCCATATGGTTCGGATCAAGTCCGTATTGTCACATCCCTAGCCTTATCTTGCACTAGGCTAGCACTTGTTTGTTGCATCATGTTTAAATTTTATGTAAAACTTGAAATGGGGACTAATAAACCCTAGCAGCAAATGAAATTCAACTACGGTAAAAAAATCACTTCAATGAACCCAAAATGCATTTTGAAAATGTTCATGATTTCTGATAAAGGTGAAAACCTCTACCAAAAATGATGAACATATTTCTAGGTCATTCCTAGATTTTTGAATTAAATCATAAGTATTTGAATTTGGACATTTAAATTCTATAAAATATTTTAACTGTCCAAAGAATCTTGAAAGCATTTGAGTGCTATTGGAGATATTTTCAAAGTGCCCACAATAAAAGTGTCTGCCTCTCTCCCCTCGTCTCCCTCACCCTCTCCCGTGATGGCCGAGCACCATCCTCGCTGCCGTTCGCTGTAGTCGTCGCCAGAGCCACCCCCTCGCCCCTCTGACGTGCCCATGAGCTCCGGCTCCGTCGTCTACGCCTCCTCGATGACTCACGCGACGCCGAACGCCTCCAAGCACCGACCCCGACCCCTTCTTCCTCCTCGGTAACCGGAGATCCACCTCATCGCCCCGACCGCTCCGGACCTCCTAGGAGCTCGCTGTCTGCACCGCTCCAACCACCGCGAGCCTCCCCTCGAACCACCCCCTCTGTTATCTCGTTTGCATGCCGTAGCTGCTATTTCACTAACGACCGAGAACCGCCACCGCCTGAGCTCGTCGCCGATGCAGCTCCGGTGACCCAATGGTCACCTCGGCGTGCCTAATGTGATCGCCGCCTCGCGTAGCGTCTCCCTAGCGCAAAACCACGTCCTTTTGCATGCTGCGGCCTCGATCCCGAGCTCACCCGCGCTACGGCCGCCGCCGAGGTCGTCGCCATGCCCAACTCCGGCCACCACGCGCCCTCCCCCTGCCACCGTTGGTTGCTCGTGAGCACCAGCTCCTCGTAAATGGTCTCCGCCGCCCATTTGGTCGTCGGAGACGCAAATCTGAGGCCCTCCGCCGTGCCTGGCCTCGCCGGCGTCGAGTCGCCGGCGGGTTTGTCCCCGCTGACCAGGGGTTTGACCTCCCCTGGCTGACTGACGTGAGGGCCTAGGCCCCTGTCTAATTAGTGTTAGGTTTAATTAGTGCTAATTAACTTAGTTAATTAGATGAGCCACTGACATGTGGGCCCAGCCCCGTTGACATTTTAGTTAGGGCTTGTTTAGCACTAATTAACTTAGTTAATTAGCTGAGTCACTGACTAGTGTGCCCAAATGGTCAGGTTTGACCTGGGCTGGCGCCTTTGACTTGCTGACATAGTGGTGATGTCACTCTGACGTCACAAAGCCTTTTCTGAAATTTAGATAAATCTAAATGATTTATTTATTTTCAGAAAATACTCTAAACTTCTAAAATTCATAGAAATTCAACCATAACTCAGAAGGAAATAAGTTATATATGAAAAATGATCAGAAAAATCCAATCTATCCATCTGTACTGGTTTCATGGATGATTAAGCAACTTAACCTTGCTGTTTAGTGCAAAACATGATAAGGCACTATTTAAATTCATAAGTTGAGTTTGGGATTGAAACTTTGGTTCAAAATGACTCAAACCCATCTGGTTGTAGTTGCATTAGCCCAACACACTCATTCTGCCATGTCATGATCATGCATCATATTGTGCATTTCATTGATTGTGTTCTTCCTTGTTTGCCGGTGTTTTTCCCCTCTCAGTAGACGTGGTTCATTCCGATATAATCCCACTCGCTCGCTCCTGCTCTCTTTTACTGCATTAGGACAACAACGATTCAACTGTTACATGCTGCGGTAGTTGAACCCCTTTCCTCTGCATGACCTGTCATTGCCACAGTAAATGGATGAAACCCACTAGCATGAGTAGGAGTTGTTTGAGCCCTGATGTCCCTGCTCATTCATTCTTGTTTGTCATGCCTGCTACTGCTTAGAGTTCAATCAGGTCTGATTCACCGGGGATGAATTGGAGGTGTGTGAACATGTCTTGCTGTTGAGAGCTAAGTGTGTGAACATGATTTGGTAAAGGTATCGATGAGAGGCCATGTAGGAGTACATGGTGGGTTGTTTCATTGAAGCCGTCCTTAGGAACTGAGTTCTGTGTTTGTGATCCATGAACAACTACTACCATGCATTTGGCCCGAAACCAATGGACCCTCTCGGCTTCTTAACAACCCTTGTCCTCTTTCCAGGAGTTGCAAGTAGTTTCTGGTGTTTGTAGTATCTTTGGAGGCCGAAAAGACCTTGACCCGAGGGGTGGGCTGTGATGCGGTAGGCACGTGGCACGGTGTACCGGGCGCCCATTTGGTGTCTCGGGAACCCTACACACATCATTCGGGGCGGTATGTGGAAACCTCGGCCGGACTCCCTGCGGATGGAACCTGAATAGGCAATAAACCTGACAAGAGACTTGAGTGTTTAGGTAGGCCGTGGCCGACACCCTCGTTGGGCTTCCGCTTGAAGGTTGCCGAGTAAATGTCGTGTAAACGGCGATAAGTGGTGAGAGCGTGTGTGAGGAAGTACACCCCTGCAGGGTTAACATCATCTATTCGAATAGCGTCATGTAAAGGACCTCTGGGTTGCCTATACAGTTCATAGACAAGTGAAAGTGGATACTCTAAAATGCGCAAGATAAGCGTGAGTGCTATGGATGGCGTTCTCGTAGGGAGACGGGAGCGGATCCATAGTGGTGTATTGATTGGTGAATATGTGGACTCGTGTGCGCCACCTCAAAAGAGTTGCTTGCAGTCGTAGTTCAGGTTAGCCACTGAGTCAAAGCTGGCTTGCTGTAGTTAAACCCCACCATCCTTTTGTTGATACTGATGCATATGTAGATAGTTCTGATTTAAGTTTTGTTGGGTACATTTGTACTCACGTTTGCTTAATTTATGTTTTGTAGAGGCACTTCAGTCTCGCTAGTAGTTCCGTGTGGACTTCGACGTTTAGGTTGTTACCTTAGCTACGATCTTGTGCCCTCGGCAGGGTCTTGTAGATAGTCAGGCTTCTCAGCCTTTTCATTTGTAGTTGTCTGTACTCAGACAAGTTAAGCTTCCGCATGTGCTTTTTGCTTGTATGCTCTGTATGTTGGGCCATGAGACCCATGTTAGTAATATCTGGCTCTTCGGAGCCTAATGAAGAAATAGTTTGAGTTTTAGAGTTTTGTTGTGATGCCATGTTGTATTTACACATATCGGGCATTTGTGTTGATGATTGAAATTCTTGGTATGTGTGGGATCCGACAACCTAGTTGTTTATCCTAGGTAGCCTCTCTTATGGGGAAATGTTCTCTAGTGCTTCCACTGAGCCATGGTAGTCTGCTACAGCCCGGTTTACCGGAGTCCTGCTAGCCTAGTTCTCCAGAACACTTAGACTGGCCGACATGTGATCCACTTCGTTCCTGTGTCTGTCCCTTCAGGGAAATGTCACGCGGTGACTTCCGTAGTCCTGCTAGCCTGCTATAGTCCGGGTTCCCGGAGTCCTGTTAGCCCAGTTGCTACAACCCGGATTCACACGCTGATGACCAACATGTTCGATGATGGTTCATGTATTCCTGTCCCCGTAAGTTAGCGCCACTTTGGGTTCCGTCATGGCGGTTCGGCCGCACTGGTCCTCGACCCAATAATTGATGGATTCCACCTCACGTGAGTCCTCATGGACGGTGGCAGCAGCCTCAACCTGCTCTATCAGGATATAGTGCGCAAAATGGGCATCGATCCATCAAGGATCAAACCCACAAACACTACATTTAAAGGAGTTCTACCAGGTGTAGAGGCCTGTTGCACGGGCTCAATCACATTGGAGGTCGTCTTCGGATCCCCGGTCAACCTCCGAAGCGAAGAGTTAATCTTCGATATCGTCCCCTTCCGCAGTGGCTATCACACACTGCTCGGACAAACCGCATTCGCTCGATTTAATGCGGTGCCACACTATGCTTACCTCAAGCTCAAGATGCCCAGACCACGCGGTGTCATACTAGTCAATGGAAACACGGAGCGCTCCCTCCGTACCGAGGAACACACCGCGGCCCTGGCAGCAGAAGTACAGAGCGGCCTTTTAAGGCAGAATTTTAATTTGGCGGCCAAGCTCCCGGACACTATCAAACGAGTCCGGACTACTCCGCAGCATGACAGTCCGGCTCGTCAGGAGTTAGACTAGCAATTCGGCCTCCATCTCAGTTCTGGCCAAATGGCGGCATACGTCCCACACGTACATCACTATGCACTCAAAATACCATGGGCAGAGACGGAGGCATAACCAGACGGTGGTCCATAATACGGCTCGACCTTCCCTGAACACGCATACTTTCACCTTTCTTTTTTATCCTTTTCAGGTTTCTTTTCCACAGGCCCCTCGCAGCGGCCTGCTCATCGGTCCTTTCAAAGGACGGATACACCAAGGCGGCAAGAAGCACAGATGTGTGGGGGACTCTCTATATGTTCTTTATCGACGATCATTCTACCTGCTTTCAAGACCCGCACGCAAGCTCCCCCTTGATCTTGGCATGTTAAATAGCCCGGTTGCTTATCGCACTATTTGTAGAAATACACTTTGATGTACTAATTAAATTATACTGAGAACTGTTTGCAGCCCAACTTATGTGGCACTAGCTTACAATTTCATTTTATTTTGTTATTCTTGTCGATTGCAAACGTACACTCTGGTATGCTTTAATTCGCCAGGGGCTTCATTGTGCCTATTGCGACAAAGTCCGGACACTTTTACAGTACAGTTCGGCACCTCGAATTCAGCATTACATGCATTGGCTCCGAATCATGTATTTGGTCAATAGTTGGGTTTCCCGGCTCCTGTGCTTACTACCTTATGTTTTGCTCTTTTGGAAAGGGTAGTAAAGGGAGAACTATTGCTATTGTGTTTCTGGTTTATCCGAGCAAACACGTCAGTAGAGAAAGCCAAAAACTGTCTGGCATGATGTGGCAAGAGCTGGTCAGCAATTCGGAGGTTCAAAATCTTTTGCGATTTTCTCCGCCTTGCGCGATGGATCGGCCTTCACCCGATCAGGTGTCTACAGCACCCTAGTTCGGATTAAATACCAACCAGGGGCTGCGCCTATATTTTTTATTTTGTCAAACTCCTATGGCTAAGTGAGGGTGATAAAGCCGAATATTCTAATTGCCTGGTTCGTTGCGCTAAATACCTCCTTCAAGGACCAAACTTTTGGATCAAGAGTGTTTAGATTCCATCCCGAACACCGTCGTACTACCTACGTGGGGGCTGAAGCCGACGACTGGCCAACTCTTAGATTTAACAAAACGGCCGCACAGGAGGTAAAAATTTAATAAATAACAAATAATAACAAGCATTATATTACATATCAGCTTTGTTTCACCATATAGGATAGGATAACATGAATGCATTCATTCAAAAATAATGTCCTTAGCACATTGCTCCGCTACAGTACGGGATCCCTCCAGGACATCATCAAAATACCGCTCGGGCATGCAGTGCTCCTTGCCAGCGGGCGGTCCCTTGGTCACGAGCTTGACGGCGTTCATCTTCTCCCACTGCACCTTGACGCGGGTGAAGGCCATCCGTGCACCCTCGATGCAGACTGACCGCTTGATGACATCAAGCCGGGGGCAGGCATTGACCAGCCGCTTCACGAGCCCGAAGTAACTGCTAGGTATGGCTTCGGCAGGCCATAGCCAGATTATCAAATCCTTCATGGCTAGCTCGGCCACCCTATGGAGTTCGGCCAACTGTTTTAGCTGGTCGCTAAAGGGCACTAGATGTTCCGGCGCAAGGTATTGTGACCAGAACGGCTTCTCCGTCGAGCTCGCCTCTTCGGCTCAGAAGAATTCCACAGCGTTGGCAACACTGCACGATAAATCCGCAAATGCTCCTGGAGAACTGCAAATCCGGGTTAGTAAGAGATACCACTTCTTCACATATTCTCTCTGCATAATGAAGGCCTTACCCGCCATGATTTTTCTGGCCTCTTGGATTTAATGGAGGGTGCCCTGGGCTTCAACCCGGGCATCTTGTGCACTTTGGTGAGCCTTGACGAGTTCGGTCTCTTGATCCGCAATATTGCGCTCCAAGGACTCGCATTTCTTCATGGCGTCCTGGAGCTCCTGTTGGACCTCATCGACCCTGGCCTCGTGTTTTTCACGGGCGGCTTGCTTCTCGCTTTTTTTGGGCCTCGGCCAGTGCCTTCTTGAGGGTTTCCACCTCAGTCGCCGCTCCAACAAATACCATGGCACTATAGTCAACATAAATCCTTAATCCTTTCTGATATACAGAAGGTCATTACATACCTTGCTTGTCCTCTAGTTGCTTCTTCATTCAGCCGAGCTCTTCCTCGGCCGGCTCCAGACTCTACTTCAGTCCGAAGACTTCGACAGCATGAGAGATCGCAGCCAGCAGCGACGCCTGCTTATTTGCATAGACATGTATGGTTAGTCCCCTGCAAAAATTATTTGATCCTCTGTTCGGCTTTTCTTTCCAAACGCCGGACAGAGTCTCAGGGGCTACTGTCTACACTATGACATTCTTCTTACACAATTACGCCGCTTACCTCAAAGCCTGTCAGAAGGCTGGTGCAGGCTTCGGTTAGTCCGCTCTTAACAGACTGAACCTTCTCAACCACCGTACCTATAAGGATACAGTGTTCCTCAACAATGGAAGCACCTTGCAGCGCTTCTAGAAGAATATCCGGTGCCTCTGGTTGGACAGAGGTCACCGGTGGAACAGGTGCACCTCCTTCTTTCGAAGGAGGCTGCTTGCCTAAATCTAGAGCCGTACTGGCTTCCAGAATGGTATTCGGCTGGGGGTCACGCCTTTGGATGTGGCCCCTAACGCCCGATCCTGTGGGGATTTGCTCCTGTGTGTCCGGCAGCCGAGGTTTCGCCCTCCGGCGCCATCCTGATGGCCTCCTGCGTCTCTCCCTAGCCCGTGAAGGTCCTTCGGGACACCGCCTCGGCGTCGTCCGTGGCCTTGGGAGAGGTGGCTGTCGGCAGCAAATCACTGTCCATAGCCTTTGGATCCAGCGAATCCCCCGATGAGGATCGCTGGGAGCTGTCGTGGGCCGGGCTGCAGCACGTGATTCAACACAATTAGAATTACGAGATAAAGGAGTTGGACATATAAGTGCGCTTGAGCCTTCGAATACTTACGATCCGGCCGGGGGCTTATCCTTGGGGCGCCACTCCGAGCTGTTGTCGGTATCCGGCGCGGCGTCGTCCGCAAGGGAGGCTCTCCCCTTCTTGGATGCTTCGGCCTCTAGACGTGTGGAGGCCGCCCTTTTCTTCCTTCCTCCCTCAGGGGGGAGTTGCTTTCTTCCTCCTCCTCCTCCTCCTCCTCGTCGTCGGTGGCGGGTGGGGAATGGGTCTCGGTGTCTTCACACGTCACGTCCGAAGTAACCTGGTGGCGGAGGCCACCACTGGTCCCCTTGGCCTTCTTCTCTGGCGCCTGATAGGGCGCCGGAACCAGCATCTTCGTCAGAAGTGGAATTGCTGGGTCTTCGGGTAGTGGAGCCGGACTCTTGACCAGCTCCACCTTCTTCATCCAGCCCTGAAAAAAATAAGATGGGGAAGCTCAGAAATTCTCCTTGAGTATATAAGTAAAGTGTCGGTGTCAAAACCGGCGGATCTCGGGTAGGGGGTCCCGAACTGTGCGTCTAAGGCGGATGGTAACAGGAGGCGAGGGACACAATGTTTACTCAGGTTCGGGCCCTCTCGATGGAGGTAATACCCTACTTCCTGCTTGATTGATCTTGATGATATGAGCATTACAAGAGTTGATCTACCACGAGATCGTATAGGCAAAACCCTAGAAGCTAGCCTATGGTATGATTGTTGTTGTCCTACAGACTAAACCCTCCGGTTTATATAGACACCGGAGGGGGGCTAGGGTTACACAGAGTCGGTTACAAGTGAGGAGATCTACATATCCGTATCGCCAAGCTTGCCTTCCATGTCAAGGAGAGTCCCATCCGGACACGGGACGAAGTCTTCAATCTTGTATCTTCATAGTCCAACAGTCCGGCCAAAGGATATAGTCCGGCTGTCCGGAGACCCCCTAATCCGGGACTCCCTCAGTAGCCCTTGAACCAGACTTCAATGACGATGAGTCCGGCGCGCATATTGTCTTCGGCATTGCAAGGCGGGTTCCTCCTCCGAATACTCCATAGAAGATTTTGAACACAAGGATAGTGTCCGGCTCTGCAAAACAAATTCCACGTACCACCGTAGAGAGAATAATATTTCCACAAATCTAATCTGCTGACACATGACATCGCACCATGGCCCGGTCATTATTCGAACCGTTTTTGTCAACCTGCCTCGGCGCATATTGCGAGGCGGTTTCCTTCGCACGTGTTGTCGAAGCAGAGATCGTGTCCCCTTATCACGGAATTCTCATCAATACGGACGTGGGTAACCCAACCGCGCCATCAATTACGACGCTTGGGGAATAAGCGAGTTTACTAGGCAGGTGGGGGCGTACAGTTTCGTCCGCCCTTATAAAGGGATAAGGATTCACCTCTTTCACCCACGCCTTCTTCCTCCTTGCTCATCCATTCTTGCACACTTGAGCTCCAACACCCAAGTTTGCGTCTTTCTCCTCAAACCGCTCCAAGCATGTCCGGAGCGGGAGGCAAGTGGATGAAATCCTCCATCACGGAGGAGGACATCAAAAAGCTGCGGGGAGCCGGATACTTGGCCGCGGATATCGCACATCGGCTGCTCAACGCGGGGCAGATCGTCCCTACCCCGGAATCTCATGAGAGGGTAGTTTTCCTCACCCAGTTCATCCGCGGACTGGGATTTCCCCTCCACCCTTTCGTCCGCGGCCTCATGTTCTACTACGGGCTGGACTTCCATGATCTGGCCCCAAACTTTATCCTCAACATCTCGGCGTTTATCGTCGTGTGCGAGGCCTTCCTCCACATCCGGCCCCACTTCGGCCTGTGGCTGAAGACCTTCAATGTTAAACCGAAGGTAGTGGGCGGACAGCAAGCGAAATGCGGAGGCGCCATGGTGGGCAAAATGCCCAACGTCACATGGCTCGAGGGCTCCTATGTGGAGACCATAAAGGGGTGGCAATCGGGGTGGTTCTACATCACCGAGCCTGATACGTCTCCAACGTATTTATAATTTTTGATTGCTCCATGCTATATTATCTACTGTTTTGGACATTATTGGGCTCTATTTTGCAATTTTATATTATTTTTGGGACTAACCTATTAACCGGAGGCCCAGCCCAGAATTGTTGTTTTTTGCCTATTTCAGAGTTTAGAAGAAACGGAATATCAAACGGAGTCCAAACGGAATGAAACCTTCGGGAACGTGATTTTCTCACCGAATATGACCCAGGAGACTTGGACCCTACGCCAAGGAAGCTTCGAGGTGGGCACGAGGTAGGGGGCTGCGCCCTCCACCCTTGTGGGCCCCACCTTGCTCCACCGACGTACTTCTTCCTCCTATATATACCTACATACCCCCAAACGATCAGATATGGAGCCAAAAACCTAATTCCACCGCCGCGACCTTCTGTACCCACGACATCCCATCTTGGGGCCTTTTCCGGAGCTCCGCCGGAGGGAGCATCTACCACAGAAGGCTTCTACATCATCACCATAGCCTCTCCGATGAAGTGTGAGTAGTTTACCTCCGACCTTCGGGTCCATAGTTAGTAGCTAGATGGCTTCTTCTCTCTTTTTGGATCTCAATAAAATGTTCTCCCCCTCTCTCGTGAAGATCTATTCGATGTAATCTTCTTTTTGCGGTGTGTTTGTTGAGACCGATGAATTGTGGGTTTATGATCAAGATTATCTATGAACAATATTTGAATCTTCTCTGAATTCTTTTATGTATGATTGGTTATCTTTGCAAGTCTCTTGAATTATCAGTTTGGTTTGGCCTACTAGATTGGTTTTTCTTGTAATGGGAGAAGTGCTTAGCTTTGGGTTCAATCTTGCGGTGTCCTTTCCCAAAGGATGAGGGGCAGCAAGGCACGTATTGTATTGTTGCCATCGAGGATAACAAGATGGGGTTTTTATCATATTGCATGAATTTATCCCTCTACATCATGTCATCTTGCTTAAGACGTTACTCTGTTTTCTTGAACTTAATACTCTAGATGCATGCTGGATAGCGGCCGATGAGTGGAGTAATAGTAGTAGATGCAGGCAGGAGTCGGTCTACTTGTTTCGGACGTGATGCTATATACATGATCATACCTAGATACTTTCAGAACTATGCTGAATTCTGTCAATTGCTCAACAGTAATTTGTTCACCCACCGTAAAATACTTATGCTCTTGAGAGAAGCCACTAATGAAATCTATGGCCCCCGGGTCTATCTTCATCATATTAATCTTCCATCACTTTATTATTTCCTTTGCTTTTTTACTTTGCTTTTATTTTACTTTGCATCTTTATCACAAAAATACCAAAAATATTATCTATCATCTCTATCAGATTTCCCTCTCGTAAGTGACCATGAAGGGATTGACAACCCCTATTCGCGTTGGTTGCGAGGAGTTATTTGCTTTGTGTAGGTACGAGGGACTCGCGCGTAGCCTCCTCTTTGGATTGATACCTTGGTTCTCAAAAACTGGGGAAATACTTATGCTACTTTGCTGCATCATCCTTTCCTCTTCAAGGAAATCCAACGCAGTGCTCAAGAGGTAGCAAAAGAATTTCTGGCGCCGTTCTTTGGGGAGTCTACGCAAAAGTCAACATACCAAGTACCCATCACAATCCCTTATCTCTCACATTACATTATTTGCCATTTTCCTCTCGTTTTCCTCTCCCCCAATTCACCCTTGCCGTTTTATTCGCCCTCTCTTTTACGTTTGCCTTTTTCTCGCTTGCTTGTCGTTATGGCTAGTCTTATATCTTCTCTGTTGTCTCCCGAGAATGAAGTTCTAAATTTTAAGCAAAGGGAGGGAGAAAATCTAAAAGACGCTTGGTATAGAATTTGCAATGCTCAAAATAGATCTACCAGGAAGCAATCTACTTGGTTCTTCTCCATAATTTTTATGTAGGTGCTAATCCTTGGTATAGATATATCCTTGATACCATTACCGGAGGGAATTTCTTGGGTAGCCACACTTTTGACTCTTATAATGCTATGATAGATTTATTTGGCTCACCACCTCTTTTGGTTGATGCGACTATGTTAACTTTGGAGCATGTAATGCAAAGACTTGAAATTATTGAATATAAAGTTGCTACCGTTGAGTTAATTGAAAATTTAGATAAAAAGATCCACAATCAAATTACCCAATATGGGTCAAGGTAGGAGTAACTTTGAAAAATATTAAGGAGAAGGAACCCATAGTTAATGAGAGAATAAATCAAGATTCCACTAGAATCGATAAACTTGAGGGTATCATTACCAACTTGGGAACCGCTTTTTCTTCCGTAAAGAATACTCCAAGTCCTCCTACTAAAATTGCCAAGCTTATGTATTTTCCTAAAAATAAGTGTGAATCCTCTAGTAAGTAAACTGCGGATCTTAAATCTATAAGTATTCATCCCAATCTTTTTGCTATCATTAAGGAACCATTTGCTATGAATGAATTTTTCGATCTTGTGCCTAAAAGTTTGATAATTACTAGAAACAAAGAAATTTCTAAGGAAGGTAGATGTCTCATTGAAGAATTGCCTACCAAAGATGGCAATACCTAGATCTATCCTTGCTTTTATGCCTAGCTAGGGGCGTTAAACGATACCGCTTGTTGGGAGGCAACCCAATTTTATTTTTAGTTTATTTTTGCTTTTTGCTCCTGTTTAGGAATAAATCTTAGATCTAGCCTCTGGTTAAATGTGTTTTTATGTTTTAATTAGTGTTTGTGCCAAGTTAAACCTATAGGATCTTCTTGGATGATAGTTATTTGATCTTGCTGTAATTTCCAGAAACTTTCTGTTCACGAAAACAATTGTTAAAAGTCACCAGAACGTGATAAAATAGTGATTCCAATTTCTGCTGATCAATAAACAACTTTACTAGGTCGTCCTATTTTGTCTGATTTTTTGGAGTTCCAGAAGTTTGCGTTAGTTACTGATTACTACAGACTGTTCTGTTTTTGACAGATTCTGTTTTTCGTGTGTTGTTTGCTTATTTTGATGAATCTATGGCTAGTAAAATGGTTTATAAACCATAGAGAAGTTGGAATACCGTAGTTTTAACACCAATATAAATTAAGAATGAGTTCATTACAGTACCTTGAAGTGTTCTTTTGTTTTCTTTCGCTAACGGAGCTCACGAGATTTCTGTTGAGTTTTGTGTTGTGAAGTTTTCAAGTTTTGGGTAAAATCTTTTGATGGATTATGGAACAAGGAGTGGCAAGAGCCTAAGATTGGGGATTCCCATGGCACCCCCAATATAATCTAAGGACACCAAAAAGTCAAAGCTTGGGGATGCCCCGAAAGGCATCCCCTCTTTCGTCTACTTCCATCGGTAACTTTACTTGGAGCTAAATTTTTATTCACCACATGATATGTGTTTTGCTTGGAGCGTCTTGTATGATTTGAGTCTTTGCTTTCTACTTTACCACAATCATCCTTTCTGTACACACCTTTTGAGAGAGCCATACATGATTTGGAATTTGTTAGAATACTCTAGGTGCTTCACTTATATCTTTTGAGCTATATAGTTTTGCTCTAGTGCTTCACTTATATCTTTTAGAGCACGATGGTGGATTTATTTTATAGAAACTATTGATCTCTCATGCTTCACTTAGATTATTTTGAGAGTCTTAAATAGCATGGTAATTTGCTTAAAAATCTTAATATGCTTGGTGTCGGTGTCAAAACCGGCGGATCTCGGGTAGGGGGTCCCGAACTGTGCGTCTAGGCGGATGGTAACAGGAGACAAGGGACACGATGTTTTTACCTAGGTTCGGGCCCTCTTGATGGAGGTAATACCCTACTCCTGCTTGATTAATATTGATGATACGGGTAGTACAAGAGTAGATCTACCACGAGATCAGAGAGGCTAAACCCTAGAATCTAGCCTATGGTATGATTGTTGTTGGTCCTACGGACTAAAACCCTCCGGTTTATATAGACACCGGATAGGGTTAGGGTTACACAGAGTCGGTTACAATGGTAGGAGATCTACATATCCGTATCGCCAAGCTTGCCTTCCACGCCAAGGAAAGTCCCATCCGGACACTGGACGAAGTCTTCAATCTTGTATCTTCACAGTCGAGAGTCCGCCTAGCGGTGATAGTTCGGCTATCCGGACTACCCCTAATCCAGACTCCTCGGTAGCCCCGAACCAGGCTTCAATGGCGATGAGTCCGCGCGTTGATTGTCTTCGGCATTGCGAGGCGGGTTCTTCTCCAAATTCCATATACTTGTTGAATAGTGTCCGCTTCCGATAAATGCTGCGCTCCTTGGCTTCTCGCCCAATAATGGCCATCTTCCACGTGTTTGAATGAATGCGAAAAGCCGTGGTATTTTTACACTTACCCCCTAGCTGCGCAAATGAGCCGCCTATAAAGGGACGATGATCTAGATCTGAGTCACACCATCCCCATGAGCTTTCATCTGAGCGCCTCGACAAAGCCCATTCCATCATGGGCCGGTCGATGCGGCTCCTCCTCTCGCGCTCCCGGCCCTCGGCCAGAAATTGGGAGAGATGCTCAGTCCAGATAGCGAGCTAGTTATACTCCAAACCAAGGGATTTCTTCCCCCGGCCTTCATGGTTCCGGTTCGAGCTGGACTTGCCACCTACAAGGGCGGAAAGCAAGCGGAGAGTGTCCCCGATCCTTCTAAAGGAGAGCGGGTGTGCTTTGTCTCTTATCTAGTAAGAGGACTCAGATGTCCAATCCATCCATTTCTCCGGGGCTCTTGGAGTTCTACGGCCTCGATTGCACCACCACGCTTTGCCTCCATTTTGCACATCGCGGGCTTCGTGGCCCTGTGCGAACTGTTCTTGGGCATCGAGGTTCATTTTGCGATGTGGAAGAAATTATTCTACCTAGTACCCCGTTCTCATGAGGGGTCAATATATCAAGTGGGCGGAGCCGAACTATGACGCATCATCGGGACCGGATACTTATCCGGAATCCCAAAGAAGGCGTCCGAGGACTGGCCCTCAGAATGGTTTTACATGGAGGACGTCCCGCTGCCGGATCCTGTTTGGATCGGCCTTTCAGAGTTTAGCAACGCTCCTCTGAAGAAGCGCCTAAGCTGGCGCCCGCAGAGCCCCCAGAGGGAAAATGACCGGGACGTCCTTTACTTGATAAGCCGAATAAGATTACTGGCTCATGCCGGATTGACCATGATTGGAGTCATGGCAATCTGCATTATGAGGGGAGCGCAGCCGCTCCAATATAGGGGCCACCCCATGTGGGACTTCAACGGGGAGGACGATGCCACCTGCCATGGCCGCAAAGGGTCGGGATCGGTCACCGAACTGGTGAAGACCTTGTCCGCCATGTACAAAGGGGAAGAGGAGGATTTTCTCCGCGTCAATCCACTGAGCGGGCTTTCTTCGAATAATCATCGAAGTTGGGTAAGCAAATATCTTTGTGGCCTGTCCGATCCATGTTCCCGTGGTTAAACATCTCATTTCATGGTTTCTACACAGGAACTGCGTCGGGCCGTGGAGAAGATAGACAGCCCGCCCCCACAACCCGAGGATCCGGAACGGTCCCTTGATCCGGCCTCCGAAGAGTACCCGGATATAAAGGTGGAGCTGAACGACGGAGTGTTCCACCAACTTAGCATCGACAATACTTTGGTTGCCATTACGGCCGACTACCCCGGATTATTTCCGGCCTCCCAGGTAACCGTGATCAAGTCCGGATACCATGACCCACCGTGCTTTACCTCTAATCACCACGTATTTGATGGTGTTTCGCAGGGGTGCCTTGAGGCGGAGGCCGAGCCAGCGGCTAGCCAACAAGGCGACGGCCTCACAGTAAAAAAGAAGTGCGGTCCGGATCGAAACTCCGCCGCAACGGTATGGCGTGTCACCATATTCCCAGGATTGATTTCTGGAAGGCGTACTAACGCTGGTGCTCTTTTCAGGAAAAAGAGCGCTCGTCGGACTGAGTTCGGAGAGGTTGCCAATCGAACCTCCGCCTGCCAGGCTCCAAAGCCGGGTCCGGAAGCGGAGGCAAGCACGAGGCGTGCGTCGGATGCTCCTCCGACAGAGGATGCCGAAAGATTGTCCGCCACCAACTCCGAGGTGGAGAGCGCCATGAATCACAAAGGCCACGGACAGTTCTTCGTGGACGCATGTTTCTCCCAAGAGGCCTTGAATGCCTTCAATTCGGGAGATGCGCACCTGTGCCGCTCAAGATGGTCTAGCCAGAGCCACGGAGCAGTATGTAAAGGGCATCTGGTGAGGAAATTTGTGATTATATATGCCAAGAGTACCCGAGACTTAAAATAGTTAGAATAAATGATTTAAGGATCATTTGTTATGCAGGATCTTGCAAAGAAGAATACCCGACTGTCCCAGGAGCTTGAAGAATGCAAGGCCCAACTTGAGGCCGCACTAGCCGCTACAGGGGGAGCCACAGAGACCCCCTCTGGTAATATTGCTTCAAAAGATAAATAGTTTATGAAGTGTGGCGGCTGTGTAAATCTGACAATAATATTCCAGATGGCGCCGGACTAGATCCGAACAAACAACAGCTCCTGCGCCAGCTAAAGGCTGGCAAGAGCGTGCTTACGAGGGTGCGGCAGGAGAAAAATAACCTCCAAGATGCCAACACCCAACTGGGTGAGGAACTAAAGGATGTTCGTGCCCAGTTGTTTGACTCCATAAAGGAGAATCGACGGCTTCGTCGCGGCATTTTTAGTAAGTGCTTGAACGAACTTTGAAAGAGTTCAGCGAGGAAGGCGACTAACATAAACATGTATGTAGGTTTGCTCACAGGTCGTCCTGAGGAGGAGATGCCAGTTCTTGGTGATCTTCTTCCCGAACAGCGTCGGCTACCTTTAAACGAGTTCGGCGGTGATGAAAAGCGTCGCCTGTGCCTTGTGGCCATTTATCTCCCTTTCGAAGGCATTGGGGAGCTGGCGAGTGGCTTCAAGGAGCACGGCGGCGCTTCCGACTATGGAAGATATCGGCCTGCCGTCAAAGGCGCCAGTAGGCTGGGCCATGGTAAAGACGCGGTACCACGGTTGCTGACCCAAACCACATGGCCGAGGTCGGACCTGTGGGGCCTGATGGGAAGGAGATCCCTGTAAGATTAGTGTACGGACAAGTAGAATTGGCCGCCAAGTATTCACAGCAAGATTGTAAATTAGATAGCCTATTAGATGGCATTGAGGAGGAATATAATGAGTCGAGTTGACTATGTAATTGAATATGACATGGAAAATGTCTTCTAGACGGATTGTAGATCGTTTGTCATAGCAGACCTTTTCGCTTCGACCTCGGGACCCAATAGTCCGGAGTGTGTCCGAATACCCTCGCGGTTCTATAAGAACCGGGGCATGCATGGAGACAAAGGCGTAGGGGTCATTATTGCTATGTCGGACAAGTGCCCAACTAGTTATGTTATATTACATGGATAGTAAGAAACATCTTCACGGGAGAATAGTTCCGTTAAGGGTTCCTTTATTTGGGAGGCATGCCCTAAAGTGCATGTCCAAACTGCTAAGAAAGCGAGAAAATCATCTGGGGCAGATGGATAAATAGTTAAAATCATCTTTCAGTTCATCGACCGAATATTCCCTTGAGCGATAGCTTTGGCTTCACCTACCGAGGTACACATCCGCTGACCCGGCAAGAATAATCGCAGAGGTGCTCCCTTTACCACCTAGCCGAACAATCGGGAACGTAGGGGTAAGCACAAGAGCCAGTCAACCCAGCTTGGCCAAAACTTAAGTCATATCGATGCATATATTGGTGAGTAAAAGGTACATGCGGAAGTTTGACACATGTGTTGGGCATGAACCCGTAGAAATAAGCTTCTGTTAAAGAAGCCCCTAGGTATAATGAGCATGGACAACGCGTCAAATATGTGCGAACAAAGCGCAAACGAGGCTCTAAAGGCTTCAAGAAGAAGGAGGAGGAAGGAGAGAAATAAAAGACAACAAAAATAGAAAATGTGGATGGAGGAACGAGACGAACTTGGAGTCCGGCGCTTAGGCGTTGAATCTTCGTAGACGGGCTGCGTTCCATGGGTTCGGCTCGAGTCAGTTATCCGATGCGTTTCGCAGATGGTATGCTCCACCGGTCAGGACCTGGTCGATGATGAAGGGACCTTCCCATTTGGGCTTGAGTTTATCATTTTTCTTGTCCGGCAGGCATAGAACTAGTTCGCCAACGTTATAAGCTTTGGCCCGTACTTCCCTGCTTTGATATCTTCGAGCCTGCTGTTGATAAAATGCGGAACGAACTTTTGCCACGTCGCGCTCCTCCTCCAATGCGTCCATACTATCCTGCCGATCGAGCTCGGCTTCTCTTTCTTCATACATGCGCACGCGAGGTGAGTCATCAATTATGTCGCAAGGCAAGACTGCCTCTGCACCGTACACCTAAAAAATGGTGTGAATCCGGTAGTACGATTCGGCGTGGTCCGCAGCCCCCAGAGTACGGAGTCGAGCTCCTCAACCCAGTGCGTGTTATATTCCTTGAGGGACCGCACTAGTCTGGGTTTAATGCCGCTCATGATTAGACCGTTTGCTCGCTCGACTTCGCGGTTGGTTTGAGGGTGATAGACTGAGGCGTAATCGAGCTTGATTCCCATGTTTTTGCACCATAATTTGACCTCATCGGCCGTGAAGTTGGTGCCGTTATCAGTGATGATACTGTGGGGGACACCGTAACGGTGCACTACCCACGATATGAAGTCTATCACCGGTCCGGATTCGCCGCTTTTAACAGGCTTGGCCTCTATCCATTTGGTGAATTTATCCACCATGACCAATAGGTATTTTTGCTTGTGGGTTCCTCCCTTAAGGGGTCCAACCATGTCAAGCCCCCAGACCGTGAACGGCCAGGTGATGGGTATAGTTTTGAGGGCGGTGGGTGGCATGTGGCTTTGGTTAGCAAAAAGCTGGCAACCGACGCATTGTTGGACTAAATCATGCGCATCTGCCTGGCCGTCGGCCAATAAAATCCTGTACGGAAGGCCTTGCCTACGAGGGCCCGGGCTGCGGCGTGGTGCCCACCCAGTCTGGCATGAATTTCAGCCAGGAGGTTTCGCCCTTCCTCTTCGGAGATACACCTTTGAAGGACTCCTATTGTGCTTTTCTTATAGAGCTCTCCCCCGTGGACTTTATAGGCTTTGGATCACCGTACTATGCAGCGAGCCTCATTTTGGTCTTCGGGGAGTTCCTGCCTAGTTAGGTAGGCTAGGAATGGTTCCGTCCATGGGGCGATAACCGCCATTATTTCCTGAGCGGAGGGTATTATCTCGGTGGCAGAGCCTCCGATTGTGTCAGAGTGTTCGGTGTCAGGTAGTGTGGTTGGGTCCGGATTGTTATTTCCGGACTCCTTCCCATAATGCGGATGGCTTGAACAGCCGTTCGAGGGAAGATGTTGGGCGGGGCGGCATCGCGTTTTGCGCCGATGCGTGCTAATCGTCCGCCGCTGGTTGTTATCCGGGCTATATGATGAAATTGAGCCCTTGAACTGCGTCTTGACATTTTTAGGACCGCATTACGATGCGCTGCCATTTTGGTTCTTTGGCATCAAAGTCTCCATTTATTTGAGATATCGCGAGGTTCGAATCCCAGCGCACCTCTAGGCGTTTAATGCCCATGGAGGCGCCATCCGGAGGCCGTGCGGAAGGGCCTCGTATTGACTGCGTTGTTGGAGTCCGTATACATTATCTGAAGGACGTATTGGTACATGTCCCCGGCTGGGGACGTTAGGACGACCTTGACCCCAGACGGCCAACATTTTGGAGCCGCCAAAGTGCATGATCCAATTGAGTATCGCCGTACTCTTTAGGGAGTTAAACCGTTCCCATTCGCCACGAAGTAGGCCAAAACCTGCGACTTAATAGCTCGTCGTGGCTTATAGGTTATGTCGAATGGAAGGAGCTCTATGGCCCATTTAGCAATCCGGCCCGGTCGGCGTCGCGGTTGTTTATAATGTCGTTAAGAGGTACCGGAGGCTACCGTTATCGAACACTCTTGAAAGTAGTGTTGCAGCTTCCGGGATGCCATGAACACCGCGTATGCTATCTTTTGATAATGTGGGTATCGGGACTTGCATGGAGTTAGGACAGTGGACACATAGTAAACCGGTTTTTGAAGAGGGAACCGGTGTCCGTCCATTTCTCGTTCGATGACGAGCACCATGACAACTTGATGTGTTGCGGCGATATATAATAGCATTGGTTCGCATACGTTGCGCGGCCAGAGACCAGATTTGTTTCAATATGGCTTTTATTTCTTTGAGTCTGGTCATATGGAATCCGTCCACTCGAAGTGTTCGGTGCGCCGGAGGAGGCAGTAAAGGGGTAACGCCTTTTCTCCCAAACGGGAAATAAAGCGGCTTAGAGCCGCTATGCATCCAGTCAATTTTTGTATTTGTTTGAGATCTTTTGGAATATCCAATTGTGACGGAGCTCGGATCTTGGCTGGGTTTGCTTCAATTCCTCTACCGAACACAATCAAGCCCAGGAGCTTTCCGGCTGGAACGCCGAAGACGCATTTTTCCGGATTGAGCTTAATGTCATATTTTCGGAGATTGTCAAATGTGAGCCTCAAGTCGTCTACTAGAGTTTCGACATGCTTGGATTTGACGACCACGTCATCTACATATGCTTCCACTGTTTTGCCTATCTGGTTTGCGGACATATACGAATCATGCCCGATATGTTGCGCCGGCGTTTTGAGCCGAAGGGCATTGTGTTGAAGCGAATGGGCCGTATGGAGTGATGGATGATGTTTACGCTTGGTCTGCAGCTCCGCCATCTTGATTTGGTGGTAGCCGAGATGGCGTCAAGGAAGCACAATGAGTCCTGTCCTGTTGTAGCGTCGATAATTTGATCAATGCGAGGGAGGGGGAAGGGATCCTTTGGGCAAGCCTTATTAAGGTATTTGAAATCAACACATAGGCGCCAGGATTTATCCTTCTTTGGTACCATCACCAGGTTTGATAGCCAGTCCGGATGTTTTATATCTCTGATGAATCCGGCTTCCAGAAGTTTGGCTAGCTCCTCTCCCATGGCCTGTCTCTTGGGTTCGGAAAAGCGCCGAAGAGCCTGTTTGGTGGCTTGAATCCTTTTAGGATATTTAGGCTGTGCTCGGCCACCGACGTGGGATTCTGGCATGTCGAAGGGTGCGAGCAAAAATGTCGATTTTCTCGTAGAAATTCTCGTAGTGCAGCGTCTACATCGGGGTTTATTTGTGCCCCAATGGAGGCCGTCTTTGCAGGGTCCGTTGGGTGGACTTGGATTTTGGCTATTTCATCCGCTGGTTTAAAAGAGGTGGACTTGGATCTTTTATCAAGTATCACATCGTCCCTGTTCACCGTGGAGCGCATCACAGTGAGTTCCTCGGCCGCTAGGGCTTCAGATAGTGCCTCGAGGGCTAGTGATGTCTTGTTTTTGGCGCGGAGTGCTATGTTCGGATCACTAGTGAGAGTGATGATTCCGTTAGGTCCGGGCATTTTAAGCTTCATGTACCCATAATGGGGTATAGCTTGAAAAATTCTGAATGCCTCTCGCCCTAATAAAGCGTGATATCCGCTGCTGAACGGGGCCACTTGAAATGTGACCTCCTCGGACCTGTAACTGTCCGGCGAACCGAACACTACGTCCAGTGTGATTTTTCCTCTGCAGCATGCTTCCCGGCTAGGGATTATTCCTTTAAAGGTTGTGCTGCTTCGCTCAATGCGGTTCCAGTCTATCTCCATTTTTCGGAGGGTTTCCTCGTAGATGAGGTTTAGTCCGCTGCCGCCATCCATGAGTACCTTAGTAAGGCGAAAGCAGTCCACTATTGGACTGAGGACCAATGCGGCAGGTGCGCGGGCTGTTCGAATTTGGGTTAAATCCTTGGCATTAAAGGTAATAGCCGTGTCCTCCATGGATTTATTGTTTGCTACTTGGTAGACTTCGGCAAGGTTGCGGAGTGTTCGTTTCGCATATTATTTGATGCAAAAGTCTCAAGACTGTTAATACCGTCTTGGTGTTGCTTTGGGCTAGGATTACGAAGCTAGAAGCTCTTCGCCACTTTTGGCCACTGTAGTAGTATCCAACATGCTCGAAGGCTATGAGTTGGAGTGGCGCCCTACGTGCTATGAATTTTGCGAGGTCCGTTTAGCCAACCCTCCGGTCTTGATTCCGTACCCTTTAGGGGGTTTTTGTTTTTTGATGTTTAACCTAGGTGCTTGGTGATGATGCACCCTTTTATTTCGGACTAGGGATGTATTCGGGGCCGGATTATCCCAAAATTTACTTTCGGTTTTCCAAGCAATCTCCATCGCACAGTACTTTTGTACTATGGTCACCAAGTCAGCAAAGCATGTAATTTCGCGGCGACTTATGGCGTTTAGGATTCCCTTGTCCGTGCAATTATTGCAAAAAAGTGAGATTGCGTCCTCCTCTCGGCAGTCCTTTATCCTGTCCATAACCGGGAGGAATCGCCCGATAATGATGTCTTTGTTTCATTGGGCTCTTGCGAATTCGGGATAGATCGCTAATGTTTGGGTGGGCGGTGGAACTAGATCCTAACCCCGTCCAAATTAAGACTCAGGGGCCGAGAAGTTTACGAACTTGGAAGTTTGGATTTTTGAATGCTATCCATTGAATCCAACCCGCCTGACTTTAAGTCCAGGGCTTGATCGACATCCGTCCCTCTGCGGGAATCCGGCATGGAGGGATCGGGAATCCGGACGTAGCTAGTCCTTAAGATAGAAGAAGAATCGCCGTATTGCTCCTCTATTGTCACAGCCCTAGAATTGGTTGTAATTAGTGGCATTGCATCCATGCATCATGTTTAATTGTCATGAAATTTGAAATGGGGATGACAAACCCTAGCACTAAATGAAATGCATTTAAGATCAAAATAAAAATATTTTCAATGAACCAAGAATTCCCTTTAGAAAAATTCATTATTTTTGATGAAGGTGAAAACCTCTGCCAAAAACAATGCACTTATTTTTTAGGCCACTCTGGATTTTTAAATTAACTCATATTGTATTTGAATTGGGGCCTTTAAATGCTATATATATTTTAGATGCTCCAAAAATGTTGGAAATTGTTAAGGGTCCCTGAAATAATTGAAAGCACCCATAAGCTTCTGTGATTTTATGAAATGGTTTGTTATTAAAACTAAAACAAAACAAATTACAGAAAATTGAAAGCAGAAAGAAAATGCAATTAGGAAAGGACTAACTTTGGCGCTCACCGAGGCCCACTTACAGTGGCCTAGCAGAATCGGCCCACCCACCAGGGGCGACTTGGTCTTCTTCCACCTCTGCCAGTAGGCAGAGGCGTGTCAACACACGCGCGATCACCGTGGCCTCCTCCCTGCCTGCCTCACGCCCTCAAGGCCCTTCCAGCGCCACGGAGACGGCCACGCACCCCCCCTGGACCGCTCTCTCTCCCTCCCGAACGCTCTCCCCCTCCTCTGCTCTCTCCTTGCACGCGCCCGAGCGGAGCTCGTCGTCGCCGACACCGTTTTGCACAACCACCGTGCTCCCCTCGCCTCGCCGACGCGCCAAGACGCTCCGCCTCGACCCCGTCTTCCTCCCCACCGAGACACGCCCTGCCGAACGCTCGACGCCATCTTCGTCCTCTGCACCGACGGCCGCCGTTGCTCGATTCACCGGCCACAGAGCGTCCCCGGCCTCGCCCTCGCGCTCGTTGGACTCACGGTGAGCCGCTGGACCGTTCCCCTCTTCTTCCCATGCCGTTTGGCCGCTCTAGCCATTGTTTCCGCCGGCCCCGAGAGCTCACCGCCGCCCAGTCATGTCGCCGCCATGGCCACCCTCACCTATAGCCGCAACCGAGCGCTTCACCGCACTCACCGTGTCCCCAGGAGCCCGCAGCACCCCTCGGCACCTCCTGCCGTGCCTCCTAGCGACGACCCCGAGTTCGTCCGAGCTACGGCAGCCGCCAACATCGTCGTCGGCCACTTTTCCGGCCACCCTAGCACCTACCACCGCCACCACTAGATGCGCGCCACTGCGTGCGTTCGAACGCAACAAACCACGGCCGAAACGATGCCATGTGGCTCGTTTCCGAGCCCTCCGCCGCGTCTGGACTTGCCGGCGGCTAAACGCCGGCGACTGCTGACCCGTTGACCGGCGTGGGTTGACCCCACTGCCCGGTTTGACTTCCCCCTCTCTCTCACTGACTTGCGGGCCCCGCCCGACTAATTACTCTAGTTAGCACTAGCTGACTAGTTGGGTTAGTTACTACAGTCACTGACTAGTGGGCCCTGCCCAGTTAGTTAGGGCTAACTAACTTAGTTAGTTGACCGGTTAGTTTGACCTGGGCCGCCGTTGACCTGCTGACGTCACTAATACGTCATCTTGTGCCGATGATGTTTGTTTCTGGGATTTTAATAAATCAGAAATGATTTATTAATTTCAGAAAATACCCCAAACTTCTAAAATTCATAGAAATTCAACCGTAACTCCAAATTAAATAATTTATATATGAAAAATGATCAGAAAAATATGAAGAATCTGTTTATGCCATGATCATGCATGTTTGAACAAGTTAACCTCACTAAATAGGACAAATGATGATTAGGGCAATTTATGAAATAACATTTGGAGTTGGAATTTGTTCTTGTTTGAGTTCCACTTCAATTAACTTGGCTAGATATTGCATTAGGTGAATTCAGTACCTTAACATGACATGTCATTCATGTGAATGTGCATTGCATTGATTGTATTCTTTCTCGAGTTGCGGTGTTTGTCCCTCTCGGTGAGCGGACGTTAGGCGATTGTTCGATGACACCGATGAAGAACTATATTATCTTCGAGAAGTGCCGGGCAAGCAAAACCCCTTGTTCATTCCGATACAATCCCACTCTCTCGCTCCTGCTCTCTTTTACCGCATTAGGACAACAACGATTCATACATTACTTGCTGCGGTAGTTGAACCCCTTTATCCTCTGCATGACCTGTCATTCCACAAGAATTAGATGAAACCCACTAGCATGAGTAGGAGTTGTTTGAGCCTGATGTGCCTACTCATTCGTGCTTGTTTGTCATGCCCGCTATTGCTTAGAGTTGTGTCGGTCCGATTCATCGGAATGAATTGGAAAGTGGTGAACATGTCCCTCTTGTGTTGTGAGCTAAGTGTGTGAACACGATTTGGTAAAGGTAGCGGTGAGAGGCCATGTAGGAGCACATGGTGGGTTGTCTCATTGCAGCCGTCCTCGAGAACCGAGTTACGTGTTTGTGATCCATGAACAGTTACTACCACACATTGGGTTAGGTAACTTTCGACCCCTCTCGACTTATTAATCAACTTGATCTCTGTCCGGGAGTTGCAACTAGTTTACGGTGTTTGTAGGTAGTGTTAGTAGTCTACCAAGTGGCACCCCTGCAGGTGGGCTTGGGACAGACTAGGCATGATGTACGGTGTACCAAGTGGCACCCGGTTGGTGGGCTTGGGAACCCTGCTCACATCGTTTGGGGGTCGTGAAAGCGACACCTCGGCGGATCTCCTTGCGGATGGAACCCGAATAGGCGATAAACACAGACGAGAGACTTGTGTGGTTAGTCGGTCGTGGCCGACTCCTCGCCCGGCTTCCGCTTGAAGGTTGCCGAGGTACATGACGATGTCTGAGGCGATAAGTGGCGAGAGCGTGTATGAAGAAGTACACCCCTGCAGGGTTATCATTATCTATTCGAATAGCCCGATTCCTCGGATATGGAAACTTGGACCCCTTGCATAGTTCATAGACAAGTGAAAGTGGATACTCTAAAACTCGCAAGATAAGCATGAGTGCTATGGATGGCGTCCTCGTAGGGAGACGGGAGCGGATCCATAGTGGTGTATTGATATGGTGAATATGTGGACTCGTGTGCGCCACCTCAAAAGAGTTACTTGCAGTCGTAGTTCATGATAGCCACCGAGTCAAAGCTGGCTTGCTGCAGTCAAACTCCACCATACCCCTTTGTTGATAATGATGCATATGTAGTTAGTTCTGATGTAAGTCTTGCTGAGTACGTTTGTACTCACGTTTGCTTATTTTATGTTTTGTAGAGAGACGTCAGTCTCGCTAGTAGTTCCACGTGGACTTCGACGTTTAGCTTGTTACCTCAGCTACGATCTTGTGCCCTCGGCAGGATCTGGTAGATAGTCAGGCTTCTCAGCCTTTTTCATTTGTACTCAGACATGTTTAGCTTCCGCTTGTGCTTTGACTTATATGCTCTGAGTGTTGGGTCATGAGACCCATGTTTGTAATATCTCGCTCCTCGGAGCCTAATGAATAAATATTTGAGTCGTAGAGTTATGTTGTGATGCCATGTTGTATTTACACATATTGAGCATATTGTGTGTATGTTTGAAATGCTTGGTATGTGTGGGATCCGACAATCTAGTTGTTTATCCTTGGCAGCCTCTCATATGGGGAAATGTAGTCTAGTGCTTCTGAGCGATAGTAGTCACTTCTGACCGGTTCACCGGAGTCCTCGCTAGCCCAAAGCACTACTGCTTTGGACACTTGATTGGCCGGCATGTGTTTCACTTCGTTCCTATATACCGTCCCTTCGGGAAATGTCACGCTGGTGACATCCGAGTCTGCCTAACCTGCTACAGCCGGGTTACGGAGTCCTGTTAGCCGGTGCTACAGCCGGATTCATACGTTGATGACCGACATGCTCGATGTGATTCATGTATGCTGTTCCCATAGGTTAGTGCCGCTTTGGGTTCACGACTAGCCATGTCGGCCCGGTTCTCTGTCATATGGATACTAGCGACACCATCATATACGTGAGACAAAAAGGCTAAAGCGGTCCCGGGCCATGGTAAGGCGACACCGTGGGAATACCGTGCGTGAGGCCGCAAAAGTGATATGAGGTGTTACCGGCTAGATCGATGTGACTTGGAATCGGGTCCCGACAGCTTTGGTATCGAGCACGACTGCTGTAGGGATTACCAAGCCAAACTGGTCGAAGTTGTGTCTAGAAATGCTTTAGTTTATAAGGGAATTGATTGTGGAAGGGAACGTAAGGCTCTTTTTACTCTTACACCTCATGGCCTTCTGATCTGAGTCAACCTCTTCTCTTCTGCGGGGTTTAAGAACTAGGCTTCTCATCTATCTATCAGGATGACGTGTTACTAATCCATAGACCTTTAAGATTGTTGGTTTTAAGCCCCAGTTCAGTTCCTACTATTTCTGTATGATAACTGTTGATCTCGGAACCTTGATATTGTGATGTTGAGTGGTTATGCCACCATTTTGCATGATGTCTCAAATCTTTTTGAGCATTTACAGCCGTTATGCTGTCCGAGTCATCCCAGGTTTCTAAAACACTATGAAGCATTTGCAAAATTCCTTCCTCTCATTTTGATGTCCCTTTGGTCAGAATAAGCACACTAACCGGTGCATTGAGGTAATTTATTGCCTTGACATATATGTTGGAACTATTATTATGACCCTAGGTGTTTAGGGAGTCACATAGTAATCTAGCAACGTTTTGTGTTCACCGTGTGATGATTCTGGCCATCATTTTCGAAAGCATCCCGTGATGCCATTTAGTAGTAGGTATTCTACTCCTGGGTTTCTGAACCCGAGATTCACCCTACTTACTTCATGTTGATAGTAATTGCTAGCTTCCTTAGGTTATTAGTAACCTTTGCATTAGTCCTCGAGGTCCGTGGTATTTCTTTCTTTGAATACCATGAACCAATAAGGCGTAAGTCTTTGAATTAAAAGATCACAACCAGGGCGCTCTTGAGGGTACTCCATTCTATATTGTGACTCTGCCGGTTCTACCTTCTACGCATGGATTATCCGGAAGAAATGTTGAGCTTTGCTCGACATACTAATCTGTGCATCCACAACTCAGAAAATTATATGTTCCTTTGGGTTGTTCTCTTTAGTTGTATCCCGACCCCCCGTCTATCAATTGATAGTCAAGGGTATGTGTGCGATCATGTTTATCGATGCCTATTATTCTTGTGGTCCGTTAAGCCATTCTATTCCAGAATGACTAGGAGAAACAAACTCCAGTACCTCATCCATATCGAGGATTGGGTCAAAGCAGTTGTTATCCGCAGATCAAATGCAATCAAGCTTTTGAGTCTGTTTCTATCCTGAAGTGTTACCCACTTTATGTCGAACGCGTCATGAGAATTGCACCTTCTCCTATGAATTCTTGATGCAGTGATACTCTCGCCATCATCGTTCATTCCTCGGTCCCGTGTTGTTGCAACCGGAATACCGACAAATGAATTGTGATGTGTGAAATCAATACTCCTAGCAACCTCGTTGCTTGGTAGTAAATGGACAATAATTTCATTCTTAGCGTGTTGGTTATTGAATCATCATCCTAAGATTGATCGTGCTACCTAGTCCATTTTTCCGGTGCCCCTTCGATCAATGAGTTAGGATTGTGTCAATCCCCTACTCTTCTGATCATATCGTCTTGCCCTGAAAAGCAAGATTGTTCTCGAGCCTAGTAATATATCGATGGTTCGTGACTCTCCAAATATCTTCTTGGAAGTGTTACCGGGTTGTTTCCTGACTGTTATGTTGAGCTCGTGATCAAGTCGGTTTCTTGTAAACCACTCCTTCTCCAAGAATCTGTGTTGGATATCCCTGAGCTAGTTGTTTAAGATAGACAAAAACTTGGAGAGTTGGAAGATAAAAGCTTGCCTAAATTAGATTCGTTCCAAAGGGATATTCTTACGTAGTGTGTGTTGAAGAAAGATGGTATCTTCATCAATTGGTCCACTGTGATCGATTCTTTGGACCTATTGTCTTATCAATCCTTTGATTTGAGTGTGGGCTATCGTCAAATCAAATCAAATTACCAACGATGTTCGTAATGTTGTCTTACTCGTGGTTGATCCCTCGAGCATACACCATTACATCTTTTGGTCTGACCAATGCTATCACCGTGTTCACATGATGGTGGAAGTCCAGTGATATGGAAATTCCGATGAGTTGTTGTTGAGCCCATCAGCAGCATTTTGTCTCCCCCATGATTCATGTTGAGCATCAACCTAGTGTTGGAAACTTTGTAAGCATTGCCTTCGTGTTCCGCTCATGAGGTATATGTTTTGGTGAAAGAAGTGACTTTCTCCAAGTTCACGTGCATTAGGTGTAAGTTGCCGCCATGAAATCGAGAAAGTCAATGTTGTTTCCTCTGGAATCATCCCAAGTCAGCCATGCACGTGCAAAGTATTCTGTGGTATGTTAGACTGATCATCTTCGTTCCATACGAATTCCTAGCACACAAGCCACTAATTGATTTGTTCAAGGAAAAGGAGTTGTTGTGTAAATCCTAGGTCATGCACAAGACTTCGTTACCCTAGATGATGGTTCCCAACCAGAACTCGGTGGTGTTTTATTGTAAGACTACTATGTGGTCATGCTTCTCTTGGACAACGTGTTGACATGTATGTAGCAGAACCAGCTCATGTTTTGGAGCTTGCTATCGTAGTTCATTTCCCGAGAATCTCGCAACGTCATCTCGTCGATTTGTGTTGCAAACTTTCATTTCTCTTTCTAGACTTGATGAGTCTGGAATGTCCTGACACCAACCAGATCTGAATCTCAGGCAGATATAATAGTTGGGTCATTCCCAGTATTTGGATTTTGTTCCCAGCTCGCACCCGTCATTGTGTCAGTCTGCCATAGGTCCCATCCATTTTCGATGATAAGCAAAATCATCCATTGCGTTGTCTTCAACAAGGTAGTCCACATCATCCATTCTAGTCCGAGTATGTCATTCTTTCAAACTCTTTCAAATGATCGATTGTGATTGCCTAAGGCTGGTATAAAGAGTCTCAATGATCTCTATATCAAAAGTAATTCTTTTTGCCCTAAGGTCTCCCGTTATGAAATCATGGCAATCATCTCCTTGTTACTTTGAAACCATGCACCATTTTACTTAAGCGTGGAATGGTTGCCTACCAATTTGAACCTTCGTCATCCATTTCTTTACCATCATTCCTAATGTGTGTTTGGTGTCTCAACTCAAGAGTTGTTCTTACGTCTCTCCATGAATTGATCTTGAGTTGCTCGATCTTCAAGAAGATTAAATCATGTAGGGTTTCCCCCTCTTTCTGTTGTCGTGTCGAGTGAAGATCTCGGAAGCAAAGACGTCAAGACCAAGATGATGGAATGAATCAACATCTTCGAGAAGGGCAAATGGATCATGAAGATTGTGATAGTTTTGTGACTCCCCTTTTCCTCTTACCTCACGTCTTGAATCTCGGGGCGAGATTCTTGTTTAGTGGGGGTGAGTTGTCACAGCCCCAGAATTGGTTGTAATTAGTGGCATTGCATCCATGCATCATGTTTAATTGTCATGAAATTTGAAATGGGGATGACAAACCCTAGCACTAAATGAAATGCATTTAGGATCAAAATAAAAATATTTTCAATGAACCCAGAATGCCCTTTAGAAAAATTCATTATTTTTGATGAAGGTGAAAACCTCTGCCAAAAACAATGCACTTATTTTTTAGGCCACTCTGGATTTTTAAATTAACTCATATTGTATTTGAATTGGGGCCTTTAAATGCTATATATATTTTAGATGCTCCAAAAATGTTGGAAATTGTTAAGGGTCCTGAAATAATTGAGAAAGCACCCATAACTGTTCCTGTGATTTTATGAAATGGTTTGGTATTAAAACTAAATCAAAACAAATTACTGAGAAAATAGAAAACAGAAAAGAAAATGCAATTAGGAAAGGACTAACTGGCGCTCACCTTGAGACCCACTTACACAGTGGCCTAGCAGAATGGCCCACCCACGAGGGTGAATTGGTCTTCTTCCACCTCTGCCAAGAGGCGAGGCGTGTCGACACGCCACGATCGCCGTGGCCTCCTCCCTGCCTGCCTCACGCCCTCGAGGCCCTTCCAGCGCCACGGAGACGGACACGCACCCCCCCTGGACTGCTCTTTCTCCCTCCCGAACGCTCTCCCCCTCCTCTGCTCTCTCCCTGCACGCGCCCGAGCGGAGCTCGTCGTCGCCGATGCCGTTTGCCACAACCACCGTGCTCCCCTCGCATCGCCGACGCACCAAGACGCTCCGCCTCGACCCCCTCTTCCTCCCCACCGAGACACGCCCTGCCGAAAGCCCTACAACGACGTCCTCGACGCCATCTTTGTCCTCTGCACCGACGACCGCCGTTGCTTGATTCACCGGCCATAGAGCGTCCCCGGCCTCGCCCTCGCGCTCGTTGGACTCACGGTGAGCCGCTGGACCGTTCCCTTCTTCTTCCCATGCTGTTTGGCCGCTCTAGCCGTTGTTTCCGCCGGCCCCGAGAGCTCACCGCCGCCCAGTCATGTCGCCGCCATGGCCACCCTCACCTATAGCCGCAACCAGCGCTTCACCGCACTCACCGTGTCCCCAGGAGCCCGCAACACCCCTCCGCACCTCCTGCTGTGCCTCCTAGCGACGACCCCGAGTTCGTCCGAGCTCCGGTAGCCGCCAACGTCGTCGCCTGCCACTTTTCCGGCCACCCCAGCACCTACCACCGCCACCACTAGATGCGCGCCACTGCCCGCGTTCGAACGCAACAAACCACGGCCGAAACGATGCCATGTGGCTCGTTTAGGAAACCCTCCGCTGCGTCTGGACTTGCCGGCTAACGCCGGGCGATCGGCTGACCCGTTGACCGGCATGGGTTGACCTTTGCCGGTTTGACTTCCCTCTCTCTCAGCGACTTGCGGGCCCCGCCTGACTAATTACTCTAGTTAGCACTAGGTGACTAGTTGGGTTAGTTACTACTGATCCAGCGACTAGTGGGCCACCCGATTAGTTAGGGCTAACTAACTTAGTTAGTTGACCGGTTAGTTTGACCTGGGCCGCCGTTGACCTGCTGACGTCACTAATACGTCATGCTGACGCAGTGTTTGTTTCTGGGATTTTAATAAATCAGAAATGATTTATTAATTTCAGAAAATACCCCAAACTTCTAAAATTCATAGAAATTCAACCGTAACTCCAAATTAAATAATTTATATATGAAAAATGATCAGAAAAATATGAAGAATCTGTTTATGCCATGATTATGCATGTTTGAACAAGTTAACCTCACTGAATAGGACAAATGATGATTAGGGCAATTTATGAAATAACATTTGGAGTTGGAATTTGTTCTTGTTTGAGTTCCACTTCAATTAACTTGGCTAGATATTGCATTAGGTGAATTCAGTACCTTAACATGACATGTCATTCATGTGAATGTGCATTGCATTGATTGTGTTCTTTATCAGTTGCCGGTGTTTGTCCCCTCTCAGTAGACGACGTTCTGACGATTGTTCGATGACACCGATGAAGAACTATATTATCTTCAGAAGTGCCGTGCAAGCAAAACCCCTTGTTCATTCCGATACAATCCCACTCTCTCGCTTACGCTCTCTTTTACTGCATTAGGACAACAACGATTCATATGTTACTTGCTGCGGTAGTTGAACCCCTTTATCCTCTGCATGACTGTCATTCCACAAGAATTAGATGAAACCCACTAGCATGAGTAGGAGTTGTTTGAGCCCTGATGTGCCTACTCATTCATGCTTGTTTGTCATGCTGCTATTGCTTAGAGTTGTGTCGGTCCGATTCATCGGGAATGAATTGGAAAGTGGTGAACATGTCCCTACGTGTGTGAGCTAAGTGTGTGAACACGATTTGGTAAAGGTAGCGGTGAGAGGCCATGTAGGAGTACATGGTGGGTTGTCTCATTGCAGCTGTCCTCGAGGAACTGAGTTACGTGTTTGTGATCCATGAGCGATTCTGACCACACATTGGGTCCGGTAACTCGACCCCTCTCGACTTATTAATCAACTTGATCTCTGTCCGGGAGTTGCAACTAGTTTACGGTGTTTGTAGGTAGTGTTAGTAGTCTACCAAGTGGCACCCGATGCATGTGGGCTTGGGACGGACTAGGCCTGATGTACGGTGTACCAAGTGGCACCGGTTGGTGGGCTTGGGAACCCTGCTCACATCGTTTGGGGCCGTGGCGACACCCGGCGGATCTCCTTGCGGATGGAACCCGAATAGGCGATAAACACGGACGAGAGACTTGTGTGGTTAGTCGGTCGTGGCCGACTCCCTCGCCCGGCTTCCGCTTGAAGGTTGCCGAGGTACATGACGTGTCTGAGGCGATAAGTGGCGAGGCGTGTGTGAAGAAGTACCCTGCAGGGTTATCATTATCTATTGAATAGCGGATTCCTCGGATATGGAAACTTGGACCCCTTGCATAGTTCATAGACAAGTGAAAGTGGATACTCTAAAACTTCGCAAGATAGCGTGAGTGCTATGGATGGCGTCCTCGTGAGGGAGGCGGGAGCGCATCCATAGTGGTGTATTGAAATGGTGAATATGTGGACTCGTGTGCGCCACCTCAAAAGAGTTACTTACAGTCGTAGTTCAGGTTAGCCACTGAGTCAAAGCTGGCTTGCTGCAGTCAAACTCCACCATCCCCTTTGTTGATAATGATGCATATGTAGTTAGTTCTGATGTAAGTCTTCTTTGAGTACGTTTGTACTCACGTTTGCTTATTTTATGTTTTTGTAGAGAGGCGTCGGTCTCGCTAGTAGTTCCACGTGGACTTCGATGTTTAGCTTGTTACCTCAGCTACGATCTTGTGCCCTCGGCGAGATCTCGGTAGATAGTCGGGCTTCTCAGCCTTTTTCATTTGTAGATGTACGTACTTTCGAGACATGTTAAGCTTCCGCTTGTGCTTTGACTTGTATGTTTCGAGTGTTGGGTCATGAGACCCATGTTTGTAATATCTCGCTCCTCGAGCCTAATGAATAAATATTTGAGTCAGAGAGTTATGTTGTGATGCCATGTTGTATTTACACATATTGAGCATATTGTGTGTATGTTTGAAATGCTTGGTATGTGTGGGATCCGACAATCTAGTTGTTTATCCTTGGCAGCCTCTCATATGGGGAAATGTAGTCTAGTGCTTCTGGGCGATAGTAGTCCGCTTCTGACCCGGTTCACGGAGTCCTGCTAGCCCGGCACTACTTGCTTTGGACACTTGACTGGCGGCATGTGTTTCACTTCGTTCCTATATACATCCCTTGAAATGTCACGCTTGGTGACATCCGAGTCTGCCTTAGCCTGCTACAGCCGGGTTGCGGAGTCCTGTTAGCCAGTGCTACAGCCGGATTCATACGTTGATGACCGACATGCTCGATGTGATTCATGTATGCCTGTTCCCATAGGTTAGTGCCGCTTTGGGTTCCACGACTAGCCATGTCGGCCCGGGTTCTCTGTCATATGGATGCTAGCGACACCATCATATCGTGAGCCAAAAGGCGCAAACAGTCCGGGCCATGGTAAGGCGACACCGTGGGAATACCGTGCGTGAGGCCGCAAAAGTGATATGAGGTGTTACCGGCTAGATCGATGTGACTTGGAATCGGGGTCTGACATCAATCACGGCAACATGATGGGTAGCACAGGGAGAGTTGATCTCTCTCGGATCGGTTTTAGGCCCGATTTGAGTCGTAGTCTGTGGCGACTCCTGATGCGGCGCGATCAAAGAGCTTCGTTCTGGAGGAGAGCTTGACCGGATCTAACTGCTCGGCAAGTTCCGAGTTAACATGAAGATTGGTTTTGATGACTCGAGAAGTCATCGTCGGCGCGGTGGCCGAACTGGCGGTCATAAGAAAACCACCTAGCCGAAGAGTCTGACTAGTGGCCACGGCTCCTTTGGCGATAGTATCGTCTTTAACGACGGGATGAGGCATCCTTCCTGACGGCAACGGCACAGAGGAACTCTCAATGAAAGCACCAATGTCGGTGTCAAAACCGGCGGATCTCGGGTAGGGGGTCCCGAACTGTGCGTCTAGGCGGATGGTAACAGGAGACAAGGGACACGACGTTTTTACCTAGGTTCGGGCCCTCTCGATGGAGGTAATACCCTACTCCTGCTTGATTAATATTGAGGATACGGGTAGTACAAGAGTAGATCTACCACGAGATCAGAGAGGCTAAACCGTAGAAGCTAGCCTATGGTATGATTGTTGTTCGTCCTATGGACTAAAACCCTCCGGTTTATATAGACACCAGATAGGGTTAGGGTTACACAGAGTCGGTTACAATTGTAGGAGATCTACATATCCGTATCGCCAAGCTTGCCTTCCACGCCAAGGAAAGTCCCATCCGGACACGGGACGAAGTCTTCAATCTTGTATCTTCATAGTCCAGGAGTCCGGCCAACGGTGATAGTTCGGCTATCCGGGCACCCCCTAATCCAGGACTCCCTCACTTGGTATTCAAGATTTGTAAAACTTTCTTTTGAGTGCATTGAATACTAAGAAAAGTTTGATGCTTGATAATTGTTTTGAGATATGAAGATGGTGATATTAGAGTCATGCTAGTTGAGTAGTTGTGAATTTGAGAAATACTTGTGTTAAAGTTTGTGACTCTCGTAGCATTCATGTATGGGGAACCGTTATGTGATGAAGTCGGAGCATGATTTATTTATTGATTGTCTTCCTTATGAGTGGCGGTCAGGGACGAGCAATGGTCTTTTCCTACCAATCTATCCCCCTAGGAGCATCTTGGCGTAATACTTTGCTTTGATAACTTGTAGACTTTTGCAATAAGTATATGAGTTCTTCATGACTAATGTTGAGTTCATGGATTATACGCACTTTTCTTCCTTCCACCATTGCTAGCCTCTCTAATACCGCGCACTTTTCGCCGGTATCATACACCCACCATATACCTTCCTCAAAACAGCTACCATACCTACTTATCATGGCATTTCCATAGCCATTCCGAGATATATTTCCATGCAACTCTCCACCGTTCCGTTTATTATGACACGCTCCATCATTGTCATATTGCTAGCATGATCATGTAGTTGACATTGTATTTGTGGCAAAGCCACCGTTCATAATTCTTTCATACATGTCAGTCTTGATTCATTGCATATCCGGGTACACCGCTGGAGGCATTCATATAGAGTCATATTTTGTTCTAAATATCGAGTTGTAATTATTGAGTTGTAAGAAAATAAAAGTGTGATGATCTTCATTTTTAGAGCATTGTCCCAAGTGAGTAAAAGGATGATGGAGACTATGATTCCCCCACAAGTCGTGATGAGACTCCGGACGAAAAAAAGAGGCCATAAAAGAAGAAAAAGGACCAAATAAAAAATGAGAGAAAAAGAGAGAAGGGACAATGTTACTATCCTTTTACCACACTTGTGCTTCAAAGTAGCACCATGATCTTCATGATAGAGAGTCTCTCATTTTTTCACTTTCAAATACTAGTGGGAATTTTTCATTATAGAACTTGGCTTGTATATTCCAATGATGGGCTTCCTCAAAATGCCCAAGGTCTTCGTGAGCAAGCGAGTTGGATGCACACCCACTTAGTTTCTTTTGTTGAGCTTTCATATACTTATAGCTCTAGTGCATCCGTTTCATGGCAATCCCTACTCACTCACATTGATATCTATTGATGGGCATATCCATAGCCCATTGATACGCCTAGTTGATGTGATACTATCTTCTCCCTTTGTCTCCTCCACAACCACCATTCTATTCCACATATAGTGCTATATCCATGGCTCACGCTCATGTATTGCGTGAAGATTGAAGAAGTTTTGAAAATGTCAAAAGTATGAAACAATTGCTTGGCTTGTCATCGGTGTTGTGCATGATTTAAATACTTTGTGTGCTGAAGATAGAGCATAACCAGACTATATGATTTTGTAGGGATAACTTTCTTTGGACATGTTATTTTGAGAAGACATGATTGCTTTGTTAGTATGCTTGAAGTATTATTATTTTTATGTCAAAATGAACTTTTGTCTTGAACCTTTCGGATCTGAATATTCATACCACAATTAAGAAGAATTACATTGAAATTATGCCAAGTAGCACTCCGCATCAAAAATTCTGTTTTTATCATTTACCTACTCGAGGACGAGCAAGAATTAAGCTTGGGGATGCTTGATACGTCTCTAACGTATCTATAATTTTTGACTGCCCCATGCTATATTATCTACTGTTTTGGACATTATTGGGCTTTATTTTCCACTTTTATATTATTTTTGGGACTAACCTATTAACGAAGGCCCAGCCCGTAATTGTTGTTTTTGCCTATTTCAGAGTTTCAAGAAAGCGGAATATCAAGCAGAGTCCAAACGGAATGAAACCTTCGGGAACGTGATTTTCTCACCGAATATGACCCAGGAGACTTGGACCCTACGCCAAGGAAGCTTCGAGGTGGGCACGAGGTAGGGGGCGCGCCTCCACCCTCGTGGGCCCCACCTTGCTCCACCGACGTACGTCTTCCTCCTATATATACCTATGTACCCCCAAACGATCAGATACGGAGCCAAAAACCTAATTCCACCGCCGCAACCTTCTGTACCCACGAGATCCCATCTTGGGGCCTGTTCCGGAGCTCCGCCGGAGGGCGCATCGATCACGGAGGGCTTCTACATCATCACCATAGCCTCTCTGATGAAGTGTGAGTAGTTTACCTCACACCTTTTCGGGTCCATAGTTAGTAGCTAGATGGCTTCTTCTCTCTTTTTTGATCTCAATACAATGTTCTCCCCCTCTCTCGTGGAGATCTATTCGATGTAATCTTCTTTTTGTGGTGTGTTTGTTGAGACCGATGAATTGTGGTTTTATGATCAAGATTATCTATGAACAATATTTGAATCTTCTCTGAATTCTTTTATGTATGATTGGTTATCTTTGCAAGTCTCTTCGAATTATTAGTTTGGTTTGGCCTACTAGATTGGTTTTTCTTGCAATGGGAGAAGTGCTTAGCTTTGGGTTCAATCTTGCGGTGTCCTTTCCCGGTGTGATGAGGGGCAGCAAGGCACGTATTGTATTGTTGCCATCGAGGATAACAAGATGGGGTTTTTATCATATTGCATGAATTTATCCCTCTACATCATGTCATCTTGCTTAAGGCGTTACTCGCTTTCTTGAATTTAATACTCTAGATGCATCTTTGGATAGCGGTCGATGAGTGGAATAATAGTAGTAGATGCAGGTGAGTCGGTCTACTTGTTTCGGACGTGATGCCTATATACATGATCATACCTAGATACTCTCATAACTATGCTCAATTCTATCAATTGCTCAACAGTAATCCGTTCACCCACCGTAAAATACTTATGCTCTTGAGAGAAGCCACTAGTAAAATCTATTGCCCCCGGGTCTATCTTCATCATATTAATCTTCCATCACTTTATTATTGCCTTTGCTTTTTACTTTTATTTTATTTTACTTTGCATCTTTATCACAAAAATACCAAAAATATTATCTATCATCTCTATCAGATCTCACTCTCGTAAGTGATCGTGAAGGGATTGACAACCCCTATTCGCGTTGGTTGCGAGGAGTTATTTGCTTTGTGTAGGTACGAGGGACTCACGCATAGCCTCCTACTGGATTGATACCTTGGTTCTCAAAAACTGAGGGAAATACGTACGCTACTTTGCTGCATCATCCTTTCCTCTTCAAGGAAATCCAACGCAGTGCTCACGAGGTAGCAGAGCCGCTCGACACCAACTGGGTGGCGGCCCCCGAGTTCCGATCCGGAATCCCCACGTGGCTCACCTCCTGGAAAGAGAAGGGCCTGTCTTGGGGTTCCCCGGTAGTGCTGACCAGACTCCAGACCTGCATCAAAAACATGATGTCCAAGAAAATCAAGCTCGTCAACGTGGTCCAGGTCATGCTCTTCTGCCGGATCCTCCCGTGTCAACAAGGGCATTCAATTTGTGGGAGTTCGACCTGGCCAAGCACCAGACTCTGCGCGAGCTCTTCGACATGATGCACAAGGACGTCTGGAGGGCGTTGTTCAAGGGCGTCGAGGTGCCTCCTTCCCTTACCGAGGACCGTGGACTCAGCCCACAGCGCCATGCCAGTTCGGTAAGTTCCTTATACCTCATAGGGTGTTTATTTTCCCCAGTTTCATCATGTGCGGGATCTAAGCTTCCATGCCTTTACCAGGACTGGGTGGAGACAGCGGAGCAGATTGACTGTCCAGACCCCCTGCCCGAAGATCCAGCAGATGCTCTCCTAACGGAGATGCTGGCTCCGGCACCTTATGAGGTGCCGGAGAAGAAGGCCAAGAAGAAGAGCACGGGGACCCGAAAGGGTCTCCGGCGTCAGGTGATATCGGACTCATCGTCAGGTAACTCCGAGGCGCACTCCTCTCATGAAAACGAGGAGGAGGAAGAGGAAAGTTCTCCCCCCCCCCAAGCCGGGGGAGACAAGAAAAGGAAGGCCGCCCCAACCGGGAAGGCCGAAGGGTCCAAGAAGGGAAGGACCCTCCTTCCGGACTGTTCCACGACCGCCGCCTATAGTGACAACGAGTGGTTGCCCAGGGACAAGCCCCTGGCGAAGTCGTAAGTATCCGGATACCACAGTAATTCGTGGTATGCTTCTATTGCACTGCTTCTCCTTACGCCGAATATGATTATGCAGTCCGTCCCGAGCCCGCATCGACGTATCTTCGTCGGACGATTCTTTGGAACCGTCGGATATGAATAGCGATTCACTTCCGACCGCTTCCACCCCTTGCCCTACGGACAATGCCGAGGTGTTGTCTCAGGAGGCACCAAGCCGGGGGAGGTAGTCCTGGAGGCGCCTCGGGGAGACCTTCCGGACCCCGGGCGCAAAGGGAGCAAGACTCCCATGGGCTCCAAGTTCGGCCCTCAGCCGAACACTGCGCCGGAACCTCCTGTGGTTCTGTACTCCGGTAGGCGACCCCCTATTAAGAGGGGCAAGCCGCCCGTGCCGGTGACCTCCGTCCATCCAGAGGCACCGGACAACTTGCTGGAAGCGCTTCGCAGCGCTTCCATCGATGAAGAGCACCGCACTATCATGAGTGCGGTGATCGAGAAGGTTCAGTCCGTCAAAAACGGACTGAATGAAGCTTGTGCCAGCCTCCAAACAGGCTTTCAGGTAAGTAATCGAAATATAGGAAAATATTACCGTATAGACAGTAGCCCATGATGCTCTGTTTGGCTTTTGCGAAGAAAAGCAGAATAGAGGATCAAAGAATAATCAAAGGATTCTAATCAGAATATGTCTATGCAAGCTTCACTGCTGGCCGCTGCCGCACGTACTGCGGAGGTCGCTGCACTGAAGCAGGACCTTGAGTGGTCCGAGGAAGAGCTCGGCCTTGCCAAGAGGCAGATCGAGGAGAGCAAAGGTAAGCAATACCTTGTCTACATATAAAAATAGATTTGGTTGCAAAATAATAGGATCGTCATGAATTTGCCAGGGGCCACTGCCGAAGTGGCAACCCTAAAGAAGGCGTTGTCCGAGGCCGAGGACAAAGCGGCCAAGGAGCGCATCGAGCGCGAAAAACAAGAGGCCCGAGTAGGCGAGGTGTATCAAGAGCTTCAGGCTCTCGTCAAGTAGCACGAGTCCCTGGAGCTTGACTCTAAGACGCGAGAGTCCGAGCTTGCGAAGGCCCTCGAAGGTGCAAATCATGCCAAGGCCAAAGCCAAAAGGCCCTCTAGGAAATTGAGGCGGTTAAGAAGATAGCAGCGGGTAAGGCATTCTTTATGCAAAGCAAGCATGTGAAAGACAATTTCTTTTTACTTACCCGAGTTTGGAGCTCTCCAGGAGCGTTTGCAGATCTGCCCTGCAGTGTGTCAGATGCCGCGGAGTTCTACCGGGCCGAGGAGGGGAGCTCGACGAAGAAGTTGTTCTGGTCTCATTATACTGGGACCAAACACCCGATGCCCTTGAGAGACCAGCTGAAGCAACTGGTCGAGCTCCACAAGGCGGCCGAACAGGCCATGAAGGATCTCATAGTCCGGATGTGGCCTGGCGTGCCCCTGCCTGGCAACTACTTCGGCCTGGTGAGGCGGCTTATGAATGCCTGCCCCCGGTTTGAAGTCATCAAGCGGTCCGTCTGCATTGAAGGTGCACGCAGGGCTTTTGCCCGTGCGAAAGTGCACTGGGCGAAGATGGACGTCGAGAAGCTGGTGAAGGAGGGTCCACCGCAGGGCAAGGAGCATCGCCACCCCGAAATGTATTATGACAGTGTCCTGAAGGGTGCCCGCCTTGTGGCGGACGAGTGTGCCAAAGATGTAATTTTTGAATGAACGTGCTCATGTGATCCTGTAATGTGAAACTAGTTCATTTGCGATATGCAATGCTTTTTGATATTACCTTCTATGCGGCCGTTTATCAAATCTAAGAGTTGGCCAGTCGTCGGCTTCTGCCCCCATGCAACTAGTACTGGGGTGTTCGGGATAAATCTGAGCACTCTTTTTCCCATTTTTGGGTCCTTCGAGGGAGGTGCTCAGCGCAACGAACCAGGCAATCGGACTATAATGCTTTATCACTCTCACTTAGCCATAGAAGTCTATAATTTTAAATTTTGGCGAAGCCCCTAGTATTCAGAGGGCCGAAGTTGGGGCGCTATATACGCCTTAGTCGGACAAGGCTGACTCCTCGCCCGAAGCAGAAAAAGTCTTTAAGGACTTGAGACCTCTCGAACAGCGACCAGCTCTCGCCTTATCATGACAGTCAGTTTTGGCTTTGTCTACTGAGGTGCTCGTCCGGAAGAACCGGACACAATCACAAGAGTTCTCGGTGCTACCTTAGCCGATATTATGAACGTAAGGTACCAAAACATGGGAGCCGGGCAAACCCAACTATTAACCCAAGACATGATTCGGAGCTGATGCATATAATGCTATAAGTTCGGGGTGCCGCACTGTTGAAAGTGTTCGGACTTCTCACACCGTATTATGGGGTATACGAAAGCTGGCGTACTGGCCGTACCAGAATGTACGGGTGCTGATTATCGTAAATAAACATAGAATAAAAAGAATAGATAATGCAATAATAGGCTAATGCTATGCATTGTTATTTAAAGAATACGTCAAAGCGTACGGATACAAGTAGTGCAATAAGCAAAAAATAGGACTATTTGACATGTCCTATCCAAGGGCAAGATGCGGACTGGTATTTAAAGCAGGTATTTCGCTCGTTATCAGAGACCAGCTGGGGATTCCATTGTACGACGTAGCTTCCTGCCTCCTTGGTTGTTGTATTATGTGTCTGGCAATAGTACTGCCGGATAGGGCTTCCAGAGAGTAAGGTCCTGAAAGAGGAAAAAGATGAAGGTGGGCAGCCCCTAGGGCGGTTGAGCCGCATTGCAGGGCGTGTCCTGATCGTGCCCCCGCCTATGCCCATGGTATTTTCAGTGCGTAATTATGTACGCGCGGCACGGATTTCATCGCTTGACTGGGACTAGGATGGGGGCCGAATTGCTAGGCGAGCTCTGAACGTGCCAGGCGATCCTGCTGCAGGTTACTCCGAACTCGCTTGACGGTGTCCGGGAGAACATGTCGCCCGAATTGGCGGTTTGCCTTAAAAGGTTGTTTTGTGCTTCTGCAGCGAGGGCTGCAGTGTGCTCCTCCGTGCGGAGAGAGCGCTCTGTGTTTCCATTGACTGTTATGACCCCCTAGGTCCTGGCATCTTGAGCTTAAGGTATGCGTAATGCGGTACCGCATTGAATTTTGCAAATGCGATTCGCCTGAGCAGTGCGTGATAGCCACTGCGGAACTGGGCGATATCGAAGAATAACTCCTCGCTTCGGAAGTTGTCCGGAGATCCGAAGACCACTTCCAGTGTGATTGAGCCCGTGCAATGGGCCTCTACACCTGGGATGACACCCTTAAAGGTGGTTTTGGTGGGTTTGATCCTCGAGGGATCTATACCCATGTTGCGCACTGTATCCTGATAGAGCAGTTTCAGGCTGTTGCCGCCGTCCATTAGGACTCGAGTGAGGTGAAATCCGTCAATGATGGGGTCTAGGACCAATACGGCGGATCCGCCATGACGAATACTAGTGGGGTGGTCCATGCGATCGAAGGTGATCGGGCAAGAGGACCATGGGTTGAACTTTGGGGCAATGGGCTCCATCGCATAGACGTCCCTTAGTGCACGCTTTCGTTCCCTCTTGGGAATGTGGGTTGCGTATATCATATTCACCGTCTTCACTTGTGGGGGGAATCTCTTCTGTCCTCCCGTGTTCGGCGGTCGGGGCTCCTCCTCGTCATCGCTATGCAGCCCCTTGTCCTTGTTTTCGGCATTCAACTTGTTGGCCTGCTTGAACACCCAACATTCTATGTTGGTGTGATTGGCTGGCCTATCGGGGGTGCCGTGAACTTGACACGAGCGATCGAGTATGCGGTCCAAACTGGACGGGCCCGAAGTGCTTCTTTTGAAAGGCTTTTTTCAGCTGACCGGATCTAGGGCCTCTGAATCCGGCATTTACTGCCGTATCTTCAGCGTTATCGCTGTTGTTGCGGTGCTTGTGTCTGTTACGACGTGGTCTGCCATTAGCATCTTTAGTATCTGAAGTTCCCGGATTCCTTGATGTGTTGTTGCTGCGAGCCAGCCAGCTATCATCGCCCGCGCAAAAGCGGGTCATGAGTGTCGTGAGGGCTGCCATAGATTTCGGCTTCTCCTGACCGAGGTGCCGGGCAATCCACTCGTCACAGATGTTATGCTTAAATGCCGCTAAGGCCTCAGCATCCGGATAGTCGACAATTTGGTTTTTCTTAGTTAGGAACCATGTCCATAATTGCCTGGCCAATTCCCCTGGCTGATGGGTTATATGGCTCAAGTCGTCAGCATCCGGTGGTCGCACATAAGTGCCCTGGAAGTTGTCAAGGAATGCATCTTCCAAATCTTCCCAACTGCCGACGGACTCTACTGGCAAGCTATTTAGCCAATGCCGAGCTGGTCCTTTGAGTTTTAGTGGGAGGTACTTGATGGCATGTAGATCATCACCGCGAGCCATGTGGATATGGAGGAGGAAATCATAATCCATACTGCAGGATCTGTTGTACCATCGTACGATTCGATATTTACGGGTTTAAAACCCTCCGGGAATTCGTGATCCATAACTTCATCAGTGAAGCTGTCGGCGTTCTGGGAACGGGGTCCCCAGACTTGCCTGCCTGCGGCCTGCGGCGTGGCTCAAAGGAGGCCCCGGGCGGTCCATCTTCATCAACGCAAACTTAAGACCCTCGCGAGGGGCCAAGCCTCGCGGGGCGGACTACCAAGAGCTTCCTCAGGCGCTGCCTCGTCAGGCTGGCTCATGAGGGGGCAGAGAGTTCAAGGCAGGGTACCTCGCGAGGTGCCCATGATGCAAGCCATGACGACCAAGGGCGCCCGATCGGGCGCCAGCCAGCGGCGTCCTCCTTTCCTCTTTGGTGCAAAGGGAGCAAGCGCGAGCAAGAGCATCAAGCAAAGGCATCCGCTTTGGTGCAACAAGACCAAGACCAGCCCCAACGGCTGGAATGCGATCATCGTGGAGCCCAAGCGGCGTCATCACCAGAGCCTTTGGCGGCGAGGACCAACTTTAGTCGGGATAAGTGTACCCGCTTGTTCCCCTTCAATATGGCCAATTGTTGGCGCCCTTCCCGCTCAATATTTGGGAAGAGGCCCAGGGCCTTCGTCTATATAAGTAGAGCTAGCCACCATAGCAGTGAGGACGATCGGATAGAGTGGGAAGCGCCCGAAGAGAGAGAGAGAGAGACCCGAGCCTCAAGCTAGAGCGACGGGACACCACTTAGCAGTTCATCGCTTCCACCAAGAACAGACCCTCGCGAGGCTGTTCTTCCCTGTACTGTTCTTCATCAGCCCAAGAGGCAATCCACACACCACACACTGGAGTAGGGTATTACACCACGATGGTGGCCTGAACCAAAGATAAATCTTGCGTCTCTTGTGTTGTTCTTGCTAGTAGTTTTAGGTCCTTGCGATTCGGTGAGGTACGAGATGGTGGAGGGTTGGATCTCCGCGCGCACCCCAGAGTTTGAACCTTAAGGGTCTGCCGGAACCCGAAATCCGACATTTGGCGCGCCAGGTACGGGTGCGCCGGAATCTACTGCTTCGTCGCCTCGTTCTTCCCGACCACCGCAACCATGTTCGACGCTCGTCGGGCCAGCGCCCGGCGACGAGCCCTCGCCTCCCATGTCGCCAGACGGCTCCCGTCGGCGGGCGCCCTCGCTATTCCCGTCACTGCCGTCAACGCCGCCATCGCCCGGCGGGAACGAGCAACAAGCGTCATCCGACACCGTCCATGAGGCGGGACGGCCGCACCGCCACGCCGCTCACCCGCTGGTTTCGTCGCGCTTCGCGCGCGGCCATGGAGGCCCGAGCTGCACTCATCGCGGCCAACGAGCTCCTGCGCTACCGCCCCGTAGACGACGTCTACGAAGAATGGCTCGACTGCGTCGCCGAGCTCGTACGCGCTGCGGGAGGTGACCCCGTGCCGTCCGTTTCGCTGCACCGCACCCCGCCCAGCTGGCGATGAAACTCGGGCGCCTCAGCCACCACCCCCTCAAGACGGCGCTGGCACCAAAGCGCGTGGCCTGGCGGAACCCGTTCCGCCAGCGCCGCGGCAAGAGCAGAGCTGCCAAGAAGTTCCTCGCCCATAGCAGCTGCCCGAGCGCTCCGCCCAGCGCGACAAGACCAGACTACCCCCAGCCATGGCGCAGGGAGGCCTGCAAGACCAAGCTCTCTGTCGTCCGAGGCCCCAGCTGCCACGGCGGGCTGCCGCGCTTTCACCACCGAGCTGCGCAAAGATCGCGTAGCCCGCCAAGTTCAAGCCAGACCTGCCTCCACGCCACGACGCACGGCTGACCCTACGGAGTTCCTCCAGCTCTGAGCTGGGCATCGAGGCTGCCAACGGAGATGAAAAGGTCACGGCGAACTGGTTTCCCATGGCGCTCAAGGACGAGCCCGCACTTTGGCTCTCGAATCCGCCCCGTGCACGATCTCTTCTGGGCCGAGATGCGCACTGCTTCATCGCCAACTTCCAAGGTACTTCGCGACCGCCACCGCCGTGAGCGACATGCGCCGAATCAGCAGCAGCCGGGAAACCCTGCAAAAGTACATCCAGCGCTTCAACAACGCACGCCTCAAGATCCCTGTGGTAACGGAGGAGGCCATCATCTTCGCCTTCTCCGACGCGGCGCTGACGTCAAGATGAAGGAGGAGCTGGCGATGCATGAAGATCTGTGCACCTCCCTGGAGCTGTTCAACTTGGCGACCAAGTGCGCCAGGGCTGAGGAGGGGCGCCTCTCCCTCCTCGAGCTGCCTGCCATGGATCCCGAAGAGAAGAAGTCCAAGGCCAAGGACGTGAAGCGCAAGGGGGCTGCCGTTCTCGCAGCCAAACCAGACACCAAGCGAGGCAGGGATCAGCCCGAGTCTTCCAAGGGCAGCCGGTACTGCGTGTACCACGACCTCCACACCCACAACGCCAATGAATGTCAAGAGCTCCGGGCCATGCTCGAAGGAAGGGTTGGCAGACGCCCTGAGCGCAGCGACCGGGGCTACGGCCGAGGAGGAGGAAGGAATGCAGGACGCTGGGAAGACCGCGGCCCGCGCCAAGGGTGGCGCGACCAACCTCGCGAGGGGGGCTGGAGGGATCAGCCTCGTGAGGATCGTCCGCAAGGGAACGCAGGCCTCCCTCCGCTGCCGCCACCGCCAAGGAGAATCGAAGACCGTCATCAGGACGAGGGGGCTGGGGGCTTCCAGGAAGCGCGTGCGATCGCCTGCATCCTGGGCGGAGCTCAAGCCCCAGCCTCTCACCGCATTTTCAAGCAGTTCGCCTGCGTGAAGTGAATGCAGTACTTCTAAGCTCGAGTCCACGCGCCTCTCTGGTGGTCGGCGTGCGCCATCACGTTCAGCTCAGCGGATCAGCTCGAAAAGCGCAGCCACGTACCGGAGTTCTCCCAATGCTTTGCTCCCCAATCATCAAGAACGTCTTGGTCACCAAGACCCTCATCGACGGCAGAGCAGGGCTCAACGTCCTGTCCGTGGAGACATTCAACAATATTCAAGTACCCTACAGTCAGCTTCAGCCAACCAAGCCTTTCTCCGGAGTCACCGACGGCTCCATGGTCCTGATCGGGCAGGTTCGCCTTCCCGTCACCTTCGGGGCCCGCGACAACTACCACACCGAGCTCATCGACTTCGACGTCGCCCACATTTGCTCGCCACAGACAACGCCATCCTCGGGTACCCAGGCGTTGGCCAAGTTCATGGCCGTAACCCACCATGGCTACAACATCCTCAAGATGCCGTGAAGCGGCGGGGTCATCACAAAGGCCCTCGTGAAGAGAGAGATGATGTGCTCCCCGGAGCGAGCTTTTTAGGCCGCATCATTTGGAAGACCTGCACCACAAGAGCAGGACGCCTCCCGAGGCAGCACCCAAGAAGAAGAAGACATCAACCGCCCGGCTCATCAAGAGACAGGCCCCTCGTGGCCCTGACCGGGCCGAGGAGCCTCCTTCCATCACATAGGAAGCGGCGCCCGGCGCCCTCCTCGGCAGGGCTCGGGGCTCTCCTGGAGGGCCGCCGACCTCGCCAAGGTCTCGAGGAGGCGCTTGGGCACCACGTGGAGGCGTGCTCAAGCACGCTTCCGCAAAGGTGAGCAAGACCAGGAGGACGTAACACTCAAGAGTTCATCGCCAAGGCCATTCAGAGCTACAGGAGTCAAGGGTCATGAGGGGCAGCCGCCGCTTTCTTGTGGCCCCCATCCAGCGAGGATGGTGGGCTGCGATCTGCATCGACATACCGAGGCTCAACCGAGCCGCATCTCAAGAGCGCCTCGGCCCTCGCGAGTGGGACGTTGCAGGGTCCGCCTGACCAGACGCATGCCTTATGGCCTGCCAAACACGGTTGCTGCGCACCAGCGTCTCATGAGGACCATCCTGGAGGCTCAAGAGGTCAGGCACGCCGCAGCCCTGGTGGAGATGGAGATGGCCCATGAGGAGCCGCCGGCGCCTCCAGAGCCTCCCGAGGCCCCCGGGCCTGGGGGCTCGTGAGGATCGGCTTCCGCAGCCCACCGAGTCTGCTACATCAACAACCCTTCATCCTCAACATCACCAGGTGACATCTTTAAGTTTTATTTACGGCTGGGAGCGCCTTCAGGGCCGCATTATTCCCAGGCCGCGTGGGTCCGTCTCTGCGGCATGTATCCCTTTATTTCTTGTCTTTCGCTTATCCTGTTGGGGCGCCTCGGCTGCATCATCCCCAAGCCGCTCGGGCCAGTCCAGTGGCATGTATCCTTCATGCGTTTTCCTTAGGATTATGCTCTCGCTCCACCATGCTTGTTATTTGGTGCCTTCTCACAGGTGGCGAAATCTTGCACGTTAAAGGGGGGTGCACGAGCATCGCGGCTCAGGCTCCTACCGGCTCTCCGCCCCTCACCCTCTGGTCTTGTCCATGGCATCGCGACACGGCTTGCTTGCCGATGGCTGAGATCAGCCCGAGAGCCGGGACCCGAGGACGAGAGTTTCGTCATCCAATCCAGCTTATGCAGCGTTAAAGGGGGTGCTTGAGCATCGCGACTCGGAGGCTCCTACCGGCTCTCCGGCCCTCACCCTCCGGTCTTGTCCATGGCATCGCGACTGGCTTGCTGCCGACGGCCGAGACCAGCCCGAGAGCCGGACCCGAGGACGAGAGTTGCTGCTTCGACCCAGCCTTTGCGCGTTAAAGGGGGGGGTGCCTGAGCATCGCGACTGTGGCTCCTACCGGCTCTCCGGCCCTCACCCTCTGGTCTTGTCCATGGCATCGCGACATGGCTTGCCAGCGACGGCTGAGACCAGCCCGAGAGCCGGGACCCGAGGACGTAGAGTTTCGTCATCCAATCCAGCTTGCGCGTTAAAGGGGGGGTGCCTGAGCATCGCGACTCAGGGCTCCTACCGGCTCTCCTACCCTCACCCTCTGGTCTTGTCCATGGCATCGCGACCTGGCTTGCCCGACGGTGAGACCAGCACGAGAGCCGGGACCGAGGACGAGAGTTTCGTCATCCAATCCAGCTTGCGCGTTAAAGGGGGTGCACGAGCATCGCGACTTAGGGCTCCTACCGGCTCTCCGCCCTCACCCTCTGGTCTTGTCCATGGCATCGCGACACTGGCTTGCTGGCCGACGGCTGAGACCAGCCCGAGAGCCGGGACCAAGACGAGAGCACCGACATCCGGCCAATTTTGCAGAACACACTCTAAGATAAGGCCCGAGCCAGCGCAACTCCGCCTTGAGGTAGGGCCTCGTGAGTCCCGCTACTGGCTCACGGGTGCCCTGACACCTCGCGAGGCCTCTCGCGCCTCTCCAAAGCAACTAACGACAGGACTAACGATCGCCCATGAAGTTCTTGTTCCTTTTGTGGTGAACCTGCAGGGTCTCTCCAAGGAGCACGAAACGACCTCGCTGCGTAATCTCTCGTCGGCCAAGGCATGGACCTGGCACCGCGCCAGGAAGCATCGTCCTAACCCTCGAGATAAGTCACCCTCCGGACACACTAGTCATCACAACACCATCCCCACACTCAATGCAACTCCGTGTTAGCAACGTCGCTCTCCTTTCTCACCAAATGATGGCTGCTTGAGCGCCAAGGGGGACCCCCTGAGCATCGCGACTCAGAGGCTCTTACCGGACCTCGGGCCGCTCACCTCCTGGCCTTGACCACGGCATCGCGACTGCATACCAGCCGACGGTCAAGCCGCCTTTGGGATCGGGACTCACAAGAGAGCACCAAGCCCTCACGAGGTCTGAAAGGAAGAAACTGAGCTAGAACGGAATGAGCATCCCGCATTGCCTCATAACAAGGATCGTATTGACAAACAAAGCTACAAATATCTTACAAGCCCCCGCGGGGTACATTCCTGGCTCCTTGCAGGAACAAAAGACGCGAATCCTAAGGAGTCCTATCTACAGGGACCACCGTGGCAGACGCCATCATCAACAGTGGGCCACCCGGTCCGGAGCCAACCCCATCCAGATCAGGGGCGGCGACGGCCTGACGAGCCCGCCCTGCTCCGAGAGCGGCGCAGGATCGGGGGCTCGTAGCTGTCGTCACTTGTCTCTGGCGTCGCGAAGAGCTCGGCGGAGTCGCTGGATCCTCCGGCGCCTTCGTCGCCTGAGCAGCTGCCAAGGGAACGGGCGGTTGGCCTCTGTCTCACCACAGCAGGACCCCGACCACCTCTCCCGGGGCAGCACTCCAGCCGGCGACCCTCTGCGTCGAAGAGCTTGAAGGAAATCGCCGAAGCGCCGTCAGACTCAGGTGGATCGTGAGGGCGCCTCATCCTGCAGACCGGGCGACCTCGTCCCCAGCCTCGAGTCATGAAGACCTCGCCGGGGCACCACTGCAACCTCTGCCCGGTCGCGAGGTGCATGAGGCGTGCTGCAGCCGGAGTCAGGGGCTCCTTCGCCGGACGGCGGAGGCGAAGAAAGAAGGAAGACGAATCCAAGACTTAGGAGGCGCAAGCAACGCTGGCACGAACTCCGGCAGAGAGCCTCGGTGTGGACTCCGGGAAGACGCGCACCTTCGTGACCCGCCGGGCGTCGGCCGGGCGGCGCTTCGTGGCGCCAGCGTCACCTCCTTCAGGGCCACCAATTGGCGCGTACAAGGGAAGAGGAAACCCTGGTGGCGGCCGCACACACCAGGGCACGGGCGCCTCCTCGCGCGCGCTCCTGCCCTGGCACCAGAGAGCAAGCCGCTTCTTCGGGGGGAGCGGGTCAGGATCCTCTTGAGGAGCCTTTCCCTTCTCTTCCCTGGAGAACCGGCGGATCGGAGCCATGGCAGCCAGACGAGACGAGGAAGAGGAGAAGCAGAAGGATAGACTGGAGGGCGACGCTGTTCCAGATTTATAGCCGGCGGAGGCCAACCGTCGGCCTCCACGATCACCAGTCATCATGCCCAGCTCTGCATGCAAGGACCTGTCGAATCCGGGCGGTTACCGAGGCGTCGTGGGGATGCAGAGGCGCCCACGTCCAATCAACCGCCATGCGGCGCCCAAGGCCGCAGGCTGTTAGGGCCCACGATGCCAGACTTGCCCTTTCGCCTCAGACGGCCAAGGTCGGGGCGCCGCCAGGCCCGGGGCTACTGTCGGCGTTCTGGGACCGGGGGTCCCCAGACTTGCCTGCCTGCGGCCTGCGGCGTGGCTCAAAGGAGGCCCAGGGCGGCCCATCTTCATCAACACAAACTCAAGACCCTCACGAGGGGCCAAGCATCACGGGGCGGACGACCAAGAGCTTCCTCAGGCGCGGCCTCGTCAGGCTGGCTCATGAGGGGGCGAAGAGTTCAAGGCAGGGTACCTCGCGAGGTGCCCATGACGCAAGCCATGACGACCAAGGGCGCCAGTCGGGCGCCAGCCCGTGCAGCGTCCTCCTTTCCTCTTTGGTGCAAAGGGAGCAAGCGCAGGCAAGAGCATCAAGCAAAGGCATCCGTTTCGGTGCAACAAGACCAAGACCAGCCCCAACGGCTGGAATGCAGTCATCGTGGAGCCCAAGCAGGCGTCATCACGAGCCTTTGGCGGCGAGGACCAACTTTAGTCAGGATAAGTGTACCCGCTGTTCCCCTTCAAAATGGCCAATTGTTGGCGCCCTTCCCGCTCAATATTTGGGAAGAGGCCCAGGGCCTTCGTCTATATAAGTAGAGCTAGCCACCATAGCAGTGAGGACGATCGGATAGAGTGGGAAGCGCCCGAAGAGAGAGAGAGAGACCCGAGCCTCAAGCTAGAGCGACGGGACACCACTTAGCAGTTCATCGCTTCCACCAAGAACAGACCCTCGCGAGGCTATTTTTCCCTGTACTGTTCTTCATCAGCCCAAGAGGCAATCCACACACCACCTTTGGAGTAGGGTATTACACCACGATGGTGGCTTTGAACCATGATAAATCTTGCGTCTCTTGTGCTGTTCTTGCTAGTAGTTTTAGGTCCTTGCGATTCGGTGAGGTACGAGACGGTGGAGGGTTGGATCTCCGCGCGCACCCCAGAGTTCGAACCTTAAGGGTCTGCTGGAACCCGAAATCCGACAGAAGCATAGGGGGTGTGCGGCGCCTCTGTGCCGGGCTATATCACGACGCAGTTCGTATGAATTTTGTCTGCTGTATTCGGCCCGGACGGATTTATCTTTAGTGTATCCGGCGTGACGGCCCTCGTCCCGCGTTGGTGCGCACCCCCGTGACCCGTATTTTGATCTTGCGTGTTTTGCCCTGATTTCCAATTCATCTCGCAGGTCCTGCGTGTTTCCCCGGGCCTTGGTATTTTTGTTTGAGTGGCGGCGGGGTGCAGGCCGAACTTCAGGCTGAAACGTCTCTCTATCTCGGCCACACGATGGCCGGTCAGCCGCATCGTACGCTGGTGAAGTAGGTTTCACTGCTTCCTCCTCGAGTAGCGACCTACGTTTTGGGTAACTCTTGGAGGGGGCGTCCTAGTTCGTATTCCTCGGCTACAAGGACATCTGTCCATCTGCTGCTAGCAAATCTTGATCAGCTCGAAGCTGTTGTTGCTTTTTCTTCAGGCTATTTGCCGTGGCTATAAGCCGGCGCTTGAAGCGCTCCTGCTCTAAATCTGGCTGGAGGGGATTGTCATCATCTTCGGCACTATCCGGAGTGTTGTTGTCTCTTGTGTCGGTATCATTACTTTTGCTATGGCGGGACTTAGAGCGGCACTGCTGACGTCGGTGCTTGGGTTGCTTCTTGGAGGGCTCTTCCTCCGCTGTCTTGTCGCCATTGCCTTCTTTGGGGGAATCCACCACGTATATATCGTATGATGAGGTGGCGGTCCAGCGCCCTGTGGCGGTGGTTCCTGTTCGTCTCCTGCATCATCGTCCATACCGTCGATGTCTTCGGAGTCGAAGTCGAGCATGTCGGTTAAATTGTCGACAGTGGCTACTAAGTGGGTGGTGGGTGGGCAGCGAATTTCTTCGTCGTCCGCATCCCATTCTAGCCGGACATAGTTCGGCCAAGGTTCTCCTGACAAGGAGAGAGACCTTAACGAATTTAGCATGTCACCGAAGGGCGAGTGCTGAAAGATATCCATAGAGGTAAACTCTATGATCGGCGCCCAATCGGATTTGATAGGAAAGGGCGCAGGCGGCTTGGAGTCCGTGGTCGGAGACGAGTCTAGTGGTTCGGCATCACGGATCTCGTGAGGGGTGAAGTCAGTATCCGGCTCCATCGCCGCTGAGAGTGCGGCCTCCATGGCGGGTCTATCCACCCGTCCTTGGATGGCGCAATTTGCTCCGGATTGAAGGCCGGAGTAGTTGCCAGTGTGATCTCCCGAACACTGTCCGACGGCAGAGCTACATCATGCTCGTCGTGATCGTGCGGCACACCTGGCATGGGCTCGAATCCGTCGAAGATCAAGTCTCCGCGGATATCGGCCGTGTAATTCAAGTTCCCAAACCTGACACGGTGGCGGGCGTAGCTCTCGATCTGCTCGGATGGCCAAGCGAGTTAGCCCGAGAGAGCAAAGCCGCCGAATCACGAAGATCTGTCCGGGAGGAAAACCTCACCTGGACCGCATCGTTACCGATGATCGAAGGAGCCATCAAGCCTTACGGTGACGACACGGTGGAACTCTCAATGAAAGCACCAATGTCGGTGTCAAAACCGGCGGATCTCGGGTAGGGGGTCCCGAACTGTGCGTCTAAGGCGGATGGTAACAGGAGGCGGATACAATGTTTACCCAGGTTTGGACCCTCTCGATGGAGGCAATACCCTACTTCCTGCTTGATTGATCTTGATGATATGAGTATTACAAGAGTTGATTTACCACGAGATCGTAGAGGCTAAACCCTAGAAGCTAGCCTATGGTATGATTGTTGTTGTCCTCACGGACTAAACCCTCCGGTTTATATAGACACCGGAGGGGCTAGGGGTTACACAGAGTCGGTTACAAGGGAGGAGATCTACATATCTGTATCGCCAAGCTTGCCTTCCACGCCAAGGAGAGTCCCATCTGGACACGGGACGAAGTCTTCAATCTTGTATCTTCATAGTCCAACAGCCCGGCCAAAGGATATAGTCCGGCTCTCCCGAGACCCCCTAATCCGACTCCCTCATAAAGGATACACCTTGAAAACACGAAAAACTTACCGGACTGGCGGGGTGGGTCAGGTTGTACCCATGGTCCTTGGTCTCCTTCGGCCACGTCTCGTTGGCCTTGAAGATCACCTTCCAAATACCTTTGTGCGTAACACCGAAGAAGTGTTGCAGGGTCTACTGCTTGGCCGGATCGAACTCCCACAAATTGCAGGTCCGGCTTTGGCATGGAAGGATCCGGCGAAAGAGCATCACCCGGATCACGTTGACAAGCTTGATGTTCTTGTCGACCATGCTCTTGATGCGCATCTACAGCGCTGTCAGCTTGTCCGACGAGGCCCAGTCTAGGCCCTTCTCTAGCCAGGAGGTGAGCCGCATCGGGGCCTCGGACCTGAACTCAGGAGCCTCGACCCAGGTGGTGTCGCGGGGCTCTGTGACATAGAACCACTGTTGCTGCCACCCTTTGATGGTCTCCACGAAAGTACCTTTGGGACATCTGACGTTGGGTATCTTGCTCACCATGGCGCCTCCGCACTCTGCGTGTTGGCCGTCCACCACCTTCGGCTTCACATTGAAGGTCTTCAGCCACAATCCGAAGTGGGGTGAGATGCGGAGGAAGGCCTCGCACACGACAATAAATGCCGAGATGTTGAGGAAGGAGTTGGGGGCCAGATCGTGGAAATCCACCCCATAGTAGAACATGAGTCCGCGGACGAATGGGTGGAGTGGAAATGCCAGCCCGCGGAAGAAGTGGGGGATGACCACTACCCTCTCATGGGGCTCCGGGGTAGGGACGATCTGTCCCTTGGTCGGAAGCTGGTGGGCGACCTACTTGGCCAGATATCCGGCCTCCTGGATCTTGGTGATGTCCTTCTCCTTGACGGAGGAGATCATCCACTTGCCCTGCGCTTCGGATCCGGACATGATCGGAGTGCTTTCTTGAGGTGGAAGAGATGAGGACTTGGGCGCTGGAGCTCGAGAATGGGTGGGCAGAGAGAGAAGGCGTGGGTAAAAGGGGGTGAACCCTTATCTCCTTATAAAGGGAGCGAATATCAAGCGCCTCCCCACTCGCCTTAAAACTCGCCTATTTCCCAAGGGCCGTGCAGACGGCACGGCTGGATTACCCACGCCTGTATTAATGAGAATCCCGTAATAAGGGGCCATGATTTCTGCTTTGACAAGACGTGCCAATGAAACCGCATCTCAAAACAAGGGGCGGAAGGCTAAAAAATGGTTCAAAATAATGACCGGGTGGTGACGTGGTGTCACGCTACAAAAAGTTGTCAGTGGGTTGGACTCATGAAATATTTATACTCTCTAAGGTTGTGTGCGGTACTTGTTTTGCAGAGCCGAACACGTTCTTTGTGTTTGAAGGATGTTTTGGAGCATTTGAAGAAGGAACCCGCCTTGCGATGCCGAAGACAATCTGTGCGCCCGACACCTCGTCATTGAAGCCTGGTTTAGGGGCTACTGAGGGAGTCCTGGATTAAGGGGTCCTCGGGCGTCCGGCCCGTTGGACATGGGCTGGACTAATGGGCTATGAAGATACAAGACCGAAGACTCTCACCCGTGTCCGGATGGGACTCTCCTTGGCGTGGATGGCAAGCTTGGCGTTCGGATATGAAGATTCCTTTCTCAGAATCGACTTTATACAACCCTAGTCCCCTCCGGTGTCTATATAAACCGGAGGGTTTAGTCCGTAGAGGCAATCACAATCATACGGGCTAGACTTCTAGGGTTTTAGCCATTATGATCTCATGGTAGATCAACTCTTGTAATACTCATATTCATCAAGATCAATCAAGCAGGAAGTAAGGTATTACCTCCATAGAAAGGGCCCGAACCTGGATAAACATCGTGTCCCCTGTCTCCTGTTACCATCGACCTTAGAAGCACAGTTCGGGACCCCCTACCCGAGATCCGCCAGTTTTGACACCGACAACGACGCAACAAGCACAAGCGTCGAAGCAATAACGAAGGTACCAAAGACACGGCGATCAACGCCGGATTCAGTGGCCCTAAACCCGGTCAGCCGAAGAGTCCATTCAAAGGAAACAGAGATGGTCCATCTAGTTTGGACAGAATACTCGATCGGCCTTGCCAGATTCATGGCACCACTGATAAGCCTGCCAATCATACCAACAGAAATTGTTGGGTCTTCAAACAGGTCGGCAAGCTAAACGCCGAACATAAGGGGAAGGGGCCACCCAACGAGGACGATGATGAAGAGCCTCGCTCACCGAACACAGAGGGGCAGAAGAAATTTCCCCCGAGATAAAAACAGTGAATATGATATATGCTACACATATCCCCAAAAGGGAGCGCAAGCGCGCACATAGGGACGTCTACGCCATAGAGCCAGACGCCCCAAAATTTAATCCATGGTCAGCCTGTCCGATCACCTTTGATCGTAGATACCATCCGACCAGTATCCGCCATGGAGGTTCGACTGCATTGGTCCTCGATCCAATTATTGCCGGATTCCACCTCCTTATGGACGGCGGAAGCAGTCTCAATTTGCTTTACCAGGACACCGTCCATAAAATGGGCATTGATCCATCAAGAATCAAGCCCACTAAAACCACCTTTAAAGGGGTAATACCCGGCGTAGAGGCCTGTTGCACAGGATCCATAATGCTGGCAGTCTTCTTCGGCTCATCGGATAACTTCCAGAGCAAAGACTTGATCTTCGACATTGTCCAGTTCCGTAGTGGCTATCACACACTACTCGGACGAACCGCGTTCGCCCGTTTCAATGCAGTCCCACACTACGCTTATCTAAAGCTCAAGATGCCTGGACCACATGGTGTCATAACAGTCAATGGAAACATGGAGTGCTCCCTCCGTACAGAGGAGCATACCGTGGCCCTCACAGCCGAAGTGCAAAGTGGCCTCACCAAGCCGAAAACTATACTGGCAGTCAAACCCCCAGACACTATTAAACAAGTCCGGTCTACCCTGCAGAACGACAGTCCGGCTCATCCAGAGCTAGATTAGCAATTCGTCCTCTGTCAATGCCCCAGCCTGATAGCGGCATACGTACCGCACGTACATAATTACGCGTTAAAGATACCATGGGCAAGGTCGGAGGCATGCTAAACATAAGGTCCATGATACGGCTCGACCCTATCCGGACCATCATATTTTTTCACCTTTTTCTTCTTGTTTTTATTTTCCAGGTTCTTCACAACCCACATCAATTTCTGGTGGTAACAAGGGCCCCTTTCTAGGCCCCTTATGCATACTCGGTTGTTGATCCCCTCAAAGGATCATACACCAAGGTGAAAAGCGGCGCAAATGTGCGGTAGAGTGTCCAAAGGATCTTCAAGATCATCTTTTCAATTTTAGGACCTGTATACAGCTTTCCCTTGTTCTCGTCATGTAAAATCGTCGTGATGCTTATCACATCTTCTGTAAAAATATGTTTTGACGTACCAATCAGACTATAATGGAAACAGTTTCGGCCAACCCTGTTCGGTATTGGCTTTTTTTTTTTAATCTGTCTTCCCACTTCACGTCCGAATTGGCATATACACCTTGGTATGACTTAAATCGCCAGGGGCTCTATTCAAGCCATATACATATCCTCAACAATAGAAAGTCCGAACACTCTCAGAGTACACTTCGGTGTCCCGTATACTGCATTATATGCATCAGCTTCGAATCACGTCTTTGGTCAATAGTTGGGTTGCCCGGCTCCTGTGCTTGCTACCTTACGTTCCGTTTTTGGGTAAGGTAGTAAAGGGAGAACTACTGGGATTGTGTTTCCGGCTGGCCCATTTAAACACCTCAGTAGAGAAAGCCGAAAACTGACTGTCGTGATACGGCAAGAGCTGGTTAGCAATTTAGTGGCTTATTCAATTTCTAGCAATTTTTTTCGTATTACATGAAGGGCTGGCTTTTTTTCAATCACGCATCTATGGCATTCAAGTTCGATAGCCGCATACGCACCAGGGGCTATCTTGCAACCCCATTATCAAACTCCTATGGCTAAGTGAGAGTGGTAAAGCCACATAGTCCGATTGCCTCGTTCGCTGCACTAACACCTCCTTTACGGACCAAGACGCTGGTTTAACGTGTGATCATGTGCTATTCCGAACACCCCCGTAGTATCTACGTGGGGGCTGAAGCCGACGACTGGCAAACTCTCAGGGATACAAACGGCCGCACAGGAGGAACAACACTTTTAAAGGCAAACAACATAAATATATTACAAACCTTTGGTTTATACAACATCCGGACAGTTCGAACACATTCACTCAAACAAGATGTCTTTTGAGCACTGGTGATGTAGTGTGGAACCCTGTGTGGAGATCTTTCACGTTTGGAGTGGATCCTAGGGGGGAAACACGAAGAACGAGCGGAAGAGGACGAGGGAAATCACGGGGGAAAAGACAAGAGAATCACTCAAACCAACAAGATTCGATTACACATGCGCTAGATCGATGAACACAAGGAGAGATACACGATCCACGATCAACAAAGGACGATACAAGAGGTAACCGGGTTCTTCTCCGTGAGGAGGTCTTGATTGTCTTCCCTTGAAGGGGTCTTGAATCCGCTTGGGGATCTTCTCCGATGGAGGCACGTCTCCGAGGAGAAGGTAACCAAGTGGATGAGCAAAGCTCTCACACAAACATGAGTTAATCCTTTGCTAACCCTAACTAGGAGGAGGGGGTGGTCTATGTATAGTCTAAGCCATGAAGGGGTAAGTGGGAAAGGGATACATGGGCTTCGGCCCGAGTCTTTGCACGCAGGCAGGCCGGAAGTTCCGGGCTTCGGAAGTTCCGGGCAGGTTCCGGCCGGGTTCCGGGCTATCCAGAGAGTTCGCGCGCTCGGGGCTAGTCTGGACTCCAGGGGCGGAAGGTCCGGCAAAGTGGAAGGTCCGGGGCCGGAAGTTCGGGCAGGCGGAAGGTCCGGGCTTTCGAGCTTGTCCTCGCTTCTTCACTAGTAGAAACGGAGCTTTAAAACCGGTTTGTAAGGGCCTTTAGTGCCGGTTATGGAACCGCATGAAGTGTGGGCACTAAAGGCCCCCCTTTAGTACGGTTCACGAACCGGGCGCTTAAAGTGCCACCACATGGCGTGAGCTCGTGCCCTAGTATGGGGACCTTTAGTACCGGTTGGTGTTACCAACCGGTACTAAAGGTTTTTTTTTATTTTTTGAAATTTTTGAAAAAATTGATTTTTTTATTTTTAATTTTTCTAAATTATTTGATGATTTAGTCTCTAATCACCTCTCTTAACTGCGCTCAAGTGTGGATCACTCATTCCAAATCATCTAACTTCCCGACTACCACCCATCCCTCTCACTACTCCAGCCCGAGCACACTTAACTTTCGGGTTCTATTCTCCTTCGTTTCCGAGTCTGCACTTGTTGTTTTCCTGACAATAGTAAGGTGTCAATCCTATTAACCCTCAGGAGTTTAGCTTGAGCATGAAGTCACACATTTCACCGTTTGAGTTTGAAACTATTATTCTAAAAAGACACTAATTATTTAGTAACGCTAATATTTCTTGAATAAGTTTGACCATAGTTTGACCAGATTTAATCAAAATTCAAAAAATTGAAATAATTATTTAGTAACACTAATATTCTTGAATAATTAGGTAGTAACATTAATACTTCTTGAATTAGTTGTTTGACCGGTTTGACAAGATTTATCCAAAATTCAAAAAAACTTAAATTAGAGCATATCTTTTTTTCCTTTTACAATTTTGTCATTTCAAAAATTGTCCTAAACTCTAAACCCGGGACTTAAAACGTCGGAAACTCTATGCTAAACAGTAAAAACTAAGGGTTTAAACCATAAAACCTAACCCTTAACTCTGAGATATAAACCCTAGCACTAAACGCTAAAAACGTCTAAAACGCCCAAAAACTCTATTTTCCCTTTGCAATTTTGTGATTTTAAAAAATTGTCGAAACGGAAAACTTGTTGTTTCAGCGGATTGATCTTTTTGTTCTGCAAATTTTTATATATTATATGTATTTTTCTGAATTAGGATGATTTAGTTATGATTTTTTCAAGTTTGAAAATTGCCCTATAGTCCCGGTTTGTGTCTCCAACCGGGACTATAGGTTAGCACCCTTTAGTACCGGATTGTGGCGCGAACCGGTACTAAAGGTTTGCCCTTTAGTACCGGTTCGTGCCACAAACCGGGACTAAAGGCTCGGGCCCCGGCCTACCGACGCCACCACATCATTCTTTAGTACCGGTTCGTGGCACGAACCGGTACTAAAGGTTCAACACGAACCGGCACTAATGCATAGCCGTTCAAACCGGTACTAATGATACCATTAGTACCGGGCCAAAATCGAACCGGGACTAACGTGTCTCACATAAGGTCCGTTTTCTACTAGTGCTTCTTCCTTCTCCTCTTCCATGCTTGGCCTTGGTCCTTGGATCCTCCATGGTCGTCTCGGTTGTACCTGAGTGTATGCAAGGTCCATGCATGAGGTAGTAGCCATGTCTCACATGAGGAAAGTGACGGTTCAAGAGGAGTGAGTTCACCTTGTGTCCAATGGCGCTTGTTCGAGGTCTCGCCATATGTCCACTTGGGGTTTGGAGAGTAGTCGGAGTGTACATGGGGATGAACGTGGGATGCTCCGCATCATCTCCCCTCCCTTGGGAAAGATCCGACCTCGGATCGTGATCCTCATCACCATGGAAACGGCTGTCGTGGACGAACTTGTAGTTGGACGAAGTTGAAGACATTGCGCAATCCAAGTACTCCAAGGTGTCTCCGGTATGTGGTACATGCAAAATGAGCAAACACAAAGTACACTTGGAAATACAATGGTTAGCGCACATAAAGTGTCCATCATGTAAGAATGAGTCCGTGCAACAAGATTGTTCGTGACAAAGCACATGAAGCTTATCAAGATGATATAGAATGATATGCATCATGGGAGCAAAAGCATTCATTGTGCACACAAATGTATTGTGAAAGTGATCAATGCAACCATGGTGCAAAATGATGTCATAGTGAGATGGTTTATCAATAGCATGAATATGGCAATGGATGCTCAATATGATTATGTTATCATGCAATTGATGGTAGGCAATGTGCTCATTATGTATGAATATGCCATCAAGAAAGATCACAACAAATTTGCTAAGGAAATGCACAAGCTCATATATCATGGATGACATAGAAATACAAGATGCAACAAGGCAATCATAAGGTGAGTCAATCCATGCATAAGATGCAAACTTGTGGTGAGTATGATATGTCCATCGAACATGACATGAGGAAACACAATCAACAAATATGTATGTGTTGGTGCAATGTGTCAAAGGAGTGTTGATGTACCAATGCTCGATGTTGTGGCATGAGTGGAGGTTCGAAGGTGCATCCAAGAAGGCCGAGCGCTCCTCAACTTGAAGGTCCAAAGGGTCCATCTTCAATGTCGCTCCTCCGGTCACGAGATGTATCATGTAGAAAACAAGAAGGAAACAACAATTAAAGAATGACCCATCCAATATGCATATGTGAGGATGGCTCAAAGGGAAGGAGTTCACCTTTATGAGGATGTCAAAGATGTTGGAGTTGCACATCTTGTATGCCTTCACATAACCAATATGTCTCATGAAGGTACCGCCTTGTGAATCCTTCGAAATGAAAGAACATGACAAACACTCGGAAAAACAAATGAGGTTAGCGGAAGTGCAAAACCTATCATTCGTGTGGTAAGATACCCAACAAGTGTATGCATCATGCTCATCATAAGAAAGGACAAGGGAGCATTTCATAGTATGGAGGCATATGATGCGATAACAACCAAATACAATAGGCTCAATCAAACAAGCATGCATCACAAGTAAAGTGTCAATGTCTCTAAGATCAATAAGCATAGTATGGTTGCACTCAATACAAGTGGATATGAAAGAGGCAACTAATGGACACAAGTGACAATGATCAAGATATATCATGTGAGAGGCATGAGCATATATGTCATCAACCCAAGAAAGCGAGTAATAGTGGAACATGGGTGATGCAACATAGCAAGCAATCATAGCAATCAAGTCAAACAAGCTAGTAGTGCGAAGATGCAACATACTAGAGGGAATCATGGCAAGCATGTCATGTGTGCAAATAGTGGGCATGAATAATGGACATGACATATCACAAGCATGAAAGCAAGATATGAGTAGAATGGCATGAATGTATTGGTGAGAGGCCATATGTAAATAGCAATGGGGCATTATGACTCTCCCAACACAACAAACATCAATAGTATGGAGCACATGGTAAACATGGCGATAGCAACAAGTATCTCCACCAAGCATGCGAATACACATAGAATTATCATAATGGCGAATCATGGGTAGATGCAAGCAAGGGTCACAATTGCATGGCAAAGGCATAGGAGTAAAAATAACATGCAAAGTGAACATGGTAAAATGAGCATAAGGTGAGAAGTGGTAAATAGCCCATAGCCGTGTGAGAACCAAGTAGAAGGGATGCGCGTAGTCCTTGCGCGTAGGGAATGGTGGTAAGGATAGTCCACGGGATCCCAAGTCATCATTGCTCTCAAGAGCTCGTTTCGTCAACGCATGGGATTGAGAAGTTGACGAGTATACGTGAGTACCTACACAAAACAAAGACAAAGGAAAAATTGTGTGTGCGTGGTAGATGTACACATCATCCATCATGATGCGCACATGCATGTGTCGGTTAGTACAAAATAGCCAATGCTCAAATAAATGAGATGCGTGATATAGAAACATGTCATCCATCATGATAGGTTTGTTGTTATGTATAGCATAATGGAGATTCGAATTGTGTAATGCATCATGGGAAATATTTAGAGCATTGTTATTCATGGGATGCATATGGTGCACGCAAATGGTCCTAATATGTATGAGGAAACTATGGGGGTCTCCTCGTGAGCATGAGTAGCAACATCACATGGAGAATATTGACAACATCCAAAACAATGCATATTTGGAACAATGTGATCATGGCATGACATAGTAGATGAATTGTGCAAATCATGTAAAGAAAGCATGGCAATATCATCACATGAAAAACAAAAACCAATGACCATCATCTCGTCATCTACGCCATAAGTGCAAATGGGATTGATTTTAATGGGGCATGCATAGTTACTATGTTGAGATTGCAATGATGCAATATGGGAGATCTCACTCATAGCATATGACAAGTTCAATGGATTGTCAAACATGATGTGAACAAAAGAATTTTCACATGATATCCTATGGAGCATAGCATCACAACTAGGCAACTCAACATGCTCATCATCATATTCATCATAAATAGGTAAGTCAAGGCATGAAGAAGTTTCACTAGCATGAAGCATGGGAATAGGTGGGTCAACATCATGGGAGCAATCGATGTCAAGAGAGTCCACTAATGGGACAAGAGAAGCACCGTCACCTATGTTACCTTCGGAGTGTCGCTCATGTGTTGTAGGTGAGGTGTTGAAGATCCACTCATTGTCATCTTCATCTTGATGGAACCATGTGGGGGGTGTATCATCGTCCACCATGGCCATCGGTTTTCCCATTGGAGGGCTGGACTCGTCGAGGATAGGCATGTCGTCGGGTAGGAGACCTAGCACCAAAGAAGAAAACACACTAGGACTAGAGGTTAAGTCGTTAGAAATCATAGTAGCCTCACATGCTGTGCCAACTACCTCACTCACTAAGTGTTGTGGCTCACTCACTCCCTCTTGGATGCTCTCACTCATATGGTTGGTGGAGTCACTCAAATGGCGCTCAACCTCACATAGGATGTGTGGCATGCTCTCATGTGTGGGGCTAGTGGTTTTCACACTCATCCTCTCATAGGAAATGCACTCAATGTCATATAGGAAGGAGTCACTCATCTCACTCATGGGTTGGTGGCTCTCCTCACATGGCAATTGGGGCAGCTCAACATATGTGGGTGTCGGAGAGATGTTGGTGCAAATGTCTCCATGCTCAATTCCTATCGCCGTGGTCGAAGGGGATGGCCCTTGCTCGACCTTCTTGTCATCGTCTTGTTGTTGGAGGTCCATATGATGTGGCACCTCGTAGCTCGTCTCCATGACCGAAGGGAATTTCCCATGCTCGGCCATCTTCCTTGAGGGGCTTCCGAAGATGGAAGTGAGGGAGTCCTGGACTAGGGGGTGTCCGGATAGCCGAACTATCATCTTTGGCCGGACTCCTGGACTATTAAGATACAAGATTGAAGACTTCGTCCCGTGTACGGATAGGACTTTCCTTGGCGTGGAAGGCAAGCTTGGCGATACGGGTATGTAGATCTCCTAACCCTATTCGGTGTCTATATAAACCGAAGGGTTTTAGTCTGTAGGACGAACAACAATCATACCATAGGCTAGCTTCTAGGGTTTAGCCTCTCTGATCTCATGGTAGATCTACTCTTGTACTACCCATATCATCAATATTAATCAAGCATGAGTAGGGTATTACCTCCATCGAGAGGGCCCGAACCTGGGTAAAAACATCGTGTCCCTTGTCTCTCGTTACCATCCGCCTAGACGCACAGCTCAGGACCCCTACCCGAGATCCGCCGGTTTTGACACCGACATTCGTGCTTTCATTGAGAGTTCCTCTCGTGCCGCCGCCGTCGGGAAGGATGCCTCATCCCGCCTTTAAAGACGATACTATCGCCAAAGAAGCCTTGGCCACCGCCGACTCTTCGGTTAGGTGGTTTTCTTATGACCGCCAGCCGCCATCGCTACCGACGATGACTTCTCGGGTCATCGAAACCAATCTTCACGTTAACTCGAACTTGCCGAGTTGTTAGATCCGATTGAGCTCTCCTCCGTAAACGAAGCTCTTGGATCGCATCGCCGCTCGGAGTCGCCACAGACTACGACCAGATCGGGCCTAAGACCGATCTGAGAGAGATCAACTCTCCCCAGGCTACCCATCATGTTGCTGTGGTAGAGGAGCAATATGGCGATTCTTCTTCTATCTTAAGGACTAGCTACGTCCGGATTCCCGATTCCTCCATGCCGGATTCTCGCAGAGGGACGGATGTCGATCAAGTCCTGAACTTAAAGTCAGGCGGCGGGTTGGATTCATTGGATAGCATTCAAAAATCCAAACTTCCAAGTTCGGAAACTTCTCGGCCCCTGAGTCTTAAATTGGGCCGGGGTTAGGATCTAGTTCCACCCGCCCACCCAAACATTAGCGATCTATCCCGAATTCGGCAAGAGCCCGTTGAAACAAGACATCATTATCGGGCCGATTCCTCCCGGTTATGGACGGGATAAAGGATCGCCGAGAGGAGGACGCAATCTCACTTTTCTCGCAATAATTGCACGGACAAGGGAATCCTAAACGCCATAAGTCGTCAGCGAAATTACACGCTTTGTCGACTTGGTGACCATAGTACAAAAGTACTGTATGGCGATGGAGAGTGCTTGGAAAACAAAAGGTAAATTTTGGGATAATCCGCCCCGAATACATCCCTAGTCCAAAATAAAAGGGTGCATCATCACCAAGCACCTGGTTAAACATCAAAAACAAAAACCCCTAAAGGGTACGGAACCGTCTTGGAGGGTTGGCTAAACGGACCCTACAAAATTCATAGCACGAGGGCGCCACTCCAACTCATAGCCTTCGAGCATGTTGGATACTATGGCGGTGGCCAAAAGTGGCGAAGAGCTTCTAGCCTCGTAATCCCAGCCCAAGAACACCGGTCACGGTGTTAACAGTCTTCGAGACTTTCGCATCAAATAACATGCGGAAACGAACACTCGCAACCTTGCCGAAGTCTACCAAGTAGCAACAATAAATCCATGGAGTGACACAGCTATTACCTTTAATGCCGGATTTAACCCAAATTCGAACAGCCCGAGCACCGGCCGCATTGGTCCTTAGTCCAATAGTGGACGACTTTCGCCTTACTAAGGTACTCATGGATGGCGGCAATGACTAAACCTCATCTACGAGGAAACCCTCCGAAAAATGGAAATAGACTGGAACCGCATTGAGCGAAGCAAAGACAACCTTTAGAGGAATAATCCCTAGCCGGAAGCATGCCGCACAGGAAAAATCACACTGGACGTAGTGTTCGCTCACGGACAATTACAGTCCGAGGAGCTCACATTTCAAGTGGCCCCATTCAGCCAGCCGGATATCACGCTTTATTATGGCGAGAGGCATTCACAATTTTTCAAGCTATACCCCATTATGGGTACATGAAGCTTAAAATGTCGGACCTAACGGAATCATCACTCTCGCTAGTGATCCGAACATAGCACTCCGCTACCGAAAACAAGACAGCCGCACTAGCCCTCGAGGCACTATCCAAGCCCTAGCGGCCGAGGAACTCATCATGCGATCGCGCCCACGTTGAACTGGGATGATGTGATACTTGATAAAAGATCTAAGTCCACCTCTTTTAAACCAGCGGATGAAATAGTCAAATTCCAAGTCCACCCAACGGACCTGCAAAGACGGCCTCCATCGGGCACAATTAAACCACGATGTAGACGCCGCGACTACGAGAATTTCTACGAGAAAATCGGGACATTTTTGCTCGGCACCCTTCGGACATGCCAGAATCCCACGTCGGCTGGCGAGCACAGCCAAAATACCTAAAAGGATTCAAGCCAGTCAAACAGGCTCTTGGCGCTTTTCCGAACCCAAGAGACAGGCCATGGGAGAGGAGCTAGCCAAACTTCGGAAGCCGGATTCATCGGAGATATAAAACCTCCGGACTGGCTAGCAAACCTGGTGATGGTACCAAAGAAGGATAAATCCTAGCGCCTATGTGTTGATTTCAAAGACCTTAATAAAGCTTGCCCAAAGGATCCCTCCCCCCTCCCTCGCATTGATCAAATTATCGACGCTAGAGTAGGACACGACTCATTGTGCTTCCTCGACGCGTACTCCGGCTACCACCAAATCAAGATGGCGGAGCCTGACCAAGCCGCAACAAAGATTCATCACTCCATACGGCCCATTCTCGCTTCAACACAATGCCCTTCGGGATCAAAAACGCCAAGCGCAACATATCGGTAAGATGATTCGAGACATGTCTGGCAAACCAGATCGGCAAAACAGTGGAAGCATATGTAGATGACGTGGTCGTCAAATCCAAGCATGTCGAAACTCTAGTAGACGACTTGAGGCTCACATTCGACAATCTATGAAAATATGACATTAAGCTCAATTCGGAAAAATGCATCTTCGGCGTTCGGTAGGAAAGCTCTTAGGCTTCATTGTGTCCGTAGAGGAATTGAAGCAAACCAAGCCAAGATCTCGAGCTCTGTCACAATTGGATATTCCAAAAGACCTCAAACAAATACAAAAATTGATCGGATGCGTGGCGGCTCTAAGCCGCTTTATTTCCCGTTGGGAGAAAAGGCGTTACCCTTTACCGCCTCCTCTGGCGCATCGAACACTTGAGTGGGCGGATCACATATGGCCGGACTCGAAGAAATAAAATCCATATTGGCAACAAATCCGGTCCTGGCCGCGCCCAACATGGGCGAACCAATGCGATTATATATCGCCGCAACACATCAAGTTGTTAGCGCGGTGCTCGTCGTCGAACGAGATACGGACGGACACAGGTTCCCTCTTCAAAGCCGGTTTACTATGTGTCCACTGTCCTAACTCTATGCAAGTCCCGGTACCCACATTATCAAAAGATAGCATACGCGGTGTTCATGGCATCCCGGAAGCTGCGACACTACTTTCAAGAGTGTTCGATAACGGTAGCCTCCGAAGTACCTCTTAACGACATTATAAACAATCGCGACGCTGACGGGCGGATTGCTAAATGGGCCATAGAGCTCCTTCCATTCGACATAACCTATAAGCCACGATGAGCTATTAAGTCGCAGGTTTGGCCGACTTCGTGGCGAATGGGTCAAGTGAACTCCCTAAAGAGTACGGCGCATACTCCAATTGGATCATGCACTTCGACGGCTCCAAAATGTTGGCCAACCTGGGTCAAGGCGTCGTCCCGACGTCCCCAACCGGGGACACAGTCCAATCACGTCCTTGAGATAATGTATACGGACTCCAACAACGCAGCCGAATCTGAGGCCCATACGCACGGCCTCGGATGGCGATCTCCATGGGCATTAAACGCCTAGAGGTGCGCGAGATTCGAACCTCGCGATATCTCAAATAAACGAAGACTTTGATGCCAAATATCCGAAAATGGCAGCATCTGCAATGCGGTCCTAAAAATGTCAAAGACGGTTCAAAGGGCTCAAATTTCATCATATAGCAGGGATAACAACGAGCGTGGACGTGTTAGCACGCATCGGCGCAAAACGCGATGCCGTCCGCCCAACATCTTCCTGGAACGGCTGTTCAAACCATACATGCATTATGGGAAGGGGAGTCCGAAATAACAATCCGGACCCAACCGCATCGCTCGACACCGAACACTCGACACAATCGGAGGCTCGCCAACGAGATAACACCCTCCGCCCACGAAATAATGGCGGTTATCGCCCGTGGGCCGGAACCATTCCTAGCCTACCTAACTAGACAGAACTCCCCAAGGACCAAAATGAGGCTCATTGCATAGTACGGTGATCCAAAGCCTATAAAGTCCATGAGGAGAGCTCTATAAGAAAAGCACAACAGAGTCGTTCAAAGGTGTATCTCCGAAGAGGAAGGCGAAACCTCTGGCTGAAATTCATGCGGTTGGGTGGGCACCACCTGGCAGCCCGGGCCCTTGTAGGCAAGGCCTTCTGCAGGATTTTATTGGCCCGGCCCAACGCAGGCGGAGATCTTGAGATTTAGTCCAACGATGCGTCGGTTGCCGCTTTTTGCTAACCAAAGCCACATGCCACCCACCGCCCTCAAAACTATACCCATCACCCGCCGTTCATGATGCAGGGGCTTGACATGGTTGGACCCCTTAAGGGAGGAACCCACTAGCAAAAATACCTATTGGTCATGGTGGATAAATTCACCAAATGGATAGAGGCCAAGCCTATTAAAGCGGCGAATCCGGGCGGTGATAGACTTCATATCGGGGTAGTGCACCGTTACTGGCGTCCCCACAAAGTATCATCGCGATAGCGGCACCAACTTCACGGCCGATGAGGTCAAATTATGGTGCAAAAACATGGGAATCAAGCTCGATTACGCCTCGGTCTATCACCCTCAAACCAACGGTCAAGTCAAGCGAGCAAGCGGTCTAATCATGAGCGGCATTAAACCCGGACTAGTGCGGTCCCTCAAGGAATCTAACACGACCTTTGGGTTGAGGAGCTTCGACTCCATACTACGGGGCTGCGGACCACGCCGAATCGTATTCGGATTCACACCATTTTTATGGTGTATGCAGCAGGCGGTCTTGACTGCGACATAATGCATGACTCACCTCGGCGTGCGCATGTATGAAGAAAGAGAAGCCGAGCTCGATCGGCGGGACAGTTTGGACGCATTGGAGGAGGAGCGGACGTGGCAAAAGCTCGTTCCGCATTTTATCAACGAGGCTCAAAGATATCAAAGCGGGGAAATACGGGCCAAAGCTTACAACATTGGCGAACTAGTTCTCGCTGCCGGACAAGAAAAAGGACAAACTCAAGCCCAAATGGGAAGGTCCCTTCATCATCGACTAGGTCCCGACCGGCTGAGCATACCGTCTGCAAACGCATCGGATAAACGACTCGAGCGAACCCATGGAACGCAGCCCGTCTCTGAAGATTCTACGCCTAAGCGCCGTACTCCGAGTTCGTCTCCTTCCTCCGTCCACATTTTCTATTTTTGTTGTCTTTTATTTCTCTCCTTCCTCCTCCTTCTTCTTGAAGCCTTTAGAGGCTCGTTTGTGCTTTGTTCGCACATACTTGATGTTGTCGTCGCTCATTATACCCGGGCTTCTTTAACGAAGCTTATTTATCTGGCTTCATGCCCAACACATGTGTCAAACTTCGCATGTACCTTTTACTCACCATTATATGCATCGATATGACTTAAGTTTTGGCCAAGCCGGGTTGCTGGCTCTGTGCTTACACCCACGTTCCCGATTGTTCGGCTAGGTGGTAAAGGGAGCACCTCTGCGATTATTCTTGGGTCAATTGGGATGTGTACCTCGATGCAGGTGAAGCCAAAGCTAGCGTTCTTAAGGGAATATTCGGTCGGTGAACTGAAAGATGATTTTTAACTATTTATCCATACGCCCCAGATGATTTTACGCTTTCTTAGCAGTTTGGACATGCACTTTAGGGCGTGCCTCCCAGGGAAAGGAACCCTTAACGGAACTATTCTCCCTGGAAGATGTTTCTTACTATCCATGTAATATAACATAACTAGTTGGGCACTTGTGTGACGCCAAAGATGCGACCCTATCCTAAAGGAACTCGAAGGTCCCACCAAGGATAGAAGCGCATCTTGAAGACGCTTTTGCAAGGTGGATATCATTACATCAACATTACATAATAGATGGGGATACATACATAACATACAATGTCACATGAGTACAACAATACAACAATACCACATACAAGATCAACATGAATCATAAACAGAAACTCAAACAATATCCACCACCTTTAGCCCAGTTTGCCGAGCACGGAACCTATCCCTTGATCGACGAAGAAGAAGAAGAACTCCAACACAAGATAAACATCGCTCTCACATCATGCTCATCGCACAACCTGTACCTGCAACTGTTGTTGTAGTAATCTGTGAGCCACAAGGACTCAGCAATCCCATTACCATGGGTATCAAGACTAGCAAAGCTTAATGGAAAAGGAAGGGGTAAAGTGGTGAGGTTGCAGCTAAGCATATATGGTGGCTAACATACGCAAAAGAGAGCGAGAAGAGAAACAAAGGAACGGTCGACAACTAGTAATGATCAAGAAGTGATCCTGAACTCCTACTTACGCCGGACATAAGCCGTAAACCGTGTTCTCCTCTCGATCAACCCCGAAAAGAGACACTCCGCGATTCACGCTACGGTTGGTGTATTTTAGAAGAGTTTACTTCAAGTTTACTACAACCGGATATTAACAAATTCCATCTCGCCACATAACCAGACACGGCTCTCGAAAGTTTATACCTGCAGGGTGTCCCAACTTAGCCCATGATAAGCTCTCGCGATCAACGAAGGATATTCCTTCTCCCGGGAAGGCCCGATCGATCTCGGAATCCGGCTACAAGACATTTCGACAAAGAATAAAACAAGATCAAGAAGCCGCCGATGGCCGACAATCCCGATAGGAGCCGCACATATCTCGTTCTCGTGGCAACACCGGATAGGTCACCACGAGTAAAAAAGACCCTCGAGTTGCCCGTGGTGGCCCTGTAGTCTGCCGGTTCGAACCAAAGACTTAGAGAAGCACTTACCGGGGCTAAAATAAAGATGACCCTCGAGAGAGCGACTCCCAAGGGAAAAGTAGGTGGTGGCAAGGCAAATGGTAAAACCAAGGTTGGGCCTTCTTTGGAGGAGTCTTATTCAAAGCGAATGTCGAGGGTCCCATAAATCACCCAACCGCTGTTAGGGACGCAAAATCCGGAACATAATACCGATATGACGAAAACTAGGGCGTGCAAGAGTGGAACAAAACACCGGGCATAAGGCCGAGCCTTCCACCCTTTACCAAGTATATAGATGCATTAATAATATAAGAGATATTGTGATATCCCAACATAAACATAATCCAACATGGAGCAATCTTCATCTTCACCGCAACTAGAACGCTATAAGAGGGCCGAGCAAGAGCGGTAACATAGCCAAACAACGGTTTGCTAGGAAGGGTGACAAAGGTTAGAGGTTCATGGCAATTTGGGAGGCTCGAGCGACAAGTGGTAGGTAACGCAAAGAAAGCGATGGAACGAAGCAACTAGCATAGCAATGATAATAATGAGATCCAAGGTGACGGTCATCTTGCTCGAAATCCCGCTAGGAAGAAGATCGAATCCATGAAGAAGACGAAACGGAGTAGTCAAACGAATCCTCACAATCGCAACATTACCGGAATCGAGAAGCAACAGGAAAGAAACAAACAACATGGTAAATGCACAAGCATAAATATGGCACGATGCACAATCAAGTATGATGCATGTCCGGTCTAAATAGCATGGCATGGCATGGCAAAGTGCAACAAACAATGCTACAAGTTAAGTGAAACTCAATATGCAACGAGTTGCATATCAACAAAACACCATATGCAATTATTTAGTTTGATCTCGTTTATGTACCCAACAATATTAAAAGTTGTTAAACATGGCAAGAGGTGAGGCCTAAGTAAACTAACTATTTAGGCAAGTTTAAATGAGGCCGGAATAGCAAACAACAATTCCGAAAAATCCCCATATGCATATTTCGAATTTGCTACTGTTCTGCCCTAAACACAATTTTAATGTTGTTAAACAGCAAAATAAAGTGCACCATGTTAAACTAGGCATTTTTCCACCCCATTTACATATAAATTTTATTTAAAACCGAGCTACGGTTACTTAGTTATGAAACAAATCATTTTAGCATATTATTTGAGCAAAATTAAACAAACAGCATTTTAAGCATTTTAACATGGGATGAAAGTGGCATAATATTAATCTACACAAAATTCTAAGCATTTTACATGTTTAAATCATTTTAATCCGATGCACGGTTTGTGAGTTATTAATGCATGAACATGGAGGGTTTTTCTGTAAAACAACCGTCTCTGGACAATTAGACAAATTCGCAGCAGCGGAAAAAAAACACCACGGGCCGAATCTGGCTGGCCCAATGGTGCACAGGAGAGGGGCGGGTGCTGCTCACCCTGGGCCAAGGCCCGCTGGTGCAAAGGTTGGATCGGGGCGGACTGGGCCGCGCGGGGACGTGGCTGGCGACGCGGTCAACGCGCTAGGCAGAGGAGGCGCATGTCCCTGTCGCCCGAAGCAGAGGACGAGCGGGCGCCGGCAGCAGGGACTTGGCGAAGCAGGGAGGTTCAGGCGGCGATGGACTTGGGTGGCAGGGAGGACCGAGAACGGCGGAGATGGCCGGGACTCGACGGATCTGGGCGGCGAAGATCTCTCCGGCGAGGCAGGGACTTGACGCGGGCTCGACGGATCTCGCGTGTTCGCACGCCAGAAGCAGGGGACGGCGCCGGAGATGAGATCCAGGGCGGCCGACGGGAGTTGCAGGGGCGGTCTCTGGCTGGTTCCCGCCGGACCCGGCGACGACGAGTGAGGGGATCCGCCGGGAACGGCGCGGGGCAGCGGGACCTGAGCAGCTTGCCGACGAGGGGGCTCCATGGCGGCCAGGACGTAGTTGCTCCTGCAGCAGATGGGCAGAAAAACAAAGGGTTCAGAGAGGGGAAGCGGGAGGAGCATGAGAAGGAGAAGAAGGGGGCGTCGGATGGGGACTGCCTGGGTGACGACGATGGCTGGGTTCGAAGTTGTGGTCGTCGTTCTTGATGCGGCAGAGGAAGCTGGAGCGAGTCCTCGCGAGGAAGATGGTGGAGGCCGAGCGCGTTGGAGGAGTGGATCTCGGGCACGGGGACGAGGTGGATCGAGGGAGGCAAGGGACCTGCTGTGGATGAGCTCCGTCTCGAGGAGCTCCTGCTCGGGCACGAGCGTGGAGACGCGTGGCTGCGGCCAGAGGAGGTTGGTCGGGCACGGAAATGGAGGCGGTGGTTGGATTGGGTGGAGATGGATCCCGAGGTGGGAGATGCTGGCGGCGGGGATTGGACAGGGAGGATCCCTAGAAAATAGGGTTTGGTCTGATTTGGGTGGGGTTGGACTTATATATATAGCAAGTGGTTTAGGATAGGGGTACTTAGTCCCTCCGATCGAAGTCAAACAGCCGAGAATAAATAGGTAGGGAAGTCCAAATAAAAAAAACGGAGATGTTTAGTAGATATTTGGGTATAATTCGGAACCAACGGTAACGACAGAGCGGGTCGGGTTCGGAGCAGTTTCGGGCGCGCGCGAGGGGTTTGCGGGCTGGCAAAAGAGATTAGGTGGTCACGGTCAAGAGGGAAGCGAAAAACAAGGTTGGTCACAGAACGGTCAACAAAAGCAAGGGGGGCGCGGCAATTACGAGCGGGTGCAAGTTTGAAGAAAACATGACGGCACGGAGTGCCGATGCAATGCGGATGATGCTATGAGATGAGATGCATGACATGAACACAATGCAAAACAAAAGACAAAAGCCAAACCACGGAGGAAATATCATATCGCATCTCCGGAAAAGGCAAGAGTTGGAGTTACGAATATGGAAAGTTGTATCCGGGGCATTACAACTTGTCTGATACAGCAATAATGACCCCTACGCCTTGTCTCCATGCATGCCCCGGTTCCTACATAACCGTGAGGGTATTCGGACACACTCCGGACTATTGGGTCCCGAGGTCGGGCTTAAAAGGTCCGCTATGACAAACGATCTACAATCCGCTAGAAGACATTTTTATGTCATATTCAATTACATAGTCAACTCGACTAATTGTATTCCTCCTCAATGCCATCTAATAGGCTATCTAATTTACAATCTTCTTTGGGAATACTTGGCGGCCAATTCTACTTGGCCGTACACTAAGCTTCTGAGGATCTCCTTCCCATCGTGCCCCATGGTCCGACCTCGGCCATGTGGTTTGGGCCACCTTACCGTGTCTGCGTCTTTACCATGGCCCAGCCTCCTGGCGCCTTGACGGCAGGCCGATATCTTCCATAGTCCGAAGCGCCCGTGCTCCTTGAAGCCGCTCTGCCCGGCTCCCCAATGCCTTGGGGCGGGGAGATAGATGGCCACAAGGCACAGGCGACGCCTTTCATCACCTCGCCGAACTCGTTAAATGCGGTACCGATTCGGGAAGAAGATCACCAAGAATCGGGCATCTCCTCCTCAGGGCGACCTATGAGCAAACCTACATACATGTTTATGTTAGTCGCCTTCCTCGCCGAACTCTTTCAAAGTTCGTTTAAGCACTTACTAAAAATGCCGCGACGGCCGCCGATTCTCCTTTACTGAGTCGGACAACCGGGCACGAACATCCTTTAGTTCCTCACCCGGTTGGGTGTTGGCATCTTGGAGGTTATTTTTCTCCCGCCGCACCCTCGTAAGCACGCTCTCGCCGCCTTTAGCCGGGCGCAGGAGCCGTTGCTTGTCCGGATCCATCCCGGCGCTATCTGCAATGTTAATGTCAGATTTATGCACACGCCGCACTTTGCGAAACTACTTCTACTTTGAAGGGCATATATTACCAGAGGGAGTCATCATGGCTTACCCGGTTGCGACCAGTGCGGCCTCAAGTTGGGCCTTGCACTCTTCAAGCTCCTAGGACAAACGGGTATTCTTTTCGGTAAGAACCTGCATTCCAAATGATCCTTAAATCAGTTATCCTAACTATTTTAAGTCTCGGGAGACTCTTGGCATATATAATCGTCAAAATTCCTTACCCGTATGTCTTTCACATACTGCTCCGTGGCTCTGGCTAGGCCATCTTGAGCGGCACGGAGGTGCGCTTCTCCCGAACTAAAGGCGTCCAACGCCTCTCGGTAGAAACATGCGTCACGTAGAATAGTCCGGCGGCGCCTATGATTCATGGCGCTCTCCAACTCCGACTTGGTGGCGGACAGTCTGTCGGCATCCTCCGTTGGAGGAGCATCCGACGCACGCCTCGTGTTTGTACTCCCTTCCGGACTCGGCTTTTGAGCCTGGTCGGTGGAGGTCCGATTGGCAACTTCTCTGGACTCAGTCCGGCGAGCGCTCTTTTTCCTGAAAAAACCACGAGCGTCAGTGTGCCTCCCAGGAACCTCTCCTTAAAACATGATGGCACATCATACCATTGCGGCGACGTCTCGAGTCGTACCGCACTTCTTTCCCGCGTGTTGGGCCGAGCTGCCCCTTGTTGGACGGCCGCGGCAGGCTTGGCTTCCCGTTCTGAAGGCACCCCCTGCGAAACACCATCAAATACGTGGTGATCAGAAATAAAGCACGGGTGGGTCATGGTATCCAGACTTCGGTCACGGTTACCTGGGAGACCGGAAATAATCCGGGGTAGTCGGCCGTAATGGCAACCAAAGCATTGTCGATGCTAAGTTGGTGGAACACCCCGTCGATCAGCTCCACCTTTATATCTGGGTCCTCTTCGGAGGTCGGATCGAGGGACCGCTCCGGATCCTCGGGTTGTGGGGCGGGTTGTGTATCTTCTCCACGGCCCGGCAGCTTCTGCGTAGAAACCATGAAATGAGATATTTAACCACGGGAACATGGATCGGATAGGCCACTAAGGTATTTGCTTATCCAACTTCGAGGATTATTTGAAGAAAACCTGCTCGATTGGATTGACGCGGAGAAAATCCTCCTCTTCCCCTTTGTACATGGCGGACAAGGTCTTCACCAGTTCGGTGACCGATCCAGGCCCTTTGCGGCCATGACGGGTGGCATCGTCCTTCCCGTTGAAGTCCCACATGGGGTGGCCCCTATATTGGAGCGGCTGCACTCCCCTCATAATGCAGGTTGCCATGACTCCAATCATGGTCAATCCGACATGAGCCAGTAATCTTATTCGGCTCATCAAGTAAAGGACGTCCCGATCATTTTCCCTCTGGGGGCTCCGCGGGCGCCAGCTTAGGCGCTTCTTCAGAGGAGCGTTGCTAAACTCCGGAAGGCCGATCCAAACAGGATCCGGCAGCGGGACGTCCTCCATGTAAAACCATTCCGAGGGCCAGTCCTCGGACGCCTTCTTTGGGGTTCCGGATAAATATCCGGTCCTGGCGATGCGCCATAGTTCGGCTCCGCCCACTTGATATATTGACCCCTCGTGAGAATGAGGCACAAGGCGTAACAATCTCTTCCACAGAGCGAAATGGGCCTCAACGCCTGAAACAGCTCGCAAAGGGCCACAAAGCCCGCTATATGCAAGATGGAGGTAGGCGTAAGGTTGTGCAATTGGAGGTCGAGAACTCCGAAGCCCCGGAGAAAGCGGATGGATTGGAAATCCGAGTCCTCTCATTAGGTAAGAGATGAAGCATACCCGCTCTTCCTTAGAGGGATCGGGGCGCTCTCCGCGCTTCCGCCCTTATAAGTGGCGAGTCCGAACGCACCGGAACCATGAAGGCCGGGAAGGAATCCCTTGGTTTGGAGCACCACCAATTATTTGTGTGGGATCGAGCATCTCCCCAATCTCCGGGCCGAGGGCTGGGGCCTTGAGAGGAGGAGCCGCGTGACCGTCCATGGTGGAGTGGGTTTTTGTCAAAGGCGCCTGATGAAGGCTCATGAAGGGAGGATGGTGTGATCCGGATCTGGATCCCCGTCTCTTTTAGACGGCTCATTTGCACTGTGAGGGGGTAAATGTAAAGATACCCTTACTTTTCACATTCGTTCGACACGTGGAAGATGGCCATTATTGGGCGTGGAAGCCGAGAAGCGCGATATTCACAAGAAAGCGGACACTATTCAACATGTGATTCGTGAGAGGAACCCGCCTTGCAATGCCGAAGACAATCAACACGCCGGACTTATCATCATTGAAGCCTGGTTCGGGGGCTGCTGAGGGAGTCTTGGACTAGGGCGTGTCCGGATAGCCGAACTATCATCTTTGGCCGGACTCCTGGACTATGAAGATACAAGATTGAAGACTTCGTCCCGTGTCCGGATAGGACTTTCCTTGGCGTGGAAGGCAAGCTTGGCGATACGGATATGTAGATCTCCTACCATTGTAACCGACTCTGTGTAACCCTAACCCTATCATGTGTCTATATAAACCAAAGGGTTTTAGTCTGTAGGACGAACAACAATCATACCATAGGCTAGCTTCTAGGGTTTAGCCTCTCTGATCTCGTGGTAGATCTACTCTTGTACTACCCATATCATCAATATTAATCAAGCAGGAGTAGGGTATTACCTCCATCGAGAGGGCCCGAACCTGGGTAAAAACATCGTGTCCCTTGTCTCCTGTTACCATCCGCCTAGACGCACAGTTCGGGACCCCCTACCCGAGATCCGCCGGTTTTGACACCGCCAGGAAGTGTCACCCTCGCTCGTAGGTAGTCGCCTTGGACTTGATGAAGTCGATGTAGGCGTACATGTGGGAAGTAGGCGAAGATGCCGTACGTCCAAAGGCGAAGATGCCTTGAGAACACTTGGCGAAGATGTCAAGTGGTTGATGTAGCCGTAAGCGCCGTCTTTGTGGTGGTCGTCTCGCGGTCTTCTTTTGTGCTCTTGAAGCTTGGACTTGGCGTGAAGTAGGGCTTGTTGGGACTTGTGCACTTGCGCTTGTGGAGCATCTTCATGATGATGATGTCGTTGTCGTGCTTGAGCTCGTAGTAGATGTCGTTCGTCGTCGTCGTGCACATGATGCTTGGAGGTGACTTGCCCTTCATGACGATGTGGATCACGAACGTGATGGTGGTCGCCATGGAGATGTGGACGTGGACGACTTGCACTTGCATCATTTCCGCGCTCCGAAAGCTTGTGTCTTGAATGTCGCCGCCTTGAGGATGACAAAGGGGAAGAAGACTTGATCAAGGCTCTAATCTCCTCCATCCTTGCATCTTGCTCCTCTTTATGTGCGGAAAGCTTGTTGTCTATGTAGTCCCTTTTCCTTGCTTCGGAGAGATGAATGTCGATGGAGAGGTTCTCGATGCGCTCTTGCAATCTTGATTGTGCGCCTTGCATTTGTCGTTGTAGATCGAAGATTGACGCTTTGGTGATGTAGTTGTTCACGCCGTCGTTGTTGTCGAAGACCGGAGATGAAATGCCTTGCCTATCCATCACAAGACTCGAGCAAATATGAGTGGGAGAAAGAGAAGAACTTATACCAAATGTACCTTGACCGATGTTGAAAATGGATCAATGATCACTCAATGATGTAACAAGGAAATAGCACAATTGGTACCAATTCTTGTCGGTTTCTCACACCTACACAAATAAGGCTTTTGGTGGAGCTTGGTGAGGATAGTGGCACAAAAATTTGATGCAAAAATGTTAGCAAGAGTCAATAATGTTGAAAGAGATTCACAAATTCGCAAGTGAAACAAGTAGACCAATAGCAATGAATGGCACACGGAAACGCACACACGGATAGATAAATGGGGCCGTGCAACCAAGGAATGAGCTCAAAATGTGGAATCCACCAAAACGCTCGTGTTGCACAACTCAAGAGAGACGCTAGCACGATTGCTCAATGGGCGGATACGACACTTGTGCACAACCTATAAGATGCAAAATGCATAAACTTTCTATTCCAAGTATGCTATGTATGTATGGTTCCCGATGTTCGATCCAAGATGATCGGATATGACAATCTTATATGCAATGTGGTATGACGCTATGGCACTTGCTTCCAAGCTCTTTTCTCTCTCTTTTTCTTTGCTTAAAAGCTTATTCTCTTTTTTTTGTATGGCCACTTTTGCACAATGCACAAACCAAGATAGCAATTGTGTATATGCGGGAACAAACTTGTGACACAAGATATGATAGCAGTATATGCACCACGATGATATGGTATGTATGCTATGGGAAGTATGATCTCTAATGTGCACAAGTAACGTTGCCGGCAATACTCAAATGGCTAGTCTCGATAAGCAAGTAACGCAAAATGGGCTAGGGGTTATCACTGCTATTGCAAGGGGAATATACAACGATGTCGTCGAGGTTACCGTCCGGTTCGATGATGAGTGGCGGTGTTCTTGATGTAGATACCAAGATGATGGAGACTCGTCCCTAAGTAGCCGAAACACCTTAGGAAACGGAAAAACCACAACTCAAAATCTCAAGGACAAAAGTCAAATGGTGGTAGCGGGAATGCGGTGGTGGTTGCGGAAGTATTGGTGGAAACCCGAGTAGCCGAAGTTGACCGGGTTATGGTGGTGGGAGCGTATGATGGGCTATACACAGAGTCAAAGTTTAAAGCACGTCCCTAAGTAGCCGAAACACCTTAGGAGACACAACTCTCAACACAAGAAAATTGGGTTAAGTTGGTGTGGCGGAAGTGTATGGTGGGCAAGCCTATGCGAAAGTTATGGATGAGGTTGATGAAGAAGCAACCGTCCCTAAGTAGCCTAAACACCTTAGGAGACTCAAGTCACTACTCAAACAACCTCAAATGCTATGGGGAACCAAATGGGTTAGGTTGCGGAAGGCAATGGCGGTATTGCGGATGATGTGGTGGAAGCCCTAGGCAAAGATGCCAAAGTTTCAAAGAGTTGATGGTGTCAAAAGGTGGTTAAACCAAGGTGAGGACCTCGGGCACGTCGATAGCTTCAAACGAGCCAAAGAACACTCAAATCGGAGTTTGGAGTGAAAAGTTATGACGAAAACGGTGAAGAAGGCTGATGCTGAAATTCTGTGCAATGTTTCGGGTTAGGCCGGAAGTTCCGGGCTCCGGAAGTTCCGGGGGGTGGCCGGAAGTTCCGGGGGTCGCGAAAAAAGTGCGGGGGTCAGGGGGATTTTGGGGGTAAACTTTATGTTTAGCCCAGAAGTTCCGGGCCTGGGACGGAAGTTCCGGGGGACAGAAGTTCCTGGGGTCGTGAAATTTCTTCCGAACGAACCCTAAATTCCAGATCTGAGAACGGGGGCGGAAAAACTCGATTTCCAAGGTCAAAATTGGGGAGATTTCGTGGATGGAAAGGGAGGAAATGATGGGGAAAGCTAGATCCACTTGAAACACAACGAATCCATGGATCAAAATCAACAAAACATCATCAAAACCAACAAATCGCAAAAAAAATTTGGGGCTATTTTGGTGGGGATTTTCGAATTTAGGACGAAATCAACAAAATCAAGCTAGAAAACAAAGGGTAGGGGCTCCAAAAACGTGATCAACGTGGCTCATGATACCATATGATGTAGGGTGGAACCCTATGTGGAGATCTTTCACGTTTGGAGTGGATCCTATGGGGAAACACGAAGAACGAGCGGAAGAGGAGGAGGGAAATCACGGGGGAAAACACAAGAGAATCACTCAAACCAATAAGATTCGATTACACATGCGCTAGATCGATGAACACAAGGAGAGATACACGATCCATGATCAACAAAGGACGATACAAGAGGTAACCGGGTTCTTCTCCGTGAGGAGGTATTGATTGTCTTCCCTTGAAGGGGTCTTGAATCCGCTTGGGGGATCTTCTCCGATGGAGGCACGTCTCCGAGGAGAAGGTAACCAAGTGGATGAGCAAAGCTCTCACACAAACATGAGCTAATCCTTTGCTAACCCTAACTAGGAGGAGGGGGTGGTCTATTTATAGTCTAAGCCACGAAGGTGTAAGTGGGAAATGGATACATGGGCTTCGGATCGAGTCTTTGCACGCAGGCAAGCCGGAAGTTCCGGGCAGGGCCGGAAGTTCCGGGCTTCGGAAGTTCCGGGCAGGTTCCGGCCGGGTTCCGGGCTATCCAGAGAGTTGGCGCGCTCGGGGCTGGTCTGGACTCCGGGGCCGGAGATTAGGCATGGCGGAAGGTCCGGCTTTCGAAGCTTGTCATCGCTTCTTCTTCCTTCTCCTCTTCCATGCTTGGCCTTGGTCCTTGGATCCTCCATGGTCGTCTCGGTTGTACTGAGTGTATGCAAGGTCCATGCATGAGGTAGTAGCCATGTCTCACATGAGGAAAGTGACAGTTCAAGAGGAGTGAGTTCACCTTGTGTCCAATGGCGTTTGTTCGAGGTCTCGTCACATGTCCACTTGGGGTATGGAGAGTAGTCGGAGTGTACATGGGGATGAACGTGGGATGCTCCGCATCAACTGGCCCTCTATCATGCAGGCGCCTTCCAGGACGTCTTCAAAATAGCGCTCCGGCGTACGGTGGTCCTTGCCTCCGGGCGGGCCTTCAACGGCCACAATGGCGGCCTTCATCTTGGCCCAGTGCATCTTGACATGGGCAAAGGCCAGCCGCGCACCTTCTATACATAACGACCGCTTGACTGCATCAATACGGGGCAGTGCGCCAACAAGCCGCTGCACTAGGCCAAAATAGCTGCTCGGAATGGGTTCGGTTGGCCACAGCCGGACTATGACGTCCCTCATGACCGATCCGGACATCCTATGCAGCTCGGCCCACTGCACCATCCGGTCATTCAGCAGTGCGGGGCACTCCCGTGCCACGAACTGGGACCAGAATTGCTTCTCCGTCGCGTGCCCCTCCTGGGCCTGGAAGAACTGTGCGGTGTCAGCAGCGCTCTTCGGAAGATCTGCAAAGGCATCTGGAGCACCCCCACAGTTGCGTGAGTAAAACATATGACTGATTGCCGCATTTACTCTATATGAGCAAGGGCTTAATGACCGCTATTTGTCCATCTTGCTTAATCTCCTCGCGCACCACTCGGGATTCGGCCCGCGCCTCCTCGGCCTCTTTAAGGGCCTTGGCAAGGTTGGTCACCTGGGCTTTACTCTTCTCCTCTAGGGACTTGCACTTGTTGGCGGCGTCCTCGAGTGCCTGCTCCACTTCGGTCACCCGCTCCTCGTACTAGCAGCGGACAACCTGCTCGGACTTCAAGTCCTCGGCCGCTTTATCAGTGGCCACCTTGTTCCCCTTGCCTACTCCTTGGCCTGGGTAAGTTCACCCCTAAGGGCCTCAACCGCAGCCGCGCTGCCTGCAATCGCACACATAGCAGCGCATGAGCTTTAACTCCAGATGTACATGCATGAACGAAATGTTTTAATAACATACCTTGCGCCTCATCAAAACCCTTGTTGATGCGGACGAGATCCTCATCGGCCAGTCCATGCAGAACTACTAGTGAGACTGAAGTCTCTCTGCAAAACATAAAATAAGCAAATGTGAGTACAAATGTACCCAGCAAGACTTACATCAAAACTAGCTACATATGCATCGGTATCAACAAAGGGGTGGTGGAGTTTAACTGCAGCAAGCCAGCTTTGACTCGGTGGCTATCCTACACTACTACTGCAAGTAACTCTTTTGAGGTGGCGCACACGAGTCCACATATTCACCATATCAATACACCACTATGGATCCGCTCCCGTCTCCCTACGAGAACGCCATCCATAGCACTCACGCTTATCTTGCGAGTTTTAGAGTATCCACTTTCACTTGTCTATGAACTGTACATGCAACCCAGAAGTCCTTTACCGCGGACACGGCTATTCGAATAGATCATATTAACCCTGCAGGGGTGTACTTCTTCACACACGCTCTCGCCACTTACCGCCATGTACACCTCGTGTATCTCGGCAACCTTCAAGCGGAAGCCTGGCGAGGGTGTCGGCCACGACATGACTAACCACACAAGTCTCTCGTCCAGGTTTATCGCCTATTCGGGTTCCATCCGCAAGGAGATCCGGCCGGGGTGTCGCTCACGGCCCCAAACAATGTGTACAGGGTTCCAAGCCCACCGAGCGGGCGACGGTTGGCTTACCCGGCCACGGTGCCTAGTCTGTCCCAAGCCCACCTGTACCGGGTGCCACTTGGTAGACTACTAACACAACCTACAAACACCAGAGACTAGTTGCAACTCTTGGACAGAGATCAATTTGATTAATAAGCCGAGAGGGGCCGAGTTACCGGAACCCAATGTGTGGTAGTAAATGTTCATGGATCACAAACACAGAACTTAGTTCCTGAGGACGGTTTCAATGAGACAACCCACCATGTACTCCTACATGGCCTCTCACCGCTACCTTTACCAAATCGTGTTCCCACACTTAGCTCTCAACAGTAGGACATGTTCACACACCTCCGATTCATCCCTGATGGATCAGACCTGACACAACTCTAAGCAAAAGCAGGCATGACAAACAAGCATGAATGAGTAGGCACATCAGGGCTCAAACAACTCCTACTTATTCTAGTGGATTTCATCTATTTACTGTGGCAATGACAGCTCATGAAGAGGATAAAGGGGTTCAACTACCGCATCAAATAACAGATGAATCGTTGTTGTCCTAATGCAGTAAAAGAGAGCAGGAGCAAGAGAGTGGGATTGTATCAAAATGAACAAGGGGGTTTTGCTTGCCTGGCACTTCTGAAGATAGTAGAGTTCTTCATCGGTGTCATCGAACTCATCGTCGGAACCACGTCTACTCAGAGGGGACAAACACCGACAAACAAGGAAGAACACAATCAATGCAATGCAACAATTATGATGCATGATTATGACAAGGCAATATTGTCACACCATGATTTTCATGGCACAACACTTAAGATGATAAATCATGATAAATTGTGGTTTGACAAAAACTTTTGTGTGTTTTGGTCTTTGCTTGATTTGATTTTGTCTACTATTTGCAAGTGCTCTAAAAATCAAATAAATCCTCCAACTCTTATACTCCTTCTCCTTGATCCAAAACTTCTGCCCAATGATCATGCCATGTGTGTAGGACATAAAAATAATTTCTTGTAAAAATATTTTGGCCAAAAAGTATTTTCTAAATTTAGTTTTCCAAAACCCCTGAATTGAGGTTTACCTTTGCCAAGTACTTGATTTGGGGTATGAAAAATATTTCAAAGAGTATATCTGAGACCTATTAGATAAAGGAATCCCATAAACCACAAAAATATAATTTTCAAAGTTATTTTACTATTTTATTTAAGAGCTTTTTCTTAAGGCCAGAAATGGTCTTTAATAGGGAAAAATTATTTTATTGTTTTAAAAATATTTGACAAAAATCAGGGAAACTCAGTGGGCATATATTTCCAATATATAAGAGTTTCAACACATGGTCATGTTCAAAATATTGGTCAAATCCCTCAAATACCCTTTCTGGATATTTCAAGCTTTTGAAATATTTACAAAAGAAATATTCTCCAAAAAATTCCAAGAAAATTCTAGCATGTGACGTATGACATGTTTGATGATGTGGACAAGTATCATGTCATGGAGAATAGTATAACCCCATGAAATCCCCTCAAAACCATTTCTGTCCATTTTGAAGTTTGAGCAACTTTACATTGCCAAACATGTCCAAATGCTCTCAAATCTTTTGTACATGCTCAACGGGTCTAATCATTCATCTAGACCAAATGGCACAAGTTGGAGAACAAGTTAACTTGATCAAAGTGCCCCAAAACCCTTCCTGTCTAGAACCAAATTTGAACAACTCTACATTGCCAAGTGTGTCCTTTTGATCTGAATTTTTGTGGACATGTTCAAATCCTCAAATGATGACACTACACCAAGTGGTGCATCAAGGAGAATAGATTTGGATGACTAAATCTTGGTAAAGCCATTTCTGCTGATTTCTAGGGTTTACCAAAGTTACATTGGCAACTTTCTTCAAATGGACTCAAACTTGGTGGTAAACCTTGATTATGTGCGACACTTGATCCTGTTAATTCTCATGTCAAGTGGAGTTCATCTTCTTGCCCAAACCACCATCAAACACCTTCTGGCAGAAATTAAAAATGTATGTTTTGTCCACTTCCACTAATATCCATGAGCTCTTCTTTTTACCACAGCCCCTCCTAGTCCCCCTCTACCTCTGGTGTGCTTCCGTGCCCGAGAGGCAATGATGAAGGGGGGTAGAGACCCATTTTTGTTCTCTGGACAGCCACTTTCCCCTCCCTTTCTCATCTCCCTCTCACTCCTGGCAAGTCATAGAGCATCCAAAGCCTCCACCCCTCTTGTTTATTCCTCCTGCATACGCCAGACACAAGTGGACGCGCGAGTGCGCGCGGAAAAGCCGCGGATGCCGGCCAAAGACGCGCTCTGGAGCACGTCAGCGTGCTCCCGACCGTTGACGCCGCGTCCCCCGACCACCTCGAGCCTCCCCCTCGCGCCAGTCGAGGTGCCTCGACGTCCGCAACACGCCACCGTGCAGGCCCCCTCGTCTCTCCCTCTCTCTCACCTCCTGCGGTGCGTGCCCAGAGCCGCCCGGCTCGGCCAATGCCCGGCCTCACACGCGTGAGCACCAGGGCCTCGCCCCGCTCCCTCTCTCTCTTCCTGGCGTCCTAATCCACCCCCACGAGCACCGCAGACAACTCCTCGCTCGCCCCCCTTGCCGCCCGATCCATTTCCACGGCCACCCGTGCGCCGCGTCCACGGTGAGCCATGGCCTCGCCATTTAGGGCCACCCCCGAGCCCCCTCTGACTCCTTTGGCCCTCTCTCCCTCCCATACACCCTCTGGACCAACTCGTTTATCCTCCGTGCCCTCCATCCACCACCATGGCCGGAGCCTTGCCGTCGGCCTCCGCCTAAATTCGCACCCACCATTCTTCCTCCTCCCTCTAGACCGCACTAGAGCACCTCCACCACCACCGCGAGCCTCTCCCGTGCTTCTCCCTCTCCTTCCCATGGCCGTGCTGTCGAGTTCCATCACCACCGCCGGCCTCACCACTGCGGCCGATGATGTGCTCGCGTCCGGCCACCCCTGCGGTCATGGCGCACCTCGTCGAATGCGCCGCTCTCCTGAGCCCTTGGGGTGTCTTTGGGCGTCACCGAGGTGACCGAGCCACCGGGCAGGCGCCGGCAGCCTTCGGCCCCGCCTCCTCTGTCTCCTTCGTGGCAGCGGGAGGAGGGAGACGACCACGGAGTGGACCCAGCAGGTCCCGGTGACCCGTCCCGCGGCCCCTCCGTTTAAGTGGAGGCGCACTAGGAAAATACGCCTCCGGCGTGGACCCTGCGCGTATGCGGATGAGCCGATGAGCCGGCCCAGTTGCGCCTCGACGCTAAACCTCGCCCAGCGCGCGCCGCCACCGCCCAGATTTGGCCCATTTAGGTAAATCCCTCTCCTTTTTCTTTTTCTGTAGACTTGTGAAATCCATAAACAATTCAAATGGACTCCAAATTTGATGATTCAAATTTCTAGTGACTCTATAAATCATGATCTACCTGGTGGTGCAACATGCACATTTTTCCAGAGACCTTTTCTTCACAAGTATTTATCAAATCCTATTTTTCGTATTTCTGTGATGAACTTTAGAAAATCACAGAGAGCTCAAACTTGATCCAAATGCCATGATTCAAATTCCTAGATGCTTCTAAGTTCATAGCTTATTTTATGAACATTTTTCTTAATACTTTCTGTACCCCACAAAATAATGAGCCATTTCTTCATGTTTGTCAACTTTGCAAATCCATAGAATATTCATTTGAACTCCAAATCCAGCAAAACCAAATCCTAGATGCTTCTAAAATCATGGTTTTCTAAATGGGTGCCTCTGCTCATTTTTTCAAAAATATATTTCTGTACACTTCTTGCAAATCGACAAATCCCTTGATTCCATCATATTGAAATATTCAGAGATATCCATTGATCAAATCCCATTGAAACCACTTTGGTCATGCCTCATATGACCAAAGGTATCCTAGAAAAGTCCAACTTGCAATTTTAGAGCACTTTTATTTTTGCCTTGTTGTGTTGCTTATTGTGGTTGTTTTCGGCGATAGTTGACGAAGTAGACGAAATGCTCGGAGTTGGACCGTAGATATTTGAAGACCTCGAAGACTTTGTTAAAACAGGCAAGCAGCCCTTTGACCATGTCTATGAAACCCTTTTTATGCTTGTCATATAGCACCATATTGTTGTTGCAACGGAATCATGATGAGGTAGTAACCACTTGATGGTTTGCCGCCGCACTTCCTCGTTGATACTTGCATTGTGCATGACCCTACCTTCTTATGAGGGTTATGCCGGTGGGAGTAGATAGGATGCTAAAGTAATGCTACGCAAAAAGGGATGGGAATATGCATGGTGAAGGAGACAAAGTATTTTCAAAAGACTTTTCGAAAACCCTGTCGGGTGCCACTTATGCCCGAAGGAGATGATGAGTTGGGTAGCCACTTGATGACGAAGTGGTGTACCGAGGCAAGTGTGTGTGTTGTTTTCAAACGGATTGGTTTAAGTTGCTATTCCAACCTTACATGTAACCACTCTACCCTTATATGGGAAAGGGCATTATTGATTACCTAGGTGATACTAGCTTGGAGCCCACATTACTAGTGACGGGGAGAGTTGTTGCTCTCTCTCGGGGACGGTCGTGCCATGTAGGCGGCCATGATTGTCTTCAGGGCACCGGATACATCGTTGTGTCCCTCTCGGATGTTACGATCTCGAGTGAGTCTCGTATGATGTACATCGTGAGGATACAGAACAACGAGTGGACTCCTTGTTAGTGTCGTCTAGGGAAAGGTAGTGATTGGGTGCTTACCCCGGGTACTTGAGGTATCGCGGGTCGTGGATGACACGGAAGTTCCCCGGATCTTGTGGGTAAAGTGTGCAACCTCTGCAGAGTATAAAACTATTCGAATAGCCGTGTCCACGGTCAAGGACAGTTGGGTAACCGCTCTTGGGCTACGTCCACATGTTTACGGACCCGGTGTGTGTGTTTGGATAAGTGGGAAGATCTACTTGGGTCGAGTCAAAGGACGTGACATGATTGAGTTGGGTTGGTGCCCACTATATTTATGTTTATATCTATAAAGTGTCCTCATGGTTACTTGAATTCTCCTGATGCATGTATTACAATTTGTTGTACATGTCAGTGCACACAAAACTAGCTTTCTGCAAAAATTTACCCATATCATGCATTGTTGTATCTTGAACCAAAACATGGGTTGCTTGCGAGTACATTCAAAGTACTCATTGGCTTGCCACTGGTTATTTTATTGGCCAGGCATGAAAGAACATGATATGATGAAGAATACTTCGGTGACGAACATGCGAGCTAGGACGCTTCCCAGTCAGAATGCCTGTAGGGTTAAGGCAGATGGCATGGGTCCAAGTTATCGACGAAGATTTCCGCTGCAATGTTATACTCAAGACTTGACCATAATGGTCCTACTTGTGTAATACTATACGTATGGATGTAAGCCTCTTGTTATTCAGCTTATGTGTGTTCAGTGAGCATTGATCTACGGGATCATTTGTACACGTGCATTCGGTGATCACGACTTATGAGTCGGGTCCCCACAGAGTCGGGTATCGTCGAGCCATCCTGTTGTAGGAAGCCTTAGTTAGCATGGTCGTTAGTTAGGGTAAAACTATTCCCAAAACTACTACTTGTTTCCAAAACTATCTATACTTCTCTTCCCTTCTCAGTTTTTCGAAAACTAAGGTATACTTTCCTTATTGATCTCTTCCCCTTCAAAACCTTTGGTCGCTAGAACCCTTATGCCCCTGACCACTGGATTCCTTGTAATCCTCGTGGATAATCTAGAAGGAAGATGCCTTGCCGGACATTCACCCACATCTCACGAACAGAAGATTGGCGACATCACAACAAGACGATACCAACAGAAGATACATCCTCGAGGAATGAGGACCTGAAGACCCAGGAGATGGTGACACCCTTGACACTGCCCCAAGATGATGCAACCCTAGCCTACGATGATCAGGGCATAGAATATGCAAGATCATGATATACATCGCTAATAGAATAACCCTGTCACTACCGTTGTTGTATCGGCAACCACCGATGGATGAGAACCTAGCCATTTGGTCCGCCTCACCATAGTGAGCAGGAAAACGGTTCTGCTCATCCCCCGCTCTTGGTGTCGATGTTGTCATCAACGTAACCGACATGTTGGACCTCTACTATGCCTTGTTAATGTCATTGCATAAAGTATTACCTACCTGGTACCATCGACGCCTTAGAAGATAAAACGGGATCGTCATGATTAAGAAGACAACAGAAGACCGAGTCAATGCCAGCTACGAGGAGCCACCTTCACTCCCATCATCTCATCAGGCGAGAAGTGTTGAAGATTTTTCAGGCCAACCCGGATCGTTTCATCGAACAACTACAAGAGACGTAGCAACACCTGAGGAAACTCAGAAGACTGCATGAGGCACAAGGCACGACTACTGAGTCTGAGAACCCCTAGGGTAGGATGAGTCGTGTACCCCCTATGCGCAGTCGAGTCCGCATGATGGTTCGAATAGAACCATGACTGTGTGTTGCTTGTTTTTATTTGTTTGTGTTTTGATATCAGTCACCCTTTTTGCCCTAGGCAACAAGTACGTGACTATATCACCTTACTTATCTTAATGCATGTGTTTGGCCCTTTCGGCACCTGTTTGTTTGCACTTGCACTATAGAACCCCCTTTAGGCATTCCCCTCCTTTATGCTACCTCTCCCTCTCATCTCTCTCCTCAACTGAAGGCTAGCAAGACAAGATACACCAAGGATTCTACTTTGGCAACCAACCAGCACTGAAGACTTTTGCTACAACCTCCTCGACCAAGTGCAACCCCGTAGAGTTATGTTTACCTCTCAAGACTGTAAACCCATCACTATACCCTTCAAGACTTACGAGATACCCCAGCTCGAATCCTTAACCAAGTGCTTAACCCACGGAATTACAAGTGGACCAGTTAAGCCTCTGTAACCTCACATAGCACTGGGTTCATTATGGAACTAGTGGACATAGCGAACGAGCACATTATCATCCTAAGATAGCACCAAAACAGATGATGCCATAGGAGAGACCAATTTGGGGATATAGGAACGGAGGACAAATGACTTGATGAGTTTGTATCAGAGACCACGAGGAATCGACCGAGACTTTGGTAGATCATGAGGCTTTCATGTTGGTAGATGAACTTGGTGGGATCATGATTATAGATTAGCATAGCTTCCATTATCCCTGAGTAAATTGGATTTAATAGGACAATTACGATCGCGAGCTGAAATTCTTGGAAGTATAAGGATTTGACTTAGCCAGGGGATATTGATAGGAGATAGTTGATATTACGATAATAACTTGAGGGAGACATGTAGGATTCCTCGTTGAACATGAGATTTGGATTAAATAGGTTACCCTAGTGGAGTATGGATGCACAGTAATTTTACATGGTTTGGAGTAAATTGGATTTAGACTGATGATCTTGATCATGATACCATGTTTCTCGGTGGACCATAACTAGGAGATTGGAATAATTGTCAGAGTTTATTTAGGGATCTATATATGCTTGACCTTGGAGTTTACATGACCATGATAATGGAAATTAGTGGACTGACTATAGCAAGGTAGCCCTTTCAAGTATTTGGTGATTATAGGACATTAGAAGATCATGTGGGACACCATAGACATTGGATTTGTAGAATTAATGAATTATGTAGCCAATGGGCTTTTGGAGTTGACCTATGCGAGATGATTCAGAGGCATAAGGTGATCTGTTTGGAGGACTAGATAGAACAATTGGCATCTCAGGAACTGTGCTCAAGGATGGGATGATGAACATTCATTCGCACACTAGAATCCTTGAAACCCTTACGCCCTACCAAGCCACAACATGGCCGGATCCTGACCTTGGGCTTTGGCTCTAGATCGATAAGACCTTGGTCAATACTCAACCGTGACCATCACCAATGCCTCAGCCCACTTTACGCACCCCATAGACTTCTTGGAGTGCTTGGACAAGTTAGTTGTCATCTTTCTTTGATGACATACTCGTCTACCCGAAGACAGAAGAAGAATCGTTGAGCTGGTCAAGGAACATCTGAAGACCGTCATGTCTAAGAGGAAGAACTACACCAACCACCATCTTCAAGAAGTATACTTCCGCGTCAAAGACCATGTGTATCTGCAAGCCACTCTTCTCTAAGGAACCAAGCATTTCCATGACAAGGAGACCCACACCAAGATTCATCGGCCCTCTTCGAGATCACTCCAAGAAATAACAACCCCCTCTGAGATCACTACGAGACGAAGAGAAGACGGCTACCAGCTAGAATTACCACCTGAGCCACCCACTGTGCACAACATTTTCCACGAGTCACAGCTTCGGAAGTGCTTCCAACATCATAACTAGCCCGATCTCTACAAGGACATCAATCACCAAGCCATCGACCTCCAGCCTAGTATGACTTACGTGAAAGACCCCCAATGGCAATATGGATCAAGAAGGATGTCATACATGAAGCCACGCCATCGAGTACTTCAAGGTTCAATGGAGCACCACTCGGAAACAAAAGCAGTATGAGGACGTGAAGACTACCCCGAAGCCAAGTTTCCATACTCCTTTCTGCGCCTAGTTTGGGAATCTCGGGGACGAGATTCTTGTAAGGGGGGTAGGTCTGTCACACCCTGATTTTCATGGCACAACACTTAAGATGATAAATCATGATAAATTGTGGTTTGACAAAAACTTTTGTGTGTTTTGGTCTTTGCTTGATTTGATTTTGTCTACTGTTTGCAAGTGCTCTAAAAATCAAATAAATCCTCCAACTCTTATACTCCTTCTCCTTGATCCAAAACTTCTGCCCAATGATCATGCCATGTGTGTAGGACATAAAAATAATTTCTTGTAAAAATATTTTGGCCAAAAAGTATTTTCTAACTTTAGTTTTCCAAAAACCCCTGAATTGAGGTTTGCACTACAAGTACTTGATTTGGGGTACGAAAAATATTTCAAAGAGTATATTTGAGACCTATTAGATAAAGGAATCCCATAAACCACAAAAATATAATTTTAAAAGTTACTTTACTATTTTATTTAAAAGCTTTTTCTTAAGGCCAGAAATGGTCTTTAATAGGGAAAAATATTTTATTGTTTTAAAAATATTTGACAAAAATCAGGAAACTTCAGTGGGCATATATTTCCCATATATAAGAGTTTCAACACATGGTCATGTTCAAAATATTGGTCAAATCCCTCAAATACCTTTCTGGATATTTCAAGCTTTTGAAATATTTACAAAGGAAATATTCTCCAAAAAAAATTAAGAAACTTCTAGCATGACACATATGACATGTTTGATGATCTGGACAAGTATCATGTCATGGAGAATAGTATAACCCCATGAAATCCCCTCAAAACCATTTCTGTCCATTTTGAAGTTTGAGCAACTTTACATTGCCAAACATGTCCAAATGCTCTCAAATCTTGTGTACATGCTCAACTGGTCTAATCATTCATCTAGACCAAATGGCACAAGTTGGAGAACGAGTTAACTTGATCAAAGTGCCCCAAAACCCTTCCCGTCCGTAACCAAATTTGAACAACTCTACACGGCCAAGTGTGTCCTTTTGATCTGAATTTTTGTGGACATGTTCAAATCCTCAAATGATGACACTACACCAAGTGGTGCATCAAGGAGAATAGATTTGCATGACTAAATCTTGGTAAAGCCATTTCTGCTGATTTCTAGGGTTTACCAAAGTTACATTGGCAACTTTCTTCAAATGGAATCAAACTTGGTGGTAAACCTCGATTATGTGCGACACTTGATCCTGTTAATTCTCATGTCAAGTGGAGTTCATCTTCTTGCCCAAAACACCATCAAACACCTTCTGGCAGAAATTAAAAATGTATGTTTTGTCCACTTCCACTAATCTCCATGAGCTCTTCTTTACCACAGCCCTCCTTGTCCCCCTATACCTCTGGTGTGCTTCCCTGCCCGAGAGGCAATGATGAAGGGGGGCAGGGACCCATTTTTCTTCTCTGGACAGCCACTTTCCCCTCCCTTTCTCATCTCTCTCTCACTCCTGGCAAGTCCCAGAGCATCCAAAGCCTCCACCCCTCTTGTTTATTCCTCCTGCATACGCCAGACACAAGTGGGCGCGCGAATGCGCGCGGAAAAGCCGCAGATGCCTGCCAAAGACGTGCTCTGGAGCACGTCAGCGTGCTCCCGACCGTTGACGCCGCGTCCCCCGACCACCTCGAGCCTCCCCCTCGCGCTAGTCGAGGTGCCTCGACGTCTGTAACACGCCACCGTGCAGGCCCCCTCGTCTCTCCCTCTCTCTCACCTCCTGCGGTGCGTGCCCAGAGCCGCCCGGCTCGGCCAATGCCCGGCCTCGCACGCGCGAGCACCAGGGCCTCGCCCCGCTCCCTCTCTCTCTTCCTGGCGCCCTAATCCACCAACACGAGCACCGCAGACAACTCCTCGCTCACCCCCCTTGCCGCCCGATCCGTTTCCACGGCCACCCGTGCGCCGCGTCCTTGGTGAGCCGTGGCCTCGCCATTTAGGGCCACCCCCGAGCCCCCTCTGTACTCCTTTGGCCCTCTCTCCCTCCCATACACCCTCTGGACCAACTCGTTTATCCTCCCGTGCCCTCCATCCACCACCATCGCTGGAGCCTTGCCATCGGCCTCCGCCTAAATTCGCACCCACCATTCTTCCTCCTCCCCTCTAGACCGCACTAGAGCACCTCCACCACCACCGCGAGCCTCTCCCGTGCTTCTCCCTCTCCTTCCCATGGCCATGCTGTCGAGTTCCATCACCACCGCCGGCCTCGCCGCTGCGGCCGATGATGTGCTCGCGTCCGCCACCCTCGCGGTCATGGCGCACCTCGTCCGAATGCGCGCCGCTCTCCTGAGCTTCGCCGGTGTCGGGCGTCACCGGGAGGTGACCGGAGCCACCGAACGGGCGCTGCAAGCGCCGCCCCGCCTCTGTCTCTCCTTCGTTGCTGGGAGGAGGGAGGCGACCCTGGGTGGACCTCGCAGGTCGGTGACTCCCGTCTGCGGGCCCCTCCGCTTAAGTGGAGGCGACTGGCAACACGCCTCCGGCATGGACCCTGGCGTGTCTGGTGGTTGAGCCGATGAGCTGCCCATTGCGCTCTCGACGCTAAACCTCGCCCACACACAAGGCCGCCACCGCCAGATTTGGCCCATTTAGGTAAATCCTCTCCTTTTCTTTTTCTATAGACTTGTAAAATCCATAAACAATTCAAATGGACTCCAAATTTGACGATTCAAATTTCTAGTGACTCTATAAATCATGATCTACCTGGTGGTGCAACATGCACATTTTTCCAGAGACCTTTTCTTCACAAATATTTATCAAATCCTATTTTTCCTATTTCTGTGATGAACTTTACAAAATCACAGAGAGCTCAAACTTGATCCAAATGCCATGATTCAAATTCCTAGATGCTTCTAAGTTCATAACTTAGTTTATGAACATTTTTCTTAATACTTTCTGTACCCCACAAAATAATGAGCCATTTCTTCATGTTTGTCAACTTTGCAAATCCATAGAATATTCATTTGAACTCCAAATCCAGCGAAACCAAATCCTAGATGCTTCTAAAATCATGGTTTGCTAAATGGGTGCCTCTGCTCATTTTTTCAAAAATATATTTTTGTACACTTCTTGCAAATCCACAAATCCCTTGATTCCATAATATTGAAATATTCAGAGATATCCATTGATCAAATCCCATTGAAACCACTTTGGTCATGCCTCATATGACCAAAGGTATCCTAGAAAAGTCCAACTTGCAATTTTAGAGCACTTCTATTTTTGCCTTGTTGTGTTGCTTATTGTGGTTGTTTTCGGCGATAGTTGACGAAGTAGACGAAATGCTCGGAGTTGGACCAGAGATATTTGAAGACCTCGAAGACTTTGTTAAAACAGGCAAGCAACCCTTTGACCATGTCTATGAAACCCTTTTTCTGCATGTCATATAGCACCATATTGTTGTTGCAACAGAATCATGATGAGGTAGTAACCACTTGATGGTTTGCCGCCACACTTCCTCGTTGATACTTGCATTGTGCATGACCCTACCTTCTTATGAGGGTTATGCCGGTGGGAGTAGATAGGATGCTAAAGTAATGCTATGCAAAAAGGGACGGGAATATGCATGGTGAAGGAGACAAAGTATTTTCAGAAGACTTTTCGAAAACCCTGTCGGGTGCCACTTATGCCCGAAGGAGATGATGAGTTGGGTAACCACTTGATGACGAAGTGGTGTACCGAGGCAAGTGTGTGTGTTGTTTTCAAAACGGATTGGTTTAAGTTGCGACCGTTATTCCAACCTTACATGCGCAACCACTCTACCCTTATATGGGAAAGGGCATTATTGATTACCTAGGCCGATACTAGCTTGGATCCTGCATTACTAGTGACGGAGGAGAGTTGGTGCTCTCTGTCGGGATGGGGTCGTGCCAGGTAGGGCGGCCATGATTTGTCTTCTGAGGCACCGGATACATCGTTGTGTCCCCTCTCGGATGTTACGATCTCGAGTGAGTCTCGTATGATGTACATCGTGAGGATACGGAACAACGAGTGGACTCCTTGTTAGTGTCGTCTAGGGAAAGGTAGTGATCGGGTGCTTACCCCGGGTACTTGAGGTATCGCGGGTCGTGGATGACATGGAAGTTCCCCGGATCTTGTGGGTCAAGTGTGCAACCTCTGCAGAGTGTAAAACTATTCGAATAGCCGTGTCCACGGTCAAGGACAGTTGGGTAACTGCTCTTGGGCTACGTCCACATGTTTACGAACCAGTGTGTGTGTTTGGATAAGTGGGAAGATATACTTGGGTCGAGTCAAAGGACTTGACATGATTGAGTTGGGTTGGTGCCCACTCTATTTATGTTGATATCTGTAACCTGTCCTCATGGTTACTTGAATTCTCCTCGATGCATGTCTTACAAGTTGTTGAACATGTCATTGCACTCAAAACTAGCTTTACGCAAAAATTTACCTATATCATGCATTGTTGTATCTTGAACCAAAACATGGGATGCTTGCAGTACATTCAAAGTACTCATTGGCTTGCCATGGTTATTTTATTGGCCAGGCATGAAAGAACATGATATGATGAAGAATACTTGGATTTAACATGCGAGCTAGGACGCTTCCCGGTCGTAATGCCCTGTAGGGTTAAGGCGAGATGGCATGGGTCCAAGTTATCGGCGAAGATTTCATTGCAATGTTATACTCAAGACTTGACCATAATGGTCCTACTTGTGTAATACTGATGCACGTATGGATGTAAGCCTCTCGTTATTCAGCTTCTATGTGTTCGGTGAGCATTGATCTACGGGATCCTTGTACACGCGTGCATTCGGTGATCACGACTTATGAGTCGGGGTCCCCACAGAGCTGGTATCAGAGCCATCCTGACTGTAGGAAGCCTTAGTTAGCATGGTCGTTAGTTAGGGTAAAACTATTTCCAAAACCACTACTAGTTTCCAAAACTATCTATACTTCTTTTCCCTTCTCAGTTTTTCAAAAACTAAGGTATACTTTCCTTATTGATCTCTTCCCCTTCAAAACCTTTGGTCGCTAGAACCCTTATGCCCCTGATCACTGGATTCCTTGTAATCCTCGTGGATAATCTAGAAGGAAGATGCCTTGCCAGGCATTCACCCACATCTCCTGAACACAAGATTGGCGACATCACAACAAGACGATACCAACAGAAGATACACCCTCGAGGAATGAGGACCTGAAGACCCAGGAGATGGTGACACCCATGACACTGGCCCAAGATGATGCAACCCTAGCCTACGATGATCAGGGCATAGAATATGCAAGATCATGATATACATCGCTAATAGAGTAACCCTGTCACTACCGTTGTTGTATCGGCAACCACCGATGGATGAGAACCTAGCCATTTGGTCCGCCTCACCATAGTGAGCAGGAAAACGGTTCTCCTCATCCCCCGCTCTTGGTGTCGATGTTGTCATCAACGTAACCGACATGTTGGACCTCTACTATGCCTTGTTAATGTCATTGCATAAAGGATTACCTACCTGGTACCATCGACGCCTTAGAAGACGAAACGGGATCGTCATGATTAAGAAGACAACAGAAGACCGAGTCAATGCCAGCTACGAGGAGCCACCATCACCCCCATCATCTCATCAGGCGAGATGTGTTGAAGATTCTTCAGGCCAACCCGGATTGTTTCATCGAACAACTACAAGAGACGTAGCAAAACCTGAGGAAACTCAGAAGACTGCATGAGGCACAAGGCACGACTACTGAGTCCGAGAACCCCTAGGGTAGGATGAGTCGTGTACCCCCTATGCGCAGTCGAGTCCGCATGATGGTTCGAATAGAACCATGACCATGATGGTCCGAAGGGACAAACACAGGAACGAAGTGAAACACATGCCGGCCAGTCAAGTGTCCTGAGCAGTAGTGTTGGGCTAGCAGGACTCCGGTGAACCGGGCTGTAGCGGACTACTATGGCTCAAGGAAGCACTGGACTACATTTCCCCATAAGAGAGGCTGCCAAGGATAAACAACTAGATTGTCGGATACCACACATACCAAGCATTTCAAACATACACACAATATGCTCGATATGTGTAAATACAACATGGCATCACAACATAACTCTACGACTCAAGTATTTATTCATTAGGCCCGAGGAGCGAGATATTACAAACATGGGTCTCATGAACAAACATATAGATCATACAAGCAAGAAGCACAAGCGGAAGCTTAACATTTCTGAGTAAAGACATCTACAAATGAAAAAGGCAGAGAATCCTGACTATCTACCATATCCTGCCGAGGTCACAAGATCGTAGCTGAGGTAACAAGCTAAACGTCAAAGTCCACGCTGAAACTACTAGTGAGACTGAAGTCTCTCTGCAAAACATAAAATAAGCAAACGTGAGTACAAATGTACCCAGCAAGACTTACATCAGAACTAGCTACATATGCATCGGTATCAACAAAGGGACGGTGGAGTTTAACTGCAGCAAGCCAGCTTTGACTCGGTGGCTATCCTACACTACTACTGCAAGTAACTCTTTTGAGGTGGCGCACATGAGTCCACATATTCACCATATCAATACACCACTATGGATCCGCTCCCATCTCCCTACGAGAACGCCATCCATAGCACTCACGCTTATCTTGCATGTTTTAGAGTATCCACTTTCACTTGTCTATGAACTGTACAGCAACCTGAAGTCCTTTACCATGGACACGGCTATTCGAATAGATCATATTAACCCTGCAGGGGTGTACTTCTTCACACACGCTCTCGCCACTTACCGCCATGTACACCTCGTGTATCTCGGCAACCTTCAAGCGAAAGCCTGGCGAGGGTGTCGGCCACGACCTGACTAACCACACAAGTCTCTCGTCCAGGTTTATCGCCTATTCGGGTTCCATCCGCAAGGAGATCCGGCCGGGGTGTCGCCCACGGCCCAAAACGATGTGTACACGGTTCCAAGCCCACCAAACGGGCGATGCTTGGCATACCCGGCCACGGTGCCTTGTCTGTCCCAAGCCCACCTGTACCGGGTGCCACTTGGTAGACTACTAACACAACCTACAAACACCAGAGACTAGTTGCAACTCCTGGACAGAGATCAAGTTGAATAATAAGCCGAGAGGGGCCGAGTTACCGGAACCCAATGTGTGGTAGTAACTGTTCATGGATCACAAACACGTAACTTCAGTTCACGAGGGCGGTTTCAATGAGACAACCCACCATGTACTCCTACATGGCCTCTCACCGCTACCTTTACCAAATCGTGTTCCCACACTTAGCTCTCAACAAGAGGGACATGTTCACACACCTCCGATTCATCCCCGATGGATCGGACACGACACAACTCTAAGCAGTAGCAGGCATGACAAACAAGCATGAATGAGTAGGCACATCAGGGCTCAAACAACTCCTAGTCATGCTAGTGGGTTTCATCTATTTACTGTGGCAATGACAGGTCATGCAGAGGATAAAGGGGTTCAACTACCGCAGCAAATAACAGATGAATCGTTGTTGTCCTAATGCAGTAAAAGAGAGCAGGAGCGAGAGAGTGGGATTGTATCGGAATGAACAAGGGGGTTTTGCTTGCCTGACACTTCTGAAGATAGTATAGTTCTTCATCGGTGTCATCGAACTCATCGTTGGAACCACGTCTACTCAGAGGGGACAAACACCGGCAAACAAGGAAGAACACAATCAATGCAATGCAACAATTATGATGCATGATTATGACAAGGCAATATGCTGTGGTTTGAGCTAATGCAACTAGCAACAGATTAAATGAAGTTGGTTTGAATACAAGATTCAAATTCAAACTCCATATGTGATTATTCAAATGCCATTTAGTTGATTTGACCTAAACAGTGAACAAAAGTTGTTCTAACATGCATGCAAATGGTACAGATGGATAGATTGGATTTTTCTGATCATTTTTCATATATAAATTATCTCATTTGGAGCTACGGTTGATTTTATATGATTTTTAGAAGTTAGCACTATTTTCTGGAATTTCCTGAATAAGAATAAATCCAGAAAAGGGCATTACTGTGTCAGCGTTGCGTCATGCTGACCTCAGCAGGTAAACAGACACGGTCCAGGTCAAACCGACGCGTGGGGTCCATCGGTCGACCACACCGTGCTCTCTGAGTCACACACAGGTGGGGTGAGGTCAACAGCCGCGTCACCAAGTCAATGTTGACGTGTGGGGTCGGTCAACAGGTGACGTGGCCAGGTCAAACTGACCTGTGGGGCCCGTGCTGTTAGTTTAAGCTAAACAGAAATAAAACCCAGGTTAATTAGAGCGTGGGCCCCAGGTGTCAGTGAGCTAGGGGGGTTAGTTAGGGCGTCCTTAGCGCTAAGCACCCAGGGATTAGGCCGGCGGCTAATCGCCGGCGAGGTCAGAGGCGACGCTGGTGCTCGGGATTGCGCTACGGGGCATGGTTCAAGCCGTGGCTGGGCGCGTTAGAGAGCCCTTGCCGGTGCGCGTCGAATGGTGGTGGTGGCCGGGCCTGGGATGGTCGGAATCGACGGCGACGAGCACGGCTGCGGCGGCCGGAGCTCAGGCAAGCGCGGGTTCGGAGTTTTGGTGCACGGCAGGTCCAGCTGGTGGTCGGGGTCATCTCCTGGGAGCAAACCGAGCACTATGACGCACCCAGGCACGAGCTATGGCGTCTTCAGCCACGACGGTGACATGGTCGGCGGCGGTGAGCTTCGGCCTCGGTCGAAACAGTGGCTACGGTGATCGAGAGGCATGGGGAGGAGGGGCAAACGACGGAGGAGCTCACAACGGTTGCAGCACGCATCTCAGAGGGCTCGTAGGAGGCCGGACGATGTCGGGGCGTTGCCGATGATCTAGGGAGCCGAGGTTGAAGATGACGGTGTCGACAGTGTTCGGGGGCGCCCGGCGTAGAGTATCTCATCGAGGAGGTCGAGGACGACACGCAGAAGCTCGGAGACACGTCGGTGAGGCGTGTGGTTGCCGGTGGCCGCGGTAACGGTATGCGGCGGCGACGGCGTGTTCGGTGGGGCTGCGGAGAGGGAGCTAGAGGAGAGGGAGAGAGCTCCAGAGTGAGGGGAGAGGCAGAGGGGGTCGAGGCCGTTCCTGTGGAGCGGAGACAGGGCGAGGGGGAAGCAGGAGGTGGAGCATCGGGCGCGCGCGCGTCGACACGCCTCTGCCTACTGGCAGAGGTTGAAGACGGTGGGGCTCCTGGTGGGCTGGCCAATGGGCTGTGCCGGCCACTTGGGCCGCCAGGTGGGCTGCGCAGGTAAGCTAGTAAGCCTCTCTCTCTCTCTCTCTCTCTCTCTCTCTCTCTCTCTCTCTCTCTTTGTTAACGTTTTTCTATTTTATTCCTCTGTTTTAAATTAGTAAAAATACTAATTCATTTCATAAAATCCTGGAAATAGTTATGGGTGCTTTCTGAATTATTCCAGTGACCCTTAACAATTTCCAACATTTTTGGAGCATGTGAAATATATATAGCATTTAAATAGCTCCAATTCAAATATGTTCAAATTAATTCAAAGTCCAAATATGTCCTGCAAAAATGAGAACCATTTTTGGTAGATGCTTCCACCTTGATCCAGAAATGATGAACATTTTTAGAGGGCATTTTGAAATCATTGAAAAATATTTTGGTTGAACCTATTTGAATTCCTTTGGATGCTAGGGTTTGAACATCCCCATTTCAAGTTCCTGAGAAATTTAAACATGATGCATGGATGCAAAGCCACTAGCTACAAGCAAACCCTAGGGCTGTGACAAATATTACATTGCATACCTCGAAGCCTATTATCCGGCTAGTGAAGGCCTCGATCAGCCCGTTCTTGGCGGACTGAACCTTTTCAACCACCACACCCATCAGGGTGCAGTGCTCCTCCATGATGGAAGCACGTTGTAGTGCCTCCATCAGTGTATTTGGTGCCACCGGATTAGCAGAGGTTGCCACAAGAGTTGGCACTCCCCCCTCCCTTGAGGGGGGTCGCTTATTCGACTCCGGTGCCATTTAGGTTTCCGGAGTAGTGTCCGGCTGGTGGTCGGACTGGTCCAAACCCCCGCCGTCAGCCCCCGAGGGGATTGTCACCCCCATGTTTTCGGTGGCCGAAGTGTTACCTTCTGGCGCCATTTCGGTGGTTACCCGTACCACCTCGTGCCCTCGAGAGGCCCTTCAGGACAACACCTCGATGTCGCCCATGGTGGTAGGCGGGGAGGCTCGCAAAGGTGACTCTCTCTGCATCATCCTCGGATCCAAAGAGTTCCCTTTCGATGATTTTTGGGGAAGATCGTGGGCCGGACTACACCATTCAAAATGATTAATACCATAATCATCAAAACCGGACTTATGTATGGTATCTTCGGATACTTACGATTCAGCAAGGGGCTTCGGCCTGGGGCGCCACTAGGAGATGGCCTCGATGTCTGTATCCGAGCCGTCTGGGAGGGATATTTTTCCCCTTTTGGGTGCCTCCACCTTTGGATCTTCGGAGGCCGCCTTATTCTTCTTCCTCTTCGGGGAAAGGTTGTTGTCGGCCTCCTCCTCCTCTTCGTCTTCATCCTCCTCAGAGGAGTGGGTTTCGGTCTCTTCGGACACCGTGTCCGAAGTACCTTTGCGACGGAGGCCATCTTTGGCTTCCTTGTTCTTCTTCTAGACCTTTTTCTCCGGTGCTTGATAGGGCGTCGGGACCAGCATACTGATTAAAAGAGGATCGGCTGGGTTTTCAGGCAATGGAGCTGGACATCTGGTCCGTTCCGCCTTCTTTGTCCAGCCATGTTTTACATGATGGAATTCTCAGTGCACCCCCTCTTTTGATTAATGAACTATTTTATGTTCGGAAAGGTAGCACTTACCGGGGAGGCTGGATGATTGCAGTCGAGGCCGATGTCTTCGGACATCCCTGGCCATGACTTTTGAGTCTTGAAAAGTAGCTTCCAGGTCGCTTCATGCATCGTGCCAAAGAATCGCTTCAGGGTCCGTGGCCCTTATGGATTGAACTCCCACATGCGGAGAGGCCGGCGTTGACAGGGAAGGGACCGGCGGATGAGCATCACCTGGATCACATCTGTGAGGGTGGTGTTCTTCTCTATGATATTCTTGATGCGCTTCTTCAGCATCAGCACCTCATCGGATGATCCCGAATCCATACCCTTGTTGGTCCATGACGCGAGCCGCAACGGGGGTTCGGATCTAAATGCAGGGGCGGCCGCCCACTTGGTGCCGCGGGGCTCAGTGATGTAAACCACTCCTCCTGCCATATCTTGATGGTCTCCACAAAGGCCCCTTTGGGCTAGATAACTTTGGGAAGCTTGCTCACCATGGCGCCGCCACAATCCGCGTGTTGCCCGCGACCACCTTCGGTTTCACATTGAAAATTTTGAGCCACATGCCGAAGTGTGGAGGGATCTGGAGGAATGCCTCACACACGACGATAAACGCCGAGATGTGGAGGAAGGAATTCGGGGCCAGATCGTGAAAATCCAACCTGTAATAGAACATGAGACCTCGGACAAAGGGGTGTAGGGGATACCCTAGTCCGTGGAGAAAGTGAGGGAGGAATACAACCCTCTCATCGGGCTCTAGAGTGGGGATAACTTGCTCTTTGGCAGGGAGTCTATGTTTGATTTCCGCTGTCAAATACCTCGCCTCCCGAAGCTCCTTGATGTCCTTCTCCGTCACGGAGGAGGCCATCCACTTGCCTTGCGAGCCGGATCTGGACATGGCTGGAGTAATTGGTGGCGAGGGGAGAGCTTGGTGCTTGGGCGTCGGAGCTCGGGGACGGAAGGGCTGAGGAAGGAGAAAGGTGTGGGGTAAAAAGGCAGATCCTTATCCTCTTATAAAGGCGGTCTGCACGACCCCTTGGGAATAGGCGAGTTTTAAGGCTCGTGCAGACAGCATGGTTGGGTTACCCAAACCCGTATTGATGGGAATACCGCAATAAGGGGACATGATCTCTGCTTTGACAAGACGTGTCAATGAAGACCGCGCCTCGAAACGTGAAGCAAGAGGCTAAAAAATGGTTCGAAATAATAATAAGGCCAGAACATAACGCCTCGCCGGAAGGGCTGTCAGAAGACATAATTAATCTTTGTTTAAGTATCTTGCCCTTGTGGTTTGGGGTTGTAACTATTATACAGAGCCGAATATAGTTCTTTTGATCAACTACTTTGAAGTATTCATTGGAGGAACCCGCCATGCAATGTCGAAGACAAACTGCGCGCCAGATGAGGGAGTTCAGGATTAGGGGGTCCTCGGACTGCCGGACTATATACTTTGGCCGGACTGTTGGACTATGAAGATATAAGATTGAAGACTTCGTCCCGTGTCCGGATGGGACTCTCCTTTGCATGGAAAGCAAGCTTGGCAATTCAGATATGTAGATCTCCTCCCTTGTAACCGACTCTGTGTAACCCTAGCCCCCTCCGGTGTCTATATAAACCGGAGGGTTTAGTCCGTAGGACAAGGACAATCATAATCATAGGCTAGCTTCTAGGGTTTAGCATCTACGATCCCGTGGTAGACCAACTCTTGTAATACTCATATCATCAAGATCAATCAAGCAGGAAGTAGGGTTTTACCTCCATCAAGAGGGCCCGAACCTGGATAAACATTGTGTCCCCCGCCTCCTGTTACCATCTGCCTTAGACGCACAGTTCGGGACCCCCTACCCGAGATCCACCGGTTTTGACACCGACATTGGTGCTTTCATAGAGAGTTCCACTGTGTTGTCACCATAAGGCTTGATGGCTCCTTCGATCATCGACAACGATGTGATCTAGGGTGAGGTTTTTCTCCCTGGACAGATCTTCGTATTCAACGGCTTCGTACTGCGTGCCAACTCGCTTGGCCATCTAGAGAAGATCGAGAGCTACGCCCCCGGCCGTCAGGTCAGGTTTGGAAACCTAAACTATACTGCCGACATCCGCGGAGACTTGATCTTCGACGGATTCGAGCCCATGTCAGGTGCGCCGCACAGTCACGACGAGCACGACTTAGCTCTGCCGTCGGACGGTGTTCGGGAGATCACACCTGTGGCTACTCCGGCCCTCAATCCGGAGCAGATTGCACCATCCGAGGACGGGTGGATGGACCCCGCCATGGAGGCCGCACACTCAGTGGCGATAGAGCCAAATATTGACTTCACCTCCTATGAGACCTGTGTTGCCGGACTCTTGGATTCATCCACGGCCACGGGCTCCAAACCGCCTGTGTCAGTACCTATCGAATCTGATTGGGCACCGATCATGGAGTTTTTCTCCGTGGATATCTTTCAGCACTCGCCCATGGGTGATGTGCTAAATTCATTAAGGTCTCTCTCCTTGACAGGAGGCCCTTGGCCGAACTGTGTCCGGCTTGAGTGGGAAGCAGACGATGAAGAAATTCGTTCCCCACCCACCACCCACTTAATAGCCACTGTCAACGACTTAACCGACATGCTTGATTTCGGCTCCGAAGACATCGACGGTATGGACGACGATGTAGGAGAAGAACAGGAACCACCGCCATTGTATACCGGACTGCCACCTCATCATATGATATATACATGGTGGACACCCCCAAAGAAAGCGATGGCAATAAGGCAACGGAGGATAATCCCCTCAAAAAGCAATCTAAGCACCAGCGTCATCGGCGCCGCTCTAAGCCCCGCCATAGCAAAAGCAGCGATACATGCACAAGAGACAACAACGCTGCGGATAGTGCCGAAGACGAAGACAATCCCCTCCATCCAGGCTCAGAGCAGGAGGATGGGCAAGCTAGCCCTAAGGAACAGGCAGCAGATGGAGAATCAGAGGATGACAATTACATGCCTCTCTCCGAAGACGAGCCTCGGCGACAAAGAATTTATCGTGCCTGAGGATCCCGTCGAACAGGAGCGCTTCAAGCGCCAGCTTATAGCCATAGCAAAAAGCCTGAAGAAAAAGCAACAACAGCTTCAAGCTGAACAAGATCTGCTAGCGGATAGATGGACTGAGGTCCTGGTGGCCGAGGAATATGAACTCGAATGCCCAACCAAAAGTTATCCAAAGCGCAGGTTGCTACCCCAACTCGAGGAGGAAGCATTAAAGCCTACGCTTCCAGCATATGATGCGGCTGACCGGCCACCTTGTAGCCGAGACAAAGCGGCATATCGTGTCAAGTTCAAAGACACACCCCGTCGCCAGTCAAACAAAAATACCAAGGCCCGGGGTAACACGCAGGACCTGCGAGACGTATTGGAAAACAAAGCAGGACATGCAAGATCGATCTATGGATCACGAGGGCGCGCCCCAACACGCGACGACGACCGTCACGCTGGATATACTAAAAGCAAATCTGGTCGGGCCGAATATAGCACACAAGACTCGTATGAACTGCGTCGTGATATAGCCTGGCACAGAGGCGCCGCACACCCCCTATGCTTCACTGATGAAGTAATGGATCACGAATTCCCAGAAGGTTTTAAACTCGTAAACATTGAATCATATGATGGTACAACAGACCCCGTGGTATGGATTGAAGATTTCCTCCTCCACATCCACATGGCCCGCGGCGACGATCTACATGCCATCAAGTACCTCCCATTAAAACTCAAAGGACCTGCTCGGCATTGGCTCAATAGCCTGCCGGCAAACTCCATTGGCAGTTGGGAGAATTTGGAGGACGCATTCCTTGACAACTTCCAGGGGACTTATGTGCGACCACCGGATGCCGATGACTTGAGTCATATAACTCAACAACTAGGGGAATCAGCCAGGAAATTCTGGACTCGGTTCCTAACTAAAAAGAACCAAATTGTCGACTGTCCAGATGCCGAGGCCTTAGCGGCATTTAAGCATAACATCCGCGACGAGTGGCTCGCCCGACACCTCGGCCAAGAAAAGCCGAAGTCCATGTCAGCCCTCACGACACTCATGACCTGCTTTTGTGCGGGCGAGGACCGGTGGCTGGCTCGCAAAGAACAACACATCAAGAAACCCTGGCAATTCAGATGCCAAAGATAGCAACGGCAGGCCACGTCGCAATAGACACAAGCGCCGCAACAATGGCGACAATGCCGAAGACACGACAGTTAATGCTGGATTCAGTGGCTCTAAATCCGGTCAGCAGAAAAAGCCGTTCAAAAGAAGCAATCCGGGCCCGTCCAGCTTGGACCGCATACTCGATCGCTCGTGTCAAATTCATGGCACCCCCGATAAACGAGCCAACCACACCAACAGAGAATGCTGGGTATTCAAACAGGCCGGCAAGTTGAATGTCGAAAACAAGGAAAAGGGGCTGCATAGCAACGACGAGGAGCCCCAGCCGCCGAACACAGGAGGACAGAAGAAATTTCCTCCCCAAGTGAAAACGGTAAACATGATATACGCAACCCATATTCCCAAGCGGGAAAGGAAACACGACCGAGGGACGTCTATGCGATGGAGCGATCGCCCCAAAGTTCAACCCATGGTCTTCTTATGTACGATCACCTTCGATTGCAGGGACCACCCCACCAAGATCCGTCATGGCGGTTCTCGCTGCATTGGTCCTTGACCCCATCATTGACGGATTTCACCTCACTCGAGTCCTTATGGACGGTGGCAGCGATCTGAACCTGCTCTATCAGATACAAAGGCGCAAAATGGGCATAGACCCCTCGAGGATCAAACCCACCAAAACCACCTTTAAAGGTGTCATCCCAGGTGTAGAGGCCTGTTGCACGGGCTCAATCACACTGGAAGTGGTCTTCGGATCTCGGGACAACTTCCAAAGCGATGATTTAATCTTTGATATTGTCCCCTTCCGAAGCGGCTATCACGCACTGCTCGGACGAACCGCATTTGCCAGATTCAATGCGGTACCGCATTATGCATACCTCAAGCTCAAAATGCCAGGACCTCGCAGGGTTATAACAGTTAATGGAAACATAGAACGCTCGCTCCGCACAGAGGAGCACACTACGGCCCTCGCAGCAGAAGTGCAAAGCAGCCTTATGAGGCAAACCGCCAATTCGGCAAAAAAGATCCTGGACACCTTCAAGCGAGTCCGGAGTACCCTGCAAGAGGATCGCCAGGCACGTTTAGAGCTCGCCTAGAAATTCGGCCTCCATCCTAGCCCCAATCGAGCGGAGAAATTTACGCCGCGCATACATAATTACGCACTCAAGATACCATGGGCATAGGCGGAGGCAAAACCATGTCACAGCCCACAATGCGGCTCAACCGCTTCAGGACCTGTATACCTTTAACATTTTCTTCCTTTCGGGCCCCTATTCTACGAAGGCCCTCTCTGACCGACTGATTATCGGACCCTTCACGGGAAGGAAACACCAAGGAAGCAAGAAGCTTTGAAGTACAAGGGAATCCTCAAGTGGTCTCTGATAACGGTCGATATACCTGTTTTGCATACCCACACGCAGCTTGCCCTTGGATAGGACATGTCAAATAGTCCTATTTTTACTTATTGCACTACATGTATGCATACGGTTTGACGTATCATTTAAATAACGATGTATAGCATTAGCTCATTATTGCATTCCCTTATCTTTTTTCCTTGTCTGCTTATCTACGACAAATTGCACCCGTACATTTTGATACGACTAGTGCGCCAGGGGCTTCGATGTACCCCATAACACGGCATGAAAAGTCCGAACACTTTCGGCAGTGCGGCACCCCGAACTTATAGCATTATATGCATCAGCTCCGAATCATGTCTTGGGTCAATAGTTGGGTTTGCCCGGCTCCCATGTTTTGGTACCTTATGTTCCGCTACATCGGCTAAGGTAGCACTGGGAGAACTACTACGATTGTGTCCCGGTTCTTCCGGATGAGCACCTCAGTAGAGAAAGCCAAAAACTGACTGTCATGATGCGGCGAGAGCTGGTCACTGTTCGAGAGGTCTCAAATCCTTAAAGATTTTTTCCGCTTCGGGCGAGGAGTCGGCCTTGTCCGATTTAGGCGTACATAGCGCCCCAAGTTCGGCCTTCCGAATACTAGGGGCTTCGCCAAAATTTAAAATTGTAGACTTCTATGGCTAAGTGAGAGTGATAAAGCTTTATAGCCCGATTGCACGGTTCGTTGTCTTTGAACACCTCCTTCGAAGGACCCAATATTGGGATAAAGAGTGATCAGGTTTATCCCGAACACCTCAGTACTAGTTACATGGGGGTAGAAGCTGACGACTCGCAAACTCTCAAATTTTATAAACGGCCGCACAGAAGGTAATATTTTAAGTTAGCAAGCGTTACATAGCGCACATGAACTAGTTCCATATTACAGGATCACATGAGTACATTCATTCAAATATTACTTCCTTAGCACATTCCTCCGCCACAAGGCGAGCACCCTTCAGGATATTGTCATAATACTTTTCGTGGTGGCGATGCTCCTTGCCCTCCGGCGGCCCCTCCTTCACCAGCTTTTCAGCGTCCATCTTCGCCCAGTGCACTTTCGCCCGGGCAAAAGCCCTGCGCGCACCCTCAATGCAGACGGACCGCTTTATTACTTCAAGTTGTGGGCAGGCGTTCACAAGTCGCCTTACAAGGCCGAAATAGCTGCCAGGCAGGGGCTCGCCAGGCCACATCCGGACTATGAAGCCCCTCATGGCCAGTTCGGCCGCCTTGTGAAGCTCGACCAGTTGCTTCAACTGGTCGCTCATAACATCGGATGTTTGGTCCCAGTATACTGAGACCAGAACAACTTCTCCGTCGAGCTCCCTTCCTCGGCCCGGTAGAACTCCACGGCATCCGACACACTGTTGGGCAGATATGCAAACGCTCCTGGAGAGCTCCGAATTCGGGTAAGTAAAAGGAAAGTTTCCTTCACATGCTTGCTTTGCATAATGAATGCCTTACCCGCCGCTATCTTCTTGACCGCCTCAATTTCCTGGAGGGCCTTTTGGGCTTCGGCCTTGGCATTTTGTGTGTTCTCTAGGACCTTCACAAGCTCGGACCCTTGCATCTTAGAGTCACGCTCCAAGGACTCGTACTTCTTGACAAAGTCCTGGAGCTCTTACTGCACCTCGCCGATTCGGGCTTCTTGCCTCTCGCGCTCGGCGCGCTCCGTGGCCGCTTTGCCTTCGGCCTTGGACAACGCCTTCTTCAGGGCCTCCACTTTGGTCTTGGCCCCTAGAAAAATTCATGACGATCCTGTGATCTAGCAAACTGCCTTCCTTTTTCTTTATCGATAAACAGATGGGGTATTACTTACCTTTGTTCTCTTCGAGCTGCCTTTGGTAAGGCCGAGCTCTTCCTTGGACCGCTCAAGGTCCCACTTGATCGGGCGACCTCCGCCGCGGCGAAGGAAGCGCCAGCCAAGCCTGCTTATTCACATAGACATATTTTGATTAGACTCCTGTGATTATTATTTGATCCTCTGTTCGGCCTTTCTCTGCGAACACCAAACAGAGCATCAGGGGCTACTGTCTATGCTGTAACATTTTCTCATAACTTGGTTACTTACCTCAAAGCCTGTTAGGAGGCTGCACGAGCTTGGCCACCCGCTTTTTGGCGGATCGAACCTTCTTGACCACCGCACTCATGATAGTGTGGTGCTCTTCGTCAATGGAAGCGCCAAGCGCTTCCAAGAATTGTCCGATGCCTCTGGATGGACAGAGGCCATCGGCACGCATAGCTTGCCCCTTGGCGAGGGGTCGCCGATGTAATCCGGAACCATTGGAGGTTCCGGTAGCAGATTCGGCCGGGGCTAGACTTGCTGCCCCGCATTAGGGCCCATGGGAGTCTTGCCTCGTGGCGCAAATACCTGGAATGTCGCCTTGGGGCGCCTCCGGAACTGTCTCCCCTTGGTTCAGTGCCCTTTGATACAACACCTCGACGTCGTCCGTAGGGCGGGGGGAGGAGGCAGTCGGGAGTGAATCGCTATTCATATCTGACGAGCCCAAAGAATCATCCGAAGAGGATACATCAAGATGGGCTCTAGATGGACTACATGATCATGTTCGACATGATAAGAAGCAATAAAATAAAACATACCAAGAACTATTATGGTATCCGGATACTCACGACTTCGCCATGGGCTTATCCCTGGGTAACCACTCCTCATCGCTGAAAGCGGCCGTTGTGGAGCAGTCCGGAAGGAGAGTCCTTCCCTTCTTGGACCCTTCGGCCTCCCCAGACGGGGCGACCTTCTTCTTGGCCTTCTTCTTGGCTTTCTTGTCTCCCCGGCTAGGGGGGCAGAACTTTCCTCCTCCTCCTCGTTTTCGTGGGAGGAGGGCGCCTCGGTATTATCGGACGATGAGTCCGATACAACCTTGCGCCGGAGACCTTTCCTGGTCCCCGTGGCCTTCTTCTTGGCCTTCTTCTCCGATGCCTCATAGGGCACCAGAACCAGCATCTCCGTTAAGAGAGCCCTTGCTGGATATTCGGGTAGTGGGGCCGGACAATCGATCTGCTCCACTGTCACGACCCAGTCCTGTTAAATGGCGTGGAGGCTTAGATCCCTCACATGATTATACTGGGGAAAGAAACATCTTATGAGATATAAGGAGCTTACCGGATTGGCATGGCGCTTCGCGCTGAGTCCGCGATCCTCGGTAAGGGGAGGAGGTACCTCGGCGGAATTGAACAGCACCTTCCAGATGTCTTGGTGCGTCGTGTCGAAGAGCTCTCGCAGCGTCTGGTGCTTAGCGTCGAACTCCCACAAATTGAATGCCCGTCTTTGACACGGGAGGATCCGGCGGAAGAGCATGACTTGGACCATGTTGACAAGCTTGATTTTCTTGCTTATCATGTTTTTGACGTAGGTCTGGAGTCTGATCAGCTCCACCGATGAACCCCAGGAGGTGAGCCACATGGGGATGCCGGATCAAAATTCGGGGGCCGCCACCCAGTTGGGGTCGCGCGGCTCGGTGATGTAGAACCACCCCGATTGCCACCCCTTTACGGTCCACATAGGAGCCTTCAAGCCAGGTGATGTTGGGCATTCTGCCCACCATGGCACCTCCGCAATCCGCTTGCTGGCCGACCACCACCTTCGGTTTAACGTTGAAGGTCTTCAGCCACAGGCCGGAGTGGGGCTTGATGCGGAGGAAGGCCTCGCACACGACGATAAATGTCGAGATGCTGAGGATGAAATTGGGGGCCAGATCATGGAAGTCCAGCCCGTAGTAGAACATGAGCCCGCGAAAAAATGGGTGGAGGGGAAATCCCAGCCCGCAGATGAAGTGGGTAAGGAATACGACCCTTTCGTGGGGTTTGGGGGTGGGGACGATCTGCCCCGCATCTGGAAGCCGGTGCGCGATATCTGCGGCCAGGTATCCGGCTTCCCGGAGCTTCATAATGTTCTCCTTTGTAATGGAGGAGACCATCCACTTGCCTCCCGCTCCAGACATGCTTGGAGTGGTTTTGTGGAGAAAATGCGAACTTGGGCTCTGGAGCTCGAGTGCGTGAGAATGGATGGTCAGGGAAGAAGAAGGCGTGGGTAAAAAGGAGAAGTCCTTGTCCCTTTATAAATGCAGGTAGAAACTGTGTGCCTCCCCACTCACCTGGTAAACTCGCTTATTCCCCAGCGTCGTGCTTGATGGCGCGGTTGGGTTACCCACACCCGTATTGATGAGAATCCCGTGATAAGGGGACATGATCTCTGCTTCGACAAGACGTGCCAAGAAAACCGCCTCGCAATATGTGCAGTAGCTGGTTGAGAAAACGGTTCGAATAATGACCGGGCCATGGCATGATGTCACGTTATGAAAAGTTGTCAGCAGATTAGATTTGTGGAAATATTATACTCTCTACGGTGGTATGTGGAATTTGTTTTGTAGAGCCGGACACTATCCTTGTGTTCAAAATTTTCTATGGAGTATTCGTAGGAGGAACCCGACTTGCAATGACGAAGACAATCTGCGCGCCGGACTCATCGTCATTGAAGCCTGGTTCAGGGGCTACTGAGGGAGTCCAGGATTAGGGGGTCCTCGGACTGCCGAACTATATACTTTGGCCGGACTGTTGGACTATGAAGATACAAGATTGAAGAGTTTGTCCCGTGTCCGGATGGGACTCTCCTTTGCGTGGAAAGCAAGCTTGGCAATTCAGATATGTAGATCTCCTCCCTTGTAACCGACTCTGTGTAACCCTAGCCCCCTCCGGTGTCTATATAAACCAGAGGGTTTAGTCCGTAGGACAAGAATAATCATAATCATAGGCTAGCTTCTAGGGTTTAGCCTCTACGATCTCATGGTAGACCAACTCTTGTAATACTCATATCATCAAGATCAATCAAGCAGGAAGTAGGGTATTACCTCCCCCGAGAGGGCCCGAACCTGGGTAAACATTGTGTCCCCCGCCTCCTGTTACCATCCGCCTTAGATGCACAGTTCGGGACCCCCTACCCGAGATCCGCAGGTTTTGACACCGACACCGGACATATCGTCATTGAAGCCTGGTTCAGGGGCTACTGAGGGAATCCTGGATTAAGGGGTCCTCGGGCACCCGGGCTATGTGATATGGGCCGGACGGATGGGCTGTGAAGATACAAGATAGAAGGTCTTCTCCCGTGTCCGGATGGGACTCTCCTTGGCGTGGATGGCAAGCTTCGCGTTCGGATGTGAAGATTCTTTTCTCTGTAAACCGACTCTGTACAACCCTAGGCCCCTTCGATGTCCATATAAACCAGAGGGTTTAGTCCGTAGAGGTGATCATAATCATACAGGCTAAATATCTTGGGTTTAGCCATTACGATCTCGAGGTACAACTCTTGTAACCCCTATACCCATCAAAGTCAATCAAGCAGGAAGTAGGGTATTACCTCCGTTAAGAGGGCCCGAACCTGGGTAAACATCATGTCTCCTGCCTCCTGTTATCTTCGATCCTCAGACGCACAGTTCAGGACCCCCTACCCGAGATCGGCCGGTATTGACACCGACACTCGGCGCCACCAAAGAGGTTGTACACTCATCGCATCGCACCTTCTCCTTAACTCGACCTCCCAGCACCGACGGTGCTCCATCCCGCACCCCCATGGCACGGCTACCTCGAAGCCAGCGCCGCGAGCGACATCTCCATGGCTGCTCTCCCATAGTGAGAGGACCCTTCGGCGGCGGTGGCCATACCAGCTGGATCTCGCTGCTCGGCTCTCGCTTCGCCGCGCCGCTTGCCGGCTCTCGCCGCTTCTGCTGCCGCTGTTCGCCTCTCGCTTCGCTCATGCTATCTTGCTCGCTCTCGCTTCGCTTCCGCTGCTGCTCGCTCCCCTTGCTCGTGTTGCTGCTCTGCTCTCGCCCTTGCTCGTGCTGCTGCTCTGCTCTTGCTCTCGCTCGCGCTGATAATGCTGGTACACGGGCTGCTGTAGCGACACGAGTTGCTACTCCTCCAGGCGTTGATGCTCCTGCTGCTATCTGCTACTGTGTTCCCCGTCGATCTCCTACTGATTTAGACCACTGTTTCTCTACTACTAGTGCTTGAGAGGCCTAAACTACATGTGAATGGCCTCTCTGCTACCAGTGCATTCAGTTTTAATAGTAACATTCAGATTCCACAGTAAATTTCAGTTTAGACAGTTAAGTTCAGAGTCAACAGTTTTTACCTCATCAGTTGTAGTCAGGTGTTTTTTGGTGATATAAGTTTTACATCTATCACTTTTTGGTAATGTATTTTACATCATCTATTGGAGATTCTATTAGAATCCCACTTGAGATTAATGGTGTGTATCTTGTACTGCTTCAGCCTCGACGTCTTACGGCTCGCCGGAGCTGCTCCAACGACAGAACCATCCATCACAATAGAGCAGTACCCTGGACGTCGTCTACAGATTCCTTAGATCTTCCTCCACACCTCTGACAGCCACCTCTGCCTCAACTTCTTCAGCGACCAACCCAATGATGCTGAGGTTGACACGGCTACGGCAAAGAGGTTGTACACTTGTTGCATCACTTATTACTCTACATTCATGTCGATCCATTAGGGCTATTTTGGTTCAAAGGAAAAACATAGCAATAGGAAATTTTCCTATGGCACTCTACTATTCAATTATTCATGCATTTTGTTGAAAGGAATGGGAGTAGGACTCCCCATGGGGTGCGCCAAGGGTGGCGGCCCCCTCCCCTCATCCACTCCTTTATATACTGGGAGGGAGGCACCCCCTAGAGACACAACAATTGATCCCTTAGATCTCTTAGCCGTGTGCAGTGCCCCCCTCCACCATAATCCACCTCGGTCATATCGTAGCGGTGCTTAGGCGAAGCCCTGCGTCGGTAGAACATCATCATCATCACCATGCCATCATGCTGACGGAACTCTCCCTCAAAGCTCGGCTGGATCGGAGTTCGAGGGACGTCATCGAGTTGAACGTGTGCTGAACTCGGAGGTGCCGTGCGTTCGGTACTTGATCGGTAGGATCGTGAAGATGTACGACTACATAAACCGCGTTGTACTAACACTTCCGCTTTCGGTCTACAAGGGTACATGGACACACTCTCCCCTCTCGTTGCTATGCATCACCATGATCTTGCGTGTGCGTCGGAATTTTTTTGAAATTACTACATTCCCCAACAGTGGTATCAGCAAAACATCCACCTGGACCTACTTTTCAAAATCATGTGCATGAATACAAGACCAAGTGCATTAGTAGTAGAATAACATTCTAACTATACACGCTTTCCGATGGTTTCACTTCAATTTGGCCATGTTTCTTTCCATTCCTTTGCTCTTCCAATTCTTGTGAACCAAACACCCAAGTTGACAGAAATCATGTGTTTACAAATGCTCTGTTTCCCACAGGCATTCCTATCCTATTCCGGTGTTTTTCCTAGCCCTGCATTTTTAGAATCCTGCAAGCCAAAGGAGCCCTTATAGAATTACTTCAGTTACAGGTAGGTGTCTAAGAAAACGTTGTGTGGTTTGTCCTGCTCCTGCCGCGACGTCGTCCACCTCACCTGAGCTGCTCCATCGACAGAAGCATCCACCAAACCAGACATCATGACTCCTGACCATATTTTGCTGCCTCAGATCTCCTTCCCTGCTGCCGGCACCCACCACAACTGCATCACCATCATCGACTCAACAAACGAACCTAAGGAGTACACAGGTCCACAAGAGAGGTCGCACTCTTTTTTTTCTACTTACATTATGAATTGCTTAATATTACCTGCTACTTTATCGTCATGTTCACCTCTTAGACTCCAAGTAAGGTCCAAATGGAGTCAGGTCCAAATTAATGTTCAAACCTGAGTTTTAAAATTACTTGTGAGGCACATATCGAGGCAGCTATGAATAGTATCTCTGTCTATTATCTGGTTCACCTATGGTATGCCTATGTTGTTCATCTTCGGTGGCAAACAAATAGTAAAGCAATCATCATCTGTCTTTTTATTAAATTAAAGATATCATCAGCCTGCTATCATTATTTTTGGATCCATCCACTGGTTGTTACCATCACTCTAGATTTCTGCATGCTCTCCTACATAATCTCACTATATTTTTTCATATGCATGTCAGATATTGTACACATTCATGCTGAACATGTAGAGAAAAAGAGAAGAGTTTTGCGCGGCAATACAATGTCATGCAGACATCGCTCCATGGTGGGTTCAATGGCAAACCCTCCCCCTCCCCCTCTCTAGATTGTAATCCAGATGAAGATATCTGTTCTGAGGCGGATTCCGATGCAGCTGACCACTCCTATTTACCCCAAGTTGTTTGCTCTAACTTGGCATGATGATGTTGGTCATATCATGCATATGTTGCCTTGCAGTGCCTACTTTCGACATCATATATGTCATCTGCTTAGTTTAGACATGTTCTATAATGCCACCTATTTAGTTCCTATATTATATATGGGAATTACGCAGTCTCATCTCTTTTAGCCAGCCATAATATATGTGAAATATGCAATGCCATCCTGTTTAACCAGGCATCATATATTTGAATGATATCTTTGAAGGAAATATGCCCTAGAGGCAATAATAAAGTTGTTATTTATACCTTATATCATGATAAATGTTTATTACTCATGCTAGAATTGTATTAACCGGAAACTTAGTACATGTGCAAATACATAGACAAACAGAGTGTCACTAGTATGCCTCCACTTGACTAGCTCGTTGAATCAAAAATGGTTAAGTTTCCTAACCATAGACATGAGTTGTCATTTGATTAACGGGATCACATCATTAGAGAATGATGTGATTGACTTGACCCATTCCGTTAGCTTAGCATTTGATCATTTAGTATATTGTTATTGCTTTCTTCATGACTTATACATGTTCCTATGACTATGAGATTATGCAACTCCTAAATACCGGAGGAACACTTTGTGTGCTACCAAACGTCACAACGTAACTGGGTGATTATAAAGGTGCTCTCTGAGGTGTCTCCGATGGTACTTGTTGAGTCGGCATAGATCGAGATTAGGATTTGTCACTCCGATTGTCGGAGAGGTATCTCTGGGCCCTCTCGGTAATGCACATCACTATAAGCCTTGCAAGCAATTAACTAATGAGTTAGTTGCGAGATAATGCATTGCGGAACGAGTAAAGAGACTTGCCCGTAATGAGATTGAACTAGGTATTGAGATACCGACGATCGAATCTCGGGCAAGTAACACACCGATGACAAAGGGAACAACGTATGTTGTTATGCGGTTTGACCGATAAAGATCTTCGTAGAATATGTAGGAACCAATATGAGCATCCAGGTTCCGCTATTGGTTATTGACCGGAGATGAGTCTCGGTCATGTCTACATAGTTCTCGAACCCGTAGGGTCCGCACGCTTAACGTTTTGTGACGATCGGTATTATGAGTTTACGTGTTCTGATGTACCGAAGGAAGTTCGGAGTCCCGGCTACGATCACGGACATGATGAGGAATCTCGAAATGGTCGAGACATAAAGATCGATATATTGGAAGCCTATATTTGGACATCGGAATAGTTCTAGTTGAAATCAGGATTTTACCGGAGTACCGAGAGGTCACCGGAACCCCCCGGTAAGTGTACGGGTCTTATTGGGCCATTGTGGAGAGAGAGAGAGGAGACCAGGGCAGGCCGCTCACCCCCTCTCCCTCTGGTCCTAATTGGACTAGGAGGGGGCGGCGCCCCCCTTTCCTTCTTCCCTCTCTCCCCCTTCCTTCTCTCCTAGTCCAACTAGGGAAGGGGGGAATCCTACTCCCGGTGGGAGTAGGACTCCTCCAAGGCACGCCATAGAGGGCCGGCCCTCCCCACTCCTCCACTCCTTTATATACGGGGGAGGGGGCACCCCATAGACACACAAGTTGATCATTGATCTCTTAGCCCTGTGCGGTGCCCCCCCCCTCCACCATAATCCACCTCGGTCATATCGTAGAGGTGTTTAGGTGAAGCGCTGCATCGGTAGCAGCATCATCACCGTCATCACAACGTCATGCTGACGGAACTCTCCCTTGAAGCTCTACTGGATCGTGAGTTCGTGGGACGTCACCGAGCTGAACGTGTGCAGATCGCGGAGGTGTCGTACGTTCGGTACTAGGATTGGTCGATCATGAAGACGTACGACTACATCAACCGCTTTGTCATAATGCTTTCGCTTTCGGTCTACGAGGGTACATGGACATCACTCTCCCCTCTCGTTGCTATGCATCACCATGATCTTGCGTGTGCGTAGGAATTTTTTTGAAATTACTACATTCCCCAACAGTGGTATCAGATCCAGGTTTATCCATAGATGTTATATGCATGAGTAGAACACAAGTGAATTGTGGGTGATACAAGTCATACTGCTTACCAGCATGTCATACTTTGATTCGGCGGTATTGTTGGATGAAGCGGACCAGACCGACATTATGCGTACGCTTACACGAAATTGGTTCTACCGACATGCTTCGCACACAGGTGGCTGGCGGGTGTCAGTTTCTCTAACTTTAATTGAATCGAGTGTGGCTACGCCCGGTCCTTGTGAAGGCTAAAACAGCACATACTTGACGAAATATTGTTGTGGTTTTGATGCGTAGGTAAGAACAGTTCTTGCTCAGCTCGTAGCGGCCACGTAAAACTAGCAACAACAAAGTAGAGGACGTCTAACTTGTTTTTGCAGGGCATGTTGTGATGTGATATGGTCAAGACATGATGCTAAATTTTATTGTACGAGATGATCATGTTTTTTACAGAGTTATCGGCAGCGTGAGAGCCATATGGTTGTCGCTTTATTGTATGAAATGTAATCGCCATGTAATTGCTTTACTTTATCACTAAGCGGTAGCGATAGTCGTAGAAGCAATAGTTGGCAAGACGACAACGATGCTATGATGGAGATCAAGGTGTCGCGCCGGTGACGATGGTGATCATGACGGTGCTTTGCAGATGGAGATCAAAGGCACAAGATGATGATGGCCATATCATATCACTTATATTGATTGCATGTGATGTTTATCTTTTATGCATCTTATTTTTCTTAGTACAGCGGTAGCATTTTAAGATGATCTCTCACTAAATTTCAAGGTACAAGTGTTCTCCCTGAGTATGCACCATTGCGAAAGTTCGTCGTGCCGAGACACCACGTGATGATCGGGTGTGATAAGCTCTACGTTCACATAGAACGGGTGCAAGCCAGTTTTGCACACGCAGAATACTCGGGTTAAACTTGACGAGCCTAGCATATGCAGATATGGCCTCTGAACACTGAGACCGAAAGGTCGAGCGTGAATCATATAGTAGATATGATCAACATAGTGATCTTCACCATTGAAAACTACTCCATCTCAAGTGATGATCAGACATGGTTTAGTTGATATGGATCACGTAATCACTTAGATGATTAGAGGGATGTCTATCTAAATGTGAGTTCTTCAGTAATTTGATTAACTGAAATTTAATTTATCATGAACTTAGTACCTGATAGTATTTTGCATGTCTATGTTGTTGTACATAGATGGCCCGTGTTGTTGTTCCGTTGAATTTTAATGCGTTCCTTGAGAAAGCAAAGTTGAAAGATGATGGTAGCAATTACATGGACTGGGTCCATAACTTGAGGATTATCCTCATTGCTGCACAGAAGAATTACATCCTGGAAGCACCGCTAGGTGCCAACCCACTGCAGGAGCAATGCCAGATGTTATGAACTTCTGGCAGAGAAAAGATGATGACTACTCGATAGTTCAGTGTGCCATGCTTTACGGCTTAGAACCGGGACTTCAACGACGTTTTGAACGTCATGGAGCGTATGAGATGTTCCAGGAGTTGAAGTTAATATTTCAATCAAGTGCCTGGATTGAGAGATATGAAGCCTCCAATAAGTTCTACAACTGCAAGATGGAGGAGAATATTTCTGTCAGTGAGCATATACTCAAAATGTCTGGGTACCACAATCACTTGATTCAACTGGGAGTTAATCTTCCGGATGATAGTGTAATTGACAGAATTCTTCAATCACTGCCACCAAGCTACAAGAGCTTCGTGATGAACTATAACATGCAAGGGATGGATAAGACAATTTCCAATCTCTTTGCGATGCTAAAGGTTGCGCAGGTAGAAATCAAGAGGGAGCATCAAGTGTAGATGGTCAACAAGACCACCAGTTTCAAGAAAAGGGGTAACAGGAAGAAGGGGAACTTCAAGAAGAATGGCAAGCAAGTTGCAGCTCAAGTGAAGAAGCCCAAGTATGGACCTAAGCCTGAGAGTGAGTGCTTCTACTGCAAAGGGACTGGTCATTTGGCGGATAAGAAGGATGGCAAGGTGAACAAAGGTATATGTGATATACATGTTATTGATGTGTACCTTACTAATGCTCGCAGTAGTACCTGGGTATTTGATACCGGTTACATTGCTAATATTTGCAACTCAAAGCAGGACTACGGATTGCTTAAGATTGGCTAAGGACGAGGTGACGATGCGCTGGGAAATGGTTCCAAAGTCGATGTGATCACGGTCGGCACGCTACCCCTACATCTACCTTCAGGATTAGTTTTAGACCTGAATAATTGTTATTTGGTGGCAGCGTTGAGCATGAACATTATATCTGGATCTTGTTTGATGCGAGATGGTTATTCATTTAAATCAGAGAATAAAGGTTGTTCTATTTATATGAGTAATATCTTTTATGGTCATGCACCCTTGAAGAATGGTCTATTTTTGATGAATCTCGATAGTAGTGAGACACATATTCATAATATTGAAGCCAAAAGATGCAGAGTTGATAATCATAGTGCAACTTATTTGTGGCACTGCCGTTTAGGTCATATTGGTGTAAAGCGCATGAAGAAACTCCATTCTGATGGACTTTTGGAATCACTTGATTATGAATCACTTGGTACTTGCGAACCATGCCTCATAGGCAAGATGACTAAAATGCCGTTCTCCGGAACAATGGAGCGAGCAACAGATTTGTTGGAAATCATACATACTGATGTATGTGGTCCGATGAATGTTGAGGCTCACGGCGGGTATCGTTATTTTCACACCTTCACAGATGATTTGAGCAGATATGGGTATATCTACTTGATGAAACATAAGTCTGAAACATTTGAAAAGTTCAAAGAATTTCAGAGTGAAGTGGAAAATCATCATAACAAGAAAATAAAGTTTCTACGGTCTGATCGTGGAGGAGAATATTTGAGTTACGAGTTTGGTCTTCATTTAAAACAATGCGGAATAATTTCACAAGTCACGCCACCCGGAACACCACAGCATAATGGTGAGTCCGAACGTCGTAATCATACTTTACTAGATATGGTGCGATCTATGATGTCTCTTACTGATTTACCGCTATCGTTTTTGGGTTATGCTTTAGAGACGGCTGCATTCACGTTAAATAGGGCACCATCTAAATCCGTTGAGACGACGCCTTATGCACTGTGGTTTGGCAAGAAACCAAAGTTGTCGTTTCTTAAAGTTTGGGGTTGCGATGCTTATGTGGAAAAAGCTTCAACCTCGATAAGCTCGAACCCAAATCGGAGAAATGTGTCTTCATAGGATACCCAAAGGAGACTGTTGGGTACACCTTCTATCACAGATCCGAAGGCAAGACATTCGTTGCTAAGAATGGATCCTTTCTAGAGAAGGAGTTTCTCACGAAAGAAGTGAGTGGGAGGAAAGTAGAACTTGATGAGGTAAGTGTACCTGCTCCCTTATTGGAAAGTAGTTCATCACAGAAATCTGTTCTTGTGATTCCTACACCAATTAGTGAGGAAGCTAATGATGATGATCATGTAACTTCTGATCAAGTTACTACCGAACCTCATAGGTCAACCAGAGTAAGATCCGCACCAGAGTGGTACGGTAATCCTGCTCGGAGGTCATGTTACTTGACCATGACGAACCTACGAACTATGAGGAAGCGATGATGAGCCCAGATTTCGCGAAATGGCTTGAGGCCATGAAATCTGAGATGGGATCCATGTATGAGAACAAAGTCTGGACTTTGGTTGACTTGCCCGTTGATCAGCAAGCCATCAAAAATAAATGGATCTTCAAGAAGAAGACTGACGCTGATGGTAATGTTACTGTCTACAAAGCTCGACTTGTTGCGAAAGGTTTTCGACAAGTTCAAGGATATTTTCTCACCCGTAGCGATGCTTAAGTCCGTCCGAATCATGTTAGCAATTGCCGCATTTTATTATTATGAAATTTGGCAAATGGATGTAAAGACTGCATTCCTGAATGGATTTCTATAAGAAGAGTTGTATATGATGCAACTTGAAGGTTTTATCGATCCAAAGGATGCTAACAAAGTGTGCAAACTCCAGCGATCCATCTATGGACTGGTGCAAGCATCTCGGAGTTGGAATAAACGTTTTGATAGTGTGATCAAAGCATATGGTTTTATGCAGACTTTTGGAGAAGCCTGTATTTACAAGAAAGTGAGTGGGAGCTTTGTAGCATTTCTAATATTATATGTGGATGACATATTGTTGATTGGAAATGATATAGAATTTCAAGATAGTATAAAAGGATACTTGAATAAGAGTTTTTCAACGAAAGACCTCGGTGAAGCTGCTTATATATTGGGCATCAAGATCTATAGAGATAGATTAAGACACTTAATTGGACTTTCACAAAGCACATACCTTGATAAAGTTTTGAAGAAGTTCAAAATGGATCAAGCAAAGAAAGGGTTCTTGCCTATGTTACAAGGTGTGAAGTTGAGTCAGACTCAATGCCCGACCACTACAGAAGATAGAGAGAAAATGAAAGGTGTTACTATGCTTCAGCCATAGGCTCTATCATGTATGCAATGTTGTGAACCAAACTTGATGCGTGCCTTGCTATTAGTTTAGCAGGGAGGTAGTTTAGCAGGGAGGTACCAAAGTAATCCAGGAGTGGTTCACTGGACAGCGGTCATGAACATCCTGAAATACCTGAAAAGGAGTAAGGATATGTTTCTCGTTTATGGAGGTGACAAAGAGCTCGTCGTAAATGGTTACATCGATGCAAGCTTTGACACTGATCCGGATGACTCTAAGTCACAAACCGGATACGTGTTTATATTGAACGGTGGAGCTGTCAGTTGCTGCAGTTCTAGGCAAACCGTCGTGGCGGGATCTATGTGTGAAGCGGAATACATAGCTGCTTCGGAAGCAGCAAATGAAGGAGTCTGGATGAAGGAGTTCACATCCTATCTAGGTGTCATACCTAGTGCATCGGGTCCAATGAAAATCTTTTGTGACAATATTGGTGCCATTGCCTTGGCAAAGGAATCCAGATTTCACAAGAGAACCAAGCACATCAAGTGACGCTTCAATTCCATCCGCGATCAAGTCAAGGCGGGAGACATAGATATTTGCAAGATACATACGGATCTGAATGTTGCAGAACTGTTGACTAAGCCTCTCTCATGAGCAAAACATGATCAGCACCAAGACTCCATGGGTGTTAGAATCATTACAGTGTAATCTAGATTATTGACTCTAGTGCAAGTGGGAGACTGAAGGAAATATGCCCTAGAGGCAACAATAAAGATGTTATTTATATTTCCTTATATCATGATAAATGTTTATTATTCATGCTAGAATTGTATTAACCGAAAACTTAGTACATGTGTGAATACATAGACAAACAGAGTGTCACTAGTATGCCTCTACTTGACTAGCTCGTTGAATCAAACATGGTTAAGTTTCCTAACCATAGACATGAGTTGTCATTTGATTAACGGGATCACATCATTAGAGAATGATGTGATTGACTTGACCCATTCCGTTAGCTTAGCATTTGATCGTTTAGTATATTGCTTTTGCTTTCTTCATGACTTATGCATGTTCCTATGACTATGAGATTATGGAACTCCCGAATACCGGAGGAACACTTTGTGTGCTAACAAATGTCACAACGTAACTGGGTGATTATAAAGGTGCTCTACAGGTGTCTCCGATGGTACTTGTTGAGTTGGCATAGATTGAGATTAGGATTTGTCACTCCGATTGTTGGAGAGGTATCTCTGGGCCCTCTCGGTAATGCACATCACTATAAGCCTTGCAAGGAATGCAGCTAATGAGTTAGTTGCGGCATAATGCATTACCGAACGAGTAAAGAGACTTGCCGGTAATGAGATTGAACTAGGTATTGAGATACCGACGATCGAATCTCGGGCAAGTAAAACATATCGATGACAAAGGGAACAACGTATGTTGTTATGTGGTTTGACCGATAAATATCTTCGTAGAATATGTAGGAACCAATATGAGCATCCAGGTTCCGCTATTGGTTATTGACCGGAGATGAGTCTCGGTCATGTCTACATAGTTCTCAAACCCATAGGGTCCGCACGCTTAACGTTTGGTGACGATCGGTATTATGAGTTTATGTGTTTTGATGTACCGAAGGTAGTTCGGAGTCCCGGATATGATCACGGACATGACAAGGAGTCTCGAAATGGTCGAGACATAAAGATCGATATATTGGAAGCCTATATTTGGACATCGGAATAGTTCCAGGTGAAATCGGGATTTTACCGGAGTACCGGGAGGTTACCAGAACCCCCCGATAAGTGTATGGGCCTTATTGGGCCATAATGGAGAGAGAGAGAGAGAGGAGACCAGGGCAGGCCACGCGCCCCCTCTCCCTCTGGTCCGAATTGGACTAGGAGGGGGACGGCGCCCCCCTTTCCTTCCTCCCTCTCCCCCCCTTCCTTCTCTCCTAGTCCAACTAGGGAAGGGGGGAATCCTACTCCCGGTGGGAGTAGGACTCCTCCGGGGCGCGCCATAGAGGGCCGGCCCTCGCCCCTCCTCCACTCCTTTATATACGGGGGAGGGGGCACCCCATAGACATACAAGTTGATCATTGAACTCTTAGTCGTGTGCGGTGCCCCCCTCCACCATAATCCACCTCGCTCATATCATAGCGGTGCTTAGGCGAAGCCCTGCGTCGGTAGCAGCATCATCACCGTCATCACGCCGTTATGCTGATAGAACTCTCCCTCGAAGCTCTAATGGATCGTGAGTTCGTGGGACGTCACCGAGCTGAACGTGTGCAGATCACAGAGGTGTCGTACGTTTGGTACTAGGATCGGTCGATCATGAAGACGTATGACTACATCAACTGTGTTGTCATAATGCTTCCGCTTTCGGTCTACGAGGGTACGTGGACAACACTCTCCCCTCTCGTTGCTATGCATCACCATGATCTTGCGTGTCGGTAGGATTTTTCTTGAAATTACTACATTCCCCAACAATCTTGCTGAGGGAGTCCCGGACTAGGGGGTGTCTGGATAGCCGGACTATCGTCACGGCCGGACTCCAAGACTATGAAGATACAAGATTGAAGACTTCGTCCCGTGTCCGGATGGGACTTTCTCGGCGTGGAAGGCAAGCTTGGCGATACGGATATGTAGATCTCCTACCATTGTACCCGACTCAGGTAACCCTAACCTATCCGTGTCTATATAAACCAGAGGGTTTTAGTCCGTAGGGACGAACAACAATCATACCATATGCTAGCTTCTAGGGTTTAGCCTCCTTGATCTCGTGGTAGATCTACTCTTGTACTACCCATATCATCAATATTAATCAAGCAGAGTAGGGTATTACCTCCATCGAGAGGGCCCGAACCTGGGTAAAACATCGTGTCCCTTGTCTCATGTTACCATCCGCCTAGACGCACGATTCGGGACCCCCTACCGAGATCCGCGGTTTTGACACCGACATTGGTGCTTTCATTGAGAGTTCCTCTGTCGCCACCGATAGGCCCGATGGCTCCTTCGATCATCAACAACGACGCTGTCCAGTGGTGAGACTTTTCTCCCGGACAGATCTTCGTGATTCGGGCGGCTTTGCACCGCTGCCAATTCGCTTGGCCATCTGGAGCAGATCGAAAGCTACGCCCGGCCATCAGTCAGATTTGGAAGTTTGAACTATACGGCCGATATCCGCGGAGACTTGATCTTTGACGGATTCGAGCCACGCGCCAAGCGTGCGCCTTGTCTCGATGGGCATGATCTAGCTCTGCAGCCAACAAAGGCCCCTGGAGGCCGCACCAAAGATCCGGCCCGACCCTTAATCCGGAGCCGGATTCCCTGATCGAGGACGAGTGGTTGGACACCGCCTCGGGGGCTACAATCTTTACGGTGATTGAGCCGAATTCCATCCCTGTCCTTTGCGAAAACCTCGACCTGTGGCGCGGACTCCTCTCCGGACCAACCCTCGCGCCTACCAATCGAATCCGATTGGGCGCCGGTCATGGAGTTCACTACCGCGGACATCTTTCAGCACTCGCCCTTTGGCGACATCCTGAATTCACTAAAGTCTCTCTCTTTATCCGGAGAGCCATGGCTGGACTACGTTCAGGAAGGTTGGGATGCGGACGACGAAGAAATTCAACGCCCACCCACCACCCACTTCGTAGCCACTGTCGAAAGCTTACACGACGCGTGCTCGATCTCGGGATTTCAAGACATCGACGGTATGGACGACGATGTAGGAGACAACCATGAACCAACACCTATAGGGTGCTGGACAACCACCTCATCCCATGACGTATACATGGTGGATACACCTAAAGGAAATGAAGACGAGGAACAACGGGAAGCTACGAAGGATAAATCCCTCGAAAAGCAGTCAAAACGGCAACGTAAATGCCGAACAAAGCCCCGCCTCAACAGAGAACCAGCCATAGAGCAGATTTAACCGGTGGACGCATTTAACACGCTTATCGAGCAATCGTCCAACAAGACAACTTGGATAAACAACCCGTCCCTGGCGAAGACAACAGTCCGGACGATCTCACGCCGGACAAATTGTTGGAGCAAAATAACCTCCAGAAAAGGCTCGTCGCCACTGCGCGTAGCCTGAAAAAGCAGAAGCGGAAGCTCAAAACAGCAGAAGATGCACTCAGGATCAGATGGAGCAAAGTATTCAACACCGCAGACAAATACGGCGCCAGTCGCCGAACAAAGAGCTATCCAAAGAGAAAACTACTGCCCGTCTTTGACGAAGAGGCCATAGAGCCCCCACAATCAAAAAATAAGAAGGCCACCCGGTCGGATGGACGACCCCACGGCAAAAAGAGAGTGGCAAATAGCGCCGCACACAAGCCAAGCACGCTTATCCGCATAAGGATTCACATCAAAAGGATGGCCCGATTAGGTCCATCTATGGGCCGAGAAAGCAAGCTCTTCAAAGCAATGCAACACGCCAAATATCCGAACATCACGGCACACCCATTGTGGGCGCCAGACACCCCCTATGTTTCACCGATGAGGTGCCGGATCATGAATTTCCAGTGATTCAAGCCCGTAAACATAGAGGCATACGACGGAACAATGCACCACGAGTCTCGGATTGAGGATTACATCCTCCACATACACATGGCTAGAGGAGACGATCTCCACGCCATATAAAATACTTACCCCTCAAACTCAAAGGGCCAGCTCGGCATTGGCTTAAAAGCCTCATGAAAATACCATTGGAAGCCGGGAAGAGCTCGAGGATGCGTTTGGGCAAATTTTCAGGGGACCTATGTCCACCCTCCGGATGCGCATTTATCTAAGTCACATAACTCAACAGCCCGGAGAGTCAGCCGGAAATTTCGGAACAGGTTCCTTACTAAAAAGAACCAAATAGTCGATCGTCTGCACGCCAAGCCTTAGCAGCCTTCAAACACAACGTCCGAGACGAATGGCTCGCCAGACACCTCGCCAAGAAAAGCCAAGAACAATGGCCGCATTAACAAGCCTCATGACCCGCTTATGCTGGAGAGGATAGCTGGCTAGCAAGATGCAGCACCAGTGACCCAAGTACATCTGAAATCAGGGATGGAAATGGGAAACCACGGTGCAACAAGGACCAGCGCCGGATTAAGAAGAACGGTCCAAAGAGCGCGGCAGTCAACGCCGGATTCAAAAGCTCACGGCAGAACAATAAAAAACTGCCCCTTAAGGACAATAGCGATGAGCTATCCAATTTAAAAAAAATCTTGGACAAGATATGTCAAATCCACAGTACTCCCGGGAGGCCTGCAAACCATACCCACAGAGATTGTTGGGTCTTCAAATAGTCCGGCATACTCAACGCCGAACATAAGGGGCTCGACACACCAAGTGAAGATGACGACGAGCACCACAAGCAGAGCCCCGGAAAACAAAAGAATTTCCCACAAGAGGTTAAAACAATAAACTCACTTCACGTGATCAAAGGGAAAAATAGAGCGGCGCCCACTAAAATGCGTGCTGCACATTGGTTGTCAAAACCAATCACCTTCGACCATCAGGACTATTCCGAAAGTATTCGGAACGCAGGATGGACTGCCTTGATATTGGATCCTATAATCGACGGATTCCAATTTACACAAGTCCTCATGGATGGCGGCGGTGACATAAACCTGATATATCGTGACACAATCCATGCAGAATGGGGATAGACCCAACCAAAATTCTCCGTAGCAACACCTCCTTTAAAGGAGTAATGCCAGCCCATATGCCCATTGTGCGGGCTCCATACCGCTAGAAGTTGTGTTCGGTTCATCCGACAACTTCCGTCGCGAAAGGTTAATCTTCCATGTCGCCTGCTCAAAAGTAGCCATCAAGCACTATTGGGACGCAAAGCTTTCGCCGCCGCTTTTAACGCAATACCGAATTATGCATCTCTAACACTTAAAATGCCCGGTCCACGCGGCATCATCTCATTAAAAGGAAGTACTAAGTGTTACTTGAGCACGGAGGAACGTGAGACTGCCTTGACAGCCCCACACCTATCCGGCCCCGCTAGTTAAAAAGCCTGAATTGGTCATTCAAACCCCGGACATGGCTAGACGAGTGCGGCGCCTACTAGTGGCATACCCCCACAAGGGGCTGCATGCATGTATCACAAGAGACAATAAAGCTCAATTTTATTTACTTCTTCGAATCGTACTTTGTTTATTTAATATAAAGTACATCTTTGGCACGATCTTTTTTATTTTAAACTAAGTTCCTCTCTTTTACAGATGAACAACATGCTACACCCGTCCAGGATACGGCACAACGGAGACACAGACGCAGACGTGCAGTAGGGACCCGTTGCAAGGATTCTTTTCAGGTTAAGACCATGCGTAAACCTTTTTTACTGTCTCTTGTTGATATACATCCCCCAGTTTCTTACTATAACCGAGGAGGAGGCTGGCGTTTTGGCATTGGCCGCACCAGAATTTTTATGCGTGCACTGGACACAAGGGGCTGTGGCATTATTCTCGCCTGCTTTTATAAAGACCGAATACCTTAGGGAGTATTCGGCGTCTCGAAAGTTAGGCCTTATATGCATCAGCTCCGAATCATGTCTTTGGTCAAATGTTGGGTTTTCCTGCCTCGTGTTTTGCTGCCTTACGCCCGCTTTTATCGGCTAACGCGGCACCGGAGAACTATCTGCGATTGTGCCCGGTTCGCCGGGCGAGCACCTCAAAGAGAGAAAGCCGAAAACCGATCATGATATAGCGAGAGACTGGTCAACCACTCGATGACTCATCGTATGTTTAGAATTCCTCCGCATTAACGAAGGACCTGCTTTCGGTCGTGCACATACGCACTCGAATTCGGGAGAGTGCGGTGCCCCTGTGGGCTATATAGTAGCCCCACCTCGAACTCCTATGGCTAAGTGAAAGTGATAAAGCATTATAGTCCGGTTGCCTAGTTTGCTACGCTACCACCTCCTTAACAGGACCAAGACGTTGGATTAAGTGTGCAAGAGCGCCTTCTTTGCAAACACCCCGCACTATGTGCGTGGGCTGAAAGCCAAAGACTACCATCTTCGTGTTATATATATACATATACATTTACGGCCGCACAGGGAGTAGTCTACTACATGAAAGCACAAGTATAAAAAGCTCTTATATTATATTGAAACATTGTTTTCACAAATCATACATGTCATTTAAACATAATATCCTTCGAGCACTGCGTCTCTATTAAACGAGCGCCCGGCAGGACTTCCTCAAAGTAGTGCTCGGCAGGTACTCGGCTTTTGTCCAAATCTTGGGATGCAACGTCGGTGGCCTTCATATCTGCCCAGTATGTATTGACACGGGCCAGAGCCATCCGCGTTCCCTCAATACACGCCGACCGCCTCATTGCGTCGATATGCGGTACCGCACCAAGAAACTGCTGCACTAAACCAAAATAACTCTTCGGCTGGGGTCCGCCCGGCCACAAATGAGTCATGACCTGCTGCATGGCAAGTCCGGATAGTCGATTCAGCTCGGCCCATTCGGCCAACCGATCGGTCAACGGAAGAAGACGCTCCGTACTATGGAATTGCGACCAATACAGCTCTTCCCTTATGTGCCCCTTCTGGCCTCGGAAGTGCTCAATCGCGTCCACAGCGCTCGCCGCTAAGTCCAGATAAGCATCCTCCGAACTCCACAACTTGTCCAATTGAGCATACTTTGGATCCGTATACTTCCTCCACAGCAGAAACGGTTTTCCAGCCACAATTGCCCCGGCCTGACTCAGCTCCTCCTGGGAAGCTCTCAAAGCCGAATGGGCATTCTTTGATTCGGCGGCGGCCTTTTTCAGGCCCTCTTGCTCCGCTTGACGTTCTTTTTCGAGAACCTCGCAGTGATCGGCAGCATTCTTCAACTTTCTGGCCATATCGGTCATTTCCTCTTTGCTTCGGCAGTGAGCAGCCCGTTCGGCTTCTAGCTCTTCGGCCGCCCTTAAAGCGGCCGCATTACTATTTCTGGCTTGCTCTTTCGCTCGGGCGAAGTTACGCTGAAGCTCCTCCACAGCTAGCGGCACCATCTGCATTAAGCATACAAATAGTAAGACATGGGCGTCAAGCTCCCTTACCAGTGTGTCCGCGCAGGAGTCGCATACCTTGCGATTCGTCAAACCGTTTATTGACGGTAGCGATGTCCGCACCGCCTCGTCAAGTTGCCGCTTTAGTTCGGCATATTCATCGATCCGGCCACATCGGACGCCCGCCACCTGTTTAGGGCGGCGATATGTTATAATCGAGATTTTGATCCTCGATGCGCTGTCAATTTTGACAACATACCGAGTCTCGAGGGCTACTATCTATACAGGGCACATTCTATATGCATAATCGCCGGAAGGTACATCATTTTTGCGTACCTCAAACCCCGTCAGTAAGCTTCTGACGAATTCATGCAATCCGCTCTCCGTGGATGCAATCCTTTCAATCACCGTACCTATTAGAGCACGGTGATCTTCCGAGATAGCCGCTCGCCCGAGTAGATCCTTCAGCTCCTCCGACCGCACACCACTTGGCGCCAGACCTTCCGACCTCGCCGGACTTGGGGGAACCCTCAGCAACGACACCTCAGGATCGTCCGCCTCGCATGAGGGTGCGACTGGTGGAGGCGTTTCGCTCTCCATCATTTCCGGAAGAAGATCCCCCGAAGACGAGCTCTGCTGAGAAGGGCTGAGATCCGAACTACAAGGTACAATTTCAGTTATCTTCATTAATAAATACAGGGATGTTCCTTATTCACAAGACCCCTTCTTTTCACTTACGGCTCGCTGGAGGGCTGATCCCCTTGGGGAAATAGTGCGGCTGGGTTACTTCCTAGCGCCGGACTCTCTGACAAAGACTCCTTTCCCTTCTTCGAGGCCTTGACCTCCGGATCATCCGAAGCGGTCCTCTTCTCTCCTCGGAAGACGGGACTTTTAATCCCTCCTTCCTTGATATCCTCCTTCGAAGAGGCATTTGCTTCCATGCTCCCCCCCTTCGCCTTCTTCAAAGGGTGCGGCCTTCAACATCTTGGCCAGCATGGGATCCGGCGTGGTCTCTGGGAGGGGAGCCGTACACCTTATTAACTTTGCCTTGGCTATCCACTCCTGTTCAAGAAACGACTCCTTTAAAAGGCATATATATATATGATAAATAAATGAACAATTTGTCCGGTTATAGGACTACTTACTTGAGTATCTGGGCGATTGCAGCTTAGTCCTGCGTCCTCAGTCAGGTCCGGACACTTTTCTTGTGATCCGAAGAACAGTTTATATATCTCCACGGGCGTCGTGCCCATAAAATTTCGGAGAGCTCGTGGTACCTCCGGATTGAATTCCCACAGGCGGAGGGGGCGAAGTATGAAGGGCTGAAGGCGCCGGATCAACATAACCTGTGCCACTACAATCAGATTGATCTCCCTCTCTTGGAGGTCTCGAATGCGTCCCTGCAGCAAAGGAACGTCCTTGGACGGCCCCCAGTCGAGCCCCTTGTTGACCCATGACGCTAGCCGCTGTGGTGGACCTGAGCGGAAGGCGGGGAGCGCCACCCATTTGGTGCCCCTGGGAGCGGTGATATAAAACCACTCCCGTTGCCACAAACCAAGCTCCTCTTGAAAAGAGCCCTCGGTCCATGGAGCATCAGCACATTTGCTTATCACCGCCCCTCCGCACTCTGCTTGTTGCCCCTCGATCATCTTTGGCTCCACCTTGAAGGTCTTGAGCCACAATCCAAAGTGGGGGGTAATATGGAGGAAGGCCTCACATACGACAATGAATGACGAGATATGGAGGATGAACTCCGGATTCAAGTCGTGGAAATCCAGCCCAAAATAAAACATGAGCCCTCAAGACAAAGGGATCCGTCGGGAAGCCTAAACCCCAAGGAAGTGAGACACGAACACCACGTTCTCATGGGGCTCGGGAGTGGGAATGACCTGCCACAGGCAGGGCAGCCTATCACGAGATCTCGCGGTTAGATACTGGCGTCTCGCAGCTTTAGCACATCTTCTTCCGTTCTGGAGGAAGACATCCATCGGCCGTGCTGGTCGGAGCCGGACATCTTCGAAGGTCCGAAGCACCTGAATCTGAAGCTTTGGGTGTTAGAACTCGGAGCGCGAGGCGAACTCGATGGAGGGTGTAAAAAGAAGAGGGCCTTGGTCTCATTATAAAGAGGTTGAATACCAAGAGCCCACCCCGTGGTCGACTAGGACTCGCCTTTGATAGAGGAGGCGTGCCGATGGGCACGGTTGGGTTACCCACGTCCGTATTGATGAGAATCCCGGAATAAGGGGGGCACAATGTATGCTTTGATAAGACGTGCCAAGGAAACCGCCTCGCTAAACGTGCTAAGGTGGAACGGTAAAAAAACGGTTCATATAAAGGCCTGGCCGGGGTGTGATGTCATGCCGCGGAATACGTCAGCAGATCTGTGCAAAATTTATTCTCTCTACGGTGTTATGTGGAACTTGTTTTGCAGAGCCGGACACTATCCTGGTGTTCGAAACCTTCTATGAAGTATTCGGAGGAGGAACTCGCCTTGCAATGTCGAAGACAATATGCGCGCCGGACTCGTCGTCCATTGAAGCACAGTTCAGGGGCTACTGAGGGAGTCCCGGACTAGGGGGTGTCCGAATAGCCGGACTATCGTCACGACCGGACTCCAAGACTATGAAGATACAAGATTGAAGACTTCGTCCCGTGCCCGGATGGGACTTTCCTTGGCGTGGAAGGCAAGCTTGGCGATACGGATATGTAGATCTCCTACCATTGTAACCGACTTTCTGTAACCCTAACCTATCCGGTGTCTATATAAACCGGAGGGTTTTAGTCCTTAGGACGAACAACAATCATACCATAGGCTAGCTTCTAGGGTTTAGCCTCCTTGATCTCGTGGTAGATCTACTCTTGTACTACCCATATCATCAGTATTAATCAAGCAGGGAGTAGGGTATTACCTCCATCGAGAGGGCCCGAACCTGGGTAAAAACATCGTGTCCCTTGTCTCCTGTTACCATCCGCCTAGACGCACAGTTCGGGACCCCCTACCCGAGATCCGCCGGTTTTGACACCGACACTTGCCCATTCTTTATTCATTACATTTCCATTTGTCGACAATGTTCGTACATTAAACTACTCTTCTTGTGAATCGGCCATTTGAGTGGGTAATGGAAAATTTTGGAGTGAAAACAAGGTCTTCAGAGCAGACAATGCTACCTGTCGAAGCAGATCTCTTGCTGGGTCCCGATAGCTCCTCAGAGATGGATTCAGGGACAGATCACCAATCCTATTCCCCCACCGAGGTGTATGCTCTAACTTGGCACAGTTATACTGCTCATATCATGCCTACACTGGTACGCGTCGGTGCTATACAAACGGTTTTTAACCCCTTTCCACAATGGCGTTCAGAACCATCGCCAAGTGAGTGACGGTGATAGGGGGTCCTTCCAACATGACCCAGAAACCGTCGGGGATATTCCCTCGTGGCACACACGCTCGGCAAAATGAGGTCATGTGCAACCGGCAAGCGCTCAAATACGGAAATACGTACAGTAGAGCTAAAAATACAATTATACAGGCGAAATTGTTTTCGGTCGCAAGTACATCCCACACAGCCCGTCCCCGCTAAACCTTTCCGTTCGTATAAACAACCCACATAGTCTCTCCAAGGAAAACGTTTCCGTTCACAGGTACATCACACACAATTTTCCCCGTTAAATCGTTTGTGATAGCATTGGCATTGCACACGATATTAACAATTTTGTCATTTGCGTTATTGAATGCATCACACACGGTGCATAGAAGAAAATGTGTGGCAAAGGATGTCCATCACACACAATTTTTATGTGGTAAATGTTGGGAAACACAGTAATTTCAAAAGAATTCCTACGCACACGCAAGATCCATCTAGGTGATGCATAGCAACGAGCAGGGAGAGTGTGTCCACGTACCCTCATAGACCGAAAGTGGAAGCGTTAAGCAACGAGCAGGGAGAGTGTGTCCACGTACCCTCATAGACCGAACGTCTTCGCGATCCAACCGATCAAGTACCGAACGCACGGCACCTCCGCGATCTGCACACGTTCAGCTCGGTGACGTCCCTCGTACTCTTGATCCAGCTGAGGCCGAGGGGGAGTTTTGTCAGCATGACGGCGTGATGACGGTGATAATGAAGTTACCGACGCAGGGCTTCGCCTAAGTACTACAACGATATGACCGAGGTGGAAATCTGTGGAGGGGGGGCACCGCACACGGCTAAGACAACTGTCAACTTGTGTGTCTATGGGGTGGCCTCCTCCCCTGTATATAACAAAGTGGAGGAGGGGAGGGCCGACCCTCTCTATGGCGCGCCCCAAGGGGGATTCCTACTCCTAGTAGGAGTAGGTTTCCCCCCTTCCCTAGTTGGAGTAGGAGAAGAAGGAAGAGGGAGAACGAGAGAAGGAAAGGGGGCCGGTCCCCTCCCCAATTCGGATTGGGCTTGGGGGCGTGCCCCCACTTGGCCGCCTCCTTCTCTCTCCCACCATGGCCCATTAAGGCCCATTGACTCCCCGGGGGGTTCCAGTAACCTCCCGGTACTCCGGAAAATGCCCGAACTCATCCGGAACCATTCTGGTGTCCAAACATAGCCTTCCAATATATCGATATTTATGTATCGACCATTTAAACTCCTCGTCATGTCCGTGATCACATCCGGGACTCCGAACAACCTTCGGTACATCAAAACACATAAACTCATAATACCGATCATCATCGAACGTTAAGCGTGCGGACCCTACAGGTTAGAGAACTATGTAGACATGACCGAGACTCATCTCCGGTCAATAACCAATAGCGGAACCTAGATGCTCATATTGGTTCCCACATATTCTATGAAGATCTTTATCGGTCAAACCGCATAACAACATACGTTGTTCCCTTTGTCATCGGTATGTTACTTGCCCAAGATTCGATAATCGGTATCATCATCTAGTTCAATCTCGTTACTAGCAAGTCTCTTTACTTGTTCCGTAATGCATCATCCCGTAACTAACTCATTAGTCACATTGCTTGCAACGCTTATAGTGATGTGCATTGCCGAGAGGGCCCAAAGATACCTCTCCGACAATCGGAGTGACCAATCCTAATCTCAATCTATGCCAACTCAACAAACACCATCGGAGACACCTGTAGAGCATCTTTATAATCACCCAGTTATGTTGTGACGTTTGATAGCACACTAAGTGTTCCTCCGGTATCGTGAGTTGCATAATCTCATAGTCATAGGAACATGTATAAATTATGAAGAAAGCAATAGCAATAAACTAAACAATCATAGTGCTAAGCTAACGGATGGGTCAAGTCAATTACATCATTCTCTAATGATGTGATCCTGTTCATCAAATGACAACTCTTGTCCATGGCTAGGAAACTTAACCATCTTTCATTAACGAGCTAGTCAAGTAGAGGCATACTAGTGACACTCTGTTTGTCTATGTATTCACACATGTACTAAGTTTCCGGTTAATACAATTCTAGCATGAATAATAAACATTAATCATGATATAAGGAAATATAAATAACAACTTTATTATTGCCTCTAGGGCATATTTCCTCCAGTCTCCCACTTACACTAGAGTCAATAATCTAGATTACATTGTAATGATTCTAACACCGAAGGAGTCTTGGTGCTGATCATGTTTTGCTCGTGAGAGAGGCTTAGTAAACGAGTCTGCAACATTCAGATCCGTATGTATCTTGCAAATATCTACGTCCCCTTCTTTGACTTGATCGCGGATGGAATTGAAGCATCTTTTGATGTGCTTGGTTCTCTTGTGAGATCTGGATTCCTTTGCCAAGGCAATTGCACTAGTATTGTCACAAAAGATTTTCATTGGACCTGATGCACTAGGTATGACACCTAGATCGGATATGAATTCCTTCACCTAGACTCCTTCAATTGCTGCTTGTAGCGACCAGACCTCAAACAGTTTGATCTCTGTGCTCAAGTGTCATCCCTGGATCAGTAATGCTGACACCACACAGTACTCGAAGGATTTATAACAGAGTAGCAATCACACACTTATTACATCGAATGTATCAAGAGAGAACTTAACAAAATAAATATGGCTTAAGGCCATCTAATAACGATAACAGCGGAAGGCTTGGAAGAATAAGAAGGTCCATCAACGCCAACGGCATCACTGAGTATAGAACCACGACCTAAGAACCTTACTAAATGCAGAAAAGTACGCAACATGAAAGGTTGCAGCCAACAATTGACACATGGAATATGCTGGCAAAATAACACATAGAGAATAACGAAAGAGTACACCTATACTACATGCATATATGGCTGGTGGAAACCTCTATGGTTACATTTTTGCGTAAAGCCAATTTTTCCCTACTGCAAAGGAATAAATTTATTTAACTATCATGGTGGTTGTTGAACATTGAGAATGGTTGACAGCATCCTCAATCCCAATTAAAAGTACTCATTAACAACCCAACAATATTATTTAGAGTAACATGATGAGATTCACATGATATCCGGATACTAGATACTCAAGATGTCCATAACGGGGACACGGCTAACCATGATTAGTTTATACACTCTGCAGAGGTTTGTGCACTTTTCCCCACAAGACTCGATCTCCTCCGTTTGGTTTCTCGCACTACATGGTGTTTGAGAAGCGGATAACCGAGACATAGTCTTCGTAAGCGCTTAGCACCTTACATGTGGGTAGACCGTACCAACCTTCAACCCCTACATCAGCTAGTCTACCCGTAAGAGTTCGCACAACTTAGTCAACTATGCTAGAGCCCATAGTAGCATGTGGCTGCAGACGGAAGTTTCTAGCATGAATAATCTCATGATCCCTTTGAGCCTGGGTGGCGGTCCGAAGAAAAACAGGCAAGTCCTGATGGAAATCAGGTGCCTCAATCCACCCAGATGTGTGTTTAAGTTGCCACCTTAAATAAACCATTAATTTAACAATCTCACATCTGTCATGGAATACACTCACCCAATCCATGTCTACTAGCATAGCATGTCATAATAAGCAAACGTAGAAGTAACTCCCAAAGGTTTGATAATAAACAGGTAATAGGTACTACCTCAAACTACTTCCCAAAGCCCACAATTTAATTAGATCCTAATCATGCAATGTTTGAGGATTGATCTAATGCAATAAAATTGGGTAGTATAAAAGGTATGATCAAAGTGTTACTTGCCTTGCTGATGATCCGCGAAACCTAGAGACTCGAAGTAACACGCGGCGCACTCCGGGTATTCTATCGCAGACAAACAAACAAGCATACAATAAGTACTCATCTAATGCACATGTATAACTCAGACAAAAGATCTAACCAGAAAGTTCAACTTAAGAACTCCGGTTTGCAAAAAGAATCAAATCAAACGAAGCAACGAAAGTCAAACGACGAAAGAAAACAGCTCTGTTTTACTAATCTGGATCTAAGTCAAAGTTTACAGAGACAAAAACTTGTTTAAGTTGGTTAGTCGGAAAGAGGGTTTCGAGACAAACCTCCGGGCACTTGAATCGCCTGATTCCGATAAATGAGCGAAAAGTTATACTAAAACGAAAATCGGATCAGGAATCGCGATCAGAAAAATCACGGATTAAATCCGAGAAAAAGAAAAACGACGAACAGGTTAACGAACGGACGTTCGTTAACTAAAACTAATCTGACGAACACGTTTATTAAAACGAACGAACGAGCGAACGCTCCCTATTTAACCGAACCGAAAAAAATAAAAATAAACCGATCTAAATAAACGGAAACTAAAAAAAACTGACAAAAAACTAAAAAAACCGACCGGTTTTTATAAAAAACGGCGCAGAAAACGAGGCGGCGGCGAACCTCGGGCGGCGGGTCACGGCGGCGGCTCGGCAGGCGGCGGCTGGTGGCGGCGGCGTGGCGGCGGCGGTGAGGTTAGGGTTTGGGTGGCGGCGACGGTGGGCGTGGCGGTTGGCGTCAGGCGGGGTGGGCTGGTGGGCGGCCACAGTATATAAAGGCTGCCCATGAGTCCCGCTGGCACGGCATAAGGCGGTTCGTTTTTTTTTTAATAATTTCGCGCAGAAAAACTAACGAAAGAATTACTAAACGGACTCCAAAAATCCCGAAATAAATTTTCCCCGGCTTCTAAAATAAATCCGGACTAGATGAACATTTATTTGGGGCCTAAATGCAATTTTGGAAAACGCACATTTTTCCTAAATTCAAATAAAATGGCGAAAACTCCAAAATAAAATCTTATTTCCTCATTATTTCATTATTTTGGGAAAGTCATTTTATTCCCTCTCTCATATTTTTGTAATAGAAATAATTGAAGATAAAATAATTAAAATCAAATGATCCTATTTTCAAAATTTGAGAAAACTCAAATATGAAAATAACGAAATCCCCAACTCTCTCCGTGGGTCCTTGAGTTGTGTATAATTTCTAGGATCGAGCCAGAAATGCAACAAAAATATGATATGCAATGATGCTCTATGTATAACATTCCAAATTGAAAATTTGGGATGTTACAAACCTACCCCCTTAAGATGAATCTCGCCCTCGAGATTCGGGTTGGCTAGAAAATAGGTGAGGGTGGTCTTTAAGCAGATCTTCCTCTCGCTCCCAGGTGGCTTCATCCTCGGTGTGGTGGCTCCACTGAACTTTGCAAAACTTAATGACCTTGCTGCGGGTGACTCGACTGGCATACTCCATAATCTTGACTGGTCTCTCCTCATAGGTCAAATCGTTATTCAACTGAACCGCCTCTAGTGGCACAGTATCTCTCAGTGGTATATCCGCCATCTCTGCGTGACACTTCTTCAACTGAGAAACATGAGACACATCATGAACACCTGACAGTCCTTCGGGTAATTCCAACTTGTACGCAACTTCTCCCATACGCTCCAAAACTTTGTATGGTCCCACAAAACATGGCGCTAATTTTCCTTTAACACCAAAACGCTTAACTCCTCGAAGCGGAGATACTCGAAGATAAACTCTGTCTCCGGCTTCATATTACATCTCCTTGCATTTTGAATCTGCATAGCTCTTACTGTCTTGGTGGGCTACCTTGAGCCTATCGCGAATCAACTTTACTTTCCGTTCAGACTCCTTAATCAGATCCGGTCCAAACAACTGGCGGTCTCCAACTTCATCCCACAATAGCGGGGTTCTGCACCTCCTTCCGTACAAGTCTTCGAAAGGTGCCATCTTCAAACTGGTTTGGTAGTTGTTGTTATAAGAAAACTCCGCATATGGCAAGTTTTCATCCCAACTTGATCCATAATCCAAAGCACATGCTCTCAGCATATCCTCTAAGATCTGGTTGACTCTCATTTGTTTGTCCATACATCCGTGGATGAAAAGTTGTGCTAAACTCGATCTGGTTCCCAAAGTTTCGATGCAACTGCTTCCGAACTTTGAGGTGGATTGGGTTCCTCTATACGTCTGATACTCCTCGGAACTCCATGCAAGCATACAATCCTTGTCATGTATATCTTAGCCAATTTGGCATTGCTGTAGGTAGTCTTTACTGGAATGAAATGAGCTACCTTCATCAAACGATCGACTAAAACCCAAATCGAGTCATAGCCTGAGCGGGTCCTGGGCAATCCCGTGATGAAATCCATGCCTAGTTTATACCACTTCCATTCGGGTATAGGCAATGGCTGTAACAATCCTGGCCGGGCTTCGATGTTACGCTTTCACTTTACGACACACATCACAAACTTCTACATACTACTGCGATATCTTACTTCATTCCGGTCCACCGAAAGTATCCTTCAAATCCAAATACATCTTGGTATTTCGTGGTGGATCGAATACTGGCCGAATCATGTGCCTCTTGCAAAATCAACTTCGAATCTCCGGATCACTTGGTACGTAAACGCGGTCCTCAAACCATAAGGTATTGTGCTCATCCTCACGAAATCCCTTTGCTTTTCCCTTGCTCATCTTTTCCTTAATAGAAGCAACTTCCTTGTCGGTCCTTTGAGCTTCTCTGATTTTGTCCATCAAAGTAGATTGAATCTCCAACGTTGCTACATAGCCTCGCGGAACTATTTCCAAACATAGCTCCCGAAATTCCTCGGCTAATTCTTTTGGTAAACCTCCAGTCATTAGGATGTTAACATGATTCTTACGTCTCAACGTGTCTGCAACCACGTTAGCCTTTCCGGGGTGGTAATGCAACCTCATATCATAATCCTTGATGATCTCCAACCATCTTCTCTGCCTGAGATTTAACTCCTTCTGCGTGAAGATGTACTTCAAACTCTTGTGATCCGTATACACCTCACAATGATTTCCAATGAGGAAATGTCTCCGTGTTTTCAATGCATGCACTAGGGCTGCTAACTCCAAATCATGCGTGGCATAGTTTAACTCGTGAGGTTTCAGCTGTCGTGAAGCATACGAAACAACTCTTCCCTCATGCATAAGCACTGCTCCAAGTCCTCGACGTGAAGCGTCGCAATAAACTTCGTAATCCTTGCTTTGGTCTGGCAGGATTAATACTGGTGAGGTAACCAAATGCTTCTTCAACTCTTGGAAGCTAGCCTCACACTCCTTAGTCCAAATAAACTTGGTATCCTTCTTCAATAATTCTGGCATGGGCTTCACAATCCTCGAGAAATTCTCAATGAATCTCCGGTAGTATCCTATGAGTCCAAGAAACTCGGATCTCTCCAACTGTTGTTGGCGCTTCCGATTTGTCACCGTGGCAAATTTAGTGGGGTCTCTTGCTATACCTTCTCCGGATATAACATGTCCGAAATCCAACTTCCTTCAACCAAAACTCACATTTCTTTGAACTTGGCATATAACTGATGTTCTCTGAGCTTCTCGAGTACCAAACGCAAATGCTCCTTATGTTCTTCTTCATTCTTCGAGTAGACCAAAATATCGTCAATCAATACCACGACGAACTTAGCCAAAAACTCCATAAACACCTTGTTCATCATGTTCATATAATAGGCTGGGGCGTTAGTCAGACCAAATGACATAACGGTATACTCATACAGCCCGTACCTGGTGGTAAAAGCCGTCTTGGGTATATCCTGCTCCCGAATCTTCAACTGATTGTATCCTGATCGCAAATCGATCTTGGAAAATACTTTAGCTCCTTGCAATTGGTCAAACAAGTCGTTGATCATCGGCAACGGGTATTTGTTCTTAATGGTTACTTCATTCAATCCTCGATAATCAACAACCATTCTTAATGATCCATCCTTCTTCTCCACTAGAATCTTGGTGATCCCCAAAGGCGAAGAACTTGGGCGAATAAAACCTTTATCCGGTAACTCCTTAATACTGCTTCTTAATTTCCTCCAAATCTTGGGCTGGCATCCTATACGGTCTCTTAGATATCGGCCCGGTGCTGGCAGTAGTTCAATCAGAAATTCAATGTCTCTACATCCGACGGCATGCTCGAAACTCTTAGGAAACACGTCCGGGTAATCCCTTACCATTGGTAATTCCTCCTTCACAACTCCTGTTAAGGTATTTACATGTGCTCTTGCCGTGATACATACTTGATTCTCCTTCCTTCTGGGGTGGTAAGCAAAATCGACTTACTGGCGCAAACAATATTCCCTCCGTACTTTGATAACCAATCCATTCCTAATATCACATCCAATCCTTGGGATTCCAAAACTATTAGGTCCGAGGATATACATAGTTTCCAATCCTTAATGGCGATCGATCGCACCATATATTACGCTCGGGTGAGGTTACTAGCATGGGTGACCTAAGGGCTTGGGTTGGTAATTTATACTTATCCACAAATCCCTTGATATGTATGAATGCGATGCACCGATTATCAAAAGGAACAGCTCTGATAAATGTCTTAACCAAAAACTTACCTATTCTTTATCGTCTGGTGAGCTTCAACCTCCTCCACGATGCGTGGTTCACTTGTCCCCTGTTGAAAGGGTTCGGCTTCTTTCACGAGCTTCAATTGCCGTTACCATTTTGGCCTTCTGGACAATCATTTGCATAATGCCCAGTCTTACGGCACTTAAAACAGGTGATATGGCTCAGTCTACCTTGGATGGTGTTGACGGGGTGGTGCGGTTTTGTCCATTGCTTCCTCCATTCCCGTTACCGTTCTTGGTGCCATTATGGTTGTGCGATCTACCTCCTCCGTGAGTATGCTGAAATTGTCCTCCTGGCTTCGGGGTAAAGCGAAGTTTCACGAGCTCTGAGTTATACTTCCCTGTCCATACTTTCTCTTGCGATTATCAATCTGCTGTTGCTTCCCTTCAATCATAAGAGCACGGTCTACTAATTCCTGGTAGTTATTGAAGGTGGCTACCATCAACTGCATGCTCAGCTCATCATTCAGTCCTTCTAGAAACTTCTCCTGCTTAGCTGCGTCCGTAGCAACGTCATCTGGGGCATAACGTGCTAGCTTACTAAAGTCATCCACATACTGGCAACTGTCCGTCCTCCTTGGCGCAAGTTGCGAAACTCACGCTTCTTCATGGCCATAGCTCCCGCTGAAACATGGGCGATCTGGAAAGCTTCTTGGCCCGATCCCATGTGGCCGGTGTCTCTGAGGTAAGTGGTGTAAAATTCTCCCACCATCTTTGCTGCGGGTCCTTCAAGGCTGATGTGCGGCAAATTTCACCTTTTCCCCATCTATACATCCTGCAAAGTGGTCAACTCCTCCCTACTTTGCGAGCCAATCATCTGCAACAATCGGCTCGGTGCTACTGGAAAACACCGGCGGATTCAGCCTTCAGAAACGGGTCAAATGGTCAACAGGTGGTGGTGGCGATGGGTTGTTGTTGTTGTTGTTGTTGTTGCCTTGATTCTATACCAATGTTTGAATCAAGGCATTCTGCTGCTGAATCAACTGAGTGATCTCCGGTGGAAAAACAAATCCGGGGTCGCGTCTCGGAGGCATCTAAGGGTTTATGGAAAAGACGAGAGTTAAGAATAGAATGAGGTCTAGGGAGAAAACTCTACCCATATGCACATGAGACAAAACACACAATATCACTCCAATCAATTCAAACAAGGGCATACAACGGTCTATCTATCGTTACAAAGTGCTAAGACTAAAACTAATTTTTAATGGGGAAATCTACTACTGTTATGGTGGTCAACTAGAAAAACTGCTCCGATGAAGACTCCATGATATCTGCTCCAGCTTCATCTTCGAAATCATCATCACTAGGATCGGAATCGGTGTCGTCGATGATGTAGTTCTCTGGACAGGTGCAGTCTTCATCTTCTCCTCCGGGTGCTGAATTTCCCATGAGTTCTTCAATCTTCTCCTTAAGATCGCCGTTTTGTCTCACTAGAGCTACAATCTCCTCCATGTAGTCCTTGCGTGTGGCCATCAGTTCTCCTTCTAGTTCAATAATCTTGGCTTTTGATGTCTTCAACTCCATCATGTCTCACAAGACATCTGGTTCTCCTCAAGCGCCGAATGTGCTGATTTAACTCTGGATGAAAGCTGCAATGGATCGATCCTTCTTAGTGCCAACTATCTCCCATTGTTCATCTCGGCGCCCGCAAATCTGGTAGATAGTATTCTTGAGGTCTTCTTTGTAAACTTCTCCAATGCGTCCCATGGTTATGTGTGCTGCCATGCTCTTTCCCAGACTCCAAGTTGGTGCATTAAAAACACACTCTATGGGCTCTGTGACTGGCGCAAACGTCCTTCCGGGAACTTGAACTTGAATCTTCCAGCGCTCTTCTTCGGGTAAAGTGGAATTGTAGGTCCCGGTGAAGCTTGGTATTCCGATGTTCAGGTACTTAGTGACTTCCTTCGTGTGTCGCCCAAAGGGTGTATCTTCATCCGGCTGGGTGAACTTGATCCTCGCTTCCTTCATCCTAAAAGAGTAGAAAAGATGAGGAGTTAGAAATGATAAGAGAGTAGTGATCTAGGGCTTTAGCTTAATGGTCGTGTCCTACAGTCAGCATTTGCTCGGATACCATCTTTGTAGCGACCAGACCTCAAACAGTCTGATCTCTGTGCTCAAGTGTCATCCTGGATCGAATGTCGACACCACACACGACTCGAAGGATTTATAACAGAGTAGCAATCACACACTTATTACATCGAATGTCTCAAGAGAGAACTTAACAAAATAAATATGGCTTAAGGCCATCTAATAACGATAACAGCGAAAGGCTTGGAAGAATAAGCGAGTCCATCAACGCCAACGGCATCACTGAGTATAGAACCACGACCTAAGCACCTTACTCGTTGTCTGAAAAGTCTGCAACATGAAACGTTGCAGCCCGAAAACGGGTCAGCACATGGAATATGCTGGCAAAATAACACATAGAGAATAATGAAAGAGTATACCTATACTACATGCATATATGGCTGGTGGAAAGCTCTATGGTTACAGTTTTGCGTAAAGCCAATTTTTCCCTACTGCAAAGGAATAAATTTATTTAACTATCATGGTGGTTGTTGAACATTGAGAATGGTTGACAGCATCCTCAATCCCAATTAAAAGTACTCATTAACAACCCAACAATATTATTTAGAGTAACATGATGAGATTCACATGATATCCAGATACTAGATACTCAAGATGTCCATAACCGGGGACACGGCTAACCATGATTAGTTTATACACTCTGCAAAGGTTTGTGCACTTTTCCCACAAGACTCGATCTCCTCCGTTTGATTTCTCGCACTACATGGTGTTTGAGAAACGGTTGACCGAGACATAGTCTTTCAGAAGCGCTAGCACCTTACATGTGGGTAGACCGTACCAACCTACAACCCCTACATCGCCTAGTCTACCCGTAAGAGTTCGCACAACTTAGTCAACTATGCTAGAGCCGATAGTAGCATGTGGCTGCACGGAAGTTTCTAGCATGAATAATCTCATGATCCCTTTGAGCACAGGTGGCGGTCCAAGAAAAACAGGCAAGTCTGATGGAAACCAGGTGCCTCAATCCACCCAGATGTGTGTTTAAGTTGCCACCTTAAATAAACCATTAATTTAACAATCTCACATACATCATGGAATACACTCACCCAATCCACGTCTACTAGCATAGCATGGCATAATAAGCAAACGTAGAAGTAACTCCCAAAGGTTTGATAATAAACAGGTAATAGGTACTACCTCAAACTACTTCCCAAAGCCCACAATTTAATTAGATCCTAATCATGCAATGTTTGAGGATTGATCTAATGCAATAAAACTGGGTAGTATAAAAGGTATGATCAAAGTGTTACTTGCCTTGCTGATGATCCGCGAAACCTAGAGACTCGAAGTAACAGGCGGCGCACTCGGGTATTCTATCATCGCAGACAAACAAACAAGCATATAATAAGTACTCATCTAATGCACAGGTATAACTCAGACAAAAGATCTAACCAGAAAGTTCAACTTAAGAACTCCGGTTTGCAAAAAGAATCAAATCAAACGAAGCAACGAAAGTCAAACGACGAAAAAAAACAGCTCTGTTTTACTAATCTGGATCAAAGTCAAAGTTTACAGAGACAAAAACTTGTTTAAGTTGGTTAGTCGGAAAGAGGGTTTCGAGACGAAACTCTAGGTGCTTGAATCGCCTGATTCCGATAAACGAGCGACAAGTTATACCAAAACGAAAATCGGATCAGGAATCGCGATCAGAAAAATCGCGGATTAAATCGGAGAAAAAGAAAAACGACGAACAGGTTAACGAACGGATGTTCTTAACTAAAACTAATCTGACGAACACGTTCGTTAAAACGAACGAACGAGCGAACGCTCCCTATTTAACCGAACCGAAAAAAATAAAAATAAACCGATCTAAAAAAACGGAAACTAAAAAAACCAATGAAAAACTAAAAAAACCGATCGGTTTTTTTATAAAAAAATGGCGCGGAAAACGAGGCGGCGGCGAACCTCGGGCGGCGGGTCACGGCGGCGGCGGCGGCGGACTCGGCGAGAGGCGGCGTCGGCGTGGCGGCAAGGGCGCGGCGGCAATGATTATGGTTAGGGTTTGGGTGGCGGCGGATGGGCCGGGCGGGTTGGCGGGCGAGGTGGGCTGGGGGGCGGCTCGGGCGGCGGTATATAAAGGCTGCCCATGGAGTCCCGCTGCACATAGTGTTCGTTTTTTAATAATTTGGCGCAGAAAAACAAACGAAAGAAATACTAAACGGACTCCAACAATCCCGAAATAAATTTTCCCCGGCTTCTAAAATCAAGCCGGACTAGATGAACATTTATTTGGGGCCTAAATGCAATTTTGGAAAACGCACATTTTTCCTAAATTCAAATAAAATGGCGAAAACTCCAAAATAAAATCTAATTTGATTTTATTATTAACTCCTCATTATTTCATTATTTTGGGAAAGTCATTTTATTCCTCTCTCATATTTTTGTAATAGAAATAATTGAAGATAAAATAATTAAAATCAAATGATCCTATTTTCAAAATTTGAGAAAACTCAAATATGAAAATAACGAAATCCCCAACTCTCTCCGTGGGTCCTTGAGTTGTGTAGAATTTCTAGGATCGAGCCAAAAATGCAACAAAAATATGATATGCAATGATGCTCTATGTATAACATTCCAAATTGAAAATTTGGGATGTTACACTGCTTCCGAAGCAGCTATGTACTCCGCTTCACACATAGATTCCGCCACGACGTTCTGCTTGGAACTGCACCAACTTACAGCTCCACCATTCAATAAAAACACGTATCTGATTTGTGATTTAGAGTCATCCGGATCAGTGTCAAAGCTTGATCGACGTAACCATTTACAACGAGCTCTTTGTCACCTCCATAAACAAGAAACATATCCTTAGTCCTTTTCGTATTTCAGGATGTTCCCGATCACATCGATGATCCACTCCTGGATTACTTTGGTACCTCCCTGCTAAACTAATAGCAAGGCACACATCAGGTCTGGTACTCAGCATTGAATATATGATAGAATCTATGTCCGAAGCATAGGGAATGACTTTCATTTTCTCTCTATCTTCTGCAGTGGTCGGGCATTGAGTCTGACTCAACTTCACACCTTGTAACACAGGCAAGAACCCTTTCTTTGCTTGATCCATTTTGAACTTCTTCAAAACTTTATCAAGGTATGTGCTTTGTGAAAGTCCAATCAAGCATCTTGATCTATCTTTATAGATCTTGATGCCTAATATATAAGCAGCTTCACCGAGGTATTTCATTGAAAAATTCTTATTCAAGTATCCTTTTATGCTATTCAGAAATTCAGTATCATTTCCGATCAACAGTATGTCATCCACATATAATATCAGAAATGCTACAGAGCTCCCACTCGCTTTCTTGTAAATACAGGCTTCTCCAAAAGTGCAGATAAAACCATATGCTTTGATCACACTATCAAAGCATATATTCCAACTCCGAGAGGCTTGCACCAGTCCATAAATGGATCGCTCGAGCTTGCACACTTTGTTAGCACCTTTTGGATCGAAAAACCTTACGGTTGCATCATATACAACTCTTCTTTAAGATATCCATTAAGGAATGCAGTTTGACATCCATTTGCCAAATTTCATAATCATAAAATGCGGCAATTGCTAACATGATTCAGACGGACTTAAGCATCGCTACGGGTGAGAAGGTCTCATCGTAGTCAACTCCTTGAACTTGTCGAAAACCTTTCGCACAAGTCGAGCTTTGTAGACAGTAATATTACCGTCAGCATCAGTCTTCTTCTTGAAGATCCATTTATTCTCTATGGATTGTCGATCGTCGGGCAAGTCAACCAAAGTCCACACTTTGTTCTCATACATGGATCCCATCTCAGATTTCATGGCCTCAAGCCATTTTGCGGAATCTGGGCTCATCATCGCTTCCTCATAGTTCGTAGGTTCGTCATGGTCAAGTAACATGACTTCCAGAATAGGATTACTATACCACTCTGGTGCGGATCTTATTCTGGTTGACCTACGAGGTTCGGTAGTAACTTGACCAGAAGTTTCATGATCATTATCATTAGCTTCCTCACTTATTGGTGTAGGAATCACCGGAACTGATTTCTGTGATGAACTACTTTCAAATAAGGGAGCAGTGCGATTACCTCATCAAGTTCTACTTTCCTCCCACTCACTTCTTTCGAGAGAAACTCCTTCTCTAGAAAGGATCCATTCTTAGCAACGAATATCTTGCCTTCGGATATGTGATAGAAGGTGTACCCAATAGTCTCCTTTGGGTATCCTATGAAGACACATTTCTCCGATTTGGATTCAAGCTTATCAGGTTAAAGCTTTTTCACATAAGCATCGCAGCCCCAAACTTTAAGAAACGACAACTTGGGTTTCTTGCCAAATCACAGTTCATATGGTGTCATCTCAACGGATTTATATGGTGCCCTATTTAACGTGAATGCAGCCGTCTCTAAAGCATAACCCCAAAACGATAGCGGTACCAGTAAGAGACATCATAGACCACACCACATCTAATAAAGTACGATTACGATGTTCGGACACACCATTACGATGTGGTGTTCCGGGTGGCGTGAGTTGTGAAACTATTCCGCATTGTTTCAAATGAAGACCAAACTCGTAACTGAAATATTATCCTCCACGATAAGATCGTAGAAACTTTATTTTCTTGTTACAATGATTTTCCACTTCACTCTGAAATTCTTTCAACTTTTCAAATGTTTCATAATTATGTTTCATCTAGTAGATATACCCATATCTGCTCAAATCATCTGTGAAGGTCAGAAAATAACGATACCCGCCGTGAGCATCAACACTCATCGGACCACATACATCAGTATGTATTATTTCCAACAAGTCTGTTGCTCGCTCCATTGTTCCGGAGAACGGAGTCTTAATCATCTTAGGCATGGTTCGCAAGCATCAAGTGATTCATAATCAAGTGATTCCAAAAGCCCATCAGCATGGAGTTTCTTCATGCGTTTTGCACCAATATGACCTAAACGGCAGTGCCACAAATAAGTTGCACTATCATTATTAAACTTATATATTTTGGCTTCAATACTATGAACATGTGTATTACTACTATCAAGATTTAGTAAAAATAGACCACTCATCAAGGGGGCATGACTATAGAAGATATTATTCATATAAATAGAACAACCATTATTCTCTGATTTAAATGAATAACCGTCTCGCATCAAACAAGATCCAGATATAATGTTCATGCTTAACGCTGGCACCAAATAACAATTATTCATGTCTAAAACTAATCCCGAAGGTAGATGTAGAGGTAGCGTGACGTGGCGATCACATCGACTTTGGAACCATTTCCCACGCCAAGACCGTCATCACGTCATCCTTAGCCAATCTTCGCTTAATCAGAGCCCTGTTTCGAGTTGCAAATATTAGCAATGTAACCAAGATTAAATACCCAAATACCATCATGCGAGTATTAGTAAGGTACACATCAATAACATGTATATCAAATATACCTTTCACTTTGCCATCCTTCTTCTTCGCCAAATACTTGGGGCAGTTCCGCTTCCAGTGACAAGTCCCTTTGTAGTAGAATCACTCAGTCTCAGGCTTAGGTCCAGACTTGGGCTTCTTCACTTGAGCAGCAACTTGTTTTCCATTCTTCTTGAAGTTCCCCTTCTTCCCTTTACCCTTTTTCTTGAAACTAGTGGTCTTGTTGACCATCAACACTTGATGCTCCTTCTTGATTTCTACCTCCGCAGCCTTTAGCATTGCGAAGAGCTCGGGAATCGTCTTATCCATCCCTTACATATTATAGTTCATCACGAAGCTCGTTTAGCTTGGTGGTAGTGATTGAAGAACTCTGTCAATGACACTATCAACTGGAAGTTTAACTCCCAACTGAGTCAAATGATTGTGGTACCCAGACATCCTGAGTATATGCTCACTGACAGAACTATTCTCCTCCATTTTGCAGCTGTAGAACTTATTGGAGACTTCATATCTCTCAATCTGGGCATTTGCTTGAAATATTAAATTCAACTCCTGGAACATCTCATATGCTCCATGACGTTCAAAACATCGTTGAAGTCCCGGTTCTAAGCCGTAAAGCATGGCACACTGAACTATCGAGTAGTCATCACCTTTGCTCTGCCAGACGTTCATAACATCTGGTGTCGCTCTTGCGGCGGGTTTGGCACCTAGCGGTGCTTCCAGGACGTAATTCTTCTATGCAGCAATGAGGATAATCCTCAAGTTACGGACCCAGTCCGTGTAATTGCTACCATCGTCTTTCAACTTTGCTTTCTCTATGAACACATTAAAATTCAACGGAACAACTGAAGGAAATATGCCCTAGAGGCAATAATAAAGTTGTTATTTATATTTCCTTATATCATGATAAATTTTTATTATTCATGCTAGAATTGTATTAACCGGAAACTTAGTACATGTGTGAATACATGTACAAACAGAGTGTCACTAGTATGCCTCTACTTGACTAGCTTGTTGAATCAAAGATGGTTAAGTTTCCTAGCCATAGACATGAGTTGTCATTTGATTTAACGGAATCACATCATTAGTGAATGATGTGATTGACTTGACCCATTCCGTTAGCTTAGCACTTGATCGTTTAGTATATTGCTATTGCTTTCTTCATGACTTATACATGTTCCTATGACTATGAGATTATGCAACTCCCGAATACCGGAGGAACACTTTGTGTGCTACCAAACGTCACAACATAACTGGGTGATTATAAAGGTGCTCTATAGGTGCCTCCGATGGTACTTGTTGAGTTGGCATAGATCAAGATTATGATTTGTCACTCTGATTGTCGGAGAGGTATCTCTGGCCCCTCTCGGTAATGCACATCACTACAAGCCTTGCAAGCAATGCAACTAATGAGTTAGTTGCGGGATGATGCATTACTGAATGAGTAAAGAGACTTGCCGGTAACGAGATTGAACTAGGTATTAAGATATCGACGATCGAATCTCGGGCAAGTAACATACCGATGACAAAGGGAACAACGTATGTTGTTATGCAGTTTGACCGATAAAGATCTGCATAGAATATGTAGGAACCAATATGAGCATCCAGGTTCCGCTATTGGTTATTGACCGGAGATGAGTCTTGGTCATGTCTACATAGTTCTCGAACACGTAGGGTCCGCGCGCTTAACGTTCGATGACGATCGGTATTATGAGTTTATGTGTTTTGATGTACCGAAGGTAGTTCGGAGTCCTGGATATGATCACAGACATGACGAGGAGTCTCGAAATGGTCGAGACATAAATATCAATATATTGGACGACTATATTTGGACATCAGAATGGTTCCGGGTGAGATCGGGCATATACCGGTGCACCGGGAGGTTACCGGAACCCCCTGGGAGGTATATGGGCCTTATTGGGCCTTAGTGGGAGAGAGGAGAAGGGAGCAAAGGAGGCGCCCCCAAGCCCAATCCGGTGGGAGGCGCCCCCTTTCCTTCCTCCTTCCTCCCCCTTCCTTCTCTCCTAATCCAATTAGGGAAGGGGGGAATCCTACTCACGGTGGGAGTAGGACTCCCCTTGGGGTGCGCCTAGGAGGACGGCTTCCTCCCTCTCCCCCACTCCTTTATATATGGGGGAGGGGGGCACCCCATAGACACACAAGCTGATCATTGATCTCTTAGCCGTGTGCGGTGTCCCCCTCCACCATAATCCACCTCGGTCATATCGTCGTAGTGCTTAGGCGAGGCCTTGCACCGGTAGCTTCATCATCACCGTCATCACATCACCATGCTGACGAAGCTCTTCCCCGACACTCTGCTGGATCGTGAGTTCGTGGGACGTCACAGAGCTGAACGTATGCAGATCGCGGAGGTGCCGTACGTTTGGTACTAAGGATCGGTCGACCGTGAAGACGTACGACTACATTAACCGCGGTGTCATAACGCTTCCGCTTACGGTCTACGAGGGTACGCATACAACACTCTCCCCTCTCGTTGCTATGCATCACCATGATCTTGTGTGTGCGTAGGAAATTTTTGAAATTACTACGTTACCCAACAACAACAGCACGGTCCATTTATCTACAACAACATAGACATGCAAAATACTATCAGGTACTAAGTTCATGATAAATTAAAGTTCAATTAATCATATTACTTAAGAACTCCCACTTAGATAAACATCCCTCTAATCATCTAAGTGATCACGTGATCCATATCAACTAAACCATGTGCGTTCATCACGTGAGATGGAGTAGTTTTCAATGGTGAACATCACTATGTTGATCATATCCACTATATGATTCACGCTCGACCTTTCGGTCTCAGTGTTCCGAGGCCATATCTGCATATGCTAGGCTCGTCAAGTTTAACCCGAGTATTTTACGTGTACAAAACTGGCTTGCACCCGTTGCATGTGAACGGAGCTTATCACGCCCGGTCATCATGTGGTGTCTCGGCACGACGAACTGTAGGAACGGTGCATACTCAGGGAGAACACTTATACCTTGAAATTTAGTGAGAGATCATCTTATAGTGCTACCGCCATACTAAGCAAATAAGATGCATAAAGGATAAACATCACATGCAATCAATATAAGTGGTATGATATGGCCATCATCATCTTGTGCCTTTGAACACCATCCCCAAAGCACCGTCATGATCACCATCATCACTGGCTTGACACCTTGATCTCCATCGAAGCATCATTGTCGTCTCGCCAACTATTGCCTCCACGACAATCGCTACCACTTAGTGATAAAGTAAAGCAATTACATGGCGATTGCATTTCATACAATAAAGCGACAACCATATGGCTCCTGCCAGTTGCCGATAACTGTGTCACAAAACATGATCATCTCATACAATAATTTATATAATCACGTCTTGACCATATCACATCACAACATGCCCTGCAAAAACAAGTTAGACGTCCTCTGCTTTATTGTTGCAAGTTTTACGTGGCTGCTACGGGCTTAGCAAGAACCGTTGTTACCTACACATCAAAACCACAACGATTTTTCGTCAAGTTTGTTGTTTTAACCTTCAACAAGGACCGGGCATAGTCACACTCGATTCAACTAAACTTGGAGAAACAGACACTCACTAGCCACCTATGTGTGAAGCACGTCGGTAGAACCAGTCTTGCGTAAGCGTACTCGTAATGTCGGTCGGAGCCGCTTCATCCAACAATACTGCTGAATCAAAGTATGACATGCTGGTAAGCAGTATGACTATTATCGCCCACAACTCTTTGTGTTCTACTCGTGCATATAACATCTACGCATAGTGTTCCTCCGGTATTCGGGAGTTGCATAATCTCATAGTCATAGGAACATGTATAAGTTATGAAGAAAGCAATAGCAATAAACTAAACGATCATAGTGCTAAGCTTACGGATGGGTCAAGTCAATCACATCATTCTCTAATGATGTGACCCCGTTCGTAAAATGACAACTCTTGTCCATGGCTAGGAAACTTAACCATCTTTCATTAACGAGCTAGTTAAGTAGAGGCATACTAGTGACACTCTGTTTGTCTATGTATTCACACATGTACTAAGTTTCCGGTTAATACAATTCTAGCATGAAAAATAAACATTTATCATGATCTAAGGAAATATAAATAACAACTTTATTATTGCCTCTAGAGCATATTTCCTTCAGTAAACATTTGTGTAAGGTGGCCTAACGCAAACAGTTTTCAAGAGGATGTCGTGTGTGCAGTGGAGATTGATCGCACATGTAGTGGATCCTAGAAACGTTTCTGATCTGCACGTCTATCGCAGACGTTTCGCTTTCTCAAACCGTGTGTAGTGTAATCCCTAATTAATTCCTAATTTAAAAATCACATGTTTTGAATTTGAAAGTAGGAAATCACTTATTTCATATCCAACCATGTTTATTACAAATATAGGTTCAACCACCAATGCACATGTACATATACTGAAGAACTACAGAAGCACCAAGTAAAGAATGACGAACCGTAGTTGTACTAAAGACTGTAAAGAGAGAGGCGAAAGACATTCTAGTTGCTAGAGAAGGTGAAGCGGAATGCCCATATTGTGCCCTCCTCCATGCATAATGCGCGCACGACTCTAGGCCAACCCCTTGTGATGGCTGCCCGTCCATCCTTCACTGTCTTCATTACGACTTCTCGATGCTCATTGTAGTCTGGATGAAATACTTTAACCTTCATTGCGCGTCCACCAATCATGTAATTTGTGAGGTAATCTTAGTGAACTGCTTCGGGAACCATCATGAATCTAAAAAAGATTCAGACATTGTTGTCTAACAACTCATTATGGGCAGTAAAAAGAGAAGGCTGCAGAGTTTGTAGTTATCATCCTACAACTCACTATTGTGTTGGATAGAGCATAAACAAATAATTTGCTTGCCACCATTCATATCTTTTTGCTAATAATCCTTATCAGTTTCCTCTCTTGATGCTTGTTCATGAATATCTCATTACCCCATATGCAAAAAGGGTCGATGCGTGCATCCTTGCCAAGGGCATATGTACCTACAAGCAACAATTCAATATTAAAAGCTAACAAGTGTCCAGGCCTGGATCTATATGCACTACATTATGGAACGACTGGGGGAGTACAAGCCGAGGGATGAAGCTAACCTCGGCGGAAAATGGTGGCCACTCCAATGTTGTTGTCGTACATAAGTAGTGGAAAGGCGTGATAAGTACAGCAACCTTAACATCAAACAAATATAGCAAAGGTAAACAACATCATCTCCAAATGATAACTTGAATGTGTTGGTTTCAGCATGTTGTTAAAGTAGATATAAAATGGAAGGCAATGTTACCGAGAGCAGGCTTAACAGCCATCAAATATTGCAATTCAAACTGGTATTGTTGAAAATGAATAGAACATAGGTAATGCTTAAACATCACACTAGATAAATGTGTAAAACTGAAATAAAGGGTATGTCTTAACTACACCAGGAATAACTGGAACCAAATATAGCCGTTCAACCGGTATTGATGTAGTCGGCTTAATACAGTTCCGACTTGCGCATAATGAACAACACATTGTGAATGACTAAAATAAACAAGGCATAAATGACCAGTATAACAACCAAATATAGCCATTGAAAACTGGACAGAGTCTCACTGCAACCAACCCAACAAGCAAATACAGATAAACAGGGCATGTGCTTGATAACTGGACAAATGCTAAAAAAAGCAACCTAACAACCAAATACAGATAAACAAGGCATCTTCTTGATAACTGGACAAATGCTCACTTCAACAAAACTAAGAACCAAATACATATAAACAAGGCATCTGCTCGATAACTGAAAAAATGCTCACTCCAACCAACCTAACAACCAAATACAGATAAACAAGGCATCTACTCACTATAAACAACCAAATATAACCATTCATGAAACTAAAGTGGACAATTCATACTTAAACATCACATAGCCCTATTGAACAATACATTTTTGCATAACTGAAATAATTAAACACAACACAGTTAAAGCACCGCACGGCAAATGCTACTACAACAAAGGGTACGGGTTGGCAAGCTAGAAAAGGTAAGATTCGCTGATAGAATGTTGCCTCACATTTCATGGACGGGATCCTTCCAATTGGAAGAGCACATACCCATGGTGCGCTCTCTGATGTCACAGTTGGGTTGTTTCACCTTGGAAGAACCTTCGTGGGTGCCCTCCTCATGGTCGTGGTCGTGGTCGCTGAGATCTGACTTGGCAATTGAGGATCCCAAGCCGCCACCATAGAACGTGTCCTTCAGAAATGACAAAATGGGCTCGATGGCATATAAAGCTCGCAAATCCTTGACCGCTTGGCGGAGGAGATCAGCGGCAGGGCCGTCGAATAGATTGATAGCGGTTGAACCAGAGGGGTTGGGGATGGACCACTTAACCTGTGACATGGCCCGCGTGAAGCTGTCGCTGTGGACGAGCTTGATTTCGTAGCCAGCTTTCCCGAGATACAGTAATACGCTAGCCTGCTGACATGAAGCCTTCTACATGGCAACGTAGTCAACGTATTTGTCGGCTTCCGCGGCGACATGTTGCTCCGGGATCGACAGGTCGGGGCGAACGGCGGCCACCTCGCCAACGTCTGCCGGAGAGGCCATGATAAACCTCTTCTTGGCCGAACTCTCGTCGGGCTCATCGGGATACGTGGTCGAGCTTAGGCTGCGACATTCTGTAGCAGGGGATGTGGATCTGGCAGGGAGGGACACCGCATGCCTCATCTAAAAACTCAGGGGAGTGGGGCGACGGTATGGGAATCGCGGGGTAACCTGAACTTTATTATCTAAGCTAGGAGGAATGGGCAAACTTGCATGGGGTGGCGGCGGCGCCGGCGGCGGCCGGGAGCTAGGGTTCGAGGGGGGAGGGGGCGGGTGGGGGACTATGGAGGGGGGGTGTTTGAGGATACGCCGCGGCTATTGAATATTTTAGTAATGGTGGGTGGAGATGGTGGTGGACGAGGGAGGGCGACGGTTCAAATGCCTCAGCTACTGCAATTTTGCTATAAAGTCGGTGCTGGAGGAGTGTGGGTGACGGTTGAAGTACGGCGGCTACTAAAATTTGGGTAAAGGAATTGATGCGGGGCGGGAGTGCCCAAGATCGCGCACGGTCCAATAACAATATGCGTGTATGATAATAAGGAAAAGTGGCGCGGAACCGCCGATTTTTGCAACGCTCAAGGCGGGTAGTTTTTTTTTATATTTCTAGCTAGCTGGTCTATCGCATACGGTTCGTCCTAATTTCCAAATAAACTTACCCGCCTTTAGCTTGCACAGGTGGTGGTTTTACAGCGCACTTGCATCACACATGGTTAAGCCAGTAACTCCACCCTTGCTGGCGCTATGCTGATCGTAGTGATTTTACAACAAGACTTGCATCGCACACGGTTGAGCCAGTACCTCCACCTTAATTTGCTCGCGCTTGCGCGGGCATGGTGATTCACAACACACTTGTATCGCACACGGTTAAGATATTATATCCATGTCCGTTCAACGTCATCAGAGTCTTTGCAGCAAAAAATAATGGTAGAGAGGGTCAGAAGACAGCCACACCAGCATGTGGCCCAAATATATATGAGTGAAAAGAGTGGTCTGTGATGTTCAAAATTCCAGTGCACAACTTTCACTGCACGGGCCCATGGTTGGGTGCATCGTCGAAGATCGATGAGAGGGGCCAGAAGTCAAGAACCACCTGGAAATGGCCAAATATATGTAGGAATGTTGGGGATGTTTATAAAACTTTAAATACACAATGCATAACTTTGGTGGCACCTGCCTCGCAAATCCAAAAGCACCCTTGGAGATATATATTCTACAATAGCTTGCCACATAACTAGTTAAGAGTTTCAACGGTGCAAATATTCTCAAAAATCCTGAAAAAGAAACTGAAACATCACATCTATAATATAACAAGATCCAACGGAGCGGTTATAAAAAATACGACTGTATGTGTCCTGAAAAAAACAAATAGTTCAGTATATATTTATGTTGCAGTGAGCTGAAATGCTTGTTATTTTTGCCGAGGACACGTAAATTCATATTTCCATAATCTCTTTGTTGGATCATCTTATTACATTAGAGAGATGCTCCTATATTTATTTCATATTTTTTGATAATGTTTAAACTGTTAAAAGTTTAGTGAGCCTAAACATGTTCTGTGGCAAGCTATGGTAGACATAGTTTTACCTATCTTCTGGATTAGTACTTCTAGGAGTATGTACTCCCGTGCCACGGTCGCTCCTATCTTCTGGCAGCTCACAAATAAAGAGATAACAGCCGAATAGGGATTTGTTAGCCGTCCATGTTAATAGGGATTCTGACAGCTCACAAATCCAACGTCCAATCTATTAGAAAAATATGGAAGCCCTCCACGATAGTTCCATTAGGTTCTCATATATAAGAGACGGCACCGCCGCTGGCGATGGCGACGACGACGGCAGCCGGTGACGACGGACGACGTTTCTACCCGGCAGACGTGCGTTAATTAATATCCATCGACATGGTCAACGACATTGGATGGGTTTGATCTTGGCACGGCGCCCGCAATCATCCCTCAATCGGCCCCGTCAGGGACATGGCCAGCCACTCATCCCGGCTACTCCCCATAGAATTAGTATTACCAGGTATGTTACAACACTTAACCTGTATAGATCCATTTAATCCATTGATATTCTCATGCGTACGTCCAGTGGATCAGAGGCAAGGGTATGATGAAGAGCTACTAGTTACATGCGCATGTAGCTATAGTGCCGTTTCAAAGATTGGACAATATATATTGCTATGTTGATGCACAGTAGCCAGCAGATCTAGGTAACTAAGAATTGATTTTTCTCATTCTTTTGCGCAGGATGTGCATTATCAGCTACATTCATCCAAAGAAGGTGCTGCGTTGTCACGGGTGCTTCTCGCCTTATTTGTAAAAGTGCCACCAGATTGTGCCGGTCTCCGGTAGCGGCCGCCGCTTATCCTCTGACAACTATGGGGACGAGGGCTTTAACTCGGTTGTACTCCGACAAGACACATGACTACCTGGAGGCGTACAACAATGTACTTTTCGGTGTACATGCACGACCAGTCTACATCAGTGCGTCTACATATACAAAGCGATATTATATACTCCATCGAAAAAAATAGTGTATATACTCCCTTCATACTCCTTTATAGTACTATATATATATAGCCTTCAAAGAAATGCAGTATATACTCGAACATATACTCATTTTCACCAAATTTGGTATATACTTCTTTCGCAAAAATTAATAATTGGTATATACTTCCACACAAAAAGGTGTATATACATACTGTTTTTAAGAGCAAGTATATATATTGCAGAACAATTGGGATATACTTCTTTCACACAAAAAATTGGTATATACTTCCTCGAGAAAAAGGTGTATATACGCACTATAAAAATTGGTACATACTTCATCATGAAAACTAACATATGCTACATCATGAAAATTTAGTATATGTCGTCCTAGAAAATTTAATACGTGCAAGCTCAAAAAATTATAGACCACCTCACATAAATACTCATTTTCACAACCATTTTTACTACATGTAGGAACACACTATTTCTTCTTCAGGGAGTCATGAAGACATACTACATTTAGGCAGTATATACTGCAACATATACTAATTACTATATACATCTTCAAGAGATGGGCAGTATATAATCCCAAAAACAGGTATATACTCGTAAAAAGTGCAGCATATACTCGTCAAAAAGTGCAGCATATACTCCTTCAAAACATAAACGGTATATCATCCTAAGAAGAGGCACTATACGCTTGTGTGGGAGATGTATAGACAGTATGTCTATACTCAAGAAAACAGTGCGTATGTTCTTAAAAAAATGGAGTATACCTCAAACGGAGTGCAGTAGTACACAATTCATATTACCAACGAGAAAAAAGTGACCATTGGCTGTCCTTTTAGATCTCCAGTTTGTTATGCATGCATGCGGTAGATAAAACAAAATAGTATTTTTATTTTCTCTAACAAATGAAGCCATCGGTAGATCTAACTGATCATGTGCCTACCTTATCCATTAGGAGGACGGGAGTATATACAGCCGGTCTATTCTGCTAATGTTAGCAGAATAATTATTCTGATAACACTTCCGCACTGCATGCCTAACGCGAGGGCACTGCATTTTCAGTAGCAAATGTACTGCAATACAGAGACTAGTGAACTCCGTGTCGGAAAAAACTACGCGCGGTGTTTTTTTATACCTTTTTTGTTCTAGTTTTTTAACCGTTTATTGGAACGACGCGTGTAATATACCGCCATGTTGAACACTTTTCGAGATTCATCCTAGTTTAAGAGCAATTTCAAAAACGGTGCAGCTCACGACTAATGGCAGCGAGCTTTTTTGCATTTTTTTTCTAAACCACTAGTCGGAATGAAGTAAATGGTACACTGTTGGAAAGATATCGTCGAGGCACATCTTTTTCATATATATTATTTTCTCTAATTCGTTACAGTTTAGGAGCAGTTTTAAATTTACTAAATCGCGGAATTTAGTTTTTTTTAACTTTTTGCAATTTTTGTACTGTTTTCGCTCCAGTTTTTGAACCATTTGTCGAAACGAGGCGTATGATACGCCGTTGGAAAGCTACGGACGAGGCGAAACTTTCATATGTTGAATTTGTTTTGAGATTCTTTACAGTTTTTAGTTAATTTTGAAAATAGTGCGACTGATGATGAGAGGCAGCGGAAGTTTTTCGCGAAAACTTAACAAATCGCTTGTCGAAATGATTCAAATTATACGTCGTCGGAAAGATATCGATGAGGCGCAATTTTTTCATGTAGAACACTATCTCTGATTCCTTACGGTTTAAGAGAAATTTTGATTTTAACGAAATGCAGATACTTTGTTTTTTCACAATACCAAAATCGTCGTATGTACTGCATCAGACAGAAAACCGCACTGCATCAGACGGTCAAGTGAACTTCATGATTTCTTTTGTCGAACGTAAATTTTCCTCAGATGAGTTTTTGTTGTCTTTTTAAAAAAAAAAATTATGAACAAGAGTGGACCGCAGAGACGGGGGCAAGTGAACCGCGACATATATCATAGTGAACCGCATTACTATTTTTGTTGTTTCGCTAATTTTTTGCGCTTTCATGTTTGGCATAAGTGAACAGCATCACTCTCAAAAGTGCACCACATCTGAGGACCAAACGCACTGCAGGTGTTACATTGATATAGTGAACCACTGAGGAGTTTTATAGTGAACCACGTGAAAGAACAAAGTGAGCTTCAAAACATATATATCCATTCATTATTTTTACACTGCCACACACACATACATTCACACAAAATCAACACTTATTAACGGAAGTGGACCTCGCAATACCCAAATCGTCGAAGGGAACTACATCAGATAAAAAAGCGCACTGGCATATAGTAAGAAACAAACTTCTTTGACATAATTTTTTTTCCTTCTTTTACCAAGTGAATCACGGAGGAGTTTATAGTGAATTGCATGAGAGAACAAAGTGAGCTTCCAACATACACATTCATTCATTGTTTTACACATCCACAATCACATTAGCGAACCGAAACACCACTACACCCAATAGCTCGGATGCATGCTAGAGTCGAATGGTAGAAGAGAGAGCACGCCGTTGAAAAAAGCAAGAGCATCATCAACGCTAAAGCGCACTTCAGCGCCGCCAGAGGATGGCGACACCGAATCAAAGCTGCGGTGCGGTCAGGGGTGCTTTTTTTTCACTGGACCGCTAGTGTTCATCGAGTGCACTTCCTTTTCTACTAACACCCTCAAGATCCCCCCTCATTGGATAATTTGTGGCTTGCAATGAACAAAAAGTGAAGTGCTTCCGTCCTAGCATGTATCTTTGCCGCCAATCGCACCATTTCTTTACGTTTTTTGCTGCCTACAAGAACATCACCAATCGCACGGATGAAAACACATGTGATGAACCGCAGAGACGGACGAATCGCATGCACACGCCTCCGCACCACGTGGGCACACCGTGCGAATCTGCACGGGAGGCCATATGGTGGGGTCCTCCGCCGCCGTGGTGTCGTCATCCACCGAATATGCACCAGTGCCCTCGTTGTCATCATAGCACGCCGCTACTGCATGTGGTTCTCGCCTGCAGAAGGTAGGTGGAAGATAATGAATACCCACACACACACACACACACACACACACACACACACACACACACAAATAGTTAACTCCTTTCATCCCTAATACCGTCAGAATTCACCACTATGAGAACCAAATTCAACAAGAAAGACGGACACGAGTGAAGGAGAAGGTGTTGGAGGGGGAGGAAGGATCTGACAGTGAAGGAGCAGGCGCTCGGGGTCTCAATAGAGGAAGGACGACAACGCACCGAATGGCACAGATGCACGCCTACGAGCTGCATGCCATGCATGCCCGGACTGCAAGCTGCGGTCACCAAAGTACCTGCCGGCGGTGCTTCACGGTGGAGCAGGAGAGGATGGTGGATAAGATGGACCTCCTTCATACCTGCAGGTGGTGCTTCAATCCCAATTTTGCAGATGTCCATCCGCAACCGAGCTGCACGAGGTCCACAACCGAGCTGCACGAGGTCCGCACTGATCTCGCCACCCCGCAACCACTGTGGGGTTCAGATTGTGGCTCCCCGCGAGGTCTGCAAATCGTCGCCATTGCCGGCCCTGCTCGCTTCGGCGTCGCGGCCGTGAAGAGAGGGGAAGAGCACCTGCAGGGATTTGGCCCCAGGAACCATCCTTACCGCCGCACCATTCTTAATGGCGGCGTGGCGACATGAGGGGTCGAGGAAGCTGCGGTGGCCCGCGGGCTCTGTGGATCCAGTGTCCGGGGTTGGGAAAGTGCCTAAGGTAGCGGGGGATGGAGAAGGTGGCTGGTGACATGTCGGATCTCGCGGATCCGACAAAGGCGGCGGCGGCCGGAGGTAGTCGGATCGCCATGGGGGTGGTGAGCAGGGCGCGGCGATGCGGTGCGTGTGGGCTGACGCAGCGGATGTTTGTGGCGGTGGTGGCCCTACTTTCGCACGGGTTGGGAGGTAGGGGCGGTTGACGGCGCAGTAGCCGGGGTGGGGCGCGGCCGGGAGAGAAGGTGGGCCGAGGCGAGGTGTTGGGCGCGGGGGAGGAAGAAGGTGGGGGTGGGTAGGTGCGGGGACAGAGAGGTGAAGAAGGTGGATGCCGATGGTGGGGGTAGGGGTTGTGGTTTTTTATTTTTCTGTGGTTCGGGTCGGGTGCAGGGACTGTTAACAGAATAAGACTAGTGTTAGCAGAATACGACTCTTAAGGGGTGTTAGCAGAATAGACCCACCCTATATATATATCTATAATGACATAATGCCATACCTAGCTAGGATGCTTGGCCCACCACCTCCCACTCCGTGTCAGCGGGGCGAATGACGTAATGATCGATACTTTGGTCATACATGCATGTTGCCATGACCCACCATAAGACAGACCAATGAATCAATCATTTGGTCAAACGACAGTTGTTGTTGTCGATAAATCGCTTGGGCCAATAGATTGAACATCATAAAAATCGCACGAGAGGGACCACAAAACCAGCACCTCTTGCATGTGGCCCATAATAATATATGTTGGGAAGGGGTGATGTGTGTTTTCAATATAGAATAATGTACAATTTAGATGTGGTGCCTACCCCTCGATACAGACAACAACCATGAAGGCAAGGTAGTTAAGGACGAGATACACAGGGTATGATGTAGGTCGAACCCAGCAATCCGAGCATGTGGGAGGGAATCCTGACAATGCATGAGCTCGAGCTTTGGTTGAGCGACATGTGACGGTGACCGGCCCTAACACGAACTAGGAGGAGTCCATTCATGGCCAACACATACCCCTCATTATCAGTCAAAGGGATGATATATATACACTCTGGGAGCCGACAGATATGCGTGTTGTCATAAAAGACCGCACAAGGGAGACGTGGTCGATCAGAAGACCCCATATACACTGCATGCGGCCCGAAAATATGTATGGGTACGGTGGTGTGTGAAGTGTTTAAATCCCTAATGCACAACTTCGATGGGCAACCAACTACATTACAAACCGAACACCGTACCCGACTCCAAGCCTGATTCAATACGTACAATGTCAGTTTCCCAACTTCGAGGCGGCGGCGAGGGGGGGGGAGGGGGTCGTCCCATGCATGCGCTCAAACTTTATTTGGTCTAGCATGGGACACATCTATATCTATACCCCTATATAGTGTGTGAATAACTTTGAAAGTTGGTTGTTGGATGAAGCCAATCCGACGGTACAGAGATGGCAAATCTGAGCACTGCTGCCCATTGGATATCATCTACATTCCACCAGATTCTGCCACATGTACAATCTAGAAGACTCCATGGTTGAACTTAAGCATAATGCACAAACCTCAAAACACAAGCACTTCTCCTTTGTTCTCTAGAATCTTCCATATCTTAATTGCCCAAACTTTTTTTCTATGTGAATTATCACTTTTTGTTTTTACTTTATGCTTTACAATGCACAATTCCATGAATCTTAAAATAGATTTTTTGTAAAACTAATTGATTTTGGATGAGATGAACTATAAGAATTAAATGAACATCTACATCATGCATATATGACTCAAAGCTTGCATGCTATAGTGTGGTATTTATTCATAATTTGGTTACCAAATCTCATGCGTGCAATGCACGTGTACCTTACTAGTATCAATAGGAAACCATCATGGTCAAACCCTTCTCGTTGTTTGGTCAAAGGGATAGATTGTGTGGGCCCCCCTAATTGTCGGTAAAGGATAGTATATATACCTCGGGGAGCCCACAGATATGTGCCGCGTCTATAAGCCGCACAAGGGAGACATGCTCGAGAAGAACACCCTACCCCCTATACCCTGCATGCAACCTGAAAAAGGTTTATGTAATCGCCATGACAGGTCAAGTAAATCATTCTTTAATTTTTTTAGAGCAAAAAATAACCCATAAAAATATAGTAGGTTTATATAATCGCCATGACAGGTCAAGTCAATCATCCTTTAATTTTTTAGAGCAAAATATAACCCATGAAAACATAGTCTACAAATTAGCAAAACAAGGATCCCAAGGTTTATATAATTGCCATGATAGGTCACTATAGAGATATAATATATCTCTATAATGACCGTGTCATGGCATTTAAATGAAGCTTGAGATATGCAACTTCCCATCGGGTCACCCATCCTTGGACTACTCCAGCCCGAGCACACTTAACTTCTGCGTTCTATTCGACTAGGCTAGCGGATGGGAAGCCGGCCCTTGCTGATAAGAATTGCCTCCTTGCCATTAAGGCATTTCATGCTGGTCACCCTATGGGACCTACTCCCTCCTATCACACACATTTGTACTTTTAGAAACTGTGTGGGATATTTACATGGTCGGTGTGTCGCCGCTAGCCTTCAATGAGCACTAACACTGGTAGCGGGAAAACAATGGGAGAAGAGGTGGGAAACCGATGAGAGGAGTGGCGAGAAATGGTAGCCTGTTTAGAAAACCTAGTAGAGAAGGAAGCATGAGCAGCACGACGCATGCGCATAGTGCATACCCATGTACTGCATGTGCTATCGAAAGGGCTCGGGGTTGCCGTTTGATCTGGGAGCATCCAACGGTGCACACATACGATCCGTGGGGTTTGGGTTCTGGCCAATCAGAACGCACGACTCAGATCGCGCGCGTAGCAGGGGGAGGGGGCATCGACCACGGTTTGGTAGGCACACGGCTTTCGTGAGTGAACTGTGTGCTATTGGAAAACATTTCGTGAGAAGAATCTCGGTTTTTAAATCCCCGTAAATCCAAAACTAACCCGAAAATCATGAAACCTGGCATGGTGTCACGACATGGCACATATATGTCGACGCATTTTTTCGTCCATTTTGGCACAAGTTTTATTACAAACCTCTTACAAACCGGAGCTTCTCTCAAAGAAGCCTCGTGGTTTTGATAGGGAAACATGTCCCCCTTGTGGGCGAAACGTGATCACTGCCTCTTTTAGCCTTGTATTTTCTTCTACAGGCAACATGGAACGATAGGATATCCGTGCTGAAATTTAAATTCAGGGTTCGTTTGGCCTTTTTATACACTAATTGAGTTTCCTAGGCATTTAATGTCCATAATTCAAATATGAACTTCAAATACATGCTCCAATTCACCAAAGTGGCTAGAAAATTTATAAATGTGTCCTTGGGTGCATGTTTAGTTCCCATGCCAGGAATGAGAACGAATTACAACTATACCCGTGTCCTGGCTCGTCCTCAAACATTTGGAATCTCGGTTTTTAAATCCCCGTAAATCCTAAACTCACCAGAAAGTCATCAAAGGTGGCATGGTGTCACGTCATGGCACATATATGTCATGGTAAAAACATTGTCCAATTTGGGACAAGATTTATTACAAACCTCTTACAAACCGGAGCTTCTCTCAAAGAAGCCTCATGGTTCCGATAGGGAAACGTGTTCCCCTTGTGGGCGGAATGTAATCACTACCTCTTTTCGCCTTGTATTTTCTTCCACGGGCAACATGGAACGACATGATATCCGTGCTGAAATTTAAACTTATTCAGGGTTCGTTTGGCCTTTTTATACACTAATTGAGTTTCCTGGGCATTTAATGTCCATAATTCAAATCTGAACTACAAATACATGCTCCAGTTCACCAAAATGGCTAGAAAAATTATACATGTGTCCTAGGGTGCATGTTTAGGTCCCATGCCAGGAACGGGAACGAATTACAATCGTACCGGTGTCTTGGCTCATCCTCAAACATTTCGAATCTCGGTTTTTAAATCCCCATAAATCCAAAACTCACCAGAAAGTCATCAAAGGTGGCATGGTGTCACGTCATGGCACATATATGTCATGGTAAACCATTGCCAATTTGGGTCAAGCTTTATTACAAACCTCTTACAAACCGGAGCCTGTCGCAAGAACCCTTGTGGATTTGATAGGGAAACGTGTCCCCTTGTGGGCCAAACGATAATCGCTCCCTCTTCTAGCCTCGTATTTTCTTCTACACGCAACACGGAACAACGGGAGATTCGCGCCGAACTTTGAAATTATTCAGGGTTCGTTTGACCTTTTTTATTCATCAATTGAGTTTTCTAGGCATTTAATGTCCATAATTCAAATCCGAACTACAAATGCATGCTCGAGTGCACCAAAATGGCTAGAAAAAACGTACATGTTTCCTTGGGGTGCATGTTTAGGTCTCATGGAACGAATGGGAACGAATTCAACCGTCTCGACGTCCTGGCTTGGCCACAAACATTGCGAATCTCGGTTTTTAAATCTCTGTAAATCCAAAACTCACCAGGAAATCATGAAACTCGGCATGGTGTCACTACATGGTACATATAATTTTCTAATTTGGGCGAAGCTATATTACGAGCCTCTTACAAACCGGAGCCTGTCACAACCCTCGTGGTTCTGGTAGGGAAACATGCCCCTCTTGTGGGCGAAACGATAATCGATGCCTCTTCTCGCCTTGAACTTTGTTTTCTACAGGCAACATAGAATAACATGAGTGTCGGGCTGAAATTTGAAATTGTTCAGGGTTCGTTTGGCCATTGTATATATTACTAATTACTAAGTTTTCTATGCATTTAATATAGTCCATAATTCAAATTTGAACTACAAGCACATGCTCCAGTGAAGCAAAATGGGTGGGAAATCGTACATGTGTCATTGGGTGCATGTTTAGGTATCATTTAAGGAATGGGAATGAATTACAAACTTGTCGTCGTCCTGAAACATTGAGAATCTCGGTTTTTAAATCCCAGTAAATCGAAAACTCACCCAAAAAACATGAAACTTGGCATGGTTTCATGACATGGCACATATATGCCGTGGTAAAAAATCGTCTAGTTTGAGAAGCGGCGCACACATTAGTAGCCAACGAAGTCCTTTTTTAAACAAAAGCTGACACGTTAATATCGCAAAAGGTTGTATTATATTAACCATGTCGAAATTTAACCATACTCGATGGCGTGCGTGCAGCTGTTTGATTAGACAGGACGAGCGCGAGAAGTCCGCCGTGCAGGCTCGATGGGACACGTGCGAGCAGTCCGGTGTGCAGGCTTGATGGGACACGTGCATCTTGTCCACCTCGCAGGCTCGACGGGACACGTCCAAGCAGCAAGGCCGCCTATGCTCATCGGGAAGCGAGGTCTTTGACCTCCATGCACCAGCCACCGCCCGCCTCGCTCACAACTTCTCCATTAATGGGTTAATTAAAGCACTTGGACGGAGGGTGTTTGCTTGTGATCCCATGGCAGCATTTGCTTTGTTCGTGTTTCCAATCGTATTCCGCCCTAATTTAAATTGCCACATAGGGCAATGGATAATACGACCACAAATAAAATGGCATGGGATAATACAACGACAAATTTACAATGGTGCAGATAATAATTGTCTTACATATTCCAGATAATTTAAAATGCCACATGCAGCAAAGCCCGGAAGACACGGGGGCAAGAGAAGAAGGAAATTGCAGACAACAATCTGGGTGCTACTGTCTCTACTCATCGATGGATCGTCGGGCGACGACATCCTCCAGCTCCTTCAATTCCTCACGACTTTGCTTGAAAGCAGCCACGGATTCCTCCACCTCCTGCTCGCGCTCGATCTAGAGCTTCCTCAAGTCACCCATCAGTTCCTCGACGACCGCTGTCAGCGTCATCCCCGAGGCACTGCTCTGCTCATGCAACATCTTCCGGCCGGCGGCCTCCTCCTCCTTCTCGGCGAGCGCCTTGAGGATCTTCGCATTGTCACCCATGAGTTGCTCGACGAGGCCGGTCGCCTTGTCAACCGAGGTATCGCTGATCTTGAGCAGCTTCATCAAGCCGTCGACCAGCTCCTGCTGCGTAGTGACACCAACGAGAATGTCATCGTCACCGGCGAAGGACTTCAGGAACGTGTTGGGGAACGTAGTAATTTCAAAAAAAAATCCTACGATCACGCAAGACCATGGTGATGGCATAGCAACGAGAGGGAAGAGTGTCCGTCCACGTACCCTCGTAGACCGAAAGCGGAAGCGTTATAACAACGCGGTTGATGTAGTCGTGCGTCTTCACGATCCGACCGATCCAAGCACCGAACGTCACGGCACCTCCGAAGTTACGCACACGTTCAGCTCGATGGCGATCCCGGACTCCGATCCAAAGAAAGTGTCGGGGATGAGTTCCGTCAGACGACGGCGTGGTGGCGATGTTGATGCTCCACCGACGCAGGGCTTCACCTAAGCTCGCTGACGATATGACTTCTCCGGCGCAGGCTTCGCCTAAGCTCCATGACGATATGACCAAGTGGAATATGGTGGAAGGGGCACCGCACACGGCTAAGGAAAGATCCGTAGATCAACTTGTGTGTCTTGGGGTGCCCCCGCCGTATATAAAGGAGGCAAGGGGAGGTGGCCGGCCCTAGGGGAGGCGCACCAAGGAGGAGTCCTACTCCCACCGGAGTAGGACTCCCCCTCTCCTAGTTGGACTAGGATTGGAGGAGGGAAGAGGGAAGGCGCCGCCCCCTTCCTTGTCCTATTCGGACTAGAGGGGGAGGGGCGTAGCCCACCTTGGCTGGCCCTTCCTCTTCTCTCCTATGGCCCATTAGGCCCATGGACCTCCCGGGGGTTCGGTAACCTCCGGTACTCCGTAAAATCCCGATTTCACCGGAACACTTCCGATGTCCAAATGTAGGCTTCCAATATATCAATCTTTATGTCTCGACCATTTCGAGACTCCTCGTCATGTCCGTGATCACATCCGGGACTCGAACAACCTTCGGTGCATCAATACTTATAAACTCATAATGAGCATCACATCGAAGCGTTAAGCGTGCGGACCCTACGGGTTCGAGAACTATGTAGACATGACCTAGAACCATTCTCGGTCAATAACCAATAAGCGGAACCTGGATGCCCATATTGGTTCCTACATATTCTACGAAGATCTTTATCGGTCAAACCGCATAACGACATCGTTGTTCCCTTTGTCATCGGTATGTTACTTACCCGAGATTCGATCGTCGGTATCCAATACCTAGTTCAATCTCGCTACGGTAAGTCTCTTTACTCGTTCCGTAATACATCATCTCACAACTAACTCATTAGTTGTAATGCTTGCAAGGCTTAAGTGATGTGTATTACCGAGAAGGCCTAGAGATACCTCTCCAGAGCAATCGGAGTGACAAAACCTAATCTCGAAATACGCCAACCCAACAAGTACCTTTGGAGACACTGTAGTACTCCTTTATAATCACCCGATTACGTTGTGACGTTTGGTAGCACCAAAGTGTTCCTCCGTAAACGGAGTTGCATAATCTCATAGTTACGAGGAACATGTATGGGTCATGAAGAAAGCATTAACATACTAAACGATCAAGTGTTAAGCTAATGGAATGGGTCATGTCAACCAGATCATTCAACCAATGATGTGACCTTGTTAATCAAATAACAACTCCTTGTTTATGGTTAGGAAACATAACCATCTTTGATTAACAAGCTAGTCAAGTAGAGGCATACTAGTGACATACTTGTTTGTCTATATATTCACACATGTATTATGTTTCCGGTTAATACAATTCTAGCATGAATAATAAACATTTATCATGATATAAGGAAATAAATAATAACTTTATTATTGCCTCTAGGGCATATTTCCTTCAGTCTCCCACTTGCACTAGAGTCAATAATCTAGATTACAAAGTAATGATCCTAACACCCATGGAGTCTTGGTGCTGATCATGTTTTGCTCGTGGAAGAGGCTTAGTCAGCGGTCCGCAACATTCAGATCCGTATGTATTTTGCAAATCTCTATGTCTCCCACTTGGACTTGGTCCCGAATGGAATTGAAGCGTCTCTTGATATGCTTGGTCCTCTTGTGAAATCTGGATTCCTTTGCCAAGGCAATTGCACCAAGATTGTCACAGAAGATCTTCATAGGTCCCGATGCACTAGGTATGACACCTAGATCGGAAATGAACTCTTTCATCCAGACTCCTTCATTTGCTGCTTCCGGCAGCTATGTACTCCGCTTCACATGTAGATCCCGCCACGACGCTTTGTTTAGAACTGCACCAACCGACAGCTCCACCGTTTAATAAAAACACGTATCCGGTTTGCGATTTAGAATCGTCCGGATCAGTGTCAAAGCTTGCATCGACGTAACCATTTACGACTAGCTCTTTGTCACCGCCATAATCGAGAAACATATCCTTCGTCCTTTTCGGTATTTCAGGATGTTCTTGACCGCTGTCCGATGATCCATTCCTGGATTACTTGGGTACCTTCCTGCCAAGCTTACTGACTAAGCATACGTCAGTGCGGTACCTGACATTGCATACATGATAGAGCCTATGGCTGAAGCATAGGGAACATCTTTCATTTTTCTCTATCTTCTGCGTGGTGGGGCATTGAGTCCGACTCAATCTTATACCTTGCAACACACGCATAAAAAACCTTTCTTTGCTCGATCCATTTTGAACTTTTTCAAAACTTTATCAAGGTATGTGCTTTGTGAAAGTCCAATTAAGCGTCTTGATCTATCTCTATAGATCTTGATGCCCAATATGTAAGCAGCTTCACCGAGGTCTTTCATTGAAAAACTTTTATTCAAGTATCCTTTTATGCTATCCAGAAATTCTATATCATTTCCAATCAATAATATGCCGTCCACATATAATATCGTAAATGCTCTGAGCTCCCACTCACTTTCTTGTAAATACTGAGGCTTCTCCAAAAGTGCAGCACAAACCCATATGCTTTGATCACACTATCAAAGCGTTTATTCCAACTCCGAGAGGCTTGCACCAGACCATAAATTGATTGTTGGAGCTTGCACACTTTGTTAGCACCCTTTGGATCGACAAAACCTTCTGGTTGCATCATATACAACTCTTCTTCTAGAAATCCATTCAAGAATGCAGTTTTTACATCCATTTGCCAAATTTCATAATCATAAAATGCGGCAATTGCTAACATGATTCGGACAGACTTAAGCATCGCTACGGGTGAGAAAGTCTCATCGTAGTCAACCCCTTGAACTTGTCGAAAACCTTTCGCAACAAGTCGAGCTTTGTAGACAGTTATATTACCATCGTCGGTCTTCTTCTTAAAGATCCATTTATTTTCAATGGCTTGCCGATCATCGGGCAAGTCAACCAAAGTCCATACTTTGTTCTCATACATGGATCCCATCTCAGATTTCATGGCTTCCGGCCATTTTGCGAATCTGGGCTCACCATCGCTTCTTCATAGTTTGTAGGTTCGCCATGGTCAAGTAACATGACTTCGAATAGGATTACCGTACCACTGCAGTGCGTATTTTACTCTGGTTGACCTACGAGGTTCAAGAGTAACTTGATCCGAAGTTTCATGATCATCATCATTAGTTTCCTCACTAATTGGTGTAGTTGTCACAGGAACCATTTCTTGTGATGAACTACTTTCTAATAAGGGAGCAGAATCTGATTATCTCATCAAGTTCTACTTTCCTCCCACTCACTTCTTTTCGAGAGAAACTCTTTCTCTAGAAAGGATCCGAATTTCGCAACGAAAATCTTGCCTTCAGATCTGTGAAAGAAGGTGTACCCAACAGTTTCCTTTGGGTATCCTATGAAGACACATTTTTCCGATTTGGGTTCGAGCTTATCTGGTTGAAGTTTCTTTACATAAGCATCGCAACCCCAAACTTTAAGAAACGACAACTTTGGTTTCTTGCCAAACCACAGTTCATAAGGCGTCGTCTCAACGGATTTTGACGGTGTTCTATTCAACGTGAATGCGGCCCTCTCTAAAGCATAACCCCAAAACGATAGCGGTAAATCGGAAATAGACATCATAGATCGCACCATATCTAGTAAAGTACGATTCTGACGTTCGGACACACCATTTCTCTGTGGTGTTCCGGGTGGCGTGAGTTGCGAAAACTATTCCACATTGTTTCAAATGTAAACCAAACTCGTAACTCAAATATTCTCCTCCACGATCAGATCGTAGAAATTTTATTCTCTTGTTACGATGATTTTCCACTTCACTCTGAAATTCTTTGAACTTTTCAAATGTTTCAGATTTGTGTTTCATTAAGTAGATATACCCATATCTGCTCAAATCATCTGTGAAGGTGAGAAAATAACGATACCCGGCGTGCCTCAACATTCATTGGACCACAAACATCGGTATGTATGATTTCCAACAAATCAGTTGCTCGCTCCATAGTTAGGAGAACGGCGTTTTGGTCATCTTGCCCATGAGGCACGGTTACATAAGTACCAAGTGATTCATAATCAAGTGATTCCGAAGCCCATCAAGATGGAGTTTCTTCATGCGTTTTACACCGATATGACCTAAGCGGCGATTACCACAAATAAGTTGCACTATCATTATCAACTCTGCATCTTTTGGCTTCAACATTATGAATATGTGTATCACTACTGCCGAGATTCAACAAGAATAGACCATTCTTCAAGGGTGCATGACCATAAAAGATATTACTCATATAAATAGAACTACCATTATTCTCCGATTTAAATGAATAACCGTATAGCATTAATCAATATCCAGATATATTTTTCATGCTAAACGATGGCACCAAATAAAAATTTTTTAGGTCTAATACTAATCCCGAAGGTAGATGTAGAGGTAAGCGTGCCATTGCGATCACATCGACTTTGGAACCATTTCCAACGCGCATCGTCACCTCGTCCTTAGCCAATCTTCGCAATCCGTAGTTCTGCTTCGAGTTGCAAATATTAGCAATGTAACCAAGATCAAATACCTGTACTCTGCGAGTATTAGTAAGGTACACATCAATAACATGTATATCACATATACCTTTGTTCACCTTGCCATCCTTTTTATCCGCCAAATACTTGGGGCAGTTCCGCTTCCAAAGGTCCGGTCTGCTTGCGGTAAAACACTCAGTTTCAGGGCTTAGGTCCGGACTTGGGTTTCTTCTCTTGATCAAGAACTTTCTTGCTGTTCTTTTTGAAGTTTCCTTCTTCTTCCCTTTGCCCTTTTCTTGAAACTAGTGGTCTTGTTGATCATCAACACTTGATGCTCTTTCTTGATTTCTACCTCCGCAGCTTTTAGCATCGCGAAGAGCTCAGGAATTGTCTTAGTCATCCCTTGCATATTATAGTTCATCACGAAGCTCTTGTAGCTTGGTGGCGATGATTGGAGAATTACATCAATGACACTATCATCCGGAAGATTAACTCCCAGCTGAATTAAGTGATTGTTATACCCGGACATTTTGAGTATGTGCTCACCGATGTAACTATTCTCCTCCATCTTGCAGCTATAGAACTTATTGGAGACTTCATATCTCTCAATCCGGGCATTTGCTTGAAATATTAACTTCAACTCACGGAACATCTCATATGCTCCATGACGTTCAAAACGTCGTTGAAGACCCGGTTCTAAGCCGTAAAGCATGGCACATCGAACTATAGAGTAGTCATCACCGCTTTGCCGACGTTCACAACTTCGCTCAAAGATTCCGCAGCAGTTCGCTAACTGTCACGGTGCTTCCAGGACGTAATTTTTCATGCAGCAATGAGGATAATCCTCAAATTACGGACCCAGTCCGTGTAATTGCTACCATCATCTTTCAACTTTGCTTTCTCAAGGAACGCATTAAAATTCAACGGAACAACAAAGACGAGCCATCTATCTACAGTAAACATAGACAAGCAAAATACTATCGGTACTAAGTTCATGATAAATTTAAGTTCAATTAATCATATTAAAAAACTCCCACTTAGGCAGACATCTCTCTAGTCATCTAAGTGATCACGTGATCCATATCAACTAAACCATGTCCGATCATCACGTGAGATGGAGTAGTTTCAATGGTGAACATCACTATGTTGATCATATCTACTATATGATTCATGCTCGACCTTTCGGTCTCCGTGTTCGAGGCCATATCTCGTTATATGCTAGGCTCGTCCAAGTTTAACTCGAGTATTCCGCGTGCAAGAACTGTTTTGCACCCGTTGTATTTGAACGTAGAGCCTATCACACCCGATCATCACGTGGTGTCTCAGCACGAAGAACTTTCACAACGGTGCATACTCAGGGAGAACACTTCTTGATAATTTTAGTGAGAGATCATCTTATAATGCTACCGTCAATCAAAGCAAGATAAGATGCATAAAGGATAAACATCACATGCAATCAATATAAGTGATATGATATGGTCATCATCATCTTGTGCTTGTGATCTCCATCGCCAAGCACCGTCATGATCACCATCGTCACCGCGCGACACCTTGATCTCCATCGTACCATCGTTGTCGTCTCGCCAACTATTGCTTCTACGACTATCGCTACTCCTTAGTGATAAAGTAAAGCAATTACATGGCGTTGCATTTCATACAATAAAGCGACAACCATATGGCTCCTGCCATTGCCGATAACTCGGTTACAAAACATGATCATCTCATACAATAAAATATAGCATCACGTTTTGACCACATCACATCACAACATGCCTGCAAAAACAAGTTAGACGTCCTCTACTTTGTTGTTGCAAGTTTTACGTGGCTGCTACGGGCTGAGCAAGAACCGTTCTTACCTACGCATCAAAACCACAACGATAGTTTGTCAAATAGACTCCGCTTTTAACCTTCTCAAGGACCGGGCGTAGCCACACTCGGTTCAACTAAAGTGAGAGAGACAGACACCGCCGGTCACCTTTAAGCAACGAGTGCTCTGAGCGGTGAAACCAGTCTCGCGTAAGCGTACGCGTAATGTCGGTCCGGCCGCTTCATCTCACAATACCGCTGAACCAAAGTATGACATGCTGGTAGGCAAGATGACTTGTATCGTCCACAACTCACTTGTGTTCTACTCGTGCATATGACATCAACGCATAAAACCAGGCTCGGATGCCATCATGGGGAAACGTAGTAATTTCAAAAAAATTCCTACGATCACGCAAGACCATGGTGATGGCATAGCAACGAGAGGGAAGAGTGTCCGTCCACGCACCAGAGACCGAAAGCGGAAGCGTTATAACAACGCGGTTGATGTAGTCAGACGTCTTCACGATCCGACCGATCCAAGCACCGAACGACGGCACCTCCGAGTTCTCGCACATCGCTCAGCTCGATGACGATCCCCGGACTCCAATCCGCAAAGTGTCGGGGATGAGTTCCACAAGACGACGGGCGTGGTGACGATGTTGATGCTCCACCGACGCAGGCTTCGCCTAAGCTCCGCGATGATATGACTTCTCCCACGCAGGCTTCGCTTAAGCTCCGCGACGATATGACCAAGTGGAATATGGTGGAAGGGGCACCGCACACGACTAAGGAAAGATCCGTAGATCAACTTGTGTGTCTTGGGGTGCCCCTGCCTCAGATATAAAGGAGGCAAGGGGAGGTGGCGGCCCTAGGGGAGGCGCAAGGAGGAGTCCTACTCCCACCGGGAGTAGGACTCCCCTCTCCTAGTTGGACTAGGATTGGAGGAGGGAAGAGGGAAGGGCGCCGCCTTCCTTGTCCTATTCGGACTAGAGGGGAGGGGGCGCGCAGCCCACCTTGGCTGGCCCTTCCTCTTCTCTCCTATGGCCCATTAGGCCCATGGACCTCCCGGGGTTCCGGTAACCTCCGGTACTCTAAAATCCCGATTTCACCGGAACACTTCCGATGTCCAAATGTAGGCTTCCAATATATCAATCTTTATGTCTCGACCATTTCGAGACTCCTCGTCATGTCCGTGATCACATCCGGACTCGAACAACCTTCGATTGCATCAATACTTATAAACTCATAATGAACTGTCATCGAACGTTAAGCGTGCGGACCCTACGGGTTCGAGAACTATGTAGACATGACCTAGAACCATTCTCGGTCAATAACCAATAGCGGAACCTGGATGCCCATATTGGTTCCTACATATTCTACGAAGATCTTTATCGGTCAAACCGCATAACGACATACGTTGTTCCCTTTGTCATCGGTATGTTACTTACCCGAGATTCGATCGTCGGTATCCAATACCTAGTTCAATCTCGTTACGGTAAGTCTCTTTACTCGTTCCGTAATACATCATCTCACAACTAACTCATTAGTTGTAATGCTTGCAAGGCTTAAGTGATGTGTATTACCGAGAAGGCCTAGAGATACCTCTCCGAGCAATCGGAGTGACAAAACCTAATCTCGAAATACGCCAACCCAACAAGTACCTTTGGAGACACCTGTAGTACTCCTTTATAATCACCCGATTACGTTAGACGTTTGGTAGCACCCAAAGTGTTCCTCCGTAAACGGAGTTGCATAATCTCATAGTTACGAGGAACATGTATGGGTCATGAAGAAAGCATTAACATACTAAACGATCAAGTGTTAAGCTAATGGAATGGGTCATGTCAACCAGATCATTCAACCAATGATGTGACCTTGTTAATCAAATAACAACTCCTTGTTTATGGTTAGGAAACATAACCATCTTTGATTAACAAGCTAGTCAAGTAGAGGCATACTAGTGACATCTTGTTTGTCTATATATTCACACATGTATTATGTTTCCGGTTAATACAATTCTAGCATGAATAATAAACATTTATCATGATATAAGGAAATAAATAATAACTTTATTATTGCCTCTAGGGCATATTTCCTTCAGAACGCCGACTCGTCGCGATGGCCGATGCCGCAAATGCGCTTGTGAGAGCCCGCTCGTGCCCGTGAGAGCTTGTTCGAGGGCTCCGCGATGCACCGGGACACCTCTGCTGCAGCTGCGGCTTCGTGGCGGGACCTCTCTAGTGCTTCCGCGGCCTTGGTCTTTGCTGACTGGTTATATGTACACCCTAAACTCCTACCGGTCATGGCGGAACGACTTAACATGAAAGACCAGTTTTGTGGGTGATGAGGAGAGGAACTGTGAAGTAATTTTCGAGTGGGTTGTTTTTATTGCCCGGTGCTAAGTGTGAACACATATTAGTTTGATAGGTGTGAACAGATTTGCAATTACTTATTGCGTTGTAATCTGCAATATGACGAGAAACAAGGTCAAAATTTATTGATGGCAAAAGGTTGACCACGTGGTTGCTCGCCGTTGAGGTGGCCACGTATCACACACATCTTGTTAAGTTGAACCGTTTCTGTTGTGTTCGCTAATCGAAAATAGTTCGTCCAAGTGAACCGTATGCCCTATATCACACACACCTTGATCTGGCTAACCGTTTCTGTTGCACTCCCTAATAAAAAACAGTTCATCGGAGCGAACTGTATGCCATATATCACACACACATTGATATGGTTGCCCGTTTCTGTTGTTCTGCCTCATCGCAAACAGTTCGAACGGGTTAACCGTGTACCCTGAATCGCACACCCAACTAAAATATGAACCGTGTTTGATGGCTCCTCCATCGCAAATGTTTTGCACCTTTTTTGACGGGTTTTTTACATCCCCGTTTGTGATTAATGCATCGCACACAGTTTCGTCAAAGGGTCTCTGATCGTAGTGTCGCATTAGCAGCATCCTGCAGTGGTGATATGGTGTCTTGCATTGCATAGTTTAGACATCATATACACAATATTCAACACCATGTTCTTAGTTCAGACATCATATATGTGAATGCCCTCTACTTAGCATATAAATCACATATGTGAATTAAATCATGTGATCCTGATTACTTAGATAACATGTATGTGAATTATGTCATGCGAACCTGTTTACTAAGGACATCATATAACTATCTCATGCCATCATGTTTAGTTAGTCATTATATCTTTGAATTATGTCATGCTATGCTATCCAGTTTAGATAGACATCATACATGTGAAATTATGGCATGTTATCCTTTTTAGTTAAACAATATACGTATCAACTATTTCATGTCCTCTTTTTTCCACACTATCTATTGCATCTGTCTCTCATACAATGTCTGTACATTCAACTATGTTTCTTGTTTATCAGCCATTTGAATTGGAGCGGGTGATGGCAGTATCTAGCCGAGTAAAAACACGGTGTTCAAATAAAACAGTGCTACCTCTTGGTGGATATAGCACCCCGGTTGTACATGCACGGGAACCAGCCCTACCACACATACCCCAGACTCTCGCAGATTGTACCCCTGCTGCGATGGACAGAGAACCAGCTTCATCCAATCTAACCCCGACCCCAGCAGATAGTAACCCAGTTCCTGTTGACATAGCACCATCTCCACCACAGAGCTCCCAAATAAGAGTAGTTAGTAAGGCAGCTCTAGTGCCCAAAGCGCCAGTAATACCATGGCGAATCCCAACTCCACCAGTTAGTACACCTATTCCTATGGAGGAAGCACAACCATCCATTCATAGTTTAGCATCTATCGCATTTTATGTTGTTAAATCCTATGTGCGTATCTTCCCATCATGGAAATATTATACTAAATATGAAGGAAAATGCCAGTTGCAGGTGTTTGTCCAGAAGTTATGTGTAAGTAATGTTATTCATGGCAATTACTTTGCTTTGTACCATACATTCTACCTCCATGATGGTTATAATACAGCAAATTTTCCCATTTTTCTCTATAGAGAAGGACCGATTTGGAAACTCGGGATGAGGTAACCTGTGCTAATACCTCTGCTATCTTCAAGAATGCTTGGTGGCAGTATCGGAATTACCTAAAGAAAACGTACTTCACTGGCAAAGAAACTCATCAAATTCCATTACATTCTCCCAAGACACATTTACTGGACAATGACTAGGAATGCCTTATTTTGTACTGGTCCCAAACCAAGAATGTGGTAAGGTCTACGAGCTCATTTTCTATCTTTAAGTATTATATTCTCGTGTCTTACTGTACTCTGTTCATGTAGAACAAGTGCTTAAACCTAAAGAACAACTGCTCTCATTTAAGATTCCATTGCTATCGTGCATACTGCTTTGGTCTTGTATCACTGTATTTACTCATACAAACTTATTTTTAAGTTGAAGGATCCAATCGAAACTCCAATGGCACAACAGGTATGTTTACGCATGTTTCCTTAACAGGTTTGCTCTTATAAATAGCTCTGTTGATTTCAATTTCAATTGTGTATACAGTTGACTTCTCATATCACGCACATTACTAGCATCACAACAGAGCCAATAGTGTTGTTGTACATGTAGACCCGTGGTACCCATCTGAAATCTTATTGTGCCATGTAGTTTCCCACGCTTTCTATTCTTTCAGTGCTGCTTTGTCTTGAATTGATATTATTTGAACCGTGTCTCTATTTTGATTTGGCAAGACAATGCAATGACCATATGACCTAGATATATGTTTGTTTGATGCTTTTATTATGTACTACTTGGTAATAGAAGACTTAGTAGTTTAATCATGTCCACCTTACTAATGAACTGGTTCGCCGAAATGAGTTTCATATACTATTACATGCTAAACCTGTTATGTGTCTGCTTGTTTATTCTTTTAGAATGCTGAGAGAATATTGGGGAAGAGTGCCTTATTAAACAATGGTAAAGGAAGTAATGCAGATCAGGTTCAGGATAGTGAGACATCCTTGTTGGTCTCCAACAAAGCTGATAAAACAGCTAAGGAAAATTATCTTGAATATAGTGAGACAACCCCAAAGTCCTGTCTTGGTTTAGTGTTCGAGTTATTCGCCACTACCGCTTGCACAAGCTATTCAAACTCACTGTATGAATCAGTTCGATTTCTTGAGTCTCAACTACAAGCTGAAAGACATCGATCAGTTGTGTTGTGCCAAGAAGCGGAAGGACTGCGGAAGTCCTTGGAGCATTCAGATGCATACTTTTTGATGCAACAACAAGCGTTGGAGGATTTTAGTGCCAAACAGGACAAAGCTAATAAGAATGCTAAGCTCATTGCCAGCATGGTGGATACCCAGGATAACGTTTCTTGAGCTCTTCTGAAGTTGTTTCAGTTATGGACTTGTTTTTTTGTCGCGTTTATTTGCACTGGTGGCCAATTTAGACGGCCAGTGTAAGTAATATGCTGCTTTGTCCCTATATTTGCACTGGTGGTGAACTTTGATGCCCAGTGGATGTAATATGTGTAATAGCTGTAATAGCCTAGCGTTAGTTGCTTGCTTATTTATTTCCTTATTGTCTTGTTTAGTTGTTTGCTTGTAGTCACTGCAGTTCTTTTTCCGTGTTTTTCTAGTGGCCACAATAACCTATTTTTATAACTAGGCCACAATAACCATGGAACACACGGACTGTTGTAACCATGGTCCTGCTACCTGCTGTAGTGACCATGGCCCTCCACGGGCTGTACAATCCATGGGCCTTCTACGGGCCGTAGGATCCATGGGCCTTCTATGCGCCGTCTCATCTATGGGCCTTCTACGGGTCGTATAATTCTTTCGCCAAACATGGGTCGTACTATTCGTGGACCAATAACGGACCGCAAAATGGGCCATAAACGGGCTAGAGTGGAAATCATTTGTATTATGGCCCGACCATAATGTGCCTTTAATAGGCCGTATTTGATGACGCTATGAAAACAGCCCAACGGGTTAATGGGCCACAAACAGGCCGACTGTAACCACGGGCTGAATTTGGCCCACAAGCGGAACAGGCCAGTAACGGACCGTAAGTAATCGAATTCTGGAAATGAGCCCAAGAATAAATGGGCCCTTACAAGGCCGAAAGTTAACACAGACTAGAAATGGCCGACGGACTAATGGGCCGTTAATGGGTATAAAGCGATACACTGTTCATTACGGGTCAGTTTCACCACGGGCCGTTAATGGGCCAAGAGTTACAAAGGGCCTCATATGGGACGAAATACGTCATGGGCCATACATGGGCCAGAAGTTACAACGGGCTGGAATCATATTGGATGGCCCATATGACGCTACTGAGCCTAATTTGGATAAGCCATAATGGGTTGTGACTTAGTGGGATGTAAATGGGCTATATGCGAACAAGCCGTTAACATGCTTTCCGTGGGCCGGCCCACTACCTTTTGACCAAGTCAAATGGGTCGGCCTTTTCACCGGAATGGGCCTCTGTTGGGCCATGCCACATGTCGACGTATCATAGGCGCCTTCGGTCTAATGAGTGGATGACATCTGTCCCAACAGTGAGCCGACACGTGGTTCCTCTGGCCATTCAGAATTTTACACGTGGAAAATCCCCATTGGTCCGGGCTGTTAACAGGTTATTGGATCTAAACCGGAACCCGATAGCTTAACGGCGACCCGTTACGATGGATGCCACGTGTCGGTTACCCTTACGAAAGCAATTCTATGACGCGTGATTTATCGTCATGGAAGTGGACACTTCTATGATGATAATTTTGGTAGTGTCATGGAACACTTCTACGACAGCACAGGTATGGCTATCTTGATTCTGTCATAAAATCGTCATGGATGTACATGCATGATAGAAAACGTGACCTACTGTGACAAACACGTATTATCACGGAAGTGTATTTTTTTGTAGTGTTTGTAACAAGTAACAAGTAACAATAGAACAGGTATAATCTGAACATATAATCTTCCACCAAATAAACTTCCACAAATACAATGTCAACTACATGATCATGCAAAGCAATATGACAATGATGGTATGTGTCTTAAAAAATGGAACGATGAAAGTTGCATGGCAATATATCTCGGAATGGCTATGGAAATGCCATAATAGGTAGGTATGGTGGCTGTTTTGAGGAAGGAATATGGTGGGTTTATGGTACCAGCGAAAGTTGCGTGGTACTAGAGAGGCTAGCAATGGTGGAAGGGTGAGAGTGCGTATAATCCATGGATTCAATATTAGTCATAAATAACTCACATACATGTTGCAAAAATCTATTAGTTATCAAAATGAAGTACTACGCGCATTCTCTTAGGGGGATAGATTGGTAGGAAAATACCATCGCTCCTCCCCGGCCGCCACTCATAAAGAAGACAATCAATAAATAAATCATGCTCTAACTTCATCACATAACGGTTCACCATACGTGCATGCTGCGGGAATCACAAACTTTAACACAAGTATTTCTACAATCCACAGTTACTCACTAGCATGACTCTAATATCACCATATCTATATCTCAAAACAATCATAAGGAATCAAACTTCTCATAGTATTCAATGCACTTTAAATGAAAGTTTTTATTATATCCCTCTTGGATGCCTATCATATTATGACTAAATTCATAACCAAAGCAAATTACTATGTTGTTTAAAGACTCTCAAAATAATATAAGTGAAGTATGAGAGTTCAATAATTTCTTCAAAATAAAACTACCGTCGTGCTCTAAAAAGATATAAGTGAAGCACTAGAGCAAATGACAAACTACTCCAAAAGATATAAGTGAAGATCAATGAGTAGTTGAATAATTATGTAACTATGTGAAGACTCCTTCTCATAAATAAAATTTCAGATCTTAAGTACTTTATTCAAATAGCAAGCAAAACAAAATAAAATGACATTGCAAGGATAGCATATATCATGTGAAGAAGCAAAAAACTTAGGCTCAACCAAAACTGACTGATAGTTGTTGAAGAAGAAAGGTGGGATGCCAACTGGGGCATCCCCAAGCTTAGATGCTTGATACTTCTTGAAATATTAACTTGGGATGCCTTGGGCATCCCCAAGCTTGAGCTTTTGTGTCTCCTTAATTCCTTTCGTATCGCGGTTTCCCTAAATCTTAAAAACTTCATCCACACAAAACTCAACAAAAACTCGTGAGATAGGTTAGTATAAATCCATACAAAACCTTATCATTCTCTACTATAGAAAATCACTAAAATTATAATTTAACATTGCATACTAAATGCCCCTGCATATTTAATACTCCCATCCTCGAATAGAATCATTAAACAAGCAAACATATGCAAACATAACAACAATCTGTCTAAACAAAACAGTATGTAAAGAATGCATGAGGAATCATACTTCCCTAGCTCCAAAAATTCTAAAAAAATTACCATGTTGTGACTATTCACAAATTTCAAGATTTTATCATGTTCTAACTATTCACAAATATTCAAAACATAACAACAAACTTTTTGTTTTTAAAACAGCAACATATGGACTTACAAAATAAGCATGATAAAGGCTACACTCGACTTTTTTTATTGAACTAAAAGATGAAAAAACATCACTCTAAATAGCAGCAAGCAAATACTAATAAAATAAAATGACGCTCCAAGAAAAAACACATATCATGTGGTGAATAAAAATATAGCTCTAAGTAAGGTTACCGATGAACGAAGACGAAAGAGGGGATGCCATCCGGGGCATCCCCAAGCTTAGGCTCTTGGTTATCCTTGAATATTACCTTGGGGTGCCTTGGGCATCCCCAAGCTTAGGCTCTTGCCACTCTTTATTCCGTAGTCCATTAAAACTTTACCCAAAACTTGAAAACTTCACAACAAAAAACTCAACAGAAACCTCTTAAGCTCTGTTAGTATAATAAAAAAATCATTCACTTTGGTACTCTCATTAAAAGATTCATAATTTTTCTCACATGATGCCTATTGTACCCTATCATTTCTACAATTTATATTAAGCAATATAAGCCATAGAAACTAGAAAACAAGCAAACTATGTATCGAAAACGGAATCTGTCAAAAACAGAACAGTCTTTAAAGATCTGAATTGAAAGCAAGAGACAAATAAGCCATCACGTTCGTCCACATCTGCTAATATTATTTGCACCGTCTGATTAGAAAAATAATGGTAAGATTTAAAGTTTTTACATAACATGGTTTTTTAGGGGAACATGTATGTAATAACATATTGGACCGTCGCGAACCAACCTGTGGTTGAGATGGTTAGGTGGACAGTGGTATCCCCAACCCACCAGGGTTCAAATCCTGGTGCTCGCATTATTCCTGGAATTATTTCAGGATTTCCGGCGATGCGCTTTCAATGATATGCCGGCTCAGTCTTTCGGAGGTGCTCATAGGGGTAGGGTGTGCGTGTGTGCGTTCATAGGGGTGAGTGTATGCGCGTGTATATGAGCGCTTGTGTCTGTACTGATGCTAAAAAAACATATTGGACCGTCACATTGTCACGTATATTCATATGTATAGAACATGTAAGGAAAGACACGAGGCTAGGCTAACTCCAGAAAAAAAATGAGGCTTGGTAAGCGACAATAGAAAAAAATGAGGCTTGGTAAGCGACAATAGTAACCACGTAGGAGGTTAGGATTCATGGCAAATGCGTAAATACATGAGACAAACCGTTCAAGAACGTGGACACCGCGGTCAAAAAAAGAGTCAAACTTGAACACACACATACAAATAGAGTCAATTACACCACCGGTGCTTAAACTTGGCAAGAAAAGTCACTTTAGTGCCAAAACTTGCGGCATACATTGAACTGGTGCCACAACTTGATTAGGACGTGCAAATACGGTGCAAAACTCGTTTGAATATGCATGCGGCGCCGACGAGCTGTGACAAAGTGGCGTGGGGCCATTGTCAGTGACCTCCCGTGTAGAGTAGGTGTGTGGGGTGTTATTTTCACAAAACAACCTTGAAATTTTATTTCTTTGCACGAAGACACGAACTGACCATTTGGACCATCCACAAGACGGCTAGCCATCCAATACCTACAGCATTTGACGGCTTGATGGATACACATATCTTATATCTTTTGCTTAAACAACATAAATTGATAATTTTACTAATTCAGAAAAAATGTTGCCGTCTTGCGGTTCGAACCTTTGACTTGGGGCAAAATTTAAGAAGAGCCGGTCAACTTTGCATCGACATTCATTTGGTCTCTACTGCGATTGTTATCCTTTTTGTCGCATGAGCTAAAACATACTATGTTTTTTTTCATTTTTAGAATTTTTGAAAAATACGTAAATCCTAATTATAAATAATATACCTATACATAAAATAAATTACACAAAAAGATGCTCATCTAGTCCAAAAAATGCCTGCCTATTAATTTTGAAGAATCCATAAAATTAAATTAAGAATTATACAAATGTTTGTATAATTTTGAAAAGTGTTTGCATATTAAATAGAAATACTAAATTAATTTTATAATTTATACCTACTAATAAAAGAAATAGGTATTCTTAGTCCGTCATACTATTTTATAGAAAACCCCCTGATGTTTCCGACATTAAACCCATAATACATATCAAATGTTTTTTAAATACTCATATCTTCTAAATCGCAACTACAAATTTAACATGTTATATATGGAATTTGATTAGAAAAATATATAGAATCTGAATATGATGATATTTTACCTGTTAACCATTTAAAAAAACACTATATGGGTTGCGATCTTAATCAACGAATGCATTATCCGTCTTTATTTCACATCGGTCTTGATCCAGATTGTGGATGAACATCTCAGCAAAATCAGGATTGAAGACGAAATTGAAGATCATTTGCCCGTTTCTTTCTACGTATTAAATCTAGATGCAAGCCATTTTTAAATAGAAGACACGTGGAATCTTGAACTTGCGCTTTTGTTGGTAAAGACCATCTTTGTTTGGGCCTTAGCTATAAATACTTAGATTATAGATCATTTCTTGTAAATTAAGAGCATGTGGTATTCTTTCTCCCGTTTCAACGAACGGGCCGTTTTGCTAGTATATATTTAAATAAATTTACTTACAAGTTCTACCATTCACAAGTTTGTAAAAAAATTCAGTAGTATATAAAAGATTTCATGCTTGAATTGTTTTAATGTTGCTTTACAAGTTTTTATGCATTTTGATAAAGTTTGTGTGTGTTAAAAAATAAATTAAATAAATACAAATATATGTATGTGACAAATATATGAGCTAAATGTGTCACCTGCAGATCCTCAAAGGAATATGCATGTACAATTATATTTATATTATTCTAGGATTCACATATTTTTGTACAATTTAAAAATGAAAAGAAAAAACACATGTTGAATAGGTCGCACTAACTGCAGTCCATTTTTTGCCCATGACCGCGGTGGGTTGTAGAAATACAATGTAACAACCGCATGTAAAGAAAAAATGCCTGCCTTTGTTGGGGTGGCATGCCCGTCAGACTGTGTCCCGCAGTCCCGTGTTCTAACCCTCATGTCCACATCTTTTTGTTGGAATTAAAATTCTTAATTTATGTTGTTAAAAGCAACAATATAACGACAGAGTATCCTTATAAGAAATGAAGTGTATTCTTGTGTGTTGGTTAGCTGCGTGGTTCGGTTAGCGGGCGGTGGCTGTTCGATTCCTCGATCATGCAATATTTTCATTCTAACATAATTTGTGCTCTTTTGCTTACAACAACAATGGCTCCCGCACCTATCATATTTTTATGCGAAAAAATAAATTTGAGGGTGTTTTCGCAAAAACAACACGCCACATGGCTGGTCTACACTGCCCGGTCACTGACAATGGGCCCCACACCACACTGTCACGCTTCATCATGCCTATACAAACGAGTTTTGCACCGTATTTGCACGACCAGCCAAGTTGTAGCACCAATTCAATGTATGCCGCAAGTTTTGGTACTAAAGTGATTTTCCTCGCCAAGTTTAAGCACCAGTGATGTAATTGACTCATACAAATAAGACACGTACATGGACTACATACAGAACACACGGACTCAACCAAAATTACTCAACACGTACTACTTGCCGAGTCAACCACGACACATAAGAAGACATACAATCTACTCCCTCAATTCCTAAATATAAGTCTTTCTAGAGATTTCAATAAATGATTACATACGGAGCAAAATGAGTGAATCTACACTCTAAATTATGTCTACATACATCCGTATGTAGTTTGTATTGAAATCTCTAGAAAGACTTACATTTAGCCAGCACACTACCAACAAAATCAAAGTCGTCTGATTCAACTACACGAAGTAGCGCCGCCGGACAAAATCTCACCAAGCAACCTTCTGAGTGGCCTCTCAGCTGAATCATCAAGGTTCACAACTTCTATTCTAGATCCAATCTATCTTTCGAGTGGCCTATCATCTGGATCATCAAGGTTTGTAATTGCTATTCTGGATGCAATCCCTCTCATCTGGATCATCAAGGTTTGTCATTGCTATTCTGGATACAATCTTCATAGGTACAATAGTACTTCTGTATGATCCTTTTGCAGCAAGGGCATACAATAATCTTTGCGAGTTCACAAGATAAGTAGATTGACATTAAAGTACAAGTAACGAGAATATGATCAATCAATTTTACAAGTAATTGGCTTAGGAGCCTCAGTATGATGATTCATGGATGAAAAGGTTTAGTCATTACGTATTTACTTGCAGGTTGTTCTTTTTTTATATGCAACAACTAAGTATTTTTCGCCGATATGATATTCATGGATGATAAGGTTTTTTCATTGCATATTTATTACTTGCATTTTTTTTCTATTTTCTATACAAAAACTACTAACTATATTTTGATTGTTCTGACAGGGCCAAACAATTCATGCTACTATCGGGAAGTTGATAGAATCAATCTATGTATTTAGCAATTTTAAGTTTGCGGATTCCACAAAGTATTACCAACTGAGTAGTGAAATATCATTATTTTTGCATACAATACAAAAGTAAAGGAGGTGAAAGGATCATCTAAAGGTTACCCAGATTACTACTTCGAGTTTGTTACAGAGGAAATATTAGAAGAACACATGCAGAGAAACATGAAGAATGCTTAGGTACCTCTATAGTTTATGGTTGTAAATAAGATTTTCAAGATATTAATATTTTCAGACTTCCAAATAATTAATCTCCAATTTTACATATGTCAATGGATTACTCACCCAAATGAAGCATGTGGAATCAAGAATAAAAGGAAATAACTCACAACCTTTGTATTTCCGCTAGATTAAATCTAATATCAGAGTAAGTGCATAATTCATACCCATCAAATTTTAATTGGAATAACCTCATTGTAGTTAGCATCAATTTTTTGGCTTATACTCTTTAGGGGTGAGAAAAGTGGCGTTACCTTATGGGGAAAGTTTTCTAATTTTCTGAATGAGGAAGTAACTAGAAACCAAACTGTCCTTATTGTGACCTCACAATGGTGCAGAAGTTCAATCGTAAGTTCATTAATGTTACGAGCTCTTCTATTATTTACTGAAAATATAGCTAACAGACTTTTCATTGATAAACATGGTTGTGCTTGAAGTCAACCAGTGCCACAAGAATACATACAGATCTAGATATACCAAAACTTGGGGAATTCTTGACATGCATGGAAGACCATTTTTTACTATTAATCAGCTAATTTATCTTGACTCATCTTTATTCACCAATAAAGTAAGATACTTATTATACTTGACTCACTTCATATGTGCAGGAACTCATGAGAAGAAGCTTTACCAAAATTAATAGAGATAGATAGAAGTACGCGAGGAACACTAGAAGAACAAGTGTTTTACAAGAGGAGAACATTACAAGAACTTACTGAAAATGACGCACGAAAACTAGGCAAGTAAGGTAATGCATGAGACTTCTTCTAAGATATGAAGTCACCACCTTTTTATGACAAAAACACCGTTAATACCTACAGTGAGAACAAGTCAATATAAGTTATACTGGAACCATATTTTACTTAATTATGTCTCCCACTTGCTGAACTCATTGGATGGGAAATATGAAGAAGCGCCAAAGATTATACAGCAATAATGTCGACGAAGACTTATTTTCAATTAAACTCACGATGGCAATCTCACTTTCGAAACAAAAACTATCCAATAAAATGAACATTTATGGATGATAATTAATAGGCTTGAGAAGTTTTACTTGAAAGATAAAACTGAGGTAAAGTTGCATTTAATTCATTACAAAATAAGTACTGTTTTGTAATTTCCTAACTAATAATCAGATATTATGCATAGATTTTGATGGATGATAATGTGGACGCCGTGTTAAAAAAAGCTACGAAGAAGCATAACATGGAGGATAAAGGCTGACTGATTTTCTCGGCGTACATACTTCTCAAATTTTAGAGATGGGCCTAATCTTTGAAATGTATTTTTATTTCGCAGACAAATAGCAATAGGGAAAGGCTGCATACTATAGATCCAAAGTGGTCGGACACTTCCCCGGACTCTACGCAAGCGGGAGCTACATGCACCGGGCTGCCCTTTTTAGACAAATAACAACAGAGCTTCACCTCACAATACAAATGGAGCTATATTAAATGATGATGGGCGTGGAGAAAAAATGTTAGAATCACATGAACTCTGCAATGAAACAAATAAAAATATAGAGATCTATTATTATTGGATGGCTCAGAGGATGAATGTGCCGAGATAAGTGTGCCAAAAATAAAGGAGAGAGATTGTAACGCTGGGAACAAGAAATGTGTTGAAGCAAAAGTAAAAGCTACGATGCTTGAAGATGAAGACTCGGTTGTCGTTGTGGCAAAATAATATGCACTTTTACTGTAGCCATAAGGAGAGCACAAAAAAATACCAAAGAGGTTGATGAAGGCTCTGAAGTTAACACTACCAGAAGCAAGCCATATAGTATTTATTTGAAATATGAGTTTTCTGCTCTTCATATACCAATTCTCCTATCCTACAGTCTTTTCATCTCAAGATAAACATTAGAGAAGCTCCAACATTATATTCATCACATAGAAAACCCATTATATGTCAAATAACATATGTATATTGCTTCGCGTTAAATACATGTACAAGTAGTATAACTTGCAAATATATGGTAACAACAAATAAAACCATTATATCCTTTTAGCTCGGTTAGAGGGGGGAAACTGTTAGAATAAATCCGAGGCATACCGTCGATCATCCGAGGACCAAGCAATCACACGAGCACGACACTACACGTATCCTACCCACACTACAACACCAAGTCCAAGCGTAACCCAACTAGTACAAAATATTCGACACAAACACAACAAACTCCACCTTGGCAAATATTCTCCACCACCTTGAATTTGTCCATGCGTCAAACTTCCATGTATTCCGGACTTGTGTTTTCTTCTTTGTAGCTTACTGAGAGCTACTCGACGAGTCTGCCCCAGACCCGCCGCCGCCGTGAGACCCCGCTGCTACTCCCGCAACTCCAGTCTCCGTGACTCCACCTGCAATAGTGCTCCCTTGCAACTTGTAAAGATGCGAAGCCGTCCTCGCTCCAATCATCACGGTCACCTCATCTTCCATGATTCTCATGGTCTTCTTATCCCGATCACAACGGAATACCATACCACCATCATGAAGAACACCAAGCGAAATTAGATTCCTCCTTAGTCCCGGCACATGCCTGACTCCCCGAAGCATCCGCTCAACTCCGTCAAACATCTTGATTTTGATGTCACCTACTCCAGCAACACGATAACCTGTGTCATCGCCCACATAGGCTAAACCAAACTCACCAGACTTGTACGAAGAGAACCACTCCCTGTTGGTTGTCATGAAAAGAGCAAGCTGAATCCAACATCCACGCTTCACTTTTGGTCGATCACCGTTCGATACTATGAGGACATCACTACTGCTGTCTGAGTCATCACCATGAGTTGCCTTATTAGCACAGGCACCACCATTGAGTTCTGGACAGTCCTTTCTCATGTGTCCCCACTGCTTACACTTGTGACGCTGTATATTCTTTTTCTTTTCTTGTTCTTCCCAGCCTCATATTCCTTCCGCCACTGCTCACCCTTGACTAGCAAACCTTCACCATGAGAGACTTCCACCGCGTTCTTCTTTCTCATATCATAAGATAGCAATGCCGCGGTAATATCCTCATTCTTGACGGTCTCCTTGCCGTGCGTCAAAGTAGTGATCAAATGGTCATAGGATGATGGCAATGAACAAAGAAGCAGAATTGCCCTATCCTCGTCGTCAACCGTCGCACCCAAGCGTGCTAGATCCATCACGACTTAGATTAAAGGCGTTCATATACTCCACAAGATCTGACCCTTCCTGCATCCTCATCCCATACAACTTTTGCTTCAGATACACCTTGGTCGTCGCAATCTTGGACATAAACTGACTTTCCAGCTTCTCCCAGATCTTCTTCGGCGAATGAAAAAGGCCATCGCTGGTTGTGGCATCCATCGGAATTAGCAAGGGCAAGGCAAAGCAAGTTTCGCTAGCATCAAAAGTTGAGCCAAGATCAAAGTAGCTATACACGTGAAGACCAGAAGAGGTTTTTGGTTGGAAGTGCTAGTAGTACGTGGAGGACTGGAGGTTCAGTTTATGCATTTTGGGCATCGCGCAAAGCTCGAGATAATTTTTCGCAGGGTCACCAGTACAAAGAACCATGGCGCCATCGGGTACCAGGTTTGAGGTGGAGAAGTTCAACGGAACTGGAAGCTTTGGGTTATGGCAGACAAGGGTGAAAGATTTGTTGGCACAGCAGGGATGCTTGAAGGCGTTGTTGCGGGAAGCCAAGCCAGCTAAGATGGAGGCAGATGACTGGGAGGAGTTACAGTTTAAAGCAGTCGGGACTATACGGTTGTGTCTGTCGGACACGTTGTACCCTTGGCCTCTTATATATTAGGAGGCACCCCACGTTGTAACCCATGACGACTAGATAGCGACAGGTTCGCAAGGCGGTCTTGGCGGCTTGTGCGGCGCCGGTGGCGGTGTTGCGGTATCTCGGGGAGGAGCGCCCGTAGTCATTGCCCCGGGGAGTAGGCGAGTTCGCCGAACCTCGTTAACAAATCTCGGTGTCGTCATTGTCTGTGATTGCTTGTTCCTCGGTCGATCGACCGCGTACCTCGGATTTATTCTAACAAAAACATACATGCAAAGATCACCCGCTATGGAGGAAGTAGGAATGATGTGAAGCTGTAGCAAATTACATAGGTGGAAACCCGACATCGTGAACAACGAGGAGGCCCACAACTCGACTCAGCCAGCAGACACATCTCCTATCTTACTATTTCTTCAAAATCTGCTTCGGCACTTCTGCTACATTCTAACGACCATAAATTTCAATTAATAAATACAAACCTTCTTGCATTCACTTACTCATGTATAAATAATGTAATTTGACAGGGCATGGTGATAATAACAAATAAAACACAATGTACTGTATAGTGCTATGGACAGAGTACAAGAGCCGATCGGTACTAGGAACTATACGAACCAGTAGGACTTACATTGGTAGAGGGCCGACAGCACCAGAAGTGAGGAAGGTGAGAACTCGCGCCAACGAGCTGAGACCTACCCACATGAGTTCATCGTTGCTGCATGCCCAACCTAAGATCAGCAGAGCTAAGGTTTGAGGACAGCACCAAATCGAAAAAAATTGGAACATAAGAGACAAGAAGTAGCGCGTGGATAGGTCGGGAATTAGTTTCGCATAAGCCAGCAGCGACATCTTCCTTCGCTGGATGCTAATTGAAGGCAATGGCGTATGTGGATGAGGTCATGAGGAGGCTGTAGGGGATAGACAGAGATGATAGAGACGAAGAGGCACCAGTGATTTAACTTCAAGAGAAAAAAAGACTCATGTGGGCCTGAATCACGACTGTTGGGCCTCTACCACCCGTACATGGGCAAGGTAAAGTTGGGTGTTTTTCATATAGGAAGTAAGTCGTTGCCTAAAAATATAGAAAGTAAGTCGAGTCTAAAAAAAGTATAGGAAGTAAGTCAGTTACTTCTACGTATCAAATTAGAAAATCCCAATTTCATTTTTTTAAATCCCATCATACCAGGCTCTCAGAAAAAAATTGGCTTCTTACAAGGTACCGTAAATAATATTGATTCGAAAGCAAGAAATACATAAAAAAATATTGGACCCTCTCAAAAGAAATTTTCTGCGAACCCTCTCAAAACAGTTACTCAACAAACGACAAGAACAAACATGCATTATTAAGTTATTATTTTTAACCTCTTCTTTTATCCGCATGCATTACAAACTAATTTCTTTTGTACCGTGTATATATTTAGTAGTTTAATAGCTAACATCTAAATTTTGTGTTTACAAAAATTCTCACATGTCTTGAGGTGTCTCTTCTCTTGAATCGCTTCTTTTCTTTGAGAAACACTCACAACTTGAAACCACTTGCTATGACCTTTGTTTTGCTTATGGTGTCAATGACGTACAAGTCAAAACACACACACACACACACACTAATAGTCATGAAAGTAATATGGAGATATAAGCTAATAATTTAATCTGTCAAAACAAGGCTCGCACTATCAAACATATTATTGACCTCTTCTTTGACAGGCTAACTTTTTTGTAGTCCCTTCATTCCTAAATATAAGTCTTTTTTGATATCCCAATTAGGGACTACATATGGAGCAGAATGAGTGAAATTACATTCTAAAATATGTCTATATACATCGGTATATAGTTTGTATTGAAATATCTAAAAAAAACTTATATTTAGAAATAGAAGGAGTAGCTTCCTAACTACTCCCTCCGTAAAGAAATATAAAAACGTTTAGATAACTGTTTTAGTGATCTAAACGCTCTTATATTTCTATTTCTTTATAGAGGGAGTAAGATTTTATGGTCTGTCTTTATAAATATCATACTTATACTTTCACATACCGTCTCAAAACTGATTTTCTAAAATGAATTAGTGTGTCAACTGCCATACATCAACTCCCTCTCTTTGATAAAAAAATGGGGCGGTAGCAGGGTCACACTAATAGTGACAGGACCTTCAAGTACTCAACGTACATCTAAATTTTAATAAAAAAAAGGTAGAAAGACATTTCCGTACACAAACATATCTCTCTTTTTTTGCGGGAGGACAAACATATCAACATACATGTATAAATGTATCAATAGACATTTTAATAAGTAATCATAAAGGAGAAAGATGTACGTCGGGAAAAAGATAGAGATCTACTGTATTATTGGATGGCTCAGATGATGAATTTCAATAGACAATAATCATAAATTTCAAAAAATGGCACACAGAGAAACCACAAATTATTCTTTATCAAAACTTATTGTCTATTGAAATTTATGATTATTGTCTATTGATATATCAAAACCTAGCCGCGCAATTGCGCGGGTACACCCGCTAGTTCTAAAATATTAGGATAACCTGGGAATTTTGTATATCAATATACTGTAAAAATCCAGAATTTTTCGACGCTCCAGTGATTTTTAATAATTATGTGACTGAACGCAACAGTTTCTGTTTTTTGGATAAAATTGAATCAACTATCATCCACACTATCCCAAAGGCTTTACTTGGCACTTTTGTGGCACTCCGGCTCAGAGAAACCGGAACGCCCCGTATTCCAGCCCAGAGATCGGAGAGAAGTCTTTGGAATACGGCACTGCTTGACATAGAACAAATAAGCCTGGGAAATTTGCATATCAATATACTGTAAAAAATTCATAATTTTTCGACGCTCCAGTGATTTTTAATAATTCTGTGACTCAACGCAACAGTTTCTGTTTTTAGATAGAATTGAATCAACTATCATCCACACTATCCCAAAGGCTTAACTTGGCACTTTTGTGGAACTCCGGCTCAAAGAAACTGGAACGCCCCGTATTCCAGCCCAGAGATGGGGGAGAAGTCTCTGGAATACGGCACTGCTTGACATAGAACAAATAAGCTCTTATTACAAGGATAATAATACAAGGGTCTGATGTTACAAAGAAGCACATCAGCACGGCGACACTATGCCTGCGATACTACACTTGCTCTATGCTAGCAGCGGGACAACTCGTAGCAGCGGAATACTTCGAGCAGCTAGTGTCTAACAATAGATACCTACCTATTGAAGCACAATCCTTTTTGTAGCAAAGGACAGGCCGGAACCATTTCCTATAATAAGCAAAACGTTCTCGAGGACACATGGGAATTTCATCTAGTCACTTTCATAATGTTGGTTTGATTCGTGTTCGCTACTTTTATAATTTGATATGTGGGTGGATCGGTGCTTGGGTATTGTTCTTACTTGAACAAGCCTCCCACTTATGATTAACCCCTCTCGCGAGCATCCACAAGTATGAATGAAGAAATAAGATAACATTTAACCATAGCATTAAACATATGGATCCAAATCAGCCCCTTATGGAATAGCACATAAACTAGGGTTTAAGCTTCTATCACTCTAGGAACCCATTATCTAATAACTACTCCATAATGCATTCCCTTAGGCCCAAAGATGGTGAAGTGTCATATAGTCGACGTTCACATAACACCACTAAAGGAATCACAACATACATATATATCATCAAAATATCGAACGAATACCAAATTCACATGATTACTTATGACAAGACTTCTCCCGTGTCCTCAAGAACAAAAGCAACTACTCACAAATCATATTCATGCTCAAGATCAGAGGGATAATAAATAGCATAATAGATCTGAGCATATAATCTTCCACCAAATAAACTGACTAGCATCAACTACATGATGTAATCAAGACTACTAGTCACCCATGGGTATCAATCTAAGGTTTTGATACAAATATTGAACACAGGAGATGAACTAGGGTTTTGAGATGAGATGGCGCTGGTGAAGATGTCGATGAAGATTAGTCCTCCCAAGATGAGAGGGTTGTTGGTGATGACGATGGCTTCGATTTCCCTCTCCCGGAGGGAAGTATCCCCGGCGGAATCGCTCCGCCGGAGAGCAAAAGTGCTCCTGCCCAAGTTCCACCTCTAGACGGCGGCGCTCCGGCCCGAAAGTCCTCTCCTAATTTTTTCTAGGGCAAATGGGCTTATATACCAGAAGATGGGCACCCGAGGCTGGCCAGGGGCCCCACTACCCACCAGAGCCCTAGGGGGGCAAGCGCGCCCTGGTGCCTAGTGGGCAGTTGGGTGGCCCCCTATGGTATTTATTTTCTCCAATAATTCTTATATATTCCAAAATAAATCTCCGTAAAATTTCAGCTCATTTGGAGATGTGTAGAATAGGTATCTTCGACATAGTTTTTTCGGGTCCAGAATTCCAGTTGTCGGTGATCTCCCTCTTTGTGTAAACATTGCATATTATGAGAGAAAAGGCATTAGAATTACTCCACAAAGTGTTATATTGAATGAAAACACTATAAATGATAGTAGGAAAACATGATGCAAAATGGACATATCACTTGCTCACCGTTCAACATCGGATTACACTCTGTTAACCGACCAAATAGTCTGCGTGGCACTATGTTGACTGGTTAAATTGGCCATGTTCCTTGTGGGTGCCACCTGTTGGTGCAACAGACCCAGGTATGTTTCCCAGACTGTACACAGGCTCAAGGGCAAGGTTGCAACGTGCAAGACCAGACCAAGCAGAAGAACCAACTCTTTGAGAAATCAAAGGGCGGACCAAGAAGACCAAGACCAAGCTAAAGAAGCAAGACACTGCTAAGGAAGAACATCCCTTGCCAGGCAGGCGAGCCTGGCGAGGTCGAGGTTGCCCCAAAGATGAGTCTCAAGACCGTCCCGGCAGGCCTGTCGTGCACAATGAGGGCAGACTAGCCTGCCAAGACTCCACCGCTCCACCTCACAACAACGCAAGTCACCGATCGGTGCGGTTTCGAGCCCCCAAGTGACTAAGTGGTTGTTATTTGGCATGTGGCAACCACTTCCTAAGGAAATCACCTCCAACTGACACCCGTCCTGAGACGTGTCACCCAGGCAGGCAAGAAGGTGGCCAAACGGCCCAGCAAGGCTTGTCGGGCTGCTCTATGATGTGACACTAAGCGGTGTATTTAATGTGCCTTGTCCTGTCTGCAGAGTTAGGTATGATAGCACTGTTTGCTATCTAATCAGTACACAATGACTGATTTGCCATTGTGGTGACACCTTATCCATAAAAGGAGGGACATGGAAACCTTAGAACGGATTCGGACCTCTGTACACTCACATGCGTGTAACTGCTCCCGTCCCGAGGCCACCTTGCCGGGCTGGAGCGCCGCGTCTCCACCACGGTCCCCCTCATCAATCCACCAAAGAAAGAGCAGGGTTTTACGTCTCGTGGCGGCCCGAACCTGGGTAAGAACTGTCCGTGTGATCTCTGCTGTGCTACGCTACACTCTCCGCTCTTTGTGCAACGTGCTCTTCCCCGCTGTAGAACCACAAGGGGCTGATGGCCCCATAGGTGGCCGTGTTTTCCAACGACATCTTTGGCGCACCAGGTAGGAGGAAGCATTTGCAAGAACCCGAGAAGCATACATAGTGCGTCATCTTCAGCACATTTTCTTCATTGACGGCTCCATCATCCATGGCGCCCAAGAAGAAGCCCAGTGCTGCAGCTCACCCATCCACCTCGAAGGCCCCGTCGCACGTGGCCACCGACGCCACAGGGGCCACGGGAATGCACGGAGACATGAACGCTGCGGGGGACGTGGTTGGCGCTGGTGGCGGCGTCGTCACCTCCCCTGCGGCCGATGCAGGAGCAGGAGGCACCGGAGGAGGATAGCATCAGCAGCATTCCAGCGGCCACGCTCCACAAGGTACAGGTGGAGAAATCATTCTGTCCGCACCTCTCCGCCCCACCGGTGGACGCAGCCACAGCGATGGCGCTCGCTCTAGGGCGAACTACAACCCTCCGGCTGCTCCCGCTGCGGCCGCGGCCGCAGGACATGCGCCACCCCCGGAACGACCTGACCAAGCCGGTGCGCCGAATGGAGCCGCCGATCCCCAAGCACATCCACCTCGTCACCTCGCCACCCTGGCGACTGGCTCAAGATGACGAGAAGACGGCGCTAAAGGAAATATGCCCTAGAGGCAATAATAAAGTTGTTATTTATATTTCCTTATATCATGATAAATGTTTATTGTTCATGCTAGAATTGCATTAACCGGAAACTTAGTACATGTGTGAATACGTAGACAAACAGAGTGTCACTAGTATACCTCTACTTGACTAGCTCATTAATCAAAGATGGTTAAGTTTCCTAGCCATAGACATTAGTTGTCATTTGATGAATGGGATCACATCATTAGAGAATGATGTGATTGACTTGACCCATCCATTAGCTTAGCACGAAGATCATTTAGTTTGTTGCTATTGCTTTCTTCATAACTTATACATGTTCCTATGACTATGAGATTATGCAACTCACGAATACCGGAGGAACACTTAGTGTGCCATCAAACGGCACAGCGTAACTGGGTGATTATAAAGATGCTCTACAGGTGTCTCCGATGGTGTTTGTTGAGTTGGCATAGATCGAGATTAGGATTTATCACTCCGATTGTGGAGAGGTATCTTTGGGCCCACTCGGTAATGCTCATCACTATAAGCCTTGCAAGCAATGTTACTAATGAGTTAGTTACGGGATGATGCATTACGGAACGAGTAAAGAGACATGCCGGTAACAAGACTGAACTAGGTATTGAGATATCAACGATCGGATCTCGGGCAAGTAACATACCGATGACAAAGGGAACAACGTATGTTGTTATGCGGTTTGACCGATAAAGATCTTCGTAGAATATGTAGGAACCAATATGAGCATACAGGTTCCGCTATTGGTTATTAACCGGAGATGAGTCTCGGTCATGTCTACATAGTTCTCGAACCCGTAGGGTCCACACACTTAACGTTCGATGACGATCGGTATTATGAGTTTATGTGTTTTGATGTACCGAAGGTTGTTAGGAGTCCCGAATGTGATCACAGACATGACAAGGAGTCCCGAACTGGTCGAGTCATAAAGATCGATATATTGGAACGCTATGTTTGGGCATCGAAATGGTTCCGGGTGAGTTCGCGCATTTACCGGAGTACCGGGGGGTTACCGGAACCCTCGGGGAGTTAATGGGCCTTAATGGGCCATGGTGGAAGAGAGGAGGAGGCGGCCAAGGTGGGGGCTGACACGTCTCCAACGTATCTATAATTTTTGATTGCTCCATGCTATATTATCTACTGTTTTGGACAATATTGGGCTTGATTTTCCACTTTTATATTATTTCTGGGACTAACCTATTAACCGGAGGCCCAGCCCAGAATTGCTGTTTTTTGCCTATTTTAGAGTTTCGAAGAAAAGGAATATCAAACAGAGCCCAAACGGAATGAAACCTTCGGGAACGTGATTTTCTCACCGAACATGATCCAGGAGACTTGGACCCTACGTCAAAAACAAAAGAGGAAGGAACGAGGTAGGGGGCGCGCCCTCCACCCTCGTGGGCCCCCTGTTGCTCCACCGACGCACTCCTTCCTCCTATATATACCTACGTACCCCCAAACAATCAGATATGGAGCCAAAAACCTAATTCCACCGCCGCAACCTTCTGTACCCACGAGATCCCATCTTGGGGCCTGTTCCGAGCTCCGCCGGAGGGGGCATCCATCACGGAGGGCTTCTACATCATCACCATAGCCTCTCCGATGAAGTGTGAGTAGTTTACCTCAGACCTTCGGGTCCATAGTTAGTAACTAGATGGATTCTTCTCTCTTTTTGGATCTCAATACAATGTTCTCCCCCTCTCTCGTGGAGATCTATTCGATGTAATCTTCTTTTTGCGGTGTGTTTGTTGAGACCGATGAATTGTGGGTTTATAATCAGGATTATCTATGAACAATATTTGAATCTTCTCTGAATTCTTTTATGTATGATTGGTTATCTTTGCAAGTATCTTCGAATTATCAGTTTGGTTTGGCCTACTAGATTGGTTTTTCTTGCAATGGGAGAAGTGCTTAGCTTTGGGTTCAATCTTGTGGTGTCCTTTCCCAAAGGATGAGGGGCAGCAAGGCACGTATTGTATTGTTGCCATCGAGGATAACAAGATGTGGTTTTTATCATATTGCATGAATTTATCCCTCTACATCATGTCATCTTGCTTAAGGCGTTACTCTGTTTTCTTGAACTTAATACTATAGATGCATGCTAGATAGCGGTCGATGAGTGGAGTAATAGTAGTAGATGCAGGCAGGAGTCGGTCTACTTGTCTCGGACGTGATGCCTATATACATAATCATACCAAGATATTCTCATAACTATGCTCAATTCTGTCAATTGCTCAACAATAATTCGTTCACCCACCGTAAAATACTTATGCTCTTGAGAGAAGCCACTAGTGAAATCTATGCCCCCCGGGTATATCTTCATCATATTAATCTTCCTACACTTGTTTATTATCTTTGCTTTTTACTTTGCTTTTATTTTACTTTGCATCTTTATCACAAAAAACCAAAAATATTATCCTATCATATCTATCAGATCTCAGTCTCGTAAGTGACCGTGAAGGGATTGACAACCCCTTATCGCGTTGGTTGCGAGGAGTTATTTGCTTTGTGCAGTACGAGGGACTCGGCGTAGCCTCCTACTGGATTGATACCTTGGTTCTCAAAAACCGAGGGAAATACTTACGCTACTTTGCTGCATCATCCTTTCCTCTTCAAGGAAATCCAACGCAGTGCTCAAGAGGTAGGAAGAAGAATTTCCGGCGCCGTTGCCGGGGAGGTCTAGCAAAAGTCAACATACCAAGTACCCGTCACAAATCCCTTATCTCCCGCATTACATTGTTTGCCATTTGCCTCTCGTTTTCCTCTCCCCCACTTTACCCTTGCTGTTTATTCGCCCTCTCTTTTCCGTTCGCCTTTTTTTTGCTTGCTTTTTGTTTGCTCGTGTGTTGGATTGCTTGTTTGTCACGATGGCTCAAGATAATACCAAATTGTGTGACTTTACCGATACCAACAATAATGATTTCCTTAGCACTCCGATTGCTCCTCTTACCAACACTGAATCTTGTGAAATCAATACTGTTTTGTTGAATCTTGTCATGAAAGATCAATTCGCCGGCCTTCCTAGTGAAGATGCCGCTACTCATCTAAATAGCTTCGTGGATTTGTGTAATATGCAAAAGAAGAAAGATGTTGATAATGATATTGTTAAATTGAAGCTATTTCCTTTTTCGCTTAGAGATCGTATAAAGCTTGGTTTTCGTCTTTGCCTAAAAATAGTATTGATTCTTGGAACAAGTGCAAAGATGCTTTTATCTCTAAGTATTTTCCTCCCGCTAAGATCATCTCTCTTAGAAATGATATTATGAATTTTAAGCAACTTGATCATGAACATGTTGCACAAGCTTGGGAGAGGATGAAATTAATGATACGTAATTGCCCTACTCATGGTTTGAATTTGTGGATGATTATACAAAATTTTATGCCGGATTGAATTTTGCTTCTAGAAATCTTTTAGATTCGGCCGCGGGAGGCACTTTTATGGAAATCACTTTAGTAGAAGCTACCAAACTCCTAGATAATATTATGGTTAATTATTCTCAATGGCACACTGAAGGATCTACTAATAAAAAAGTCCATGTGATAGAAGAAATTAATGTTTTGAGTGGAAAGATGGATGAACTTATGAAATTATTTGCTAGTAAGAATGTTTCTTCCGATCCTAATGATATGCCTTTGTCTACTTTGATTGAGAATAATAATGAATCTATGGATGTGAATTTTGTTGGTAGGAATAATTTTGGTAACAACGCGTATAGAGGAAACTTTAATCCTAGGCCTTATCCTATTAATTCCTCTAATAATTATGGAAATTCCTACAACAAATCTTATGAGAATTTTAATAAGATGCTCTCTGAATTTGAGACTAGTGTTAAAGAGTTTATGAATTCGCAAAAGAATTTCAATGCTTTGCTTGAAGAGAAATTTCTTAAAGTTGATGAATTGGCTAGGAACGTTGATAGAATTTCTCTTGATGTTGATTCTTTAAAGCTTAGATCTATTCCTCCTAAGCATGATATCAATGAGTCTCTCAAAGCCATGAGAATTTCCATTGATGAGTGCAAAGAAAGAACCGCTAGGATGTGTGCTACGAAAGATGCCTTTATTAAAGCGTGTTCTTCCAATTTCTATGAAAATAAAGATGAAGATCTAAAAGTTATTGATTTATCCCCTATTAAATCTTTGTTTTGCAATATGAATCTCGATAATGATGAGACTGAATATGATCCACCTTTACCTAGAAGGCGTTCCAAAAATTCGGAGTTTTTAGATCTTGATGCTAAAATTGATAAAAGTGGGATTGAAGAGATTAAAACCCTAGATGTTGCTAAACCCACTATTTTGGATTTCAAGGAATTTAATTATGAAAATTGCTCTTTGATTGATTGTATTTCCTTGTTGCAATCCGTGCTAAATTCTCCTCATGCTTACAGTCAAAATAAAGCCTTTACGAAACATATCGTTGATGCCTTGATGCAATCTTATGAAGAAAAACTTGAGTTGGAAGTTTCTATCCCTAGAAAACTTTATGATGAGTGGGAACCAACTATTTAAATTAAGATTAAGGATCATGAGTTCTATGCTTTATGTGATTTGGGTGCTAGTGTTTCCACTATTCCTAAAACTTTGTGCGATTTGCTAGATTTCCGACATTCTGATGATTGCTCTCTAAACTTGCACCTTGCGGATTCCACTATTAAGAAACCTATGGGAATAATTAATGATGTTCTTATTGTTGCAAATAGGAATTATGTGCCTGTAGATTTTATCATTCTTGATATAGATTGCAATCCTTCACGTCCTATTATTCTTGGTAGGCCTTTCCTTAGAACGATTGGTGCAATTACTGATATGAAGGAAGGGAATATTAGATTCCAATTTCCATTAAAGAAAGGCATGAGACACTTCCCTAGGAATAAAATAAAATTACCATATGAATCTATTATGAGATCCACTTATGGATTGCCTACCAAAGATGACAATACCTAGATCTATCCTTGCTTTTATGCCTAGCTAGGGGCGTTAAACAATAGCGCTTGTTGGGAGGCAACCCAATTTTATTTTTAGTTTTTTTGCTTTTGCTTATGTTTAGGAATAAATATTTATTCTAGCCTCTGGTTAGATGTGTTTTTATGTTTTAATTAGTGTTTGTACCAAGTTAAACCTATATGATCTTCTTGGATGATAGTTATTTGATCTTGCTGTAATTTCCAGAAACTTTCTGTTCATGAAAACAATTGTTAAAAATCACCAGAACGTGATAAAATAGTGATTCCAATTGCTGCCGATAAATAAACAAATTTCCTAGGTCTTCCTATTTTGTCTGATTTTTTGGAGTTCCATAAGTTTGCTTTAGTTACATATTACTACAGACTGTTCTGTTTTTGACAGATTCTGTTTTCGTGTGTTGTTTGCTTATTTTGATGAATCTATGGCTAGTAAAATAGTTTATAAACCATAGATAAGTTGGAATACAGTAGGTCTAACACCAATATAAATAAAGAATGAGTTAATTACAGTACCTTGAAGTGGTCTTTTGTTTTCTTTCGCTAACGGAGCTCATGAGATTTCTGTTGAGTTTTGTGTTGTGAAGTTTTCAAGTTTTGGGTGAAATCTTTTGATGGATTATGGAACAAGGAGTGGCAAGATCCTAAGCTTGGGGATTCCCATGGCACCCCAAGATAATCTAAGGACACCAAAAAGCTAAAGCTTGGGGATGCCCCGGAAGGCATCCCCTCTTTCGTCTACTTCCATCGGTAACTTTACTTGGAGCTATATTTTTATTCACCACATGATATGTGTTTTGCTTGGAGCGTCTTGTATGATTTGAGTCTTTGTTTTTTAGTTTACCACATTCATCCTTGCTGTACACACCTTTTGAGAGAGCCATACATGATTTGGAATTTGTTAGAATACTCTATGTGCTTCACTTATATCTTTTGAGCTATATAGTTTTGCTCTAGTGCTTCACTTATATCTTTTAGAGCACGGCGGTGGAATTGTTTTATAGAAACTATTGATCTCTCATTCTTCACTTAGATTATTTTGAGAGTCTTAAATAGCATTGTAATTTGCTTAAATAAATCCTAATATGCTAGGTATTCAAAAATAGTTAAAACTTTCTTATGAGTGTGTTGAATACTAAGAGAAGTTTGATGCTTGATGATTGTTTTGAGATATGGAGGTAATAATATTAAAGTCGTGCTAGTTGAGTAGTTGTGAATTTGAGAAATACTTGTGTTGAAGTTTGCAAGTCCCGTAGCATGCACGTATGGTAAACGTTATGTAACAATTTTGAAACATGAGGTGTTCTTTGATTATCCTCCTTATGAGTGGCGGTCGGGGACGAGCGATGGTCTTTTCCTACCAATCTATTCCCCTAGGAGCATGCGTGTAGTGCTTTGGTTTTTGATGACTTGTAGATTTGTGAAATAAGTATGTGAGTTCTTTATGACTAATGTTGAGTCCATGGATTATACGCACTCTCACCCTTCCATCATTGTTAGCCTCTTCGGTACCGTGCATTGCCCTTTCTCACATTGAGAGTTGGTGCAAACTTCGCCGGTGCATCCAAACCCCGTGATATGATACGCTCTTTCATACATAGACCTCCTTATATCTTCCTCAAAACAGCCACCATACCTACCTATTATGGCATTTCCATAGCCATTCCGAGATATATTGCCATGCAACTTTCCACCATTCCGTTTATCATGACATACTCATCATTGTCATATTGCGTAGCATGATCATGTAGTTGACATAGTATTTGTGGCAAAGCCACCGTTCATAATTCTTTCATACATGTCACTCTTGGTTCATTGCATGTCCCAGTACACCGCCGGAGGCATTCATATAGAGTCATACTTTATTCTAGTATCAAGTTGTAAACATTGAGTTGTAAATAAATAGAAGTGTGATGATCATCATTTTCTAGAGCATTGTCCCAAGTGAGGAATTAAAAAAAGAGAAAGGCCATAAAAAAAGAGAAGGCCCAAAAAAATGAGAGAAAAAGAGAGAAGGGACGATGCTACTATCCTTTTCCACACTTGTGCTTCAAAGTAGCATCATAATCTTCATGATAGAGAGTCTCTTATTTTGTCACTTTCGTATACTAGTGGGAATTTTTCATTATAGAACTTGGCTTGTATATTCCAACAATGGGCCTCCTCAAGTGCCCTAGGTCTTCGTGAGCAAGCAAGTTGGATGCACACCCACTTAGTTTCTTTTGTTGAGCTTTCATACATTTATAGCTCTAGTGCATCTGTTGCATGGCAATCCCTACTCCTTGCATTAACATCAATCGATGGGCATCTCCATAGCTCATTGATTAGCCTCATTGATGTGAGACTTACTCCTTTTTTTGTCTTCTCCACATAACCACCATCATCATATTCTATTCCACCCATAGTGCTATGTCCATGGCTCGCGCTCATATATTGTGTGAAAGTTTATAGGTTTGAGATTACTAAAGTATGAAACAATTGCTTGGCTTGTCATCGGGGTTGTGCATGATGAGAGCATTCTTGTGTGACGAAAATGGAGCATGACTAAACTATATGATTTTGTAGGGATGAACTTTCTTTGGCCATGTTATTTTGAGAGGACATAATTGCTTAGTTAGTATGCTTGAAGTACTATTACTTTTATGTCAATATTGAACTTTTATCTTGAATCTTTCGGATCTGAATATTCATACCACAATTAGGAGAATTATATTGAAATTATGCCAAGTAGCATTCCACATCAAAAATTCTGTTTTTATCATTTACCTACTCGAGGACGAGCAGGAATTAAGCTTGGGGATGCTTGATACGTCTTCAACGTATCTATAATTTTTTATTGTTCCATGCTATATTATATTCTGTTTTGGACATTATTGGGCTATATTATACACTTTCATATTATTTTTGAAACAAACCTATTAACCGGAGGCCCAGCTCAGAATTGCTGTTTTTTGCCTATTTCAGAGTTTCGCAGAAAAAGAATATCAAACGGAGTCCAAACGGAATGAAACCTTCGGGAACGTGATTTTCGGAACGAACGTGATCCAGAGGACTTGGACCCTATGTCAAGACATCAACCAGGAGGGCACGAGGTAGGGGCGCGCCTACCCCAGTCGTGCCCTCCACCCTCGTGGGCCCCATGTTGCTCCACCGACGCATTTCTTCCTCCTATATATACCTACGTACACCCAAACTACGGATCTGAGCAAAAACCTAATTCCACCGCGCAACCTTCTATACCCGTGAGATCCCATCTTGGGGCCTGTTAGGAGCTCTTGGGAGGGGCATTGATCACGGAGGGCTTCTACATCAACACCATAGCCTCTCGGATGCTGTGTGAGTAGTTTACCTCAGACCTTTGGGTCCATAGTTAGTATCTAGATGGCTTCTTCTCTCTTTTTGGATCTCAATACAATGTTCTCCCCCTCTCTCGTGGAGATCTATTCGATGTAATCTTCTTTTGTGGTGTGTTTGTTGAGACCGATGAATTGTGGGTTTATGATCAAGTTTATCTATGAACAATATTTGAATCTTCTCTGAATTCTTTTTATGTATGATTGGTTATCTTTGCAAGTCTCTTGAATTATCAGTTTGGTTTGGCCTACTAGATTGATCTTTCTTGCAATAGGAGAAGTGCTTAGCTTTGGGTTCAATCTTGCGGTGTCTTTTCCAAGTGATGAGGGGCAGCAAGGCACGTATTGTATTGTTGCCATCGAGGATAACAAGATGGGGTTTATATCATATTGCATGAGTTTATCCCTCTACATCATGTCATCTTGCTTAAAGTGTTACTCTGTTCTTATGAACTTAATACTCTACATGCATGATGGATAGCGGTCGATGTGTGGAGTAATAGTAGTAGATGCAGGCAGGAGTCGGTCTACTTGTCTCGGACGTGATGCCTATATACATGATCATACCTAGATATTCTCATAACTATGCTCAATTCTGTCAATTGCTCAACAGTAATTTGTTTACCCACCGTAATTCTTATGCTCTTAAGAGAAGCCACTAGTGAAACCTATGGCCCCCGGGTCTATTTTCCATCATATTTAATCTCCCGATAACAAGTTATTTCTGGCGCTGTTTTTATTTTTTTTCTTTACTTTGCATCTTTATCATAAAAATACCAAAAATATTATCTTATCATATCTATCATATCTCTCTCTCGTAAATGACCGTGAAGGGATTGACAACCCCTTTATTGTGTTGGTTGCGAGGATTTATTTGTTTGTGTAGGTGCGAGGGACTCTGCGTGGCCTCCTACTGGATTGATACCTTGGTTCTCAAAGACTGAGGGAAATACTTATGCTACTTTGCTGCATCACCCTTTCCTCTTCAAGGGAAAACCAACGCAGTGCTCAAGAGGTAGCATGGGCCGCACTGCAAGATCCATCGGACCAAGGGCCACGACCTTCAGGAGTGTCATCAAGTTATGCAACTCGTCAAGAAGCAGAGGGCTGAGTACGAGAAGCGAGATAAGGAGAAAGACCAAGATGGCGTTTGCAGGAAAGGCCGAGGGGGTAGAAAAGGCCGCCCCGGCAAGGCTCCTCAGTACCAAGGGAAACCCGCCAGAAGCCGTGAGAACAAGGATTGTGATGACGAGAGTGATGAAGACGATGAAGAGGAAACCAACGAGCAGGAGTTCCAGAAAGCCACTAACGCCCTATGCATTGACGGGTGGTGCATCTTTGCACTCCTCTCACCGCCAACTTAAACAGTGGGCGCGTGAAGTCAATGTCATGGAGCCAGGCAGATTCTCGAAAGCCGCTCAAGTGGTCCCGCAAGCCCATCATCTTTGACAAAGAGGATCACCCTGACCGCACCACCGCGGTAGGGTGCTTGCCGTTGTTGGTCTCACAAACAATCCGCAACCTCAAGTTCACAAAGATGTTGGTTGACGGCGGGGCCGGTTTGAATCAGATTTCTCCAAAGGTCATCGGCAAACTCCAGATAACGGAAGAAGAGCTCAAGGTTACTGGTACGTTTCAAGGAATCAACCCCGGAAGGAGTCGTCCTAAGGGGAAGATCACAATACCGGTGACGTTCGGGGGGGGGGCACACTTGAACAACCGGACTGAGAAGATCGTGTTTGATGTGGTCGACCTCCCCCTACAGTACAATGGGATCCTTGGTCGCCCAGCCCTGGCCAAATTCATGGCGGCATCCCATTATGCCTACAACACTCTGAAGATGGGCCAATAGGCGTCATTTCCATTTTCGTCAGGTGTCTCCGATGGGCCAATACGTCTCCAACGTATCTATAATTTTTGATTGCTCCATGCTATATTATCTACTGTTTTGGACAATATTGGGCTTTATTTTCCACTTTTATATGATTTTTGGGACTAACCTATTAACCGGAGGCCCAACCCATAATTGCTTTTTTTTGCCTATTTCAGAGTTTCGAAGAAAAGGAATATCAAACGGAGTCCAAACAGAATAAAACCTTCGGGAACGTGATTTTCTCACCGAACATGATCCAGGAGACTTGGACCCTACGTCAAGAAATGAATCGTGGTCCCCCTGTTGCTCCACCGACGTACTCCTTCCTCCTATATATACCTACGTACCCCCAAACGATCAGATACGGAGGCAAAAACCTAATTCCACCACCGCAACCTTCTGTACCCACAAGATCCCATCTTGGGGCCTGTTCCGGAGCTCCGCTGGAGGGGGCATCCATCACGGAGGGCTTCTACATCATCACCATAGCCTCTCCGATGAAGTGTGAGTAGTTTACCTCAGACCTTTGGGTCCATAGTTAGTAGCTAGATGGCTTCTTCTCTCTTTTTGGATCTCAATACAATGTTCTCCCCCTATCTCGTGGAGATCTATTCGATGTAATCTTCTTTTTGCGGTGTGTTTGTTGAATCGATGAATTGTGGGTTTATGATCAAGATTATCTATGAACAATGATTGAATCTTCTCTGAATCATTTTGTGTATGATTGGTTATCTTTGCAAGTCTCTTCGAATTATCAGTTTGGTTTGGCCTACTAGATTGGTTTTTCTTGCAATGGGAGAAGTGCTTAGCTTTGGGTTCAATCTTGCGGTGTCCTTTCCGATGATGAGGGGCAGCAAGGCACGTATTGTATTGTTGCCATCGAGGATAACAAGATGGGTTTTTTATCATATTGCATGAATTTATCCCTCTACATCATGTCATCTTGCTTAAGGCGTTACTCTGTTTTCTTGAACTTAATATTCTTGATGCATGCTGGGTAGCGGTCGATGAGTGGAGTAATAGTAGTAGATGTAGGCAGGAGTCGGTCTACTTGTCTCGGATGTGATGCCTATATACATGATCATACCTAGATATTCTCATAACTATGCTCAGTTCTGTCAATTGCTCAACAGTAATTCGTTCACCCACCGTAAAATACTTATGCTCTTGAGAGAAGCCACTAGTGAAATATATGCCCCCCGGGTCTATCTTCATCATATTAATCTTCCTACACTTGTTTATTATCTTTGCTTTTTTACTTTGCTTTTATTTTACTTTGCATCTTTATCACAAAAATACCAAAAATATTATCCTATCATATCTATGAGATCTCACTCTCGTAAGTGACCCTGAAGGGATTGACAAGCCCTTATCGCGTTGGTTGTGAGGAGTTATTTGCTTTGTGCAGGTACGAGCGACTCGCGTGTAGCCTCCTACTGGATTGATACCTTGGTTCTCAAAAACTGAGGGAAATACTTACGCTACTTTGCTGCATCATCCTTTCCTCTTCAAGGAAATCCAACGCAGTGCTCAAGAGGTAGCAGGGGCGCCCCCCCCCCCAAGCCCAATCCGAATTGGGAGGGGGGCCCTTTCCTTCTCTCCCTCTCCCTCTTCCTTCTTCTCCTACTCCAACTAGGGAAGGGGGGAAACCTACTCCTACTGGGAGTAGGACTCCCCCCTTGGGCGCGCCATGAGAGGGTCGGCCCTCCCCTCCTCCACTCCTTTATATACGGGGGAGGGGGGCACCCCATAGACACACAAGTTGATTGTTTATCCGTGTGCGGTGCCCCCCTCCACAGATTTCCACCTCGGTCATATCGTTGTAGTGCTTAGGAGAAGCCCTGCGTCGGTAACTTCATCATCACCGTCATCATGCCGTCGTGCTGACGAAACTCTCCCTCGACCTCAGCTGGATCTAGAGTCCGTGGGACTTCACCGAGCTGAACGTGTGCATATCGCAGAGGTGCCGTACCTTCGGTGCTAGGATCGGTCAGATCGTGAAGACGTACGACTACATCAACCGCGTTGTCATAAAGCTTCCGCTTTCGGTCTACGAGGGTACGTGGACAACACTCTCCCCTATTGTTGTTATGCATCACCTAGATAGATCTTGCGTGATCGTAGGATTTTTTTTGAAATTGTTGTGTTCCCCAACAGTGGCATCCGAGCCAGGTCTATGCGTAGATGTTATGTGCATGAGTAGAACACAAAGAGTTGTGGGCGATAATAGTCATATTGCTTACTAGCATGTCATACTTTGATTCGGCGGTATTGTTGGATGAAGCGGCTCAGACCGACATTACGCGTATGCTTACGCGAGACTGGTCCTACCGACGTGCTTCGCACACAGGTGGCTAGTGGGTTTCTGTTTCTCCAACTTTAGTTGAATCGAGTGTGACTACGCCCGGTCCTTGTTGAAGGTTGAAAAAACAACAAACTTGACAAAAAATCATTGTGGTTTTGATGCGTAGGTAAGAACGGTTCTTGCTAAGCCTGTAGCAGCCACGTAAATCTTGCAACAACAAAGTAGAGGGCGTCTAACTTGTTTTTGCAGGGCATGTTGTGATGTGATATGGTCAAGACGTGATTATATAAATTGTTGTATGAGATGATCATGTTTTGTAACACAGTTATCGGCAACTGGTAGGAGCCATATGGTTGTTGCTTTATTGTATGAAATGCAATCGCCATGTAATTGTTTTACTTTATCATTAAGCGATAGCGACAGTTGTAGAAGAAATAGTTGGCGAGACGACAACGATGCTTCGATGGAGATCAAGGTGTCAAGCCGGTGACGATGGTGATCATGACGGTGCTTTGGAGATGGAGATCAAAGGCACAAGATGATGGTGGCCATATCATATCACTTATATTTATTGCATGTGATGTTTATCCTTTATGCATCTTATTTTGCTTAGTTCAACGGTAGCATTATAAGATGATCTCTCACTGAATTTCAAGGTATAAGTGTTCTCCCTGAGTATGCACCGTTGCGACAGTTCGTTGTGCCGAGACACCACGTGATGATCGGGTGTGATAAGCTCTACGTTCACATACAACGGGTGCAAGCAAGTTTTGCACATGCAGAATACTCGGGTTAAACTTGACGAGCCTATCATATGCAGATATGGCCTCAGAACACTGAGACCGAAAGGTCGAGCGTGAATCATATAGTAGATATGATCAACATAGTGATGTTCACCATTGAAAACTACTCCATCTCACGTGATGATCGGACATGGTTTAGTTGATATGGATCACGTGATCACTTAGATGATTAGAGGGATATCTATCTAAGTGGGAGTTCTTAAGTAATATGATTAATTGAACTTTAATTTATCATGAACTTAGTACCTGATAGTATTTTTGCATATCTATGTTGTTATAGATAAATGGCTTGTGCTGTTGTTCCATTGAATTTTAATGTGTTCCTAGAGAAAGCTAAGTTGAAAGATGATGGTAGCAATTACACGGACTGGGTCCATAACTTGAGGATTATCCTCATTGCTGCACAGAAGAATTACGTCCTGGAAGCACCGCTAGGTGCCAAACCCGCTGCAGGAGCAACACCAGATGTTATGAACGTCTGACAGAGCAAAGCTGATGACTACTCGATAGTTCAGTGTGCCATGCTTTACGGCTTAGAACCGGGACTTCAATGACGTTTTGAACGTCATGGAGCATATGAGATGTTCCAGGAGTTGAAGTTAATATTTCAAGCAAATGCCCGGTTTGAGAGATATGAAGTCTCCAATAAGTTTTGTAGCTGCAAAATGGAGGAGAATAGTTCTGTCAGTGAACATATACTCAGAATATCTGGGTACCACAACCACTTGACTCAACCGGGAGTTAATCTTCCTGGTGATAGTGTCATTGACAGAGGTCTTCAATCACTGCCACCAAGCTACAAAAGCTTCATGATGAACTATAATATGCAAGGGATGGATAAGACAATTCACGAGCTCTTCGCAATGCTAAAGGCTGCGGAGGTAGAAATCAAGAAGGAGCATCAAGTGTTGATGGTTAACAAGACCACCAGTTTCAAGAAGGGCAAAGGGAAGAAGGGGAACTTCAAGAAGACAGACAAACAAGTTGCTGCTCAAGTGAAGAAGACCAAGTCTGGACCTAAGCCTGAGACTGAGTGCTTCTACTACAAAGGGACTGGTCACTGGAAGCGGAACTGCCCCAAGTATTTGGCGGAGAAGAAGGATGGCAAATTGAAAGGTATATTTGATATACATGTTATTGATGTGTACTTAACTAATGCTCGCAGTAGCCCCTGGGTAATTGATACTGGTTCTGTTGCTAATATTTGCAACTTGAAACAGGGGCTACGGATTAAGCGAAGATTGGCTAAGGACGAGGTGACGATGCGCGTGGGAAATGGTTCCAAAGTCGATGTGATCACCGTCGGCACGCTACCTCTGCATCTGCCTTCGGGATTAGTTTTAGACCTAAATAATTTTTATTTGATGCCAGTGTTGAGCATGAAAATTATATCTGGATCTTGTTTGATGCGAGGCAATTATTCATTTAAATCAGAGAATAATGGTTGTTCTATTTATATGAGTAATATCTTTTATGGTCATGCACCCTTGATGAGTGGTCTATTTTTACTAAATCTTGATAGTATTGATACACATGTTCATACTATTGAAGCCAAAAGAGTTTAATAATGGTAGTGCAACTTATTTGTGGTACTGCCGTTTAGGTCATATTGGAGTAAAGCGCATGAAGAAACTCCATGCTGATGGACTTTCGGAATCACTTGATTATGAATCACTTGATGCTTGCGAACCATGCCTCATGGGCAAGATGACGAAGACTCTGTTCTCCGGAACAATCGAGCGAGCAACAGACTTGTTGGAAATAATACATATTGATGTATGCGGTCCGATGAGTGTTGATGCTAGTGGCAGGTATCGTTATTTTCTGACCTTCACAGATGATTTGAGCAGATATGGGTATATCTACTTGATGAAACATAAATCTAAAACATTTGAAAAGTTCAAAGAATTTCAGAGTGAAGTGGAAAATCATCGTAACAAGAAAATAAAGTTTCTACGATCTGATCGTGGAGGAGAATATTTGAGCTACGAGTTTGGTCTTCATTTGAAACAATGTGGAATAGTTTCGCAACTCACGCCACCCGGAACACCACAGCGTAATGGTGTGTCCGATCGTCGTAATCGTACTTTATTAGATAATGGTGCGATCTATGATGTCTCTTACCGATTTACCGCTATGATTTTGGGGTTATGCTTTAGAGACGGCTGCATTCACGTTAAATAGGGCACCATCTAAATCCGTTGAGACGACACCATATGAACTGTGGTTTGGCAAGAAACCCAAGTTGTCGTTTCTTAAAGTTTGGGGCTACGATGCTTATGTGAAAAAGCTTCAACCTAATAAGCTTGAACCCAAATCGGAGAAATGTGTCTTCATAGGATACCCAAAGGAGACTGTTGGGTACACCTTCTATCACAGATCCGAAGGCAAGATATTCGTTGCTAAGAATGGATCCTTTCTAGAGAAGGAGTTTCTCTTGAAAGAAGTGAGTGGGAGGAAAGTAGAACTTGATAAGGTAATTGTACCTTCTCCCGAGTTGGAAAGTAGTACATCACAGAAGTCAGTTCCAGTGATTCCTACACCAACTAGTGAGGAAGCTAATGATGATGATCATGAAACTTTTGATCAAGTTACTACCGAACCTCGTAGGTCAACCAGAGTAAGATCCACACCGGTGAATGCGGTAATCCTGTTCAGGAGGTCATGTTACTTGACCATGACGAACCTACGAACTATGAGGAAGCAATGATGAGCCCAAATTCCACAAAATGGCTTGAGGCCATGAAATCTGAGATGGGATCCATATATGAGAACAAAGTATGGACTTTGGTTGACTTGCCCGATGATCGGCAAGCCATAGAGAATAAATGGATCTTCAAGAAGAAGACTGACGCTGACGGTAATGTAACTGTATACAAAGCTCAACTTGTTGCAAAAGGTTTTCGACAAGTTCAAGGAGTTGACTTCGATGAGACCTTCTCACCCATAGCGATGCTTAAGTTCGTCTGAATCATGTTAGCATTGCCGCATTTTATGATTATGAAATTTGGCAAATGGATGTCAAAACTGCATTCCTTAATCAATATCTCAAACAAGAGTTGTGTACGATGTAACCAGAAGGTTTTGTCGATCCAAAAGGTGCTAACAAAGTGTGTAAGCTCCAGCGATCCATTTATGGACTAGTGCAAGCATCTCGGAGTTGGAATATACGCTTTGATAGTGTGATCAAAGCATATGGTTTTGTCTGCGGACTTTTGGAGAAGCCTGTATTTACAAGAAAGTGAGTGGGAGCTTTGTAGCATTTCTGATATTATATGTGGATGACATATTGTTGATCGGAAATGATACTGAATTTCTGAATGGCATAAAAGGATACTTGAATAATAATTTTTCAATGAAAGACCTCGGTGAAGCTGCGTATATATTAGGTATCAAGATCTATAGAGATAGATCAAGACGGTTAATTGGACTTTCACAAAGCACATACCTTGATAAAGTTTTGAAGAAGTTCAAAATGGATCGAGCAAAGAAAGGGTTCTTGCCTGTATTACAAGGTGTGAAGTTGAGTCAGACTCAATGCCCGACCACTTCAGAAGATAGAGAGAAAATGAAAGTCATTCCCTATGCTTCATCCATAGGTTCTATCATGTATGCAATGCTATGTACGGACACGATGTGTGCCTTGCTATTAGTTTAGCATGGAGGTACCAAAGTAATCCAGAGTGGATCATCGACAGCGATCAAGAACATCCTGAAACACACGAAAAGGACTAAGGATATGTTTCTCGTTTATGGAGGTGACAAAGAGCTCATAAATGAACAGTTACGTCGATGCAAGCTTTGACATCGATCCGGATGACTCTAAGTCACAAACCGGATACATATTTTTATTGAATGGTGGAGCTGTCGGTTGGTGCGATTGAAGCGAGGCGTCATGGCGGGATCTACGTGTGAAGCGGATTATATAGCTACTTAGGAAGCAGCAAATGAAGGAGTCTAGATGAAGGAGTTCATATCCGATCTAGGTGTCATACCTAGTGCATCGGGTCCAATGAAAATCTTTTTTGACAATACTGGTGTAATTGCCTTGGCAAAGGAATCCAGATTTCACAAGAGAACCAAGCACATCAAGAGATGCTTCAATTCCATCCGCGATCAAGTCAAGGATGGAGACATAGAGATTTGCAAGATACATACAGATCAGAATGTTGCAGACTCGTCGACTAAGCCTCTCTCACGAGCAAAACATGATCAACACCAAGACTCCATGGGTATTAGAATCATTACTATGTAATCTAGATTATTGACTCTAGTGCAAGTGGGAGACTAAAGGAAATATGCCCTAGAGGCAATAATAAAGTTGTTATTTATACTTCCTTATATCATGACAAATGTTTATTATTCATGCTAGAACTGTATTAACCGGAAACTTAACACATGTGTGAATACATAGACAAACAGAGTGTCACTAGTATACCTCTACTTGACTAGCTCGTTAATCAAAGATGGTTAAGTTTCCTAGCCATAGACATGAGTTGTCATTTGATGAACGGGATCACATCATTAGAGAATGATGTAATTGACTTGACCCATCCGTTAGCTTAGCACGATGATCGTTTAGTTTGTTGTTATTGCTTTCTTCATAACTTATACATGTTCCTATGACTATGAGATTATGCAACTCCCGGATACCGGAGGAACACTTAGTGTGCTATCAAACGTCACAACGTAACTGGGTGATTATAAAAATGCTCTACAGGTGTCTCCGATGGTGTTTGTTGAGTTGGCATATATCGAGATTAGGATTTGTCACTCCGATTGTCGGAGAGGTATCTCTGGGCCCACTCGGTAATGCTCATCATTATAAGCCTTGCAAGCAATGTGACTAATGAGTTAGTTACGGGATGATGCATTATGGAACGAGTAAAGAGACTTGCCGGTAACGAGATTGAACTAGGTATTGAGATACCGACGATTGAATCTCGGACAAGTAACATACCGATGACAAATTGAACAACGTGTGTTGTTATGCGGTTTGACCGATAAAGATCTTCGTAGAATATGTAGGAACCAATATGATCATCCAGGTTCCGCTATTGGTTATTAACCGGAGATGAGTCTCGGTCATGTTTACATAGTTCTCAAACCCGTAGGGTCCGCATGCTTAATGTTCGATGAGGATCGATATTATAAGTTTATGTGTTTTCATGTCCCGAAGGTCGTTCGGAGTCCCGGATGTGATCACGGACATGACGAGGAGTCTCGAAATGGTCGAGACATAAAGATCGGTATATTGGAAGTCTATGTTTGGACATCGGAATGGTTCCGGGTGAGTTCGGGCGTTTACCGGAGTACCGGGGGTTACCGGAACCCCCCGGGGAGTTAATGGGCCTTAATGGGCCATGGTGGAAGAGAGGAGGAGGCGTCCAAGGTGGGGGCTTAGGAGAAGCCCTACGTCGGTAACTTCATCATCACCGTCATCAGGCTGTCGTGCTGACGAAACTCTCCCTCGACCTTAGCTGGATCTAGAGTTCGCGGGACGTCACCAAGCTGAACGTGTGCATATCGCGGAGGTGCCGTACCTTCGGTGCTAGGATTGGTCAGGTTGTGAACACGTACAACTACATCAACCGCATTGTCATAACGCTTCCGCTTTCAGTCTATGAGGGTACGTGGACAACACTTTCCCCTCTCGTTGCTATGCATCACCTAGATAGATCTTGCGTGATCGTAGGAATTTTTTTGAAATTACTGCGTTCCCCAAGAGGTGCTGCCACTACCGGCACCGTCAGAAGCCACGCGACGTTACGGTCTACGTCGTCATCCATGCCGAGCACTGCTTCGGAGGCCATGGCGCGGGCCCAACTATTGAGATTCCCTCCAGCGGACGGATAGATGGATCAGTGGAGACCCACCATTCAGAGCCTGATTGGCTTCGCTGAGACGGGAGGATCACAGCGAGCAGGCCTATCACGGCCACCACAGGCGGCGACAGCGGCCCGAGCTGCTAGCCGTACCGATGGGGCCACCCCCATGGTGTAGTCCCCTCCACGGCAACCTACGCAGGGGCCACAACCAGAGCCACGCGACCAAGAACCTGACGATGTATCGATGGCTTCATCCGGCCCTCGAGCACATGGAGACCAATGGCAAGTCTTGGAAGACAAGCGAGGGGAAGACGCGCGCGTCACCATCGAATGACACCGTGACACCCCTGCCGCCAGTCCGATAGGCGCAATGGCTCCGATGTCGACGAGCCCACGCCCAGTGAGAGCGGGTACCTACCTTTTGAGGTTAGGTTCCCCGCTTTCACTCGCGAGCTACGACAAGTCCGTTGGCCATCTACTCGCACATTCAAGCCAGAAATACCAGCGAAGTACGATGGGAGAGTGAACCCGCAGAGTTCTTGAGCATCTACACCATCACCATTCAAGCTGCCGGGGGAAGAGACGAGAAGGTGTTCGCCAAGTACTTCCCTTTAGCACTCAAGCCAAATGTAAGGTCTTGGTTGATGCACCTGCCGGAGAACTCCATCTCGACCTAGGTTGACATGTGCCATGAGTTTGTTGGCGCCTTCACGGGCGGCCATCAAGAACCAGGGTGGCCCAGCGACTTCCAGATCCTCCCGCATAAGGAAGGAGAAAGTTTGTGGAAGTACATGCAGAGATTCAGCCGAGTACACAGGAGCATCCCAGACATCCACCCAGCAGCTGTGATAGCTGCATTCCAGTCCAACATGCGCAATCGCCGAATACGTTCTAAAATGAACGTTCGGTTGCCCAAGACTGTGAAGGAGTTGTACACTCTGGTGGATAAGTGTGCTCGGATGGAAGAAGGGAGGCGACTCCCTAGAGACGAAGACGGCGCCAACATCAACTCAGAGGACGATGACGACGGCACCAACCAGAAGAAGAACAAGAAGCGCAACAAGAAGCGCAAGGATAAGGCAGTGATGACCGTTGAAGGATCGGGCGCACCTAGTACCAGAAAGAAGGCCAAGGCTGAGGCCCCCCGCAACGAAGCTGCCATGTGCACTGATTGCCAGGAAGCCGCAGCTGCCAAGAAGGCTGGGAAGGGTGATGGGTTGATACGTCTCCAACGTATCTATAATTTTTTATTGTTCCATGCTATATTATATTCTGTTTTGGACATTATTGGGCTATATTATACACATTTATACTATTTTTTGGACTAACCTATTAACCGGAGGCCCAACCCAGAATTGCTGTTTTTTGCCTATTTCAGAGTTTCGCAATAAAAGAATATCAAACGGAGTCCAAACGCAATGAAACCTTCGGGAACGTGATTTTCGGAACGAACGTGATCCAGAGGAATTGGACCCTACGTCAAGACATCAACCAGGAGGGCACGAGGTAGGGGGCGCTCCTACCCCCCAAGGGCGCGCCCTCCACCCTCGTGGGCCCCCTGTTGCTCCACCGACGTACTCCTTCCTCCTATATATACCTACGTACCCCCAAACTATCGGAAACGGAGCCAAAAACCTAATTCCACCACCGCAACCTTACATGCCGTGAGATCCCATCTTGGGGCCTTTTGGAGCTCATGGGAGGGCATTGATCACGGGGGGCTTCTACATCAACACCATAGCCTTTCCGATGATGTGTGAGTAGTTTACCTCAGACCTTCGGGTCCATAGCTATTAGCTAGATGGCTTCTTCTCTCTTTTTGGATCTCAATACAATGTTCTCCCCCTCCCTCGTGGAGATCTATTCGATGTAATCTTCTTTTGCGGTTTGTTTGTTGAGACCGATGAATTGTGGGTTTATGATCAAGTTTATCTATGAACAATATTTGAATCTTCTCTGAATTCTTTTATGTATGATTGGTTATCTTTGCAAGTCTCTTCGAATTATTAGTTTGGTTTGGCCTACTAGATTGATCTTTCTTGCAATAGGAGAAGTGCTTAGCTTTGGGTTCAATCTTGCGGTGTCCTTTCCCAATGACAGTAGGGGCAGCAAGGCACATATTGTATTGTTGCCATCGAGGATAACAAGATGGGGTTTATATCATATTGCATGAGTTTATCCTCTACATCATGTCATCTTGCTTAAAGCGTTACTCCGTTCTTATGAACTTAATACTCTGGATGCATGCTTTGGATAGCGATCGATGTGTGGAGTAATAGTAGTAGATGCAGGCGAGAGTCGGTCTACTTGTCTCAGACGTGATGCCTATATACAGGATCATACCTAGATATTCTCATAACTATGCTCAATTATGTCAATTGCTCAACAGTAATTTGTTTACCCACCGTAATACTTATGCTCTTGAGAGAATCCACTAGTGAAACCTATGGCCCCCGGGTCTATTTTCCATCATATTTAATCTCCCGACAACAAGCTATTTCTGGCGCTGTTTTTATTTTGTTTTCTTTACTTTGCATCTTTATCATAAAAATACCAAAAATATTATCTCATCATATCTATCAGATCTCACTCTCTTAAGTGACCGTGAAGGGATTGACAACCCCTTTATTGCGTTGGTTGCGAGGATTTATTTGTTTGTGTAGGTGCGAGGGACTCGTGCGTGGCCTCCTACTGGATTGATACCTTGGTTCTCAAAAACTGAGGGAAATACTTACGCTACTTTGCTGCATCACCCTTTCCTCTTCAAGGGAAAACCAACGCTTGATGCTCAAGAGGCGACAAGAAGGATTTACGGCGCCCGTTGTCGGGAGTCTACACAAAAGTCAACATACCAAGTACCCATCACAAACCCTTATCTCCCGCATTACATTATTCGCCATTTGCTTCTCGTTTTCCTCTCCCCCACTTCACCCTTGCCGTTTTATTCGCCCTCTCTTTTCCGTTCGCCTCTTTTTCGCTTGCTTCTTGTTTCCTTGTGTGTTGGATTGCTTGTTTGTCACTATGGCTCAAAACAATACTAAATTGTGTGACTTCACCAATACCAACAACAATGATTTTCTTAGCACTCTGATTGCTCCTCTTACCGATACTGAATCTTATGAAATCAATGCTGCTTTGTTGAATCTTGTCATGAAAGATCAATTCGTCGGCCTTCCTAGTGAAGATGTCGTTACCCATCTAAATAGCTTCATTGATTTGTGTGATATACAAAAGAAGAAAGATGTGGATAATGATATTTTAAAATTGAAGCTATTTCCTTTTTCGCTTAGAGACCATGCTAAAGCTTGGTTTTCGTCTTTGCCTAAAAATAGTATTGATTCTTGGAATAAGTGCAAAGATGCTTTTATCTCTAAGTATTTTCCTCCCGCTAAGATCATCTCTTTTAGAAACGATATTATGAATTTTAAGCAACTTGATGATGAACATGTTGCACAAGCTTGGGAGAGGATGAAATTAATGATATGTAATTGTCCTACACATTGGTTTGAATTTATGGATGATCATACAAAAAATTTATGTCGGGTTGAATTTTGCTTCTAGAAATCTTTTAGGTTCGGCCGCGGGAGGCACTTTTATGGAAATCACTTTAGGATAAGCTACTAAACTCCTAGATAATATTATGGTTAATTATTCTCAATGGCACACTGAAAGATCTACTAATAAAAAAGTGCATGCGATAGAAGAAATTAATGTTTTGTGTGGAAAGATGGATGAACTTATGAAATTATTTGCTACTAAAAGTGTTTTTCTGATCCTAATGATATGCCTTTGTCAAATTTGATTGAGAATAATAATGAATCTATGGATGTGAATTTTGTTGGTAGGAATAATTTTGGTAACAACACGTATAGAGTAAACTTTAATCCTAGGTCGTACCCTAGTAATTCCTCTAATAATTATGGTAATTCCTACAACAATTCTTACGGAAATTTTAATAAGATGCCTTCTGAATTTGAGACTAGAGTTAAGGAGTTTATGAATTCGCAAAAGAATTTCAATGCTTTGCTTGAAGAAAAAATGCTTAAAGTTGATGAATTGGCTAGGAACGTTGAAAGAATTTCTCTTGATGTTGATTCTTTAAAACTTAGATCTATACCACCTAAGCATGATATCAATCAGTCTCTCAAAGCCATGAGAATTTCCATTGGTGAGTGCAAAGAAAGAACCGCTAGGATGCGTGCTAAGAAAGATCGATTTGTGAAAGCATGTTCTTCTAGTTTCTATGAAAATAAAGATGAAGATCTAAAATTTATTGATGTGTCCCCTATTAAATATTTGTTTTGCAATATGAATCTTGATAATGATGGGACTGAATATGATCCACCTTTACCTAGAAGGCGTTCCAAAAAATCGGAGTTTTTAGATCTTGATGCAAAAATTGGTAAAAGTGGGATTGAAGAGATCAAAACTTTAGATATTAATGAACCCACTATTTTGTATTTCAAGGAATTTAATTATGATAATTTCTCTTTGATTGATATTATTTCCTTGTTGCAATCCGTGCTAAATTCTCCACATGCTTATAGTCAACATAAAGCTTTTGTTAAACATATCGTTGATGCGTTGATGCAATCTTATGAAGAAAAACTTGAGTTAGAAGTTTCTATCCCTAGAAAACGTTATGATGAGTGGGAACCTACTATTAAGATTAAAATTAAAGATCATGAATGCTACGCTTTGTGTGATTTAGGTGCTAGTGTTTCCACGATTCCAAAGACTTTGTGCGATTTGCTAGGTTTCCGTGATTTTGATGATTGCTCTTTAAACTTGCACCTTGTGGATTTCACCATTAAGAAACCTATGGGAAGAAGTAATGATGTTCTTATTGTTTCAAATAGGAATTATGTTCCCATAGATTTTATTGTTCTTGACATAGATTGCAATCCTTCATGTCCTATTATTCTTGGTAGACCTTTCCTTAGAACGATTGGTGCAATTATTGATATGAAGGAAGGAAATATTAGATTCCAATTTCCGTTAAGGAAAGGCATGGACCATTTTCCTAGACAGAAAATAAAATTACCATATGAATCTATCTTGAGAGGCACTTATGGATTTCCTACCAAAGATGGCAATACCTAGTTCTATCCTTGCTTTTATGCCTAGCTAGGGGCGTTAAACGATAGCGCTTGTTGGGAGGCAGCCCAATTTTATTTTTAGTTTTTTGCTTTTTGCTTCTGTTTAGGAATAAATATTTGATATAGCCTCTGGTTAGATGTGTTTTATGTTTTAATTAGTGTTTGTGCCAAGTTTAACCTATAGGATCTTCTTGAATGATAGTTATTTGATCTTGCTGAAAATTCCAGAAACTTTCTGTTCACGAAAATAATTATTTAAAATCACCAGAACGTGATAAAATATTGATTCCAATTTATGCTGATTAAAAAACAAATTGCCTAGGTCTTCCTATTTTGGCTTAATTTTTGGAGTTCCAGAAGTTTGCTTTAGTTACAGATTACTACAGATTGTTCTGTTTTTGACAGATTCTGTTTTTTCGTGTGTTGTTTGCTTATTTTGATAAATCTATGGCTAGTAAAATAGTTTATAAACCATATAGAAGTTGGAATACAGTAGGTTTAACACCAATATAAATAAATAATGAGTTCATTACAGTACCTTGAAGTGGTGTTTTGTTTTCTTTCGCTAATGGAGCTCACGAGATTTTCTGTTAAGTTTTGCGTTGTGAAGTTTTCAAGTTTTGGGTAAAAGATTTGATGGATTATGGAACAAGGAGTGGAAAGAGCCTAAGCTTGGGGATGCCCATGGCACCCCAAGATAATCTAAGGACACCAAAAAGCCAAAGCTTGGGGATGCCCCGGAAGGCATCCCCTCTTTTGTCTACTTCCATCTGTAACTTACTTGGAGCTATATTTTTATTCACCACATGTTATGTGTTTTGCTTGGAGCATCTTCTATGATTTGAGTCCTTTCTTTTTAGTTTACCACAATCATATTTTGTGTACACACCTTTTGAGAGAGACACACATGATTCGGAATTTATTAGAATACTCTATGCGCTTCGCTTATATCTTTTGAGCTATATAATTTTTGCTCTTGTACTTCACTTATATCTTTTAGAGCACGGTGGTGGTTTCGTTTTATAGAAACTATTATTCTATCATACTTCACTTATATTATTTTGAGAGTCTTAAACAGCATGGTAATTTTCTTAAATAATCCTAATATGCTAGGTATTCAAGACTAGTCAAAAACTTTCTTATGAGTGTGCTGAATACTAAGAGAAGTTTGATGCTTGATTGTTGTTTTGACATATGGAGGTAGTGATATTAAAGTTGTGCTAGTTGAGTAGTTGTGAATTTGATAAATACTTGTGTTGAAGTTTGCAAGTCCCGTAGCATGCACGTATGGTAAACGTTATGTAACAAATTTGAAACATGAGGTGTTCTTTGATTGTCCTCCTTATGAGTGGCGGTCGAGGACGAGCGATGGTCTTTTCTTACCAATCTATCCCCCTAGGAGCATGTGCGTAGTGCTTGGTTTTTGATGACTTGTAGATTTTTGCAATAAGTATGTGAGTTATTTATGACTAATGTTGAGTCCATGGATTATACGCACTCTTACCCTTCCATCATTGCTAGCCTGTTCGGTACCGTGCATTGCCCTTTCCCACATTGAGAATTGGTGCAAACTTCGCCGGTGCATCCAAACCCCGTGATATGATACGCTCTTTCACACATAAACAACCTTATATCTTCCTCAAAACAGCCACCATACCTACCTATTATGGCATTTCCATAGCCACTCCGAGATATATTGCCATGCAACTTTCCACCGTTCCGTTTATCATGACATGTTCATCATTGTCATATTGCTTTGCATGATCATGTAGTTGACATAGTATTTGTGGCAAAGCCACCATTCATAACTCTTTCATACATGTCACTCTTGATTCATTGCATATCCCGGTACACCGATGGAGGCATTCATATATAGTCATACTTTGTTCTAGTATCGAGTTGTAATCATTGAGTTGTAAATAAATAGAAGTGTGATGATCATCATTTTCTAGAGCATTGTCCCAAGTGAGGAAAAAAAAGAGCAAGGCCATAATAAAAGAAGAAGGCCCAAAAAATGAGAGAAAAGAGAGAAGGGACAATGTTACTATCCTTTTACCACACTTGTGCTTCAAAGTAGCACCATAATCTTCATGATAGAGAGTCTCTTGTTTTGTCACTTTCATATACTAGTGGGAATTTTTCATTATAGAACTTGGCTTGTATATTCCAACAATGGGCTTCCTCAAATGCCCTAGGTCTTCGTGAGCAATCAAGTTGGATGCACACCCACTTAGTTTCTTTTGTTGAGCTTTCATGCATTTATAGCTCTAGTGCATCCATTGCATGGCAATCCCTACTCCTTGCATTAACATCAATCGATGGGCATCTCCATAGCTCATTGATTAGCCGCGTTGATGTGAGACTTTCTCCTTTTTTGTCTTCTCCACATAACCCCCATCATTATATTCTATTCCACCTATAGTGCTATATCCATGGCTCATGCTCATGTATTGCGTGAAGGTTGAAAAAGTTTGAGATTACTAAAGTAAGAAACAATTGCTTGGCTTGTCATCGGGGTTGTGCATGATGAGAGCATTCTTGTGTGACGAAAATGGAGCATGACTAAACTATATGATTTTGTAGGGATGAACTTTCTTTGGCCATGTTATTTTGAGAGGACATAATTGCTTGGTTAGTATGCCTGAAGTACTATTACTTTTATGTCAATATTGAACTTTTATCTTGAATCTTTCGAATCTGAATATTCATACCACAATTAGGAGAATTACATTGAAATTATGCCAAGTAGCATTCCACATCAAAAATTCTGTTTTTATCATTTACCTACTCGAAGACAAGCAGGAATTAAGCTTGGGGATGCTTGATACGTCTTCAACGTATCTATAATTTTTTATTGTTCCATGCTATATTATATTCTGTTTTGGACATTATTGGGCTATATTATACACTTTCATATTATTTTTGGAACAAACCTATTAACCGGAGGCCCAACTCAGAATTGCTGTTTTTTGCCTATTTCAGAGTTTCGCACAAAAAGAATATCAAACGGAGTCCAAACGGAATGAAACCTTCGGGAACGTGATTTTCGGAACGAACGTGATCCAGAGGACTTGGACGCTATGTCAAGACATCAACCAGGAGGGCACGAGGTAGGGGGCGCGCCTACCCCCCAGTGCGTGCCCTCCACCCTCGTGGGCCCCACGTTGCTCCACCGACGTACTTCTTCCTCCTATATATACCTACGTACACCCAAACTACCAGATACAGAGCAAAAAACCTAATTCCACCGCCGCAACCTTCTATACCCGTGAGATCCCATCTTGGGGCCTGTTCCGGAGCTCTGCCGGAGGGGGCATTGATCACGGAGGGCTTCTACATCAACACCATAGCCTCTCAGATGATGTGTGAGTAGTTTACCTCAGACCTTTGGGTCCATAGTTAGTATCTAGATGTCTTCTTCTCTCTTTTTGGATCTCAATACAATGTTCTCCCCCTCTCTCGTGGAGATCTATTCGATGTAATCTTCTTTTGTGGTGTGTTTGTTGAGACCGATGAATTGTGGGTTTATGATCAAGTTTATCTATGAACAATATTTGAATCTTCTCTGAATTCTTTTATGTATGATTGGTTATCTTTGCAAGTCTCTTGAATTATCAGTTTGGTTTGGCCTACTAGATTGATCTTTCTTGCAATAGGAGAAGTGCTTAGCTTTGGGTTCAATCTTGCGGTGTCCTTTCCCGATGTGATGAGGGGCAGCAAGGCACGTATTGTATTGTTGCCATCGAGGATAACAAGATGGGGTTTATATCATATTGCATGAGTTTATCCTCTACATCATGTCATCTTGCTTAAAGTGTTACTCTGTTCTTATGAACTTAATACTCTACATGCATGATGGATAGCGGTCGATGTGTGGAGTAATAGTAGTAGATGCAGGCAGGAGTCGGTCTACTTGTCTCGGACGTGATGCCTATATACATGATCATACCTAGATATTCTCATAACTATGCTCAATTCTGTCAATTGCTCAACAGTAATTTGTTTACCCACCGTAATACTTATGCTCTTAAGAGAAGCCACTAGTGAAACCTATGGCCCCCGGGTCTATTTTCCATCATATTTAATCTCCCGACAACAAGCTATTTCTGGCGCTGTTTTTATTTTTTTTCTTTACTTTGCATCTTTATCATAAAAATACCAAAAATATTATCTTATCATATCTATCAGATCTCACTCTCGTAAATGACCGTGAAGGGATTGACAACCCCTTTATTGCGTTGGTTGCGAGGATTTATTTGTTTGTGTAGGTGCGAGGGACTCTGCGTGGCCTCCTACTGGATTGATACCTTGGTTCTCAAAAACCGAGGGAAATACTTATGCTACTTTGCTGCATCACCCTTTCCTCTTCAAGGGAAAACCAACGCAGTGCTCAAGAGGTAGCATGGGCTGCACTGCAAGATCCATCGGACCAAGGGCCACGACCTTCAGGAGTGTCATCAAGTTAAGCAACTCGTCAAGAAGCAGAGGGCTGAGTACGAGAAGCGAGATAAGGAGAAAGACCAAGATGGCGTTTGCAGGAAAGGCCGAGGGGGTAGAAAAGGCCGCCCCGGCAAGGCTCCTCGGTACCAAGGGAAACCCGCCAGAGGCCGTGAGAAGAAGGATTGTGATGATGAGAGTGATGAAGACGATGAAGAGGAAACCAACGAGCAGGAGTTCCAGAAAGCCACTAACGCCCTATGCATTGACGGGTGGTGCATCTTTGCACTCCTCTCGCCGCCAACTTAAACAGTGGGCGCGTGAAGTCAATGTCATGGAGCCAGTGATTCTCGAAAGCCGCTCAAGTGGTCCCGCAAGCCCATCATCTTTGACAAAGAGGATCACCCTGACCGCACCACCGCGGTAGGGTGCTTGCCGTTGTTGGTCTCACCAACAATCCGCAACCTCAAGTTCACAAAGATGTTGGTTGATGGCGGGGCCGGTTTGAATCAGATTTCTCCAAAGGTCATCGGCAAACTCCAGATAACGGAAGAAGAGCTCAAGGTTACTGGTACGTTTCAAGGAATCAACCCCGGAAGGAGTCGTCCTAAGGGGAAGATCACAATACCGGTGACGTTCGGGGGGGGGGCACACTTGAACAACCGGACTGAGAAGATCGTGTTTGATGTGGTCGACCTCCCCCTACAGTACAATGGGATCCTTGGTCGCCCAGCCCTGGCCAAATTCATGGCGGCATCCCATTATGCCTACAACACTCTGAAGATGGGCCAATAGGCGTCATTTCCATCCCTTCGGACGAGAAAGAAGCAATCATATGCGTGGACAATACCGGGAAGCAGTCACGACAAAGCCCGCACAAGCCACTGCTCCCGCCAAGGAAAGCAAGAAAAATAAGAGAGCTAGCAAGGATGCCAGCAAGGAATCCGGAAAGCGTGCCTACTTGGAGTGCTCTGTGATGTCTACTACACAACCTTCTTATTGTAGACGTTGTTGGGCCTCCAAGTGCAGAGGTTTGTAGGACAGTAGCAAATTTCCCTCAAGTGGATGACCTAAGGTTTATCAATCCGTGGGAGGCGTAGGTTGAAGATGGTCTCTCTCAAACAACTCTACGACCAAATAACAAAGAGTCTCTTGTGTCCCCAACGCACCCAATACAATGGTAAATTGTATAGGTGCACTATTTCGGCCAAGAGATGGTGATACAAGTGCAATATGGATGGTAGATATAGGTTTTTGTAATCTGAAAATATAAAAACAGCAAGGTAACTAATGATAAAAGTGAGCGTAAACGACATTGCAATGCGTTGAAACAAGGCCTAGGGTTCATACTTTCACTAGTGCAAGTTCTCTCAACAATGGTAACATAATTGGATCATATAACTATCCCTTAACATGCAACAAAGAGTCACTCCAAAGTCACTAATAGCGGAGAACAAATGAAGAGATTATGGTAGGGTACGAAACCACCTCAAAGTTATTATTTCTGATCGATCTATTCAAGAGTCTATAGTAAAATAACACGAAGCTATTCTTTCCGTTCAATCTATCATAGAGTTCGTACTAGAATAACACCTTAAGACACAAATCAACCAAAACCCTAATGTCACCTAGATACTCCTATGTCACCTCAAGTATCAGTGGGTATGATTATACGATATGCATCACACAATCTCAGATTCATCTATTCAACCAACACAAAGAACTTCAAAGAGTGCCCCAAAGTTTATACCGGAGAGTCAAGACGAAAACGTGTGCCAGCCCCTATGCATAGGTTCATGGGCGGAACCATAAGTTGATCACCAAAACATACATCAAGTGAATCACGTGATATCCCATTGTCACCACAGATACGGACGGCAAGACATACATCAAGTGTTCTCAAGTCATTAAAGACTCAATCCGATAAGATTACTTCAAAGGGAAAACTCAACTATTACAAGAGAGAAGAGGGGGAGAAACATAATAAGATCCAACTATAATAGCAAAGCTCGCGATACATCAAGATCGTGCCAAATCAAGAACACGAGAGAGAGATCAAACACATAGCTACCGGTACATACCCTCAGCCCCGAGGGTGAACTACTCCCTCCTCGTCATTGAGAGTGCCAGGATGATGAAGATGGCCACCGGTGAGGGTTCCCCCCTCCGGCAGGGTGCCGAAACAGGGTCCCGATTGGTTTTTGGTGGCTACAGAGGCTTGCGGCGGCGGAACTCTCGATCTTTTCTGTTCCCCGATGGTTTTAGGGTATATGGAGATATATAGGCGAAAGAAGTCGGTCAGGGGAGCCACGAGGGGCCCACGAGGGTGGGGGGCGCGCCCAGGGGGCAGGCGCGCCTCTTGCCTCATGGCCACCTCGTTGCTTCCCTGGCGTACACTCCTAGTCTCCTGGATTGCTTCCATTCCAAAAATAACTCTCCCGAAGGTTTCATTCCGTTTGGACTCCATTTGATATTCTTTTTCTTCGAAACACTAAAATAGGCAAGAAAGCAGCAATTTGGGTTGGGCCTCCGGTTAATAGGTTAGTCCCAGGAATAATATAAAAGTGTTTAATAAAGCCCATAAACATCCAAAACAGATAATATAATATCATGAATACTTCATAAATTATAGATACATTGGAGACGTATCAGCATCCCCAAGCTTAATTCCTGCTCGTCCTCGAGTAGGTAAATGATAAAAGAAATAATTTATGAAGTGTGAATGCTAGAAGATACACAAGTCTGATCAATTATAATTTCAATCACCTTTTCTAGCATCATTATATATCATAACAGTAGCTCATCTCACAATGCTTTTCATGATCAAGTAACAAGCTATTCACATGTTAAAGTATAGGTCATAAACTTTCTTGAAAACTAACAAACCATGTTCTTAGTCATCAAACAATTGCAATTCATCTTTTTTTTCAGGAAGGGTCTATGTCAGATCTTTGATTTAGCAAACTCCACATACTCAACTATCATATAGTCATTCACAATTGCTAACACTCACGCGATATTGATGGGTTCAAAGTTTTAATCAGACACAGAGAAAGATAGGGGCTTATATATTCACCTCCCAACCTTTTACCTCAAGGGTAATGTCAACAATAATAGTTCATGATGCCTTACATCCAATTGGATATATATATATATATCAGAATCTTTCCAACACAATGTGCTTGCCAAAGGATAAAATGTAAAAAGGAAAGGTGAAGATCACCATGACTCTTGCATAAGGTTTGAGACAAGAATAAAAGATAGGCCCTTCGCAGAGGGAAGCAAAGGTTGCCATGCGGTTTTATAGTTGGATGCACAAAATTTTAATGCGAGGGAACGTCACTTTATATTGCCACTTGTGATAGGGACCTTTATTATGCAGTTCGTCGCTTTTATTGCTTCCATGTCACAAGATTGTATAAAGCTTAGTTTCTCCACACTAAAAGATCATACATATTTAGAGAGCAATTTTTATTGCATGCACCGATGATAACTTACTTGAGGGATCTTACTCAATCCATAGGTAGGTATGGTGGACTCTCATGGCAATACTGGTTTAAGGGATGTTTGGAAGCACAACTAGTATCTCTACTTGGTGCAAAGAATTTGACTAGTATGAGGGGGAAAGGCAAGCTCAACGTGTTGGGCGATCCATGACAATATACTTTATTTCGGATATAAGAAAACATAACCCATTACGTTGTCTTCCTTGTCCAACATCAACCTTTTAGCATGTCATATTTTAATGAGTGCTCACAATTACAAAAGATGTCCAAGATAGTATATTTATATGTGAAATCTCTCTTCCTTCAATATTCTTTCATGAATTGTTCAAGTGACCAATACAATGTTTGCTAACCTTCAAAAATTTACCACCTCTACTTCTTATATGTGAAGGCATTACTCCCCATGGGAAAGCATATGAAACATAAATAATTTCAGATTTATGATATTCGCTCATTCAACTATTTACTCATAGGATATAAGTGAAGCACACGAGTAAATGACAAACTACTCCAAAAAGATATAAGTGAAGATTAATGAGTAGTTAAATAATTATGTAGCTATGTGAAGACTCTCTCCCATTTTAAGAATTTCAGATCTTGATACTTTATTCAAACAGCAAGCAAAACAAAATAAAACGACATTTCAAGGATAGCACTCATCATGTGAAGAAGCAAAAACTTAGGATCAACCGATAGTTGTCGAAGAAGAAAGGTGGGATGCAACCCGGGGCATCCCCAAGCTTAGACGCTTGAGACTTCTTGAAATATTATCTTGGGATGCCTTGGGCATCCCCAATCTTGAGCTTTTGTGTCTCCTTAATTCCTCTCATATCACGGTCTCCCTAAATCTCAAGAGCTTCATCCATACAAAACTCAACAAGGACTCGTGAGATAAGTTAGTATAAACCAATGCAAAAACCTTATCATACTCTACTGTAGCAAATCACTAAAATTATTATTCAACATTGCATACTAAATTCGTCTACATATTTAATACTCCTATCATCAAATAGAATCATTAAACAAGCAAACATATGCAAACAATGTAAACATAACAGCAATCTGCCAAAACAGTACAGTCTGTAAAGAATGCAAGATTCATCATACTTCCCTAACTCCAAAAATTATGAAAGAAAATTCCCACTGTAGTAAATTTATCATAGATTATTATGCAAAAGGTTTCAACATTTTATCACATTCTGACTTTTCTAGGGAATTTTTGCAACAGCGGTAAGCTTTCTGTTTTGAAACAGCAATATGTATACTTGCAAAATAAGCATGGTAAAGGCTATCCTTGACAATTTTATTGAAAATAAAGATGCAAAACATTATTCTAAATAACAGCAAGCAAATCCTAGCAAAATAAAATGATGCTCCAAGCAAAACACATATCATGTGGTGAATAAAAATATAGCTCCAAGTAAAGTTACCGATGAACGAAGACGAAAGAGGCACTTGGTTATCCTTGAATATTACCTTGGGGTGCCTTGGGCGTCCTCAAGCTTAGGATCTTGCCACTCCTTATTCCATAGTCCATCGAATCTTTACCCAAAACTTGAAAACTTCACAACACAAAACTCAACATAACACTCGTAAGCTCCGTTAGTACAAGAAAATAAAACTACCACTTAGGTACAGTTGTGAACTCATTCTAAATTCATATTTTTGTAATATCTACTGTATTCCAACTTCTCTATGGTTCACACCCTCCGATACTACTCATAGATTCATCAAAATAAGCAAACAACACATAGAAAACAGAATCTGTCAAAAACAGAACAGTCTGTAGTAATCTGTATCATTCGAATACTTCTGTAACTCCAAAAATTCTGAAATAAATTGGTGGACCTGAGGAATTTGTCTAGTAATCATCTGCAAAAAGAATCAACTAAATAGCACTTTATAGTAAAAAGTTGTAGCTAATCTCGTGAGCGCTAAAGTTTCTGTTTTTTACAGCATGATCATAAAGACTTCACCCAAGTCTTCCCAAAGGTTCTACTTGGCACAAACACTAATGTAAAACGTGAAACCACATCTAAATAGAGGCTATATGGATTATTTATTACTAAACTGAACCAAAAAGCAAGAGATTAAAATAAAATTGGGTTGCCTCCCAACAAGCGCTAACGTTTTAACGCCCCTAGCTAGGAATGATGATTTCAATGATGCTCACATAAGACATAAGAATTGAAACATAAAGAGGGCATCATGAAGAATATGACTAGCAAATTTAAGTCTAACCCACTTCCTATGCATAGGGATTTTGTGAGCAAACAACTTATGGGAACAATAATCAACTAGCATAGGAAGGCAAAACAAGCATAACTTCCAGATTTTAAGCACATAGAGAGGAAACTTGATATTATTGCAATTCCTACAAGCATATATTCCTCCCTCATAATAATTTTCAGTAGAATCATGAATAAATTAAACAATATAACCAGCACCTAAAGCATTCTTTTCATGATCTACAAGCATAGAACTTTTATTACTCTCCACATAAACAAATTTCTTTTCATGAATAGTAGTGGGAGCAAACTCAACAAAATAACTATCATGTGAGGCATAATCCAATTGAAAACTAAATTCATGATGACAAGTTTCATGGTTATAATTATTCTTAATAGCATACAAGTCATCACAATAATCATCCTAGATAGCAACTTTGTTCTCATAATCAATTGGAACCTCTTCCGAAATAGTGGATTCATCACTAAATAAAGTCATGACCTCTCCCAATCCACTTTCATAAATATTATAAGATTCAACACCCTCCAAAATAGTGGGATCATTAATTCCTAAAGTTGACACTCTTCCAAACCCACTTTCATCAATATAATCATCATAAATAGGAGGCATGCTATCATCATAATAAATTTGCTCATCAAAACTTGGGGGACAAAACATATCATCTTCATCAAAGTAGCATCTCCAAGCTTGTGGCTTTGAATATCATTAGCATCATGGGTATTCAAAGAATTCATACTAACAACATTTCAATCATGCTCATCATTCACATATTTAGTGCCAAACATTCAAATGCATTCTTCTTCTAACACTTTGGCACAATTTTCCTTTCCATCATACTCACGAAAGATATTAAAAAGATGAAGCGTATGAGGCAAACTCAATTCCATTTTTTTGTAGTTTTATTTTATAAAACAAACTAGTGATAAAACAAGATACTAAAATATTTGATTGCAAGATCTAAAGATATACCTTGAAGCACACACCGCCCCGGCAACGGCGCCAGAAAAGAGCTTGCTACACAGCCTTCTTATTGTAGACGTTGTTGGGCCTCCAAGTGCAGAGGTTTGTAGGACAGTAGCAAATTTCCCTCAAGTGGATGACCTAAGGTTTATCAATCTGTGAGAGGCATAGGTTGAAGATGGTCTCTCTCAAACAACCATGCAACCAAATAACAAAGAGTCTCTTGTGTCCCAAACGCACCCAATACAATGGTAAATCGTATAGGTGCACAAGTTCGGCGAAGAGATGGTGATACAAGTGCAATATGGATGGTAGATATAGGTTTTTGTAATCTGAAAATATAAAAACAGCAAGGTAACTAATGATAAAAGTGAGCGTAAACGGTATTGCAATGCGTTGAAACAAGGCCTAGGGTTCATACTTTCACTAGTGCAAGTTCTCTCAACAATAATAACATAATTGGATCATATAACTTTCCCTCAACATGCAACAAAGAGTCACTCCAAAGTCACTAATAGCGGAGAACAAACGAAGAGATTATGGTAGGGTACGAAACCACCTCAAAGTTATTCTTTCTGATCGATCTATTCAAGAGTCTGTAGTAAAATAACACGAAGCTATTCTTTCCGTTCAATCTATCATAGAGTTCATACTAGAATAACACCTTAAGACACAAATCAACCAAAACCCTAATGTCACCTAGATACTCCAATGTCACCTCAAGTATCCGTGTGTATGATTATACGATATGCATCACACAATCTCAGATTCATCTATTCAACCAACACAAAGAACTTCAAAGAGTGCCCCAAAGTTTCTACCGGAGAGTCAAGACGAAAACGAGTGCCAACCCCTATGCATAGGTTCATGGGCGGAACCATAAGTTGATCACCAAAACATACGTCAAGTGGATCACGTGATATCCCATTGTCACCACAGATAAGCACGGCAAGACATACATCAAGTGTTCTCAAATTCTTAAAGACTCAGTCCGATAAGATAACTTCAAAGGGAAAACTCAATCCATTACAAGAGAGTAGAGGGGGAGAAACATCATAAGATCCAACTATAATAGCAAAGCTCGCGATACATCAAAATCATGCCAAATCACGAACACGAGAGAGAGATCAAACACATAGCTACCGGTACATACCCTCAGCCCAAGGGTGAACTACTCCCTCCTCATCATGGAGAGCGCCGGGATGATGAAGATGGCCACCGGTGAGGGTTCCCCCCTCCGGCAGGTCTTAACAGGGTCCCAATTGGTTTTGGTGGCTCTGAGAGGCTTGCGTGGCGGGACTCCCAATCTTTTATGTTCCCGATGGTTTTAGGGTATATGGAGATATATAGGCGAAAGAAGTCGGTCGGGGAGCCACGAGGGGCCCACGAGGGTGGGGCGCGCCAAGGGGCGGCGCGCCTCGCCTCGTGGCCACCTCGTTGCTTCCCTGACGTACACTCCAAGTCTCCTGGATTGCTTCCGTTCCAAAAATAACTCTCCCGAAGGTTTGATTCCGTTTGGACTCCGTTTGATATTCCTTTTCTTCGAAACACTGAAATAGGCAAGAAAACAACAATTTGGGCTGGGCCTCCGGTTAATAGGTTTGTCCCAAAAATAATATAGAAGTGTTTAATAATGCACATAAACATCCAAAACAGATAATATAATAGCATGAATACTTCATAAATTATATATACGTTGGAGACGTATCAACATCCCCAAGCTTAATTCCTGCTCGTCCTCGAGTAGGTAAATGATAAAAGAAATAATTTATGAAGTGTGAATGCTCGAAGATACACAAGTTTGATCAATTATAATTTCAATCACCTTTTCTAGCATCATTATATATCATAACAGTAGCTCATCTCATAAAGCTTTTCATGATCAAGTAACAAGCTATTCACATGTTAAAGTATAGGTCATAAACTTTCTTGAAAACTAACAAACCGTGTTCTTAGTCATCAAAAAATTGCAATTCATCTTATTTTCAAAAAGGGTCTATGTCAGATCTTTGATTTAGCAAACTCCACATACTCAACTATCATATAGTCTTTCACAATTGCTAACACTCACGCGATATTGATGGGTTCTAAGTTTTAATCAGACACAGAGAAAGATAGGGGCTTATAGATTCTCCTCCCAACCTTTTACCTCAAGGGTAATGTCAACAATAATAGTTCATGATGCCTTACATCCAATTGGATATATATATATATCAGAATCCTTCCAACACAATGTGCCTGCCAAAGGATAAAATGTAAAAAGGAAAGGTGAAGATCACCATGACTCTTGCATGAGGTAAAAGACAAGAATAAAAGATAGGCCCTTCGCAGAGGGAAGCAGAGGTTGCCATGCGCTTTTATAGTTGGATGCACAAAATCTTAATGTGAGGGAACGTTACTTTATATTGCCACTTGTGATAGGGACCTTTATTATGCAGTCCGTCGCTTTTATTGCTTCCATATCACAAGATCGTATAAAGCTTATTTTCTCCACACTAAAAGATCATACATATTTAGAGAGCAATTTTTATTGCATGCACCGATGACAACTTACTTGAAGGATCTTACTCAATCCATGGTAGGTATGGTGGACTCTCATGGCAATACTAGTTTAAGGGATGTTTGGAAGCACAAGTAGTATCTCTACTTAGTGCAAATAATTTGGCTAGCATGAGGGGGAAAGGCAAGCTCAACGTGTTGGGAAATCTATGACAATATATTTTATTTCGGATATAAGAAAACATAACCCATTACGTTGTCTTCCTTGCCCAACATCAACCTTTTAGCATGTCATATTTTAATGAGTGCTCACAATTACAAAAGATGTCCAAGATAGTATATTTATATGTGAAATCTCTCTTCCTTCAGTATTCTTTCATGAATTGTTCAAGTGACCAATACAATGTTTGCTAACCTTCAAAAAATTTACCACCTCTACTTCTTATATGTGAAGGCATTACTCCCCATGGGAAAGCATATGAAACATAAATAATTTCAGATTTATGATATTCGCTCATTCAACTATTTACTCATAGGATATAAGTGAAGCACACGAGTAAATGACAAACTACTCCAAAAAGATACAAGTGAAGATTAATGAGTAGTTAAATAATTATGTAGCTATGTGAAGACTCTCTCCCATTTTAAGAATTTCAAATCTTGATACTTTACTCAAACAGCAAGCACAACAAAATAAAATGACATTTCAAGGATAGCACTCATCATGTGAAGAAGCAAAAACTTAGGATCAACCGATACTAACCGATAGTTGTCGAAGAAGAAAGGTGGGATGCCAACTGGGGCATCCCCAAGCTTAGATGCTTGAGACTTCTTGAAATATTATCTTGGGATGCCTTGGGCATCCCCAAGCTTGAGCTTTTGTGTCTCCTTAATTCCTCTCATATCACGGTCTCCCTAAATCTCAAGAGCTTCATCCACACAAAACTCAACAAGGACTCGTGAGATAAGTTAGTATAAACCAATGCAAGAACCTTATCATACTCTACTGTGCTACCAGGGGCTTTGAATTCTTGTTCGTTGCAATCGACAAGTTTACAAAGTGGCGAGAAGTGCAGCCCGAGAGGAAGGTGACTGCACAGTCGGCTATCAAGTTCTTGAAAGGATTGGTGTGCCGCTTCGGGGTCCCTGCCCGAATCATCACCGACAATGGCACCCAATTCACAAGTCGCGCCTTCATGCAATACGTCCATGCCCTCGGAAGCAAAATCTCATTTGCCTCTGTTGCCCATCCAAGGAGCAACGGGAAGCTGAGAGGGCAAACGCTGAAGTGTTGCGAGGACTCAAGACAAGAAGATTCAATAGGTTGTAGAAGTGCGGCAGGCGATGGATCGACGAGATGCCAGTGGTTCTTTGGTCCCTCTGTACGACACCAAATCGAGCTACCGGGCAGACTCCCTTCTTCCTAGTCTATGGGGCAGAAGCAGTTATCCCCATGGAACTCATATAGGGATCACCTCGAGTACTTGCCTACGATGAAGTAGCGCAAGAACAACACCGGTGTGACGATGTTGTGCTACTTGAGGAGAACCGTCTCTTGGCCACTACGCGTGCTGCATGCTACCAGCAAGCCCTGTGTCGCTATCATAGCCACAGGGTTCATGCCCGGAGTTTTGAGGAAGGCAACCTTGTCCTTAGGCACGTTCAGTCCGCCAAGGGTACAAACAAGTTGATGCCGAAGTGGGAAGGCCCTTACCGGGTAGTACGAGTCACCAGACCCTGTGCAGTCCGTCTGGAGACCGGAGATGGCATTCAATTGCAAAAACTCATGGAATATCCGTAAGTTCTACCTGTAAGGCGCGCCTATCGATCCCTACCCGGCAGCCACCCTTATGTACAAGCTTTGCCGAAGTTGCATGTAACCCTTTGTACAAAGCCAAGCAGAGACCCTGAGCACCAGAAAACTAAATGAAGCGTTGGGTGCCCCAAAGAAGATTGCGCATACATAAGCATATCATGAGCATAGCATGATCATGTAGATAAGATCGCATGTGGCATCATTTTCATCTTCACTAAGCTGCAGGGTTTTTACCGTGGACTTGGTCCCGAAGAAAAGAAGAGAAGACAAGCCTACATTGCGATCCCCGACAAGCCAAACAGATAAGTTCTTTCTTATGCATATGTGTTCTGTAAAGTAAAACTTGTGCATATGAAAACTTCACCACCTTCGAAACATAGGTGCTCCCATCCTTTGACTCGAACGTTGCTTCGGTCAGGATGGCTGCAGTGGCCTTTGACGGAGAAGGTTTGGCGGGAGGCTGGTCCCTCTTTATGGATTTGTGCCCGACAGGCTTAGCCCAGCGGCAACAAACTGAGGGTACCGACAGGATAGCCTGTCAGGAAAAACTTGTTTACTTGAATGTATAGAGGCATTTCACCTCTGCATGGATATGATACATGCACAAGTACCCGGCAAAGCTTGTCTTTTTCATTAATATGCTGATGAGAAAGTACATATCTTACAGAACACAAACATGGGTAAAGAAGATTACATAATTTAGATTAAAGTTTGGCAAGTGCCTACACATTTTAGACTGCAAAAAGATACTTGCCCGTAATCCCCTTTCTTGTCCCTTTCCTCCTAGGCACTACAGTGGGAGGTGAAGAGGGCGAAAGGAGCGCTTGGGAAGAAGCCCAGCCTGACCCCGTCGGGCCCCATGGCGAGGAGCCCGACAAGGGCTGGAGGGCCCGGACAAAGGTGATGGTGAATAAAGCGGCGGGGACGGCCCCTTGGCCACCTCTACCAGGGCCAGTAGGACACGATGGGGCGAACGAAGCCAGAGGCCACGAGGAAGCTTACCAGGGCCCAGCTGGAAGGCTGTTGGAGGAACCGAAGGCGCCGACCACACCTCTGCATCCAACTCCCCGGCAAATCGCTTTGCCGGAGAGGAGATGCGGGTGCATATGGTGGTGCCGCCGCCTCACGGTGATGGTGCGGCTGGTGTTCAGTCGGAGCCAGGGTCGTCGTCCTCCTAGTCGGCGCCGTCATCATTGCCATCACTGTCCTACTTGTCGCTATCACTCGAGGAGGAGCTTTCGTCGTTAGTCGAGCTCTCCATGCAGCACCCTAAGCGAGCGCCCGAGCACCCAAAGACCTTGACGGAGAGCAGATCGGCCTCCATTAATTTGAAATGGAGGATGTGCCCCTCTGACAAGCTATGGGCGCGAGCAAAGGTCTTACAGCCGCGTCGGAAGAACATGACATGAGGGGCAGGGAAGTCCACATCGCCCCGCATGTCGCCATTCCCGCAACCCCTCATTCACAGCTTCAATGTGCGCGGCTATTCGAGCTCCATCACCCTCGCAAATGGAGTAGGGAGGCGGAGGCGACCGCACGGGGGTTTGTGGAGCCTGATGATGAACTCCAACGGCTGTTTTCTGACGTGGTCCTCCATTGGAGGCTGGGCGATCGGCGGAGGGGCGACCAAGGCACCCCCTCATCCTCCTCGACCCCTAACACGACTACGGCCACGAACTCTCCCCCTCCCACCTCCTCTCACGGCGGGCTCCGCCCCCGCGTCGTCAGAGGAAGGGGAGATGCTGTCGAGCAGAAGTTCTCATCGCCACCACTGGAAAGGCACCGCGTCCTCGACCTCTCACCATGATGGGCGAGAACTGCTAGGAGAAAGGAAGGAGTGGGGTGTGTGAAGAAGTGCCCCGCCCCACGTCCCTTTTTATAGGCGAGTGGGGCATGGGGGCTAGCTCTTTCCCATGGAGTTAGCCGCCCCGCTCCTCCAGTCCGGATCCTCCTCGCCATCAACGGCTCGAGGAATTAGGGCCGCCCCCCTGCACCAATCCACGACGCCTGGTTTTCTGCCACGACGCTCATTCCCGGGCTCTCTGCACCCGCCAACAACCCTGCGCAATGCATGCAACACACGTGGCAGAAACGCCGAAAGCAGGGAAGATAGTGGGATGGCAGTTACCGCAACGTCAGCGTGAGACATGGGTAACCCACGGATTATGGCTCATTATTACCCCGCAGTGTCTCGCACGACGCACGGGCAAACCGGAAACTGACCTGAGCATGGGTTAATGAAGAAGCAAACAAGATCTCAAAAGGACAAGCTACTACCACAAGCCTCCTCGCCAGTGTACTTGACAGGGCCTACCCCGACGACGCTCGGCAGCGCGATCAGGCCAGGCCCGGGGGCTCCTGTCGGTGCAACAGACCCCAGGTATGTTGCCCAGACTATACACGGGCTCAAGGGCAAGGTTGCAACGTCCAAGACCAGACCAAGCAGAAGAAACCAACTCTTTGAGAAACCAAAGGGCGGATCAAGAAGACCAAGACCAAGCTAAAGAAGCAAGACACCGCTAAGGAAAAACCTCCCTTGTCGGGCAAGCGAGCCTGGTGAGGTCGAGGTTTCCCCAAAGATGAGTCTCAAGACCGCCCCGGCAGGCCTGCCGGGCACGACGAGGGAGGAATAGCCCGCCAAGACTCCGCCGCTCCACCTCACAGCAACGCAAGTCACCGATTGGTGCCGTGTCGAGCCCCCAAGTGACCAAGTGGTTGTTATTTGGCACGTGGCAGCCACTTCCTAAGGAAATCACCTCCAAATGATACCCGTCCTGAGATGTGTCAAGCAGGCAGGCGAGAAGGTGGCCAAACAGCCCGGCAAGGCTTGCCGGGCTGCGCTACGATGTGACACTAAGCGAAACATTTAATGCGTGTTGTCCTGTCTGCAGAGTTAGGTGTATGATAGCACTGTACGGATTCGGACCTATGTACACTCATACACTCGTAATTGCTCTCATCCCCAGGCCACCTTGCCAGGCTAGAGCGCTGCATCTCCACCACGGCCCCCCTCATCAATCCACCAAAGCAGGAGTAAGGTTTTACGCCTCACGGCGGCCCGAACCTGGGTAAAAACTTCCCGTGTGATCTCTGTCGTGCTGCGCTACGCTCTCCCCTCTTTGTGCAATGTGCTCTTCCCCCCTGCCGAACCACAAGGGGCTGATGGCCCCATAGGTGGTTGTGTTTTCCCATGACACCACCTATCAGTTTGTAGAGGAGAAAAGTAAGACAAACACAAATTTACGTAGGAGTGACAAGACTCCAACCCGTGTGTGGGAACCACCTAGATGTGTATGTGTCTGCCAGGTCCTGATGTGTGCATGCACGTGTAGGTTGAGCACTTGAGCATGAGCGTGTGTATTGGTCGTTTGGTGTGTGCATGCATGCTTTGCGTGTGTGCGTGTGAGTGTTGTACGTGTGCGTGTGAGTGTTGCGTGGCTGCGTGTGTACATGTGAGTGTTGCATGTATGCAGTTTGTGTGCATGCGTGTTTGTGTGTGTATAATCACCACACTAGCTCAGGTGTATTAAAAGAGATGACTTAGCATACCAACACAAGGCCACCTTGTCCGCCGTGCCCGCGGCCATGACTTCGAATACCCATCGTCTAATATATTTTTATCGTTTGTTTTCATTCTTATAACCGCCGACAGGTGGGCCCTATAGTAGTGAGATAATATGTGCTAATGATGCAACACTAGATGCGCCACGTGGAGCGTTTAACTGGTCAACTAGTCGTGTCTTCAGAAAGGCTCAAGTTCCAGAACAACACCACTCAGCAGAAAGAACTGCTGCTAGGCTCCTCCTAGGTGACTCCAAGGTGACTTGCGCCGGTGGCCACTCCGGCCCCGGCGGCCACCCTCCTCCTCCCTGCCGGTGGTCACTCCGGCCCCAACAGCCACCTTCCCACCCAAGATGGCTCCTTTTGATCTCAACTTTGATCGTGGTAAGAGGTTCCAAGCGGATACGAGGTCCAAGTTTGGGCACCCGGTGGTCTTCTCGTCGGGCTTTCGACAGCGAGAATTCACTCTAGTGGTCTCTTTCTGCCGAGCATCATTCAAGCTTGACCCTCATACGGTTAGTGTTTCTCTACATGCTATGTTTGGAGGTTATGCTCAAGGTTTTAGGGTGCGTCTTCTCAAAGATAGATCCTTCAAGTTCTCGGTAGCCTCCAAGTCAGTGGGTTTTGAGATCTACAATGCAGGAAGGATAGTGGAAAAAGATTTTGAGATGGTGTTCAATCTTTGGGGTTTTTGGAGGCCCAAATTGGCGTAGAGAGGAGCTAGCTTTTTACACTGAGCAGGATTCTGCATGGACTCTGGTTGGTCGAAATGACAAAGCCGTGAACCCTAACTCCGGCGATCGCCGGCCAGGTGATCCAGTCAGCCGGTCAAACCGGTCGGTCTTTGAGAGATTATCGGGTCCCATGCACATTGGAATTGTCATGGGGGTGACTTGATTACCTCTAATGACATGGTTTCAAACGGGCCACTCATTATTCCACAAGTTAATATGTAAAATCAGCATGCTTGTAAGTACATGACGTGCTATGCATGCGGGGAGCAGGGTCATTATGCACGAAGTTGCCCGATTCCAAATCTTCCTGGGCTTTGGCCTTTTATCCCGTTTGCTTCTTTTCCGAGCCCACCGATGCCCGGGCCGAGGGCGTTAGGAATCTTGGTTACATTGTCGGGCCGGCGCCCCCGATTAGGCAAGTCTCATCATTTAAGGAGCTGGTCAAGGACTTTTTCCCAAATTTCCAGCCGAGACCCCTCCTTGCCTCCTCGCATTCCACTCCACCTACCAACTCTGCTTCTCCTTCGTCGAGCTCGTCAGCTTCATTGTCGTCTCCGGTGAGAGCGTTAGTGCTCCATCAGCCTACCGAGTCTGTGATGGCTAACATTCCTATCGACCCGCTGCCGTTTGTCCCCAATGGGTTCCAGATTCAGGAAGTTGCGGGAAGAAATGGGGTTTCCAGAGTCATCTTGCCGCGCCGACCCCGCAGACATGAAGATTGGGTGATTGCAACCATCAATCCACATCCCGATGAGGTATTCTTTCCCAATGTCCGTGAAGTTCTTGCAAGGAGTGGAAGATGTAGGGTTTAGAGAGATTCAACCATGTCCTTTTGGTGAAGCCTACATTCAGTTTATGCATGTGAGAGATAGGGATAGATTAATCAGGCAAAGCCCTCATCCTTTCGGTGATGTTTTCATCTCTTTTACCAAGCATAATCAGGGTAGAAACTGGCGTCGAGTTCATTTCAATCACACATGTTGGCTGCTGTTTGTGAGAGTGCCATTCGATAACTGTAATACTGATGATATTTCTAATGCTATTTCTAAATGGGGTCGAATAATCAGTTGGGAAAGAGAGGACGCTTTGAGAGGGAAGATTTTGGTTAAAGCAAGAGTGACTGAACTTACTAATATCCCTAAGAGTATCAGATGGTCTGAAGGTGAATCTTTCGAGGAAGAATCTTGGACAGGCTCTGTGGAGATTTTGTGGAGTGAGATGTTGGGTGGGGGTCCAGCTGATGAAGATCCTTTCCCCCCTCCTGGAGTGGACCCTCATCCTGTACCACAACATGCAAATGACTTCCCTGGGTTCCAACTTGTGCCAATGAACAAAGACCTGGACAACAACAATCAAGTTAACAATGATGATCGGGATGAGTGGGATGATCAGGAGGAAAATGAGCACTAGGCATTTCCACAACAAAATTAACCAGCTCATGTGCAGCAGCAAGCTGAGATTTCAGTAGTACCTGAAGATGGTGCACCTAGAAGTAGCATCACTACTACAGTTTCTCTTTAAGAGGGTTTTTACTCCATTACTCATTCTGTTAGTGAAGAAGTTAACCAGGGTGTTCCTGCAGTACACTTGGGATTGGGATTAAACAACATTGCATTGGCTTATCTGGCAGAACCAGAGGAAGCAGAGCAAGCTTTGGATGATAACTTGGAGTTGGACATTGCCCAACAGGGGCTAGTGCTGCCTCAGGTGGTTTTTGAGCAGCCACAGCAGGTTCTGGCTCCACCATTGCTGCCCCCACAAGATGAGGAAGTGCCAAACAGTACACCCACCTTGCCTGTTGACCAGTTCCCAGGGGATAAGACTACAAATGAGGGGGACTTTGTTGCCCCTGCTCTAGTAGGTGCCTCTGTCAATGAGCAAGTCCCAGAGATGCCGACTAACAAGAGTCCAAAAAATAAAACAGTTGGTTCTGGAGAGGGAGTGGACAGAGCTGCCCTCAAAGGAAAAGAGAATGTGCCCATAGTGGGGGAAACTCCTCAATTGGTGATAAACAAGGTACATCTGGTCCCCTCTCTCCACCTTCTTCACCAAATTCTTTTGATTTCAAAAGTATTGCTGAAGCACATGCTCTAGATGTTATTGATGGTGCTCATTTAATCTCTGAAGAAGGTTTGGACCTCTGGATTCAGAATTTTGCTCCTGCTACACAAGGTGCAGCCAATACTTTCAAGATTGAGATCCTAGTAAGTTGGTTTAATTTTATAATCCACCTTCTGTTAACACCTGATAAGTTTGGCTGGGTTATGCACCTGTTGAAATCTGAATTGTGGACTCTATTGACTGCCAACTATAATGCTGAAGAATCTATCACTTTCCATATTCCTGACAACTGCAAAACATCTCAGGAACCCTGTTGCAAAGAAATATTCCAGGGAGGTGGGAAGGAGAATGAGGGCATTAGCCCTGCTGCACACTCCTCTACTGGTGCTGGGAGTCCTCTGTAGCAACTGTCCCCAAATAAGGTGGCTCTGCCTTTGGGTGAAGCAGTTTCCAGGAAGAGAAGAGAAAAAGAGCCTCTGGTGGAAACTAAGGTAAGAAGAAGTGACAGAATTAAAAAATATAATAATGGGTATAGGAGGAAGTCATGTGATTTTAAAGCTTGTTTACCATGCAATGTTGTTCCTCCAATTCTTCCTAATAGAGTGGTCAAAACCTGAGAAAGTCTTTCTGTAAGGTCTATGAGGAAGAAGCACATGAGAAGTTGTCCAAGAAACACAAGAAGAAGGGACAAGAGGAGGTGGCCAAGGTGTCCAAGGCCACTGGTAATGCAGAACAGCCCAAGGATGTGTAACTATGCAAGCACAACACATCATAAGCACCAGAAAAAAGCTACTTCATTTCCCTAGTTTGGTTAAAGCGATATGTAGGCTGGTTATGAGCATCTCTGTCATTTGGTGTAACAATAATGGTTGTGACACTCCTGGGTTTCTTTTGCTTCATATTAGGCTGTCATAACAATGTTGTGTGTGTCTTAAGGACTTCTTTGTGTTGGCTCAATATGACAGGCATATTTTGCAAGCTTTGAAATGTTACTCTGCTCATAATAGTTGTATCATTTTCCCCTATGTGTTGAACATGGGGCTGGCATGCTCTGACAATGTACAGCCATCCACTATAAGGCAAACTACCAAGGGTTGGTTCTTGGTAATTCTCAGCAAACATATCATATTAAACAATGAATAACAACATATCCTGGAATATACTGAACTGGAATGTTAGGGTATATATTCTTCAGATAAATGTTAGCCATCAGAAGTAAAATTGAGGAAAGTGTAGCTGGTATTGTCTGTATTCAGGAAACTAAGAGAGAGAACTTTGATCTGGCATATATTCATAAATTCTGTCCCCAAAGATTTAGCAAATTTGAATTTCTTCCTTCAATTGGGGCTTTTGGAGGTTTTGTGACTGTTTGGAATGAGTCTCCTTCTAATGGAGAAATGATTTATCAAAACAAATTATCTCTCTCAGTGCAATTCACTTGTAAAACCACAAATCATAATTGGGTCTTCACCAATATTTATGGGCCTTGCTCTCCTGAGGACAAACTGGAATTCATTGACTGGTTCAGTTCAATTCAAATGCCATCTGACACAGACTGGATAATCATCGGGGATTTTTAATTTTATCAGATCTCTTGAGGATAGAAATAAACCAGGGATGATGTTAATCAGATGCTTCTTTTTAATGAGGCAATCAGCAATTTGGGATTGGCAGAGTTGCCTCTAAAAGGTAGGCAATACAGCTGGAGCAACATGCAGGAAAATCCTCTTTTGGAAAAATTAGACTGGTTCTTTAGCTCTGCAGCTTGGATGACTTCCTTCCCTGACACAACTGCTCTTCCTTTGGCAAAACCAATTTCTGACCATCTCCCATGTATGATCAAGATTGGCACTCACATTCCAAGGTCTCAGGTTTTCTGTTTTGAGAATTATTGGTTGAAACATAACTCTTTTATGGACATTGTGTTGGCAGCATGGAACATTCCTGTTGGTTTCACTGACCCTGCAAAGAAAGTCAATGCTAAGTTTAAGAACTTGAGGAGAGCAATCAAATTATGGGCCAAGAGTCTCTCATGCCTTAGGAAACAAATTGAAGAGTTAAATGCTTGTATATTCCTTTGGGATATGATTGAGGAATTCAGAAATCTCACTCTATTTGAAACAAACTGCAGGTCACTTTTGAAGGAATATTTGCTAGTTGTGCTAAACAATCAGAAAATTTACTGGAAACAGAGAGGGAAAATAAAAGGAGTAAAATTTGGTGATGAAAATACCAAGTTCTTTCACACTAAAGCTTCCATCAACCTTAGGCACAACAAGATTGCAATGTTGCTTAATGAGGATCAGATTGAGATAACTGACCATGAGGGAAAGGCTGCTATTTTGTGGGAAGCATTTAAACAAAAGCTTGGCCACTCAAATGGCCACACAATGCATTTTAACTTACAAGATTTATATGAGCACAGAGCTGACCCTCAGATTTTTCATGACCTGGAGCAACCTTTCACACAAGAGGAAATTGATGAAGTAGTGAAAAATCTTCCTAATGACAAGTCCCCAGGTCCTGATGGTTTCAACAATGAATTTCTAAAAGCTTGTTGGGGGATTATAAAGGAATGTATTACTGAACTCATCCTGGCTTTCCATGCTGGTACTGTTAATCTTGAGAGTATCAATACTTCATATATAACTCTGGTGCCAAAGAAGGATGTGCCTCTAACACCAAATGACTTCAGACCAATCTCTTTACTTAATGGTGTGCTCAAAATCATCACGAAGTTGTTAGCCAACAGGCTACAAAAAGTGATTCTCCAATTGGTTCATATTAATCAATATGGTTTCCTCAAAGATAGAATGATCCAGGACTGTCTGGGTTGGGCCTATGAATACATCCATCAGTGTCACAAATCAAGAGAGGAGATGCTAGTGATTAAGTTAGACTTTGAGAAGGCTTTTGACACAATTCAGCACCAGGCTATAATTGATATTTTAAGAGCTAAAGGTTTTGGATAAAAGTGGATCTCTTGGACTAATCACATTCTTACCTCTGCATCTTCTGCAATTATGCTAAATGGTGTCCCTGGTAAGAAATTCTACTGCAGGAGAGGAGTGAGACAGGGTGACCCTTACTCACCTTTGATTTTTGTCCTAGCTACTGACCTATTACAATCCATTCTTAACAAAGCCATGAGATTAGGGATTGTGACCCCTCCTTTACAAGTCAATTCATGCCCTGATTTCCCAATAGTTCAATATGCTGATGACACCTTGGTTCTCATGAGAGCAGATGCTAGGCAACTCATTTGTCTCAAGTCCTCATTGAATACTTTTGTAGAAGCCACAGGTTTGAAAGTGAATCATGGGAAGTCCAGCATGGTGCCTATTAACATTGCAGAAGACAAAGTTAGTATTTTCACAAATACATTGCAGTGTAGCAGAGGGGTCTTCCCTTTTACTTATTTGGGATTGCCCTTGGGAATCCACAAACCTACTATGGAGCAATGTCTGCCATTAGTTCAAAGAATTGCAAAAAGGTTAGCTGGGCTCTCAACTTTCATGACACAAGCTGGAAGATTGCTCTTGGTGAAAACAGTACTGACATCCCTCACAATTTTCTTCATGTGCTGCCTGGATGTTCCTGTCACCATCAAGCAACAAATCATCAAATATCTGAGGCACTGTCTATGGAGAAGCCCTGATATGGAGGATCGCAGACCTGCTCTAGTTGCTTGGAAAATCGTCTGTAGACCAAAAAACCAAGGAGGGCTTGGTGTTATGGACATCTTCACACAGAACAAGACTCTGCTTATGAAAAACCTCCACAAGTTTTACAACAGACATGATATTCCTTGGGTACACCTCATCTGGGAGTCCTACTACAGTAATAGGCAATTACCAGGAAACAACATGGTTGGGTCTTTTTGGTGGAAGTCTAATCTGGCACTCATTGATCAATACAAGGCTATTGCAGGATGCAATATAGGGGATGGCAAAAGTGCCCTCTTCTGGGATGATTGTTGGCATGATTTTGTGTTGAAGCACAAGTTTGATCACCACTATTCTTTTGCTCGAGATACGGCCATAAATGTCCACCAAGTGATTAACACTGAGTATCTGCAAGACTTGTTTCACTTACCCCTAACAACCCAAGCTTATGAGGAATTTCTGGAAATGGAGAATATATGTTTCATAATGAGAACTTCAGAACACTTGGAACTTAGAGACGCATGGAGTTATATTTGGGGTAATGAATTTTACTCTTCCATTAAGGTAAACAATGTGTTAATTGGATTTAAACAAACTCCACCTCATTTTTGTTGGATATGGAAGAGCTCATGCCAGCCAAAACACAAGGTGTTCTTCTGGATGCTGCTCCATGACCGAGTCAATACAAGAAACTTACTGAGAAGAAAGAATTTTGAGCTGGAAGAATACAACTATGCTGTCATAAACTATCAGCAGGAAGAGACACTGCACCACCTCTTTTGGAGTTGCCCCTTTGCAGCACAATGTTGGGATTTCATTTGCCCTAGCAGAGCACACAACTTGTCAGTCTTAGAAGCTTTTCAAGATCTCAAAGACAAACTGAACAAGCCTTTCTTCATGGAGATCATCATTCTTGGATCACAGGCTATTTGGATTTCCGAAACAATAATTTTTTAGCATATTAATCCCTCCTTCCGTGGTTGGAAGTTCATTTTCTTCGAGGAGTCAAGCTATTAAGATACATGATGAAGAAGAAGTATGCTCATCAGTTCTCGCTTGGTTGGAGACCATATTGTAATTTATCTTTTCTTACGGTTTCGGTGGGTTGTCTTTTGTTTTTTTTTTTTCTCTCTTTTTCTGTTTTTGCTTAGCTAGTTAGTTCTTTTTTTAGTCTAGTTTTCTTTTCTTCTGGCTTACCTCAAGCCTTTGTATTAGACCTCTCTTAATTTTAATAAAAGTTGTAGTGGGGTTTTTACCCTACTGTTTATAGTAAAAAAAGTCATGTCTTCAACAAACACAGAGTTGTACGGTGAGCCCGTGGCTGTATAATAACCACAAGACGTAAATGGTGTCCGTAATGACGAGTGGATTCTGAAGTCCAATGAATGTATCATGCTTTCGCTTCAAATACAATGATCGTCGGTGTATATATCACGAGAGAAAGATGAAACATGCGTGAATGTGCCGGGGGCGTACTTTTAGAGGGCCTGGAGATACTTTGTGTGCATACGTGAAAGAGGCATAGAGGGGGTGCGATGGAGAGAGAGATGCTCTTCATTTCTCTCTATTATGACTAATTGTCGGTGTACTAGAGTAGGGGTACCCTAGTATCCCGAACTTGTGCACGGGCAGTTGCAGCCCTCCGCGGCAAGGCTTACCAGGTGACCGCCAAGGTCCTCCATGGTTCCTGTGGAGCCATTCAAAGAACAAAGTATTCAAGCCAAGGAGACAAGGCCCGGCAAGAGGAGCTTGCTGGAAGGCCACCCGAGGCACCTAGGAGACAAGGCCCGGCAAGAGGAGCTTCTTTGGGAAGGCCACCGAGGCACCTAGGAGACAAGGCCCCAAGAAGAGGAGCTTGCCGGGAAGGCCCGGTGAGCGACAAGCTTCGAAGCGACAAAGAATCATGCAAGGCGCTTGCCGCTGCAGACCACCACTGCACTGCGCTCCAGCACATCCACTAATGTGTCACCCTGGGACCTTTCCAGGCGCGCGTGGCGAGAGGCTGTGCAGCCAGCGGTGCGAGGTGGCAAGCGGAGCAGACATGCAGCCATCGTGGCAAGCAGTGGCGCCCCTGACGGACCTTTTCTGCACTGTTAGGGCGACGTAGACGGGCATTTAATGCCTTTGTCCCTTGTCGTCAGGGTTAGGTATGATACACTGTACACTGTACAAGTAGCTGTACCAACCACTCCTTTTCCATTTTTACCCTTGTCTACGTTGCCACCTGTCGGAGACCCCTTGAGCATATAAAAGGAGGCCCATGCGCAACGTAGAGAGAGGTTCAGGAGGTTCGAAGCCAGACACGCTCGGTCTCGTTAGCAGCTTGTGTGTACTGTAGCACTCAGCGCTCCCGAGCAAGAACTCAATACACTCAGACATGCAGCAAGAGGGAGTGTTATCTCTCGAGAGCTCCGGCTGGGTAAACCTCTCGTGTGCCGCCTCGATCCGCTCTTCGTGCGACCTCCGCTCCCTTGAACCGAAAGGGGCTCGGTCCGCCGGTCCCATAGGTGTTCGTGGGTCGATCAGCCTGCCCGACATCTTTGGCGCCAGGCTCCTGTCGATGGCTGCAGCAACATCCACGAGACCCTCGGTCCAGTGCTCCACATTCTCCTCAAGGCATTACAGGCGGCAGAAGACTTCGCCAGCGCCCTGCCGGCCTTGATCTTCTCCTTCAAGGCCACCTCCTGCTCCCTGGCGCCGTCAAATACCGAGTCAAGGTGGTCGCCTTCAACTCAAGATCTGCGTTGGAGTCCTTGGCAGCGCTGAAGCTCCTTGCTCCTCTCGGCGAGGCGGCCCGCAGCTCGCCAAGAGTGTGGGCGTCCCTTCTGGCTCGTGCTTGAGTGCAGCAAGCTCCTCGCCGCTTTCCTTGAGATTGGCCTCCAACTGCGCCACCTTCGTCTCCAGCTCCTTCTTGGCGGCCTCGGCAGCTGCTGCAGCATCCTTTGCTTCCTTGAGAGCCCCGCCAAATGTTTGCTCGCGCATGGCAAGATCCTCCTCGTGGCTGTCAAGATTAACCTTCCGTTGCGCCAACTCGCCTTCCTGCGCAGGCAGCTTCTCGGCAGCAAGCCGTTGTTCCTCTTCAGCTTCAGCCTTCTCAAGGAGGAAGGTTTTGCGCTCTTCGGTGAGTTGCTCCCGCTCCGCTGCCAAGGACCGGAGAGCTTCCTGGTTAAGGCCCCGGAGCTCCTCCGCGCGCTTCTCGATATCTGCTCCCGCCTTCGCGACAAGCGCTTCCCGGGATTCCAGCTTGGCTTGTCGGGCGCGGAAGAGCGACAACAACTTACGTAGCAGCTGCTCCTCCTCAGACTCGCCGCCGCTGCTGTTTGGTGCGTCGACCAGCGTCAGTCCAGCGGAGGCGAGCAGCTCTTCATCAAAAGTTTCTCCTTCGACCGACGCCCTGGAGCTCGACGCCCATGGGAGCTTGATGAAGACGCCATCGCCGGCCTTCAAATAGGCGCCGGGCTGGGGCTCTTGAGCCACACGCTGCAGCGATTGCGGAGGGATCGGCGGTCGGCGTAAGCGCCTGGCGCTCTGCGGCCTCGGGCGTCGGTCGATCGCGGACCTCGCCCGGCTTCTGCGGCGGCAGCTTTGGCGGCCTCTTCGCCGGCGGGCTCGCCGGGCGCCAGCCTCTTCTCCGATGGCAGTGGCGTCGCCAAGATTACCAGGCGTCCTCCTCGCCGGCGACCTCGGTCTCCATTGGCTCTGTTGCGGATGGATGAAGAAAAGTCAAGCAAATATTCAAAAAGAAAACCAGAAGAAGAAGAACACAAGTGAAGTTTTCAAGTAAGGGGATTACCTGTGCTAGGGTCTGCAGTCATGGTCTCCGCCGCGAGGGGATCGCTGGTGCTGTCCCTTGCCGGAGAGCTGCCCCTTGCCGGAGAAGTCTCCCTTGCCGGAGAACGCTCCCTTGCCGGGGAATCCTCCCTTGGCGGTGTGGTCGAAGCAGAAGGCATGTCAGGAGCGGCTCAGGGGCACTCTGGTAAGGCTGCTTCTGCTCCTACACAAGTCGTGATCGATATCAGCAAAGAAAGGGCACCCATGCACGCCTAACAGCGGGAAGTAAACCATATACTTATGTTGGGGGCTGCACTGGGGGCTGCTTTGAGGAAGAGTTGCCGCGTCCGGCAAGGTGGTCTCGAACGCGCCTCCTGCTGTCGCGGTGGGTTCGTCCTCGATGTCAATCACCGGGGCCTTGGCTCTCTTCGACACTCTCTGGGCCAGCGTCCTGAAAAGGAATGGGTTCAGAATGAAGCAAATCAGATACAAGACAAAGCAACAAGTCAAGAACTACAAATGCTGCAAAGAATCTTACTCTTCTTCTTCCTCATCGGAGCTAAGCGCCGGAGAGGTCAAATTCTGGCCCGCCTCAAGACGACGAGGCGGAGGAGTAGTTTCCTTGGCCGCTTGGCGGGAGCAGAAGCGGTGGTGCGAAGGCCCGCCCAGCTTGCCGCAGCGGGCGTGAGGTGCTCAGCAGCAACAAAGGTGCTTGCCGCGGTGGAGCTGCCGCTGCACGGGCGGTCTGTTGACCCGTCTGCCGCCCGCTACTTCTCGGCCTTGCGAGACGCCTTCTTGGTGGAGCTGGGCTCCGGCCATGACAAGCTGTTTGAAGGTGGGGAGGAGGCGCCCTCGGCGGGCTCGCTCGACTCAGCTTCAGGCTCGGCAAGCTCCTCCTCGCCGGCAAACTCCTTTCGCTCGACAAGGCTTGCCGCCTCTGCTGCCTCTGCCTCCTCCACGGTGAAGCCGAACTCGCCGCGGCAGCGGCTGCCGCCGCCTCTTCCAGCTGGTGGCGGCGCGCTGCATCTCATCATCGGTGGTGTCGCGGGTGAGGCCCCTCTGTTCATCGGGGCGGACCGGCAATTCTACCAAGCTGTCAAAGAACACTCGCACGACGTCATCTGCAGGCTCTTGCCAGGTTGGAACGATTCCATGCGAGTCGCACAACGGCATCATTGCACGGATGCGGTCGAGCGAGGAATTGTTGCACAGCGGAACGACACCTTCGCAACCTGAACATTTCGGATGATCGGGATCGGGCTTGAACAGCTCCAAGAGCATCGCGTCAAGTTCCAAGACGGTGAAGTTGAAGTTGAGGCCTGGGCGCAGCCTCATGATATCTGCCGCTGCTCGAAACTCCCAGCGGGTCTCCTCCTCTCCGCAAGGGGCGCGGCGGCGAAGAAAATCTGCGCTAACGGTGTTTACGGTGAGCAAGCAAGTCTAAGGCGAAGGATTCAGTGTGATCGCAATCTTCAGCCTAGCATCTTCCGGGGCCACGTTGTTCCAATCGCTGCCACAAGACTATTGGAGTTTGGCGCTGGGCGGTAAACGGCTGTGGGTTCTCCTCGATAATCCAACACCAATCCGCCCTCCATTCCTCCCATTTGCTACGGAGCTCTCCCTCCAGATAGGCTTCCTTCTTGCCGATCCTCGAGATCCAAGCGATTCCTCCGGCAAGAGGCTCTCCTCTCTCAACTCGGGGCATAAAGAAGTGGCGAAAAAGGGCTACGTTTGGATGGACTCCGACAAAGTTTTCGCAGAGATGTGCGAAAACTGCCATGGTCAGAACAACATTGGGGGTGAAATCAAGGAGGCGGAACCCGAGGGTGTTCATGATGTCACAGAAAAATTCAGAGAAAGGCGGGCAGAGCCCGCAGAGAAGAAGAGCGAAGAAGGGATATCCGTTCGGAGCTAATTCAAGCAGCGCTGGAAGTACCTTCGCGGCGGATGCGCCGCGTCTCCGTCGACCGTAAGAGGTAGTAGTTCTCCCTCGGCTCCCTCGCGGCCGGGGGAGATGCCGCTCCTTTCACGGCGCCGCGAGGCCGTACCTCGGCCGACTTCACGGCCTTCCCTTGTCGGCTTTGTGTGCCATGGCGGGGGCGGTTGAGGAGATCGACGACGTTGGTGATGATAGTGGTGATGAAGTGGAGCGCTTCTCTTCAGCCTTGAGAAGAAGGGGGAGCAGCGGTGGTTTTTCGAGATTGGACAAAGAATCGGCAAGGTGGGCGACCTGCCCCTGTTTCCCCTGCTTATAAAGAGGGAGGGGGCGGACGTTCCGCTTTTCCGAATAAAGAAACCACCCACGATCTCTCACACGACGCCGCATTCGACGCGTGCCGTCCGTGGAGGGCGTGGTGGGTCCGGGGTGAGTTACGGCGTGACCCAGGCCGCGCGTGCCCGTGCCTGCTTTTGGGCACAGCCCAACAGCGCTTCGGCACCGTGTGGCCCAGCCCGGGGGCTCTGCCGGTGTACTAGAGTAGGGGTACCCTAGTATCCCGAACTTGTGCACGGGCAGTTGCAGCCCTCCGCGGCAAGGCTTACCAGGTGACCGCCAAGGTCCTCCATGGTTCCTGTGGAGCCATTCAAAGAACAAAGTATTCAAGCCAAGGAGACAAGGCCCCGGCAAGAGGAGCTTGCCGGGAAGGCCACCCGAGGCACCTAGGAGACAAGGCCCCGACAAGAGGAGCTTGCCGGGAAGGCCCGGTGAGCGACAAGTTTCCGGACGCGACAAGACAAAGAATCAAGGCAAGGCGCTTGTCCGCGCAGACCACCACTCAGACTGCGCTCCAAAGACATCCACTAACGTGTCGCCTACAGGACCTTTCCGGTAGCGTGGCAGAGGTCTGTGCAGCCAGCGGTGCGAGGTGGCAAGCGGAGCAGACATGCAGCCATCGTGGCAAGCGGTGGCGCCCCTGACGGACCCTTTCTGCACTGTTAGGGCGACGTAGATGGTCATTTAATGCCTTTGTCCCCTGCCATCAGGGTTAGGTATGATACACTGTACACTGTACAAGTAGCTGTACCAACCACTCCTTTTCCATTTTTACCCTTGTCTACGTTGCCACATCGGAGACCCTTGAGCATATAAAAGGAGGCCCATGCGCAACGTAGAGAGAGGTTCAGGAGGTTGAAGCCGGACACGCTCGGTCTGTTAGCAGCTTGTGTGTATCAGTAGCACTCCGGCCCCGAGCAAGAACTCAATACACTCGGACATGCAACAAGAGGAGTGTTATCTCTCCGGAGAGCTCAAGCCGGGTAAACCTCTCGTGTGCTTCGCCTCGATCTGCTCTTCGTGCGACCTCCGCTCCCCGCCGAACCGAAAGGGGCTCGGTCCGCCGGTCCCATAGGTGTTCGTGGGTCAGATCAGCCTGCCCCGACACTAACTTACATATAGTATAAAAATATAAAAATTCACAATGTGGAATAAATATCATTGGGTGCACCATGCAAATTAACTTTCATACTCCATATAACTTTGTAATGTTGTATGTATGTAGATTCTCTAAAATAAATTTTTGGCCACACTTTGTGTACTTCTTATTCAAAAGGAATGTAGTATGTGAAGTAAAAGTGAGGAGAGGGCTTTTTACATCAATGGGGTACATGATAAGATGTAACATGTGTCAATTTATAGTCGACGTATTTGGTAGGGCCTAGAGAGAGTATGTGTATGTATTCGAGAGAGGCATGGACAGAGGGGCTCATGGGGGGGGGACAAGAGAGAGATGGCACGACAAGCGAGAGAGGTCTAGAGACAGAGAGAGAAGAATTGGATGTCTCGGCGTGAGATGCCCTTGAGTGTGTCCATGCAAGGGGGAAGGGGATAGAGGCATGAGGAGAAATAATCTGTGCGGTGTGTGTGTTGGTATGTGTGGGTGTAAGAAGATAACGGGACCTAGGGGTAGAGGGTGTGTCACCGCATGAGGTCTGCTGGGCCGAGGTGAGGCCCCTGGGTCGGTTCCGTCCTGCGCCACATTGGTCGGCATGTGAGGCATTCCACGGAGACCCATGGAGGAGTAGTCATACAAGACAAAGATACGAGAGCCAGGAAGGAATCTGTGTCCACTCACAAAGCCGGCTAGGATTTGTAACCCTAGGTCCTAGGTATATACAAGCCGGGGGCCTGGTTCTTCGATAGTATACACAAAATTCATTGGTATCCATTTAGTGTACTTTGTACACACCATACTCACAAATATACATGACCAGGAGTACGGTATTTCCTAGATAGCAAGAAGGGACATAACTAAGGTAAACCCTTGTCTCCGATATTACCATTCATCCAACCTAACTGTAAGGGGCATCCCATCTTTGAATGCTATCTTTGGAATCATATTCGTCAATTAGGAAGAGAGGTGGAGGCAAGGCGTGCGAGATAGGCCTAAAGATAATGTGCACGAGAGAGGCATGTAGGCAGGTCTATGTATAGAGAAAGGGTCGATGGGGATCGTGCATGTGTATGCGTGTGAGAGGAAGAGTGCTTGTGACAAAAGGTTAGTGAAAACAACCATAAATGGTTGTGAGAGAGAGGGAGGGTGATATAGAGAGCATGTGTGAGAGAAAGACACCTTGGGAGAGAGTGTGTGTGAGCATGTGTGGGAGACCCCCGATGGATATATAGCGTGTGCACGTATGTGTGTGAGAGAAAGTTAGCGTGTGTGTGAGGAGGGCCTATGGAGAGTGAATCTACACGTAAAAGACTTATGTACACATTGATTAAAAATATAAATTGTATCCAAATATTTGGATGGGATCATGGTATTTGCAATTCGCATAAGGAACGGTCATTGATCCATCAAACATCCATATTCTGTCGAATTAGAGCATGTCTATGTTATTATTTAACATAATTGATTCATAGAGTTAGTATTTTGAAGTCCAGACTATACATCACTTTAGAAATTCAAATATAAACGTGAGTATAGTTTATGTTGTGTGTGTAAAGCACATTCTATACATACATGAGATACACAATGAACATTCTAAATAGCTAGCTAGGAACTAGCATACATTTGAATCCTACTTAAGGTGGTTTAAATATTCGAACTCAACATGAAGTCCATTTAATTATTTGAATTCGAGATCATGGCATTGTAAATCATACCTAAATTAAGGGGGCACCAATCTTTGCTCTGCTTTTGTACATATTAGCATATATAGTCATGTACCAAACAGATTGAAATTTTTCCTCTATTCCAAAAAAATCATAATTATAGGATTTTCAAAAGTCAAAATTTTAAAAATAAGCGCATAATTTGATGAGGTTTTCAAACATACAAGGTCAAATTTACGTTGTCTATTTAGGTCAATCCTAAAAGTTCAAGATTATTCTAAACATGAATGCTTCTGTTTCAAAATTTTGAACGAAGCGCGAAAAGAGCCTTACTCGCCCGAAACCACGTGAGACCAATGTTTGGTAGAAGGAAATTACTATTCTAACTCTGACCCGTGAAACCTACCGGCCCAACGTCCAAAGGTCTAAACTGTGGTAAATGTGTAACTTCATCTAGATGCCATGCAACCGCCTCCAAAAAACATTCGTACATCGTGGTTGCCTAAACACACACACGCTCGGCCAAAATTGCTCCCGCCCACTATTTGGGACACCTAGGATTACCATCCTACCCCCGACCAGCAGTAGGTCCGAAATTTAAGAGGGAGGAAAAGTTTGCACTTCCCCAAATTTCAAACAAGCGCGTCCAAAACTGAAACATGGTTCCCCCTTAGCTCCCCCCGCCCCGTCCGAATCCTCATTCATACTCCATGGGCGCCAAAACTCCCTCTCCACCAGCCGTGAAACCCCAGTGTCCTCCGTCTGCCACCCCATCGCACGAATCAACCACTGCCCTCCTCCATCACGCTGGAGCCGATACCCCGACGTCGTCGCCCACCGCAACCGCAACCGCAAACATCCTGCACGACTAGTAGTTGAACCCAAGGCCGAGCTGCCTCCAGGATGCCGATGTGCGTCGTACCCGAGCCAGTTCAACCATGTCGTCCTGCACCTCACCGCTGCCGCTCCAACGTCGCCACCGTCCACCGCACCGGAGCTGTTACCACTACACCGTCCATCGCTGCCTCGGATCTGCTTCCCCTCCCCTGACAGATGGCCACCGCAACATAGTCAACAACTTGGCCATGGGTTCGTCCAAGCCTCCACCATCCTCCACAACATCGGGTCCCTTCATAAAATGAAGAAGATCGCCGCGAAACCAGGAGGACACAACACTGGCAGCCGGAACTGGCACTCCTCTTCCCTTATTCATGCAAATCTTACATGTCTGCTTGCATGGTTTCACCCCACAGACGACACTAGTTGACCGCTTCTTACTGCACCTTCTTCCTGATACCGGATGTTCCTAGTAACTCACGATGCACAAGGTCTCTCCTCATATACTGGCTAGATGTGTTTTTATGTTTTAATTAGTGTTTGTGCCAAGTTAAACCTATAGGATCTTCTTGGATGATAGTTATTTAATCTTGCTGTAATTTCCAGAAACTTTCTGTTCACGAAAACAATTTTTAAAAATCACCAGAACATGATAAAATAGTGATTCCAATTGCTGATGATCAATAAACAAATTTCCAAGGTCGTCCTATTTTTCCAGAATTTTTGGAGTTCCAGAAGTTTGCGTTAGTTACAGATTACTACAGACTGTTCTGTTTTTGACAGATTCTGTTTTTCGTGTGTTGTTTGCTTATTTTGATGAATCTATGGCTAGTAAAATAGTTTATAAACCATAGAGAAGTTGGAATACAGTAGGTTTAACACCAATATAAATAAATAATGAGTTCATTACAGTACCTTGAAGTGGTCTTTTGTTTTCTTTCGCTAACGGAGCTCACGAGATTTCTGTTGAGTTTTGTGTTGTGAAGTTTTCAAGTTCTGGGTGAAATCTTTTGATGGATTATGGAACAAGGAGTGGCAAGAGCCTAAGCTTGGGGATGCCCATGGCACCCCAAGATAATCTAAGGACACCAAAAGTCAAAGCTTGGGGATGCCGGAAGGCATCCCTCTTTCGCCTACTTCCATCGGTAACTTTACTTGGAGCTATATTTTATTCACCACATGATATGTGTTTTGCTTGGAGCGTCTTGTATGATTTGAGTCTTTGCTTTTTAGTTTACCACAATCATCATTGCTGTACACACCTTTTGAGAGAGCCATACATGAATTGGAATTTGTTAGAATACTCTATGTGCTTCACTTATATCTTTTGAGCTATATAGTTTTGCTCTAGTGCTTCACTTATATCTTTTAGAGCACGGTGGTGGATTTGTTTTATAGAAACTATTGATCTCATGGTTCACTTAGATTATTTTGAGAGTCTTAAATAGCATGGTAATTTGCTAAATCTAATATGCTTGGTATTCAAGATTTGTAAAACTTCCTTTTGAGTGCGTTGAATACTAAGAAAAGTTTGATGCTTGATAATTGTTTTGAGATATGAAGATGGTGATATTAGAGTCATTCTAGTTGAGTAGTTGTGAATTTGAGAAATACTTGTGTTAAAGTTTGTGATTCCCGTAGCATGCACATATGGTGAACCGTTATGTGATGAAGTCGGAGCATGATTTATTTATTGATTGTCTTCCTTATGAGTGGCGGTCGGGGACGAGCGATTGTCTAGTCCTACCAATCCATCCCCCTAGGAGCATGCGCGTAATACTTTGCTTTGATAACTTGTAGATTTTTGCAATAAGTATATGAGTTCTTCAAGACTAATGTTGAGTCCATGGATTATACACACTTTTCTTCCTTCCACCATTGCTAGCCTCTCTAATACCGCGCACTTTTCGCCGGTATCATACACCCACCATATACCTTCCTCAAAACAGCCACCATACCTACCTATCATGGCATTTTCATAGCCATTCCAAGATATATTGCCATGCAACTTTCCACCGTTCCGTTTATTATGACACGCTCCATCATTGTCATATTGCTAGCATGATCATGTAGTTGACATCATATTTGTGGCAAAGCAACCGTTCATAATTCTTTCATACATGTCACTCTTGATTCATTACATATCCCGGTACACCGCTGGAGGCATTCATATAGAGTCATATTTTGTTCTAAGTATCGAGTTGTAATTGTTGAGTTGTAAGAAAATAAAAGTGTGATGATCATCATTTTTAGAGCATTGTCCCAAGTGAGGAAAAGGATGATGGAGACTATGATTCCCCCACAAGTCGGGATGAGACTCCGGACAAAAAAAAGAGGCCATAAAAAGGAGAAAAGGCCCAAATAAAAAAAATGAGAGAAAAAGAGAGAAGGGACAATGTTACTATCCTTTTACCACACTCGTGCTTCAAAGTAGCACCATGATCTTTATTGTAGAGAGTCTCTCATTTTGTCACTTTCATATACTAGTGGGAATTTTTCATTATAGAACTTGGCTTGTATATTCCAATGATGGGCTTCCTCAAAATTCCCTAGGTCTTCATGAGCAAGCGAGTTGGATGCACACCCACTTAGTTTCTTTTGTTGAGCTTTCATATACTTATAGCTCTAGTGCATCCGTTGCATGGCAATCCCTACTCACTCACATTGATATCTATTGATGGGAATCTCCATAGCCCGTTGATACGCCTAGTTGATGTGAGACTATCTTCTCCCTTTTTTTCTTCTCCACAACCACCATTCTATTCCACATATAGTGCTATATCCATGGCTCACGCTCATGTATTGCTCAAGATTGAAAAAGTTTTGAGAATGTCAAAAGTATGAAACAATTGCTTGGCTTGTCATCAGGGTTGTGCATGATTTAAATACTTTGTGTGGTGAAGATAGAGCATAGCCAGACTATATGATTTTGTAGGGATAACTTTCTTTGGCCATGTTATTTTGAGAAGACATGATTGCTTTGTTAGTATGCTTGAAGTATTATTATTTTTATGTCAATATGAACTTTTGTCTTGAATCTTTCGGATCTGAATATTCATACCACAATTAAGGAGAATTACATTGAAATTATGCCAAGTAGCACTCCGCATCAAAAATTCTGTTTTTATCATTTACCTACTCGAGGACGAGTAGGAATTAAGCTTGGGGATGCCTGATACGTTTCCAACGTATCTATAATTTTTATTGCTCCATGCTATATTATCTACTGTTTTGGACAATATTGGGCTTTATTTTCCACTTTTATATTATTTTTGGGACTAACCTATTAACCGGAGGCCCAGCCCAGAATTGCTGTTTTTTGCCTATTTCAGAGTTTCGAAGAAACGTTATATCAAACGGAGTCCAAACGGAATGAAACTTTCGGGAACGTTATTTTCTCACCGAATATGACCCAGGAGACTTGGACCCTACGCCAAGGAAGCTTCGAGGTGGGCACGAAGTAGGGGGGCGCGCCCACCCCCTAGGGCGTGCCCCCACCCTTGTGGGGCCCACGAAGCTCCACCGACGTACTGCTTCCTCCTATATATACCTACGTACCCCAAATGATCAGATACGGAGCCAAAAACCTAATTCCACCGCTGCAACCTTCTGTACCCACGAGATCTCATCTTGGGGCCTGTTCCGGAGCTCCGCCGGAAGGGGAATCCACCATGGAGGGCTTCTACATCATCACCATAGCTCCTCCGATGAAGTGTGAGTAGTTTACCTCAGACCTTCGGGTCCATAGTTAGTAGCTAGATGGCTTCTTCTATCTTTTTGGATCTCAATACAATTTTCTCCCCCTCTCTCGTGGAGATCTATTCGATGTAATCTTCTTTTTGCGGTGTGTTTGTTGAGACCGATGAATTGTGGGTTTATGATCAAGATTATCTATGAACAATATTTGAATCTTCTCTGAATTCTTTTATGTATGATTGATTATCTTTGCAAGTCTCTTGAATTATCGGTTTGGTTTTTGCCTACTAGATTGGTTTTTCTTGCAATGGGAGAAGTGCTTAGCTTTGGGTTCAATCTTGCGGTGTCCTTTCCCAAAGGATGAGGGGCAGCAAGGCACGTATTGTATTGTTGCCATCGAGGATAACAAGATGGGGTTTTATCATATTGCATGAATTTATCCTCTACATCATGTCATCTTGCTTAAGGCGTTACTCGCTTTTCTTGAACTTAATACTCTAGATGCATGCTGGATAGCGGTCGATGAGTGGAGTAATAGTAGTAGATGCAGGCAGGAGTCGGGCTACTTGTCTCGGACATGATGCCTATATACATGATCATACCTAGATATTCTCATAACTATGCTCAATTATGTCAATTGTCAACAGTATTTCGTTCACCCACCGTAGAATACTTATGCTCTTGAGAGAAGCCACTAGTGAAATCTATGGCCCCTGGGTCTATCTTCATCATATTAATCTTCCATCACTTTAATATTGCTTTGCTTTTTATTTTACTTTGCATCTTTATACCAAAAATACCAAAAATATTATCTATCATATCTATCAGATCTCACTCTCGTAAGTGATCGTGAAGGGATTGACAACCCTTATTCGCGTTGGTTGCGAGGAGTTATTTGCTTTGTGTAGGTACGAGGGCCTCGCGCGTAGCCTCCTACTGGATTGATACCTTGGTTCTCAAAAACTGAGGGAAATACTTACGCTACTTTGCTGCATCATCCTTTCCTCTTCAAGGAAATCCAACGCAATGCTCAAGAGGTAGCACTTCTCCACTACCCGTGTTGAACGCGCGGCGTGGAGAGTCGTGCGTGACATGGGGGTCATGCATGGGGCGGTTCCCGCACGCATGCGTCACATCGCAGTTAATGGGAAAAGAGGCGGCCCGCACCTTCCACGTAAAAAGGACTAACCGCGGGCACGCTGCTCATTTACCCTCCGTGCTTTCCCCAATCTCGGAACCGCCGTCCCCTTCTTCCTCCTTCTCAAGCTCTCGCCTTCGCTCGTCGCCGCCGCGCCTTCGCCATCCTTCATTCCTCACCTCCCGCAGCCGCCATGGCACCCAAGACCATGAGAGGCAAGGGAGTGGCCAAGGATGCCGGGTAGAAGGAGCCGCCGGAGAGCGAGTTGGCGGTGCGGTGGACGCAACACACCTACTTCCCATCGACGGTCGACGCGGTCGAACTCTGGGACTACTTCAAGCACCTGTGGGGGTGCAAGACGGGAAGCGAGACGACGGGGCATCCGGCCACGCGCGTCATCCCCGCCGCCTTCGCCGAAGCCCGCCCGAATAGGTACCCATTCTTTGTCGATTACTTCTCCTGCGGGCTCTGTTCCCCTTTCTCTGATTTCTTCAATGACGTCATGCACACCTATGGCTCCCACCTTCTGGATTTTACTCCAAATTTCGTGGCGTGCATGGCTCTTTTTCCGCACCTCTACGAGGGTTTCACCGAGGTGCATCCCAACACGGCGCTCTTCCGCCACTACTTCTTCCCTCGGATCCAAAAGGGGGGCGCAATTTCTGTTTGCGTCGCTTGGATCCCAAGGACCCAGGAGAAAAGGGCATATCCGGACGGCGCCCAAAAGGAGAGGTCGGAGGAGTGGCGGAGCCGGTGGTGTTGGATTGAAGAGAAGGATCCGCAGGAATTTTGCCAGGTCCGCCATGCACCGCCGGTCTGCAGGAACGACTGGAGTGATGTCAACGTCAACGACGAGAAGCTCACGGTCGCCACCACTAGGATTCTTCGTCTCACCGAGGCCGGGCTCACCCTTGAGATGATCGGGGCGGATTTCATCCGCCATCGAATCGCTCTGCTGCACAACAAGGGGAGGCCGACCTGGCTCTTCACGAACACCGCCGACATCATGAGGCTCCGCCCCGGCTTAGACCACAACCTCACGGTGATGGGGCACGCCCACTTCTGCCAGCGGCTTTTCCAGCTCGACGTGAACCGCGACGGCAAGGTCGAGCGGTTCGGCAAGGCCGCGAAGGCCGGCAAGGTCGCCAAGGGGCCCTTGTTTAAGTTGTCGGCGGGGGTGGTCCCGCTGAGCAACAACTCACGTCGAAACGACATCATCGCCATGATGTCGGAGTTCAATGCGCACAACCTCGTCCCAAATTGGGCCGAGCCGCCGGAGGATCAGGTGCAGGAGTTTTTTGACACCCTGGAGGAGAAGTACGTCCGTGATGAGCTGCGGCTCTCCAGGACACCACCCAGGCGAAGCTGGACTACATCGCCGCCAGGGCGGTGGAGGCGCATCTTGCCAAGGAGGCCGGCAACACCGGCAGCGTGGAGGATAAGGCTGCGGCGGCCGCGGAGGAGAAGGAGCTTGCCCAGTGGGCGGAGTCTGCTGGGGAAGCCAGCAGCGCTGGCACCGGGGCCCCTCTCGTCGAAGATGTGGTCGACGAGTCGTCGTCGGAGGAGGCCGAGGCTGTCGACCCTCCGGTCACGGGGAGAGGGTGAGTCCTGCGGCGGGCCACCTCTAGCAAGCCGGTCCGGCCCGGCAGGGCCGTACAACCGCGACAAGCCTAGGAGGGGTTTGCACGACAGACAAGGGCCGCGGCGACGAAGAAGTTGGTGAAGGCCTCGGTGGCGAAGAAGAAAGCAACTGCCTCTTCTTCGTCCAAGCGTCCTTAGACTCCATCAGCTTCCCCTCCTCCGGCAGATGTCGACGCGGAGGTCGTCTTCCATTTCGGGTCCCTCAGCCTAAGGAGGAAGAAGAAGGCGGCAGAGGCGGAGGTGGAGGACGAGTAAGTATCTTGTCCCTTTCTGTCATCAACATCCCCTTAGACCGTGCCACTTATCTTGATTCGTTTTCATCTTTCATTGCAGGGACGCGGAGACGCTGGCCCAGAGGGTGAAGAGGGCTAGGGCTTCGGCAAGCGGCCAGCTCCCGGCAGGCGCTTTCGGCACACCGCTGGTGGTGTTGAGCAGCCCGGACAACAAACCCCGGCACAACCCCCAGCGTAAGTTCATCACTCACCCTTCGTCAACGTGTGTTGGGGGCACGATCCCTTGGTGCTGATCTTGCCGTGATTGCAGGAGGAGGACAACAGCAGGAGGAGCCACAGAGGGCTACCCCCAACACGCCGCCCCCATCGACCACGCCGCCCCGAGGGGCATCCCCGGCAAGGGCGCCAAGCACCGAGTCCATGCACACGGAGGAGGAGAAGGCAAACTCGGGCGCTAGTGGCTTCGCCTTGGTGCCAAATGTTGGCGGGGAGGGGACCTCTGCTTCCCAGCCCGGCACTGGTAAGTCACTCGCCTTCCGTCCCTGTTCTTTCTAAATCTTGGTCTTGGCTTCGCCTCATCCCCTTCTCGGTATCCAGATCCTCCCTCGGCAGATCCGGAGGATATAGACACCGTCATCGAGGATGTCACCAAGGATGCCGCGGCGGAGGCCGAGAAGATCGCCACCGAGGAGGCCGCTAAGGGTGCCGCTGAGGACGCCGCCAAGGGGCCTGCCGGGGAGCCCGACAAGGGGCCTGCTGAGGAGGCCGGCAAGGCCGCTGCCGAGGAGGAGGTGATTGACGACCAACCTTCCTCCTCCGCTGCCTCTGGCTCAGGCAGGTACCTGAGGGTGAGCGACAACCTGTTCGTCCACCTCCCAGGGACGGCGAGCACCGGGGCGCCCGTCGAGGGGGAGGTGTTCGATGACGAGGTGCTCGCCACCGCAGGGCTTGAGGTCGTTGATGAGCCGAGCGCCGGTGGCGGTGGTTCCCAGGAAGAGCGGCTCCTCCAGGCCATGGGCGCCAACTTCCAGAAGCTCCGGGCGCTTCATCGCGCTCGCCTGGACAAGGCCAAGTCCAGGATGGCAGTGGTGGACAAGGCGGAGGCGGACCTCGAGGGGCATGTTGCCGAGGCATAGGCTTGCTTCCGCCAGGCCCATAAGGACCTGAAGGCCGCCTAGGACGCGCTGGCTGAGCGCGACCTGGCGCTCGTCATGAAGCAGGCCGACATTGAGAAGGCCGAAGAACTGGCGAAGCAGGAGGCCACTCAGGTCGAGGCCGCTCGGCACCAGCAGCAGGCTGCGCTAAACTCCCAGGAGGAGGACCTTGCTGCGCGCGAGGAGAGGCTCGCCGCAACGCTCTGCGGCAAGGACGCGGAGGTGGAGAAACTTGTCATGCAGCAGACCCAGGAGCTGGAGCAGAGGCACAAGGAGGCACTCAATGCCCAGGCACTAGTTCACGCCAGCAAGGTGAAGGAGCTGGAGGTGGAGCGGGACGAGCTGAAGGACCAGGTCCTGAAGCTGTCCAAGGAGAAGGACACGCTCAACAGTGCCCTGGTGGAGGCGCAGGGCACAGTCCTTGGCAAGGCTGAGCAGCTCTCCAAGGCCAACGACTCCATCAAAGACCTGAAGCGGAAGCTGGAGGGCCTTGAGGAGACGCTCTTGGAGGCCAAGGCCCGGGAGGAGACCCTGGCCAAGGATCTGGAGGCCGAGAAGCAGCAGCGGAAGAACGAAGCCGCCAACCACAAGGATTTTGTGGAGGGCGAGACCCGCTGGGTCGACCGCCTCGAAGACGTCGCCGGCAGGACCACCACGCAGCTGGCTACCATGGGGATGCCAAATGTGAGGTACACCCCGGAGCGCAACGTGAGCCCCAACGCCAAGCTGACCCAATTCCTCGAGGGTGTTCTGGAGCCCTGGAGCATCTTCACTCCAATCGGGCAGCCTCTCTGGCCGATGAGGCCCGGAGGCTTTGCCGGGGTGCCATGACCAAGGTCCTCACCAAGGTGGCGCACTGGAATCCCAACCTCGACTTCGACGCCGCGCTGGAGAGCTTGCCGGATGATGCGGACCTCGCGGTGCTCAAGGAGCGTATCGAGCCCATCATCAGCCGCATCGACGGAATCCAGAGGATAGAGGGCGAGCGTCGGGACTAGGCACCCCGTTTCTCACCGCCGCTGCAGGTTCATGACCAAGACAATTTTTATCTTTAGTTAGAACCATAATAACAATTGATGTAATATTACTCTGCAGTACTTTTGGTATTATGCACATTACTTTCCTGTTCAATCCCCCCTTTGTATGTTCACCCTACGTTAATCGGGTAGGCTTGCCGGCGCGTAACCCAGGCCACGGCGCCTTGAGGACGGATCCCCAATAGCCTGCGGGGTATGCTTGCTGCCAGGCAAGCCACCTTACCGCCCTCAACGCGGCCGCTTGAACTGTCGAGCTTGACTCGAGTCAGAATCGAGAGTGTTGCTAATTGCGGAAGGCTGCCCTCACTACAAAAAAAAAAGACACATCCGTGACATTTTGGGCCGAACGATTTTTTTTTCTGTCATACATATGACACTTGTATGATGATAATTGTGACAAAACCCGGTATCATCATAGATGTGGTGGGCTCCTACTTCTATGACAAAAAATCATGACAGAAAATGGGCTTTTCGTCCTGAGCGGGCCGGACACGCAGCTGCATGACATTCTTTGGGCCGTCCATGACGGAAAAAACCGTGGTAGAAGCGAGGGCGAGGAAAATTTCAGGGAGTTCCCGGTTACGGTGGGAGGTCGGGGCCGGCGATGCGCTGCTTTCTCGTACACGTGTATGGCGTGTGTGCGGCGTTGGCTCTAATCGAACCCGAAGCGAGGCGTTGGGCTCTAATCGAACCCGGCGATTGCACCGCAGTTACGCGTTACTGAACCCGAGCGATCGATCGATGGCTCTTAACTGAACCCGATCGAGCGATTCCTTTGCTACTGCTGCTAACTGAAGCCGATTGATGCTGCCTCTGGGATGAACAGTGAGCGTTATGGGGGGGTTGGATGAACAAGGAGCGGTGGCGTTGCCTACGGATGAACAGGACCCGTGGTGTGGTGGAGGGCTTGATGAATGAGACGGTGGAGGCGTGCTCGTGGAGGGGTGGTTGAACAGGACCCCGTGGTGTGGAGGGCTGGATGAACAGTAGACGGTGGAGGGGTGGTTGAACAGTAGCCGGTGGAGTAGCGTGCGGTGGAGGCTGGATGAACAGGAGCCCGTGGAGGCTGGAGGAGGTCGACGGTAGCCCATGGAGGTTGGAGGAGGTCGATGGTGGAGATGAATAGTATCCCGTGGAGTCCCGTTTTGCGGTACGCCACACCCCTCCCGATGAACAGGACCCCCGTTTCGACCATAGGAGGTCCGTTTCGTCCGTTTTGTGATACGCCACACCCCTCCCGATGAACAGGACCCCCGTTTCGACCGTAGGAGGTCCATTTCGTCCGTTTTGTGGTATGCCACACCCCTCCCGATCAACAGGACCCCCATTTCGACCGTAGGAGGTCTGTTTCCTCCGTGTGCAGACGCCACACCTCCCAATCAACAGGACCCGTGCTCAACGTGGGAGGTCTGCTTTCTCCGTTGTGCGACGCCAGCCTCGTTTCCATTACTGTTCCGTCCAAGCCCTCCCGATGAACACGACCACGCATTCTGTTCCGACCCAGCCGGTTGGCTCCCACGCGTTCCGTTGCCTCCCGATGAACACGACGCATTCCGTTGCCTCCCCATGAACACAACGCATTCCATTGCCTCCCCATGAACACGACGACGACGCTGTTTCTCCGTTCCGACACAGCCATGTACACGAGCCCTCGCCATACGTATGTGCGAGTAGGCGTTCGAGACCCTGCCCGTATGTATGTACGTGGCCGTATTTTCTTTCTTGCACCCTGGCCGCTGTACGTACGTGTACATGCTACGTGCGCACCTCTACTACGACACGTACGCGCCTCTACTACGACACGTGTGCGCCTCTACATCGACCAGTATATATGTACGCATACGTCACGACCGTAATGACAACGCCACGACGCTTCGACCGTGTGGGTCCCGGTATCGAGCACTTCCTTGCCTGCGAAGATGTAGCTGGTGGGTCCCAGCAGTCAGGGGGGCGAATCGTTTTAGTTTTTTTTGCCCGGACGCACTTCCTTGTGTGTGGAGATGTAGCTAGTGGGTCCCAGCAGTCAGGGGGGGTGAATCGTTTCTTTTTTGCCTGGACGCACTTCCTTGCGTGCGAAGGTGTAGCTGGTGGGTCCCAGCAGTCAAGGGGGAAAGGTTTTTTTCGTGAAATACGGTGGCCCGTCCGGTGGGTCCCTGCTGTCAGGTGGAGGAATCATTATTTTGCGTGTAATAAGGAGGAACTTCCTTTCTGCCGCCGTTGACCCAGTTGTCAGCCTCTCCACGTACAGTCCACGTCCGATGGAAGTCGTTCCTTGACCATGTTGACCACGCCGCGCCGGGAGCACCAGGGCGGTGGACGACGGCGAGGCCTAGGAAGGGGACGACGCGGAGCCGGTGAAGATGCGGCAGTGGATGCCCACGTGGAGAGGAGTATGAGGGTTCACCTGCTCGAGCTGCGGTGCGAGGTTGCCGTCGCCGCAGGGCCCTGGCCGGTGGGAATAGTAGGGGCGGTGAGGCCTCGCGGCAAAGACCCGGCCACGGGAGGCAGGAGCAGGCGGCATGACCGGCGCTGCTTTGGGCGGCTGGAGCAAGAAGACCAGGGGTTGAAGAAGCACTACGGCCATTGGATGGACATCGTACGGTCACTGGAGCTAGAATCGTTCATATTGACTAAGTTGACAAAGCCCTCCATGCCGTCAACTTAGTAGGCCCTGATGTCAGCCTCCCACCAATGTGGGTCCCAGCTAGCAGGGTGAGTTTTCATTTTTTTGTGCGTAATAAGGAGGCACTTCCGGTGGGTCCGAAATGACAATGGGGATGTTTTTCGTGAAATACGGTGGCCCGTCCGGTGGGTCCCAATGAATGTGGAGGAAACGTTTTTTTCACGAAATAAGGTGGCCCGTCAGTGGGTCCCCATTGTCGGTGGAGGAATAATTATTTTATGGCGTAATAAGGAGGCACTTCCTTGCGGCCGCCGTGGACCCAAATTGTCACCTCTCCACGCACAAGATTTCTTCCGATGGAAGTCGGTCGTTGACCACGTTGACCACGCCTGGCCGAGAGCACTGTGGGTGGTGGACGACGGCGAGGCCTAGGAAGAGGACAACACGGAGCCGGGAAGACGCGGTGGAAGCCCGCGGAGAGGAGTACGAGGGTTCACTGGTTCGGCTGTGGTGTGAGGCTGCCGTCGCCGCAGAATAACAGGGGGTGTGGGTGAGTGGAGGGATGGCCTGGCCAGCGGTGGGAGTAGTAGGGGGCGGTGAGGCCTCCGCGGCAGCACAGCCGGCCATGGGAGGCAGGAGCAGGCGGCACGACCGGCGCTGCTTTGGGCGGCTGGACCAAGAAGATCAGAGGTTGAAGAAGCACTACGGCCGTTGGATGGACATCGTACGGTCACTGAAGCTAGAATTGTTTATATTGACTAAGTTGTCAAAGCCCTTGGTACGCTCCAACTTAGTAGGCCCACAGGTCAGCCTCTAAAACGGTGCACCCCAGATGTCAGGTGGAGGAATCATTTTTGGGCGGCTGAAGCTAAGAATATCCGAGATTGAAGAAGCACGACATCCGTTGGATAGACATCCAACGGCCACTGCTGCTAGAACCGTGTGTTGACTATAATAAGTTGACAAAGCCTTGCATACGCGTCAACTTATTTTTTTAGGGGACGCGTCACTTAGTAGGCCCACAAGTGTGTGGCAGAGAAATTATAGCCCATTTATGCTTTTGTAAGAATGTACAGCCCATTTTTGAATTCTAATGGAATTTACAACAGCCCATTTACGCTTTGTTAAAAGTACAGCCCATTTTCTAGCTAGGACAACGATTAATAATTTCAACCAACCGTTGAAGATGTAATTCAATAAAATTTCCCACATTTTGATGGGATCCAAATATTTTTATCCCGAAATTTCTAGTCGATTAAATATAAATTTGTATTACGTAAAATCCAACGAAACATTATACAAGTAACAATGAAAATTTAAGATTTTCAAAATCCATAAATAATATTTTATAAACTAATTTCGTGTTTGGTGCATTTTTTTATAGTTACTACCCGGTTTTTATAATTACATCCCATTTATTATTTTTTAAAGCCCATTTTCCTGTTAAGCCTAATGCATCCCTCCTAGGAAACATTTGTAGCCCAGCGGGCCGGAGAATAACAAGTTGACCTTGCCTGGGTATTCCTCAAAAATACGTATAGCTGGGCTAGCCATTTTCATCTTGAAAAAATTAGTATCTGGGCTGGATATCTGGCCTGGGCTAGACGGGCCACAACCTGCCCAGTTAATACCATGCTCTCCTCTGAACAACAACGAAATCATCGCCAATAAAAACTCTGCAGTGCTCATGCCTCAAAAACACAAATACTGCTCGAGCTGCTTGGTCCCAGCTGTCGGCCGCACCTTGTGCAATTCTCTCGTTTATATTGACTACATAGGTTGACAATGGTGTGGGACCGTGATGTCGGAAACCAGGAAAGCAAAAAAATATAGTTGTACATAATAAGGAGGCACTTATGACGACGGCTATGGCCCTATTGGGTCCCTAGTGTCATCCAGTCAAAATAAAGTCATCTCCTGAATCCTCATGTTCGTTCACAATGTTAATAATGCTCGGCGCCACGGCGAGCGCAACAACTCAAAGGACAACGGAGAGGGCCTCGCGGGCCCTACGGATGGTCTGATACAGCGCCCGCTGCTCATTCAGGAAGCCAGGATCATCTGACACCTATGAGCACCTTCGAGAAACTGAGACGGCATGAAACGGTAAGGCCGCACTTGGGAGCTCTGGTTTATTTCAAACCTGTATTAACATACAAATGTAATTTACTCGTCATCGGAAACAACGCGTAAAATACAGGCGTAACGAAACCAAGGGCCCGAGGTTTGTAATTGAACCCGGCGGGTTACGCGTGTAATTTGAGAGACCAGTGTATATTTTACGAGCACTGCTATATGGAAGACATTACCAGACGATACATGCACGACGTGCGTATCATGCCATCCATGGGCAAGGCTGAAACAGCAGCTAACGACTGGATTAGCAATCGTCCAAGTGTCATTCAGCGTTTTTATCGTGTGTGAAGTACTTCCGATATTTTACTATTCGAAATCGACCAACCAAGCGCCTTCGCCCGAGACCATCTGCTTTAATTTACAAGCGTCAGTTTTACAAGCGGTTTTGGTTGGAAAACGCATTTATCCAATCATGGCCTAATATCATGAGTTGGTCGGAAGATCATATGTTTTCACGTCTAACCTACCCGACTTGTCGTATAGGCTATGAATGAAACATCAGACGATGAACTTCTTAAGCACGAAAACAACAGAAGAGGATGATCTTCTTAACAAGCAAATCACTGGCATTAGATCGACATGCAAAACAATACGAAGCATTATTCTCAGGAGGCACGGTGAACAGCTCGTGATGCCGCATGCCACAACATTCCAAGCTCAACTTTGCAATCAAACACAACGCCCGGCATTACATAGACAATATTCATAACAAACTCTTAACACAGGAATATCTCAGCAGAGTAACTATTTACTTCTAAACCGAACACAGAATAGGAAAAACACTCGACGCTGCTCACAAAGAAGGGCGTCCCACTCAAAAATATCAAATGCATGTCTTCCGCTAACATCAATGAGCAAATTTTGACAAGGTTTTCCAATTCCAATATATTAAACTAACATCTTCTTGCTAACATCAATGATTAAACTTTGACAAGCTTTTCCCATTCAAAATATGTAATGCCTATTGTCATGGAGTCCTATCGCTTCTTGTACTTGTTTGGGCACTTTTGCCCAGGGCACTCCACGTGTTGTTAAATTGCCAATGGTCTCTGCAGACTAGTCATGTCACCGGTGTCTAATAATACTCTGTAAAGATTCTCGGTCATTCCTTCTGTAATGTAGCACAAACAAAGGATCGCTTCTTTTCTCGCAAAGTGGAACGACCAACTGGACCCAAAGAATGCAAAGTTTGCCTTGGACACATTGGCTCCTTTTGTGCAGTTCAACTAAAATCAAAGTCGGAATAAAACCGAGCTTTAAATTTTATATCCCTGTAAGCAACAATAGGTATAAGGGAAACAATTATTGAGAAATAACGGTTGATGACTTGTACTCCCAGAAGAAAAGCATCTACTGATCTACTTTATCTTAATGGGAAACAAAGCAGGAGAGTAGCAATTCTCCATCACAGTGATTCATTCATATTGACCGAGACATTATCTTAACAATGCCTTGTTTCAACATGTATAAAGAACGACAAAGCGTAAAAGTACCATTCCTAAAACAATGCAACTAATTCATTTTAACAGAGACATTATCTTAACAATACCTTGGTTAAACATGTAGAAAGAACTACAAAAGGTGATAGTACCATTCCTAACAAGTGTTGCAGTTTTGAACTAAGATTCAGAGTTAATTAATTACGAGAGTGGCATTGCTTAATTTTACCAAATGACATTAGATTAACGAAAAGCATAAACAGTTCCAGGGGAGAGGGCGCAACAACAAGATGTGCTTCCATCTACTTATAAAGGGGGTGATGCAGAGTTTGTTGTAACAAAGCAACAAGCATCATGTCTGGGTTGGTCCCATTTAATTCACTACTTAATGGGAAAAGACAGCAATACAATAGCTTCAATTCAACATTTATTTAAAACAGTACCAATACAAGTAGCACAACATCTCAAAGCACACTACACAATCATGTGGATGAAGGCCTGTACTGACCTTTTATGGGACGAACAAGATAAAATACGAATCTGCCAACACGAATAGGAAATCCAATCTCGTTTTGTGCAGTTGCACTGAAATCAAGCAAAGTGTTTCAGAAGCGAAGCAAAAATGTCATAATAGCAACAAGTTGAATAGATATCCCTGTTTAAACAGAGGCAAAAAAGGAATCACCATCGGCTAATAAAGGAGGATGAAACATGCGGCCACAAAAATGGTAATCTCGCCAATCCCTAACAGGTGTTGTAGTTTTGAAATAAGATTCATTAGTTAATTCTGAGAGAGGCATCAATTACTGGCTTATAAAGGGGGTGATGCTGAATTTGTTGTAACAAAGCAACAAGCATCATGTCTGGGTTGGTCCCATTTTTGTTCACTACTTAATGGGAAAACACAGCAATACAATAGCTTCAATTCAACATTTATTTAAAACAGTACCAAAACAAGTAGCACAACATCTCAAAGCACACTGCACATCATGTGGTTGAGACCAAGATTTTAAACAACTCGCCACAAAGACTGGAAACAAATCTCGATCTCCTTTTGTGCAGTTCCACCAAAATTAAGCAAAGTCACCGATGTGACATTCAAGTTGAACTGCACAAAACACTCTTAAAACATAAGTGTTTCGAGTAGCGAAGCAAAATGTCGCAATAGCAACAAGTTGAATCGATACCCCTGTTTTAACATAGGCTAAAAAGGAAACAATTACTTGCCGATAAAGGAGGATGAAACAAACGGTGATGTAAAAGAAGCATCTAACTTATCTTGGATGGAAAACAAAGTAGGACAGTAGCATTTCTAAAACGGTTGCATTAATTCATATTAACAGAGACATTCTCTTGAAACAACATTCGTTAAAAAATGTAATTTACTTTTAACAGTGGCATTGCTTCAATTTTCCGGTGGCATTCTTAGATTAACAACATCAAAATAGTTGTATGGGACATGCCAGCACCATGTGCATCCACACGTATAAATGGGTGATGCAGAGTATGTAGCCAAGCAGCATATATGCACTGGTCCCATATTTGTTTGCTTTGAACCTTCTTCCTATGTGAGGGCAGCAAATCTAGTCCTGCACAAACTACCCGGCCCCCCAGTTTCTTTCCCTTTTCAACAAAGAGATCGGTTCCTTACATATGTGTGTACTGGGTTACCCCTTTTTCCCTTTTCGACCTACAAAGCGGCTGTAAGCTAGTCTATACTACTTTCCGCCCCTCCTTTCCTCATTGAACCACGTCCTAGATTCTTGCTCCAGCCCACCGCACCCTTCTTTCCTCTTTGAACCAAGACCTAGATTCGACTACAGATCGAAAAAGATCCACATGCAGCTAGAGCAACGACGGTTTCAAAGAAACTTATACCTTAGGGTCATCGGGATGTGGCAAGGCGTGCGGCGGGAGGCCGGATCTGCCCACACTACGTACGGCAGCGAGGAAGAAGGGGTCGCTGGCCCTCCCGCACAGGCGCTGGGTGAAAGAGAACAACGCAGCCGACAGTGGATTGCCTCCCTTGCCGAAGGCGATAGAGTGAACGCTGCACCTCCTCCCCTTCCCGATGCGACGGGATACAGACGCCTCCTTCACCAGCTGTGAGGGGGGAGAGAGAGAGAGACAAGAGGCCAACGCAGTCTTGTTTAGATCTGGTGAAGAGAGGGTGAGAGACTGTGAATATAGCAAACCCTAGCAAATGAACGCTGAGCCTCCAGCGTAACATATATGTAGTCTTGGCGAGTGTGTGGAAAGTGCAAACCCTAGCGAACAAGCTACCGAGGCTCCCGCCATATATATACTCTGTAGTATGGACTCGAGCTCCGGTGCCTTCACTTTTGCTTTTGGTTGTATGATGGTGAGCTAGCCACATTTTGGGCCCACCTGTCATAAATCCAAAGGCAGGTGCACTAAGTCAATGAAGCTGCGTCCATATAGTACTCTCGTGTATACTACTAATATATAGTGGAGTGGTTTTCTTATTCTCTCCATAACAATTGTTTTAAATTGTGTAAGTACGAAATGAAACTCTTTATTTAATGTATAGTGAAGAAAACTAGTTCTACTTCCGATGAACTAACGATCCACGCGCACGCGTCCTGGTCGCACTTCCTGTCCTTCACATGTGGTACACTACCCTCCCTTAAGTGAACAACCACACATGCGCCAAATTATCGGAAACGTGTGAGAGTGTGTACAAATAAAGAATTTTAATTTCAATTATCGGAAAGGTTTGAGAGTATTACAAAGTTTGACTTCAACAAATCTAATATGCGGAGTAAATAAAAATGGAGGGCTACTACCTCCATCCGGTTTTTAGTCCACACCATTTTTAAATCAAAGTTAATAGCTGGACACATAAAATTACAGGAAGTCGGAGACAAAGTTGTCAAGGCTTAGAAATCAATACAAAACTTATGCTCTTAGTACCAACGTCGATCCTTCTTCGAGGAAACATTTGGTTCATAGCCAATTGTGTGATAAAATTGCACCAACGTGAAAGACGCATCGTCTCCAAGTAACCAAGGTGAACTGACGAAGGATATCATCTTTGTGCGTAACAAGCAAAGAGATCGATGGAAGACAGCTTGTTTTTCATTGAAAATCGATCAGCTTCACCACCGACGCAACCATGAGGCGCAACCATGAGCATCGATAGGTCATCATGGTGATGCATCATCCATTTGGCATCAAGTTTGGGTGAGGCACCTATGAAGTTCGACAAATCCTCACCGTGGTCTGCTTTCTTCTCAAGAATCAAGCTCGAGGAAGGAAGAACCATGTGGCGAGGACATTGAGGCGGAACAACAATGGCCATCCAATTTTGTGCAGTTCCACTAAAATTGAGGAAGACATGCCCGGGTATGGAGACACGCATCGCTGTTTCCAAAAATATAAAAAAGGGTTAGCAACGAAATGTCAATTGTCAATAAGAATTAATGAAAAGTACACCAACAAACAGAAGCATCATAATTACCTTCATGGGAACAAAACCAGGATACCCGAGAAAAAAAGCATTTCTTCGTTTAACCAGTGATAGTACTACCACCATATGGACAATGACCGCACAACCACCATGTATTTTTTGTCGAAACAACATGTATACCTCCACCGAGGCATAAATCAGGACAACTTTTCGAGTAGTATTTCCTCTATAATAGTACTAGTAGGTGATGTTGGACCAGCCGATTTAACCCTAGCTACTATGCATGGGGAATCGGGAGTAGTCGCATAGAAGAAAACCCGCACGGAGTGCCCCGGGAGCTGGACCAGTACAAGAAGTTATACCTGTGGGTGAGATGTCGGTTAGGCGGTAGGCGGATCTGCCCACACGACGGCAGCGAACAAGGGCGCGGAGGATCTTCGTCCGTGCCAGCGCCGGCTCCGAGAGGACGGTGCGCATCGGCTTCCTCCGTCGCCGACGGCGACAACGTCAACACTGCACCTCCTCACCTCCCGCAGCGGACGGGATTCGGCCGGATCTGTGACCACCGGTGAGGAGAGAGATAGAGTGGACACCGTCATCTTGTTTTGATATGGAGAGGGTGAGAGAGCGAGACGCGAGAAACTCTATCAAACAAGAGGCTATAATGGAGTAAAAAAATCTCTCCATAGCAGTGGATTTAAATAGAATACGCGCGTTCCTGGAAAAAAGAAACGAAAACTGGCAGACAATTTTTTAAGGGTCTTTCTAGGACACATCTAGATGTGGCATAGTTATGTCACATCTAAGTTGATGTCCACTCTGTTTGTGGTCTATTTTTTTCCTAGTTCTTTTTTTGTTTCTTGTTACTACATTATATACTTGTGGGAGCTTAGATGTGATATCCTTAAATAACATCTAGATGTGAATTAGACAAACTGATTTTCTAACGTACCAAGAAAGAAAACTCGATCAAAAACACGCCCCCGCTTCCAGGTCGCGAGAGTTGTCGCGCACACACACATAGACATAGACATGCATATCCGTGTTTACGTAAAATTCCATTTCCATCTCCATCTCCAATCATATTTGTCCAACTGGCACATTATTTACGTTGTTAATTATATACGCAGCAATATTAACGTACAACATCTCTTGTTTATGCGCATCGCCAGACCGCTGCCACGGCCGGTCCTGACCAACCCGAACCCTCTTCATCACCCCCACGTGCTTCCCGCCAGAAACTGTTAGTGCCGCATTCATGCCCGGCCAGAGCGGACGCGACCTCTCACTGGAGCCGGCATTGAAGCGGCGCACAGGCCGAGAGAGCGTCGCCCGCGCCGTTTCCGGGTGCACGCGGCTGCTCCGCGTTCAAAGATCGCAATAGCCAGCTACAACATGCATGTAAAAAGTTCTTGGGAGTCTGTGCTACAACTAGCTATCCTCCCCCAACTCGACAATCTCTTCCAGTAGTGCTAGTACTCCATGGCGCGATCCATCGACAAGCAGGCGGGAAAGTTATCGTACAATCGGTTTGCGGTGAATGGCATGCCGAGCGACCGTGTGGGGTCGAGCCGTGGAGGAGGGTGAGACACAAACACAACAGACGTGATTTAAATGTTGGTTTTGCTTGATGGCGCGATCCAACAAAACGAAACGTTGGTTTGTCTCCGTTTCCATTTCTCTCCAGAAAAACGGAAACTTTCCACTCCATTTTCATTCCTATTCCAAGGTTGCCCCGTTACAACATTCCATCAAATACAAAGGAAAACTAACACGCATGCTGATGCATCTCAATGATTCATGATCATAGCCAATATTTACTTCACAACTAAAGAAAAAAGTTGTGAGAGCGTGTACGAAAGAAAAACTACTGATGGGTCACTACGACTTAAACCCTAAACCCTAAACATGATTTAATTTCCTGGCCAGGTAGAACCTGTCGAAGGAAAGAGGGCTGGCACCCTCGGATCATACGATACTTTTGTGCAGTTCCACTAAAATCGACCTGAGCATCCCTGATGGCAAAGATATTGAAGAAGTGTGATTAGAATAATAGTACTGACACTAGTTCATGAGACATAAACTCATCACAAGTAGAAGCCGATAGAAGTAGAGAAAGATCGACATGGAGATGGAGCTACGGCAGTGGAGCTAGCCGGCTCCAAAAGGAAGATGGACTACCCAGGACGCCGGGATGTAGCTAGAAGGGCGGTTGGGACGCTGCATCGGCCCATACCACGGTGACTTCGATTGGGACGCACCGACCGTGGGTTTTCTCCTCGCCGATGTCGACCGCGTCTCACGCAGAACATTGTTCCTTCCCCACCGCGGATCAGGCCCATCGTTCTATGCTTGTGAAGAGAGCAACCTAAGCAAGCGTGCTTGTAGCTTAGGCTCTGCTAGTGTATATATAGTGGTTTTCTTTTTCTCTCCATATCAACCATTTTATATTGCGTACGTGTCATTCAAGAGTGAAATGATGGTTGCTTCTTCTGACTAACTTACTATGTGATTTGACTGCTCCTTAGTGGCCCCTACACGTACCCCCCTACGTGTATGCAGCAAATACACGTACACATGGATGCAAAACGCTGCATTTACCTAATGCATGCATGTCCGAGCACACGACGGAACACACACGGTCACGCTCAAGTGTTCAACCTACACGTGCATGCACACACATACTCAGTCAGGGTGAGCTAGTGACCATATAAACACCGGAAAATATATATATTGAGCCCAATGAGCGTATTATGAAGTCCATTGACCGTATTTTTACAAATATACAATGACAGACAGTGTATTTATCTCGTTCGAAATTAAGCCATATTAACCGGAGAGGAGGCTGTACGGACTAGCATTACTTTGCTATGTCCCGTCAACTTGCCGAACGAGGAGAAGGTTGCAGGACGGGAGAAGCTTGCGCGCGGTGGCTCATAGGACAAGGAGAAACTTTTGACTAATGCAAGCTCTCCCTCGCTCAGGCGGTGGGCGGCAATGTGATCAATTCGGTGTCGATTGCCGTAAGCATACACTATACTACTAGTGCTATTATTGTTCGACTTCCCGAATAGGCGAACAGCCAAGCGCAAAGTTTACTAGTACTACTACTACAGTCTATAAAGGTACGTACTATACTAGTACTAGGAACTGGATGGAGGAGCGTCTGCACTTCTTAAACACATTTGGTTCTCTTCGAGGGTTCTCGCATGTGATAATGGGAGTTGATTGCATGGAACACTCGCCACAATTCTCGCTTAATTCTGGCTCATATCCTATTACAAATAGTAGCACTCGGTAATATTTCCCCTTTTTTGTTATTCAACATGTAAACAGGTCAGCAAACCTTGCGGCGCATCTTCGTGCGAACCGTGCTTGCTGCACTTTGAATGTGGCCGAGAGCTGGCTTGATGAAACACCTCGCTTCCTACTTCTTTTTTGCGGGGTACCTCGCTTCCTAGTGACCAGTGTCTTTGTTGATCGTCCTAAGAATGCTTATATATAAATAAAGCTCTCTCATTTACCCACAAAAAAGATTAAGCCATATTAACCGGAAAGGAGGGAGTATGGACTAGCACTACTTTTTGGTGTGTCCGTCAACTCGCATGAACGAGGAGAAGCTTGCGGGACAAGGTGAAGCTTCGCTACACCTTTTGACTAATGCAACCTACCCTCGGTGGACATGCATCAGTCCAATCGGTGTCAGATTGTCAGAGGCATACACTGTAGTACCCAACATGCGGAGTACCATCATTGTTCGACTTCACGAAGAGGCGAAGAGCCAAGCGCTGTAGTACGAGTAGTACTACTACTAGAACCGCATGGTGGAGCGTCTGTACTCTTATTTTTTATCTCTGATAAAGTACACGTTTATTCCGGAGAAGGGCGGAAAACGGAAGCCCAACATGTAATGAATGATATCGATCAACCAACCATGCTCAAATATATCTTGGCCTCCGTGCGAGCCCGTCTGTGTGTTCTCGCTCCTCGTCTCTCTCAAGGAACGGTGGGTTGGCTCTTTGCCGTCAATTGAGATCGGTTTGCTCACATTCCTGTCCCACATGTCAGTGATATGCCAAGAGGAGGTGCATTGACCGATCGCCATACGCTGTACTTGGTTTTGCACCTTCATACTACTCCTCCCTCCGTCCACAGTTCTGAGGCACGCTTCATTATGATGCATTTCTCTCAATGCATTTCCACCACCAGAGAGACTTTAGACGCGTTTGGTTTAATGCTCAATTAATTAGGGCGTGGTAACCGCAATCAAGTCCACAATTTTCTCTTCATGTACTGTACTACTACGGAGTGGAGTAAGTGCATGCATGTGTTTACCCGGGGTGGAAGCACTGCATGCATGTGTGTATGCATTATTCCCTCTAGTAATAGACGTCGTGCTATAACTACCAATACTATTTTTCAGGCTGATCGCTAGTCGCCTTGGTCCCACAGATTTTTTTTTCTTTTTTCTGAAGTGCGCTGTATAAACAGTGACGGATGGAGTAGTATGAGCAGATTCAAAGAAGAGCGTATTTATGGTTGCTTCTTGAGCAACTTACAAAGGGAAAAGGTGGGGCTTATGATTTGACTGCTCATTACTCACTATTAATGCGGTATAGCGACCGGCTGAGTCTCCCATGCGGTTGTGCACTACCCCTTCGGTTCTTAAATATATTCCGGAGTATTTGTCTTTCTAGAGATTTCAACGAGTGACTACTCAAATATTTGTCTTTTTAGAGATTTCAAATGGAATGGCACATACAGATGTATATAGACATATTTTAGAGTGTAGATTCACTCATTTTGCTCCGTATGTAGTCACTTGTTGAAATCTCCAGAAAGACGAATAGAATATTTAGGAACGGAGGAGTACACATCTGAAGCAAAATGAGTGAATCTACACTCTAAAATATGCCTGTTTGAAATTTGTAAAAGACAAATATTTAGGAGCGAAGGAGTATAATTTTGTGCATGGCACATGGACCCGGATGATGAAGAGGCTTACGGCAATGCTATCAAGCTTCCATCATTTGTTTACATAATTGACGTACTATACAAATAATTTTCCAGTGACATGAAATTGTACACTGGTGTGAGCTTTGAGCTTTTGTTTCGCGTGTCTTTCAATCGATGCTCTTTCTGAAACAATAAAAAACTAACTTCCTTGCTAATGCATGTCAATTATTAGCAGATCAGAGCTAATAATTACATCACAACTGACGACAGAGTTGTGAGAAGGTGTTAAATTAAAATTTATCCATGCTTTCATTGGCGACAACGTCCCCCATTTCTGTCTAAATCAACAAGGCATGTTGGGAAAAAAATAGTTGTCTGGAGCATGCAACATTCCGATCATTTTGTGCAGTTCCACTAAAATAGAGCTGAGTGTCCCTATTCCAAAGATATTAAGTGTGATTACGATAATAGAGGATTGCTGATGAAACAATAAACACTTAAATAGAAGTCGGTCACCTTTGCAGTCTCTCTTAAGACTAACTAGTTGGAGAAGATTAGGCTCAGAGTTGGATGAGGAGGATAGAGCAAAACCAATCTCCCTTTGTGCAGTCGCACTGAAATGTAGAGACGTTGCCCGTGTGACATTTTAGTACAACTGCACAAAACACTCTTAAGAAAAAAGTGATTTGTGCAGTTCAGCAAAAGGTCGCAATAGCAACGAGGTGAAATGGATAGCCATTTGCAAAAAAGAGGTAGAAAGGAAACAATTCTTGGCCAATAACAGTTGATGACACATGCGATGACAAAAAAGAAGCATATTCCTTGTCCTAAGGGAAGATAACAACACGGTTGTGTTTGTCTAAAATGGTGTGAGGACGAGAATGCAATATGGAAAGTACGCCGGATGAGCTACGTTTTGGGCAAAGAACTATGGAAGATCCACAAGCAGCGACGAGGGAAGGCAGGCGATGGAGCAAGGCGGAGGGGATACCGGAGGTCGTCGGGATGTAACTAGGTGAGCGGCGGCGCGGAATCTGCAAGCAGGTGGCATAGGCCTGCCGCCACGAGCTTGGTCGAGAGAACGGTGTGTATCAGTAGATCGGGACGTCTTGCCTCGGCGTCGTCGAACGGAGAACGATGCACTTCCTCCCTTTCCCCGGCAGACGGGATGCGGCGGATCGGTGACCAACGGTGAGAGAGAGAGAGGCCACCGCACTCCCTTTCCCGGCCGGACGGGATGCGGCCGGATCGATGACCAACGGTGAGAGAGAGAGGCCACTGCAGCCTTGTGTGAGATACTCAAGAAGCGACAAACCAGCAGGCAGGCTCCTTGTATATAGTGAGCGGACTACCTTTTTCTCCATAAAAATCGCTTTTATATTCTCGTAATGCGTGCCATTGAGCGCTATAACTTTATTTAAAAATAACGCGGCAACGCGTCAAGTCGAACTTTGTTTTGTGCACGCGTGGTACACGACCTCCCTAGGTAAACAACCGCTACAGGCATTCAAATTAGCACGTGGGCTACCATTTCATAAAGAAATGAGCTCCACCGTGTACCCGCGGGTGTGGCTGGGCACGAAGGGTGAGTACGTGCACGGTGCACCTATTCTCTTCTTGTATACGTACACCACCCCCCTGGCGTGGTGTGAGACAGATACAAACCTAGAGAGATATAGTGTGTGGGTTCTTGAGAGTTTTTTTTGGGGGGGGGGGGTCAATCAAAAAATGTAACATATGCAATGTGTGTGAAATAGAGTCCTGGATATAACATATATATAGAGGGGGCAATCCACGAGAAGAGAGTGGAGGTATCATCGGCTTGAGGTGTCCATAGAATCGGAGAGAGGGATGATGTGTGTGTGTGCGCGCGCGCGATCGACAAAGAGTGCCATTGAATTTGTGTGTGCCCACATCAAAGATATAGAGTGGCTGGCCTACTGGAACGTGAGATGGGACATGTGCAGTTTGTCTCTGTGGCATGGATACCTACCTGCAGCGCTCGACTATCGGTGTGTGGTGGGGGAAGAGGGAGGCCCAATTAACTATAGAGGTACAATGGCTGGTATATGTGTGGAGGAGGAGAGAGGCCTACCTCATGTATTAAGGAGATCGATCTGCCTCATGTATTAAGGGAGATCGATCGGCATCCATGCATATGTGCAGGAGAGGAATAAGGTTGGGAGAGAGATAGAGCTAGAGTGTTGGAGGGGTGGTAGTGGAGTCGCTTCTAACAAATGGTGGGATAGGCTTGCTCGACAAACGGAGGGCACGCCCCCAAAATAAATAAGAGAGGAGATTGCTGCTTGTGCACGCGTGTGAGAGACGGGTCAGAGGCATGCACGAATGATGAGCGGGGACGATGTGGCTGTGGTAAGCAGACGTAACTACATAGGAAGATCAATCGCCCTTTGTTAGAGAAAGGAGAGACATAACTTGTGAGGTACGTCGATCAATGGGGGGGTAGTTAAAGTCGATCTAGGTATATGTTGGGAGATCGGTCGGTATACATACATGTGTGTGTCAGAAGCAAATGAGGCACGAGGAGAAGGATAGAGAGAGAGGGATGCATGTAGGAGGTTGATACGTCTCCAACGTATCTACTTTTCCAAACACTTTTGCCCTTGTTTTGGACTCTAACTTGCATGATTTGAATGAAACTAACTTGACCGGATCGACGCTGTTTTCAAAGAACTACCATGATGTTGTTTTATGTGTAGAAAAGAAAAGTTCTCGGAATGTCCCGGAAAATCCACGGAGGCACTTTTTTGGAATTTATAAGAATTTTGGACGAAAGAAATACACGGGGGCCTAGGGGCCTGTCCACGAGACAGTGGGCGCCTGTGGCGCGCCCTATCTCGTGGGCCCCGGACCTCCTCCGACCTCAACTCTAACTCCATATATTCCGTCTCGGGGAGAAAAACCAGAGAGAAAGTTTCATCGCGTTTCACGACATGGAGCCGCCACAAGCCCTAATCTCTCGGGAGGGCTGATCTCGAGTCCGCTCGGGGCTCCGGAGAGGGGATTCGTCGCCGTTGTCATCATCAACCATCCTCCATCACCAATTTCATGATGCTCACCGTCAGGCGTGAGTAATTCCATCGTAGGCTTGCTGGACGGTGATGGGTTGGATGAGATTTACCATGTAATCAAGTTAGTTTTGTTAGGGTTTGATCCTAGTATCCACTATGTTCGAGATTGATGTTGCTATGACTTTGCTATGCTTAATGCTTGTCACTAGGGCCCGAGTGCCATGATTTCAGATCTGAACCTATTATGTTTTCATGAATATATGTGTGTTCTTGATCCTATCTTCCAAGTCTATAGTCACCTATTATGTGTTATGATCCGACAACCCCAAAGTGACAATAATCGGGATACTTCTCGGTGATGACCGTAGTTTGAGGAGTTCATGTATTCACTATGTGCTATGTTCCGGTTCTCTATTAAAAGGAGGCCTTAATATCCCTTAGTTTCTCAGAAGGACCTCGCTGCCACGGAGGGTAGGACAAAAGATGTCATACAAGTTCTTTTCCATAAGCACGTATGACTATTTACGAATACATGCCTACATTATATTGATGAATTGGAGCTAGTTCTATATCACCCTATGTTATAACTATTGCATGAGGAATCGTGATCCGCATAATTATCCATCACTGATCCATTGCCTACGAGCTTTTCACATATTGTTCTTCGCTTATTTACTTTTCCGTTGCTACTGTTACAACTACTACAAAAACCCAAAAATATTTTTCTTTACTTTTGCTACCGTTACCTTTATTATCATACCACTTTTGCTACTAAACACTTTGTCGCAGATACTAAGTTATCCAGGTGTGGTTGAATTGACAACTCAACTGCTAATACTCAAGAATATTCTTTGGCTCCCCTTGTGTCGAATCAATAAATTTGGGTTGAATACTCTACCCTCGAAAGCTGTTGCGATCCCCTATACTTGTGGATTATCAGAGGTGGTACAAGAGGCATACTATATCGAGGGGGGAGGAGTGTGCGAGTACGAGAACGATGAAAAGAGTGGTGGGAGTGAGGCATGGACGGTGACAAGAGAAGAGGGGAAGCTTGTGTTTGTGCTAGGCACACCTGGCTAGAGAGGCATATCGATCGATGTGTGCCATAAAGAAGGAGCTGGGGGGCCTACACACACCGTGGGTGAACGACCTAAAGTGAAAAGACGAATTTGCGCGATGGAGCTATAGAATGCTGAGGGAGGGTGAGAGGGATGCGGCGTGTGCATGCACAAGAGAAAGTTAGCGCTAGCTACAAAGATAAGAGGGTTGTGTGGGTGTAAAAGATGAATAGAGATCATGTATACTTCATTATAAAAAGCGAATTCGGATATTTGAAGAATTTATCATAGTGTTTCAAACCGACGCATGTGTGAATATATATAACGGTGATACACATGGTGTGGTTATGAACATGTTATACTACATTTAATATATTTTATCTCCACTCTTATAAAAAAACGGAGTTGTTGATGATGGTGTGCCTGCCATCCTGCATTATAGGTCGTTCGATTTATATCTGGCGGATAGCAAGGAAACAATGATGGTTGAAGTTCGCAACAATCATGATTGTAGATTCTTATTGAAATAGCGAAACGAATTCAAATTTAGTTCAAATTGCAGTGGTAGTATAGACATTTGGAATGCACTAAAATGTTGGTATGAGTATGTTACATGCATTATACAGCAAGTGAAAAAAATTAATTGGACATAACATGGATTCATACTCCCTCCTTCCATCAATATAGGGCGTAATGCGTTTTTTAAGACTGCCTTTGACTGTTGACAAGATTAATAGTACATGACATGCACAATGTGAAAATTATATCATTGAAAGAACCATTCACTGCATTTAATTTAACGGTGTGCTTTGTGTAAGTTGCATGTCATATATCATTGCTCTAATATTTGGTCAAAGTTAGCATCGAAAAACGCATTAGGCCCTATATAGATGGAAGGAGGGAGTAGCTTTGAATATCACTTGTATAGTAAAACGGGGCAAGACTCTCTCTTTGTGTGGTGTGAATAGTTTTATTTTTTTAGTTTTCTTTTTGGTTGTGGGAAGTGCAAATTGATTTGAATGCATTACAAGTACAATATTACTACACGTTAGGCTTGTCCCTAAAATTCAACCCGCGTCTTGTTATATCCGAAAATTCAGATATCGTGCTCCCAAAACTGGCGCCTTCACAACCCGCGCCTTGCTATCCCGAAATTAGAACGCTAAAACTCCCTCCACCGCCAAATCCCGACGCATGAAATCCCCTTCTAACCTCGAGCGAAAGGGCCGCTAGTTCAAATCAGTGGGGGTACTTTTGTAAAACACCCTACATTTTGGACAAGCGCGTCCCTAAGTCATGCTTCACCTCCTCCCATCGCCCCCTTTTCGCCATTCGAAATCCCAGGCCGCCATAATCTCTCCGCTCCAGCCGCGAAACCCCACCCTCCTCCGTCCGCCACGTCACCGCTGCCCAGCCAGAGCCTTTTCCCCGACGACGTCGTCCACCGCAACAGCTCGACGTCCCTCGTCCACCTCCCCGGATGAGGATCCATCGTCCATCTCGCCGTCCCGCCGGTTCGATCCGCCCGTCCTCCACCTCCAAGGAGCTGCTCGACGATCGCCTCGTCTATCGCGTTGCTCCATCCCCACGCTGCCTTAACCCGCTCCACCGGAACCGCAACATCCTCACCGACTCCTTGACGGGCCGAGGCCTACTTCGGCGCCACCAAAGAGGTTGTACACTCATCGCATCGCACCTTCTCCTTAACTCGACCTCCGGCATCGACAAGGCTCCATCCCGCACCCCCATGGAGCGGCTACCTTGAAGCCGGCGCCATGGGCGACATCTCCACGGCTCTCCTCAAAGGCGAGGCCCCTTCGGCGGCGGCGCCATACCGGCCGGATCTGTCCTGCTGCTCGGCTCTCGCTTCGCTTCGCTTCAGGCTGCTGCATCTGCCTCCGACTCTCGCTTGATCGCTCGCTTCGCCCATCGCTATCGCTCTCCCCTCGCTCGTGTTGTCGCTCTGCTCGATTAAGCCACACTTGATCGACTAAATTGACTTTTGGGTCACTCGATTTTCAGGGGTTGGGGGCTCGCGGAGTTAAGGAAGAACCACCCGCAGGGACGGGGGCTCACGGAGAGGTACCCCACTATCTATCTTAGGGTTCGTGGTGGGGACAGGGGCCTAGAGGGCTGGTCGGGCGCAAGCGGTGGCGAAGTTGTTTCGGGCTGACGAGGCGGCTACTGGGGCAGCGGTTCGGCCGGTGGTGGTCAAGGCTCGTGGGTGTAGGTTGAAGATGAACTGCAAGCCCTCCCTAAACTACATGACAAGAGCCTCACTACTACCATTGCATTCAGTTTCGACGGTAGCATCTGATTCCACAAGAAATTTCAGTTTCGACAGCTTAAGTTCAGAGTCAACAGTTTTACCTCATACATTGTAGTCAGTGGTTTTTGGTGATGTTAATTTTACATCCATTTTACATCATCTATTGGAGATGCTATTAGAATCCCACTTGAGATTGACGATGTCCGTCTTGTGCTGCTTCAGCCTTGACGTCTTACGGCTCACGGAGCTGCTCCAACGACGTAACGATCCATCATAACGAAAGCAAAGGCTCTCGACGCCGTCTCTGATTCCTCGATCTTCCTCCACACCTCCGACAGCCACCTGCCTCAACCGCCCAAAGAACCAACCCAATGATGCTGAGGTCGACACGGCTACGGCAAAGAGGTTGTACACTTGTTGCATCACTTATTACTATACATTCACATCGATCCATTAGGGCTATTTTGGTTCAACGGAAAAACGTCGATCCAATCGGGTTGTTACCATCACTCTAAATTTCTGCATGCTCTCCTTACATAATCTCACCATATTCTTTTCGTATGCATGTCAGATATTGTACACAGTCATGCTGAACATGTAGAGAAAAATAGAAGAGTTTGTCGCGGCAATACAATGTCATGCAGACATCGCTCCATGGTGGGTTCAATGGCAAACCCTCCCGCCCCTCTCCAGTTGTAATCCGAGGAAGATATACATTCGAGGCAGATTCAGGCCACGACCACTCCTATTTACCCCCAAGGTGTTTGCTCTACCTTGGCATGATGATGTTAGTCATATCATGCATATGTTGCCTTGCAGTGCCTACTTTTGACATCATATATGTCATCTTCTTAGTTTAGACATGTTCTGTAATGCCACCTATTTAGTTTCTATATCATATATGGGAATTATGCAGCCTCATGTCTTTTAGCCAACCATAATATATGTGAAATGTGCAATGCCATCCTGTTTAACCAGGCATCATATATTTGAATGTTATCTTGCCCATCCGTTTCTTCATTACATTTCCATTTGTCGACAATGTTTGTAAATTAAGCTACTCTTCCTGTAAATCAGCCATTTGGGTGGGAGATGGAAAAATCTGGAGTGAAAACAAGGCCTTCTGAGCAGACAGTGCTACTTGTCGAAGCAGATCTCTTGTTGGGTCCTGATAGCTCCTCGGAGATGGATTCAGAGACAGATGACCAGTCCTATTCCCCCACTGAGGTGTATGCTCTAACTTGGCACGGTTATGCTGCTCATATCATGCATATGGTGTCTTGCATTGCATAGATTAGACATCATATACACAATATTCAACACCATGTTCTTAGTTCAGACATCATATCGAATGCCCTATGTTTAGCATATAAATCACATATGTGAATTAAATGATGCGATCCTGATTACTTAGATAACATGTAGGTGAATTATGTCATGCGATCCTGTTTAGTTATTCATCATATCTTTGAATTATGTTATGCTATGTTATCCAAATTTAGATAGACATCATATATGTGAAATTATGTCATGCTATCCGTTTTAGTTAAACAATATACATGTCACCTATTTCATGCCCTCTTTTTCCACACTATCTATTGCATCATCTCTCATACAATGTCTATACATTCAACTATGTTTCCTGTTTATCAGACATTTGAATTGGAGCGGGTGATGCCAGTATCTAGCGGACTAAAAACACGGTCTTCAAATAAAACAGTGCTACCTCTTGGTGGAGATAGCACCCCGGTTGTACATGCACAAGAACCAGCCCTACCACACATAACCCAAACTCTTGCAGATTGTACCCCTACTGCGATGGACTGAGAACCAGCTTCACCCAATCTAACCCCAACCCCAAATTGATAGTAACCCAGTTCCTGTTGACACGACACCATCTCCACCATAGAGCTCCCAAACAAGAGCAGTTAGTAAGGTAGCTCCAAAGTGTCCAAAGGGCCAAGATTATCACGGCGAACCCCAACTCCACCGGTTAGTACGCCTATTCACGTGGAGGAAGCACAACCAGCTAGTCGTAGTTTAGCATCTATCGCATTTGATGTTATTAAATCGTAAAGCGTATCTTCCCATCTTGGAAATATTATCTTGAAGATGAAGGAAAATCCCGATTGCGTGTGTTTGTCCAGGAGTTATGTGTAAGTAATGTTATTCATGGCAATTACTTTGCTTCGTCCCATACATCCTACCTCCATGATGGTTATAATACAACAAATTTTCCCATTTTCTCTATAGAGAAGGACCGATTTGAAACTCGGGATGAGGTAACCTGTGCTAATACCTCTGCTATCTTCAAGAATGCTTGGTGGCGATGTCAGAATTACTGAAGAAAACGTGACTTCACCGCAAAGAAACTCATCAAATTCCCTTACGTTCTCCTCGAGACACATTTATCGGGCGATGATCGGGAACGCCTTTGTTCAGTAATGGTCCCGAACCAAGAATGTGGTAAGGTCTATGAGCTCATTTTCTATTTTTAAGTATTATATGCTTGCGTCTTCTTGTACTTTCTGTTCATGTAGAACAAGTGCCTAAACTCAAGAACAACTGTTCTAATTTAAGATTCTATTGCTATCATAGTTCAAAAAAGCGCTAGGCGTTAATTGTGCGTTTTGCCACCGCCTTGCGCTTTACTGACCAAAGTGCATGCTTATGCACAGTTATGCGCAGATTATGCGTAGTTATGCGCAATGCGTTTTGCCAACGCCTAGAGCCTAGGCGCGCTTAAGCACTCGCTTAGGCGCGCCTTTTTTAACTATGATTGCTTTGCTCTTGTATCACAGTATTTACTCATACGAACTTATTTTTAAATTGAAGGATCCAATCGAAACTCCAATGGCACAGCAGGTATGTTCACGCATGTTTCTTTAATAGGTTTGCTCTTATCAATAGCTCTGTTGATTTCAATTTCAATTGTGTATACAGTTGACTTTCATATCATGCACATTACTAGCATCACTACAGAGCCAATAGTGTTGTTGTACATGTAGATCCGTGGTACCCATCTGAAATCTTGTTATGCCGTGTAGTTTCCCACGCTTTGTATTCTTTCACTGCTGCTTTGTCTTGAACTGATATGATTTGAACCGTGTCCCTATTTTGATTTGGCAAGACAATGCAGTGACCATAGGACATAGATATATGTTTGTTTGATGCTTTTATTATGTACTAGTACTTGGCAATAGAAGATTTGGTAGTTTAATCCTGTCCACCTTACTAATGAACTGGTTCACCGAAATGAGTTTCTTATACTAGTACATGCTAAACTTGTTATGTGTCTGCTTGTTTCTTCTTTTAGAATCTTGATGAGAATATTGGGGAAGAGTGCCTTATTAAGCAATGGTAAAGGAAGTAATGCGAGATAAGGTTCAGGATAGTGACACATCCTTGTTGGTCTCCAACAAAGGCGATAAAACAGCTAAGGAAGACTATCTTGAAGACAATGAGACAACCCCAAAGTCCTGTCTTGGTTTAGTGTTCGAGTTAATGGCCACTACCGCTTGCACAAGCTATTCAAACTCACTTTATGCGAATCAGTTCGGTTTCTTGAGTCTCAACTACAAGCTGAAAGACATCGATCATTTGTGCTGCGACAAGAAGCGGAAGAATGCGGAAGTCCACGGAGCATTCGGATGCATACTTTACGGTGCAACAACAAGCGTTGGAGGATTTTAGCGTAAACAGGACAAAGCTAATCAGCTTGCTAAGCTTATTGCGGCATGGTGGATACTCGGGATAACGCTTTCTTGAGCTCTTCCGAAGTTGTTTAAGTTATGCTCTTGTTTCTTTGCCGCGTTTATTTGCCTTTGGTGGCCAATTTTGTGACGAGTGTATGTAATGTGCTGCTTTGTTCCCTATATTTGCACTGGTGGCGAACTTTGATGCCCAATGGATGTAATATTTGTAATAGCGGTAATAGGCTAGTGTTAATTGCTTGCTTATTTATTTCCTTGTTGTCTTCTTTAGTTGTTTGCTTGTAGTCACTGCAGTTCTTTTTCTGTTTTTTTCTAGTGGCCACAGTAGCCTATTTTTGGTAACTAGGCCAAAATAATCATGACAACACACGGACTGTTGTAACCATGGGCCTCCTGCAGGCCGTATGATCCATGGGCCTTCGTCCGGCCGTAGGATCCATCGGCCTTCTATACGGGCCTTAGGGTCCATGGGCCTTCTACAGGCCGTAAGGTCCATGGGCCTACTACGGGCCGTGCGATCCATGGGCCTTCTACGGGCCGTACTATCCATCGGCCTCATATGGGCCGTAGGATCCATGGGCCTTCTACGGGGCGTATCATCATTTTGCCAATCATGGGTAGTACTATTCGTGGGCCATAACGGGCCGTTAATAGGCCGTATTTGATAACTCTATGAATACAGCCCAACGGTTTTTTTACATGAAAACGGCCAACCGTATTAACGGTCCGCAAACGGGCCGACTGTAACGACGGGCTGAATTTGGCCCTGATACGTCTCCAACGTATCTATAATTTTTGATTGCTCCATGCTATATTATCTATTGTTTTGGACTATATTGGGCTTTATTTTACACTTTTATATTACTTTTGGGACTAACCTATTAACCGGAGGCCCAGCCCAGATTCTTGTTTTTGCCTATTTCGGTGTTTGAAGAAACGAAATATCAAACGGAGTCCAAACTGAATGAAATCTTGAGGAACGTGATTTTCTCACGGATAAGATCCGGAGACTTGAACCCTCGGTCAAGAAAGGAGGGAGGCGGCCACGAGGGTGGAGGGCGCCCCAGACGCGCCCGCCTCGTGGGCCCCAAGCTCCACCGACGTACTCTTTCCTCCTATATATACCTCACGCACTTCAACAGATCGATCACGGAGCCAAAAACCTAAATCCACCGTCGCAACTTTCTCAGATCCACGAGATCCCATCTTGGGGCCTGTTAGGAGCTCACTTGGGAAGGGGAATCCACCACGGAGGGCTTCTACATCATCATCATAGCCTCTCCGATGAAGTGTGAGTAGTTTACTTCAGACCTTCAGGTCCATAGTTAGTAGCTAGATGGCTTCTTCTCTCTTTTTTGGATCTCAATACAATGTTCTCCCCCTCTCTCGTGGACATCTATTTGATATAATCTTCTTTTTGCGGTGTGTTTGTTGAGATCGATGAATTGTGGGTTTATGATCAAGATTGTCTATGAGCAATATTTGAATCTTCTCTGAGTTCTTTTATGTATGATTGGTTATCTTTGCAAGTCTCTTCGAATTATCCGTTTGGTTTGGCCAACTAGATTGGTAGTTCTTGCAATGGGAGAAGTGCTTAGCTTTGGGTTCAATCTTGCGGTGTCTTTTCCGGATGTGAGGGGCAGCAAGGCACGTATTGTATTGTTGCCATCGAGGATAACAAGATGGGGTTTTATCATATTGCATGAATTTATCCCTCTACATCATGTCATCTTGCTTTAAGGCGTTACTCTGTTTTCATTAACTTAATACTCTAGATGCATCTTTGGATAGCGGTCGATGAGTGGAGTAATAGTAGTAGATGCAGTGTGAGTCGGTCTACTTGTCTCGGACGTGATGCCTATATACATGATCATACCTAGATATTCTCATAACTATGCTCAATTACATCAATTGCTCAACGATGAATTCGTTCACCCACCGTAGGATACTTATGCTCTTGAGAGAAGCCACTAGCGAAATCTATGGTCCCCGGGTCTATTCTCATCATATTAATCTTCCTATGCTTTGTTATTGCTTTGCTTTTTACTTTGCCTTTTATTTTACTTTGCATCTTTATACCAAAAATACCAAAAATATTATCTATCATCTCTATCGGATCTCACTCTCGTAAGTGACCGTGAAGGGATTGACAACCCCTATTCACGTTGGTTGCGAGGAGTTATTTGCTTTGTGTAGGTACGGGGGACTTGGCGTGGCCTCCTACTGGATTGATACCTTGGTTCTCAAAAACTGAGGGAAATACTTACGCTACTCTGCTGCATCATCCTCTCCTCTTCGGGGAAAACCAACGCAAGCTCAAGACGTAGCAAGAAGGATTTATGGCGCCGTTGCCGGGGAGTCTACGCAAAAGTCAACATACCAAGTACCCATCACAATCCCTTATCTCTCGCATTACATTATTTGCCATTTGCCTTTCGTTTTCCTCTCCCCCACTTCACCCTTGCCGTTTTATTCACCCTCTCTTTTTCGTTCGCCTTATTCTTGTATGTATCTTTGTTTGTGTTTCCTTGTGCCTTCTATATGCTTGCATCTTCGCTTGCTGAAAATCTTTTGATATGGATCCACTTAAAGTGTTCTATTTGGATCATCTTTGATCCTTATGCGCTCGTGTTGAAACCCCAACTAGCCTAGTTGATGGGAAATCTTTAGATGAGCATGCTCATTTTGTGCGTCATCATTTGTCTGAAAAAGGGAAGCTCTTATGGTATAATATAAATAGTTTGCTATGCTACGCTTGGAATCTTTGTGAAATGTGTGATTTTACTTGTTGCTCTAAGAACCCTAAAAAACACCTTCCCTACCTATGTGAGTTCAATGATAATGAAATCTTATCTTCTTATGCAAAGGGTGTTTATAGTTACTATGGTATCGAACAAATTGAAGAATTTTTCGTTTTTAAGGGTTCTCATGAAGTTGCTTCTTGGATTGAAAAGTATGATTTTACTCTCAACAAATCTGAAAATTCCGTCATACTTAAATATTGCAATGAAAACCTTGCTCATAATGTCTATGTTCAAGAATTTATTGAAAGAATGACCGTTGCTTTGGAAGAAAATAATGACACGCATGAATCTATAGATAATGATGATTCCGATGATTTGGTTGAAATATCCCTTGATGAACATGATGCTGGTTATTCTTGTGGCCATGATGCCAATATTTATGAAGACGAATTTGCTATAGTTCCTTATGTTAAACATGAGATCGTTGCTATTGCACCCATACTTGATAGTTCCTTCGATGAAAAGCATGATCACAATGATTTTACTATAAATTCTCTTGATGTCAATTGTGCTAATAATGTGCAAAATCCTAAGCTTGGGGATGCTAGTTTTGCTATGTCTACTACTTGCTGCAATGATCATGATTGGGGTGATTCTTCTTATGATCCTGAAAATTTATTTAATCCCCATGATGAATATGAGATTGACAATATTGTTTGCAATAATATTGAAAGTGGGTTTGGAAGGGTGTCAACTTTAGATCCCACATATTTGGAGAATATTCAATCTTGTGAATTTTTTGATAAAAGTGGGTTTGGAGAGGTCATGACTTTAGTTAATGATAATCCCACTATTTTGGCAACTTTGCATGCATGAGGTCGTGTTGAAAATATTTTATGTGATAGCTATTTTGTTGAAATTGCTTATGACCCCACATGTAATTATTATGAGAGAGGAAAAATATGGTTATAGAAATTTTCATGTTACTAATTTACCTCTCGTTATGTTGAGATTGCTATTGTTCTTTTCCGCTTCCTTGCATACGCTAGTTCTTGCTTGCTACGATAATTTGTTTGCCTATAATATGCCTATGCATAGGAAGTATGTTAGACTTAAGTGTGTTTGTCACATGTTTTATGATGCTCTCTTTGTGCTTCAATTCTTGTCTTTCGAGCATCATTGAAATCTCAATGCTTAGCTAGGGGCGTTAAACAATAGCGCTTGTTGGGAGGCAACCCAATTTTATTTTTAGTTTTAGTTTTTGTTTCTGTTTAGGAATAAATAATCCATCTACCTTCTGTTTAGATGTGGTTTTATGTTTTAATTAGTGTTTGTGCCAAGTTAAACCTATAGGATCTTCTTGGATAATAGTTATTTGATCTTGCTGTAATTTCCAGAAACTTTTGGTTCACGAAAACAATTGTTAAAAATCACCAGAGCGTGATAAAATAGTGATTCAAAATTCTGCTGATCAGTAAACAAATTGCCTAGGTCTTCCTATTTTTTCTTAATTTTTGGAGTTCCAGAAGTTTGCGTTAGTTACAGATTACTACAGACTGTTCTGTTTTTGGCAGATTCTGTTTTTCGTGTGTTGTTTGCTTATTTTGATGAATCTATGGCTAGTAAAATAGTTTGTAATCCATAGAGAAGTTGGAATACAGTAGGTTTAACACAAAAATAAATAAATAATGAGTTCATTACAGTACCTTGAAGTGGTCTTTTGTTTTCTTTCGCTAACGGAGCTTACGAGATTTCTATTGAGTTTTGTGTTGTGAAGTTTTCAAGTTTTGGGTGAAATCTTTTGATGGATTATGGAACAAGGAGTGGCAAGAGCCTAAGCTTGGGTATGCCCATCGCACCCCCAAGATAATCCAAGGACACCAAAAATTCAAAGCTTGGGGATGCCCTGAAGGCATCCCTCTTTAAATCCACTTCCATCGGTAACTTTACTTGGAGCTATATTTTTATTCACTACATGATATGTGTTTTGCTTGGAGCGTCTTGTATTATTTGCATATTTTCTTTTTAGTTTACCACAATCATCCTTGCTGTACACACCTTTTGAGAGAGCCATACATGAATTGGAATTTGTTAGAATACTCTATGTGCTTCACTTATATCTTTTGAGCTATATAGTTTTGCTCTAGTGCTTCACTTATATCTTTTAGAGCACGGTGGTGGATTTGTTTGAAAGAAACTATTGATCTCTCATGCTTCACTTAGATTATTTTGAGAGTTTTAAATAGCATGGTAATTTGCTTAAACAATCCTAATATGCTAGGTGTACAAAAATAGTAAAAACTTTCTTATGAGTGTGTTGAATACTAAGAAAAGTTTGATGCTTGATAATTGTTTTGAGATATGGAGGTGATAATATCAAAGTCGTGCTAGTTGAGTAGTTGTGAATTTGAGAAATGCTTGTGTTGAAGTTTGCAAGTACCGTAGCATGCACGTGTGGTAAACGTTATGTAACAAATTTGAAACATGAGGTGTTATTTGATTGTCCTCCTTATGAGTGGCGGTCGGGGACGAGCGGTGGTCTTTTCCTACCAATTTATCCCCCTAGGAGCATGCGCGTAGTGCTTTGGTTTTTGATGGCTTGTGGATTTTTGCAATAAGTTTGTGAGTTCTTTATGACTAATGATGAGTCAATGGATTATACGCACTCCCACCCTTCCATCATTGCCAGCCTCTTCGGTACCGTGCATTGCCCTTTCTCACATTGAGAGTTGGTGCAAACTTCGCCGGTGCATCCAAACCCCGTGATATGATACGCTCTTTCACACATAAACTTCCTTATATCTTCCTCAAAACAGCCACCATACCTACCTATTATGGCATTTCCATAGCCATTCCGAGATATATTGCCATGCAACTTTCCACCATACCGTTCTTCATGACACATTCATCATTGTCACATTGCTTAGCATGATCATGTAGTTGGCATAGTATTTGTGGCAAAGCCACCATTCATAATTCTTCCATACATGTCACTCTTGATTCATTGCATATCCCGGTACACCGCCGGAGGCATTCATATAGAGTCATACTTTGTTCTAGTATCGAGTTGTAATTATTGAGTTGTAAATAAATAGTAGTGTGATGATCATCATTTTCTAGAGCATTGTCCCAAAAAAGAGAAAGGCCAAAAGAAAAAAAAAGGCCCAATAAAAAGAAATAAAAAGGGGCATTTTTACTATCTCTTTTTCCACACTTGTGCTTCAAAGTAGCACCATGTTCTCCATATAGCGAGTCTCATATATTGTGCTTCAAAGTAGCACCATGTTTTTCATAGAGAGAATTTCATATGTTTTCACTTTCATATACTAGTGGGAATTTTTCATTATAGAACTTGGCTTGTATATTCCAACGATGGGCTTCCTCAAATGCCCTAGGTCTTCGTGAGCAAGCAAGTTGGATGCACACCCACTTAGTTTCTTTTGTTGAGCTTTCATACATTTATAGCTCTAGTGCATCCGTTGCATGGCAATCCCTACTCCTTGCATTAACATAAATTGATGGGCATATCCATAGTCCGTTGATTAGCCTCGTTGATGTAAGACCTTCTCCTTTTTGTCTTCTCCACATAACCCCCATCATCATATTCTATTCCACCCATAGTGCTATGTCCATGGCTCGCGCTCATATATTGCGTGAAAGTTTATAGGTTTGAGATTACTAAAGTATGAAACAATTTCTTGGCTTGTCATCGGGGTTGTGCATGGTGAGAACATTCTTGTGTGACGAAAATTGAGAATGACTAAACTATATGATTTTGTAGGGATGAACTTTCTTTGGCCATGTTATTTTGAGAAGACATAATTGCTTAGTTAGTATGCTTGAAGTATTATTATTTTTATGTCAATATGAACTTTTGTCTTGAATCTTTCGGATCTGAATATTCATATCACAATTAAGAAGAGTGTCGGTGGGAACGACACCTATGGGATCACAAGAATCCCTACTACGGTCGCGGGGCGCGGGGTCGTGAGAAGAGCGGATCAAACAGATAGCACACAGTTTCTTTATCCAGGTTCGGGCCGCGAGGATGCGTAAAACCCTACTCCTGCTTTAGTGGTTTGTTTATCTGTGTTCTTGAACTATCAATGGGGCGTGAGGAGCTCCAAAAAGCCGAATCCTCCTCCTGGTCGCCTTGGGCCCCCTTTTATAGGGAAAGGGGTTGCCACAGTGGCACATAGGAGGTGGAAAGGGTACAGTGATGCGAGTTTATCCATCGCATTACATGACAAGGCGCCTTTAATGCGTCTTGCTTAGGTGTCCTTGCTTTATCGGGGACGGGGGAGAGCCCTGTCTCGTCGCCGCTCCCTTTCGTGTCGACACGCGCCCTGGCCAGCGATGCCCGTGGTGCCATGTAGGCAGGCAGGCAGCTGAGGTGGCGCAGTGGTGGGTCTCCACGAAGATCCGCTTGCTGCCACGCAGGTGCCTGCCCAACTGGTTGGGTCGGCAGCTGCATGCGAATGGTGGTGGAGGTTTGATTGGCGTGGGCCTGATGGTGGCCCTACGGGTGTTCTTGGCAAGGGCCTCGCCGTAGCCCCGGCAAGAGGTCTTGTCGGGGCCCTGACAAGGGTCTTGCCGTGGCGCTCTTGTCATCCCCGGCAAGGCTCTTGCCGGGGCCTTGTGGTCCTCCTTGGCTGGGATCCCGCCAAGGGTCGTCATCTTCTATAGTGTGTATCTGATCTTGAATGTCTTCACAAAGATCTGCATGCCACCACGGGGATGTCTCCCGAATCCTTGCCCCATGGGGGCAGGGGACTCAAGGGTGATTCGCTCCATAGGTGTGGGGCGAGCTGCCACGGCAAGGGTCTTGCCGGGTTTGCTAAAACCGCCTCCCGGCAAGGATCTTGCCGGGGGAGTCCACTTTGTCCCCTTTGCTCTTTGTGGTCTTGGTCTTGGCGTCGTTCTGCTCCTTTCGAGCTTCGGCCTTACCTTGGCTCACCTCCCTTGCCTTGCTCAGTGCGGTGGTGCCCGCGGCTCAGACTGCCCGTGCACAGTTATAGGGGTACAAAAAGTGTACCCCTCTTTTTGTACACCGATAGGAGCCCCCGGGCCTGGGCCACACGTAAGCGCAATCGCGTCGTTGGGCTAGGCCCAAAATCTTGTGAGCAGGCGGGGTGGTTTTACGCTGTAAGTCTCTTCGCGCTGCGCTTCCCATGCCTCCCGCGCGTGGCTCGGCGTGGGGAGGCGTGCGTGACGTGGGCGGCATGCGTGGGGCTGAGCTCTGCGCGCATGCGTCACGTCGTAGTAAAGGGGGCGGTTCGCGCCTTCCCCATAAACGGAGGGAGGCGTGGAGGCGCGGCCCATTTACTGAACGGGGCCGAGGCGCGGTCTTCAAGGTGTCCACTCCCCACAATCAGGGGGTGGGGAGAGGTCGCCTCACCCGTCGCCTTGGTCCCGCACGCCTGCCACGTGGTTCTCATTCGCTTGGGGTGGCGAACAGTGGAGGCGGGAAACCGGGCCGTCGCGGGCTGGGGCAGCGGTTGGTCGATTCTCTGCGCCTTCCGCGTCTTGATTGGCGGCCAGGCGGCCGAGCCCCACCCCATTCCTTTATAAAGAGCGGGAGGGGATGGCGTCCCACATTCTTCCATCTCCTCCTTCCTTGACTTCGCTCCCCTCCATCCGCCATGGAGAGAGGGAATCCTGGCCCTTCAACGGTGGTGGCGAGGGTCGCCGCTCGACAACGCGTCCTTCCTTCTCCTGCACCTGCGGTGGCAGAGCCAGCCGCGAGGGGAAGGGGGAGGGGGCGAGGCCGTGGGCGAGGCGCTCGGGGAAGAGGACGATGGGGTGGCGCACCGGTCTCGCCTCCGCCAGTAGTTCCTCCCCCCGTGGAGGGCCATGTTGGGGATGACCCTTGCGAGTTCTTCGTCAGGCTGCGTCGGCCGCCTCGCCGTCGCTTTCGTCTCCCGACTCCATTCGCGCGGGAGATGGAGCTGGATCCGCCGGAGTCATTGCGGCTGCACATGAGGGGCTGTGGGATCAGCGGTACGCGAGTTCGCGTCGACTTCCCAGCCCCTCATGTGATGTATCTTCGTCGGGGATGGAAGACGTTCGCGCATATCCACCGCTTGACGGAGGGGCTCACTCTCCATTTCAAGCTGGTGGAGGGCGGCCTCCTCTCCGTCAAGGTCTTCGGGCTCTTCGGGACCCGGGCAAGGTGCTGCGTGGAGAGCTCTTCTGATAGCGAAGACTCCTCCTCAGGCGGGAGTGGCGAGGAGGACAGCGGCAGCGACGACGAGGGTAGCAGGCGGCAGGATGACGGGTCCGACTAGGTGTCGGGCGCCGCTCCGTGCGGCACCGGCGACCCCATCATCCGTGTTGCCGTCTTCCTGAACTTCTCGTGGTCGTCTCCTTGGGCGGCTAGCGTTGGGAGGCTGCGGAAGAGGAAGAGGGCGGGCGGCAAGGCCGTCAAATCGGAGTACGCGGGCACCGACGCCTTCGACGCGTGCTGACGTCCTGCCGCCTCGTCTTCGAGCTCTGCTTCCGGCGCCACCATCACCATCCAGCCTCCGGACGGCCACCGAGATGTTCTCTTGGTGTCTCCTGCCACCCGTAGCTCGCCTAGGCGTCCCTTCTGCCCTTTTCGCCTCCTTTACCTGCTTCCTGAGGAGAGGGACAAGAAAGGGGTTACGGGCACCTTATCTCTTTTTAACTTGTAAGCCTTTGGGCCTTGGCCTTAAAACTTGTAATCCCATCATTCATGTTTTCCATTCCCCATGGGCTGTACCCGAGTGGAATGTTTTTAATGAAAAATGGATGCTTGCAAGGTCATTTGTTTGCGGGTAGAACCCACGACAAGGAGTAAATCATTGATATCCCTAAGATAAACATTTCCTTGCCCGGCAACAGGCCCTGCCGTCTTCCCACCTCGCTCAACCTTTCTCACGCTTTTGGCGGAGGCAGGGATGAGGTGGGTTCAGGCTCCTCGTTTCATCCTTTTGCTTCCGTGATCATTCGACCAAACCTGGCCTGTGAACGAGCCCTAGGGCCTAGAGTTTTAGGGGAGCACAGTAGCTTTGGGAAAAAACAAGGTTTCACATACCTCAGTCCATAAGAGAATGCATGATAAGGGATGAAGAACTTATCTGAAGTTGTAGCCCCCGGCAACTCTGGTTTGCCGTGGGTGAATCTTTGCACTTGCAGCCCCCGGCAATACTGGCTTGCCGGGGTCTAGATGCCGGTCTGTCCCTCTTCTCTTTTTCGTCCTCAAGTGATTCGGCAAGGATATCTGTGAGTCCTGCGAACCAAAGAAGACAAAAGAACGGCAAAGAGACGCACACTCGACCTCTAAGCTAGGGGTTAGTCGCCGCTAAGCACTATCAACCCTAACCAAGGATGAGACTTGACCTAGCATGCATGCTATAACTTAGGGCGCCAGCTCTTCATTTATTTATGCTCAGGATCTGCGCCTGGCTTTGTACAAAGGGTTACATGCATCATCGACAATGCTTGCACAAAAGGTGGCTTGCCGGGGGCCCGGCAAGCTACGCTCTGGTAAAACTTGCGAAGATGCTCAATGTTCCGTGAGTTACTCACGGGCGGCATCTTCGATCTCCGTGTGGATCGTGCGGGCCTGGTGACTCGTATTACCCGATAAGGGCCTTCCCACTTTGGCGCCAACTTGTTGGAATTCTTGGCGGATTGAACTCACCGAAGAACAAGGTCGCCTTCCTCAAGGCTTCGGGTATGAACCTTGCAGCTATGGTAGCGGCGCAAGGCTTCTTTGGTAGCGTCTTTGCTCTCACGGCCGCCGAAGACGATCTTTCTCAAGGAGCACCGCGTCATCTTGCTGCTGATTGCTCTTGCTCAAGCTCGTCATAAGCGAGCACTCGAGGTGACCCGTATATGAGTTCGATGGGGAGAACTGCTTCGCCCCGTATACTAGGGGCAAAGGTGTGCGGCCGGTGGCTCGATTTGGCGTCGTCCTGATCGACCAAAGAACCGCCGGCAACTCATCAATCTAGCGCCTTCCGCTCTTGTGCAGCCTGTCAAAGGTCTTGGTCCTTAGGCCTCGCAGTATTTCAGCATTTGCCCTCTCAGCTTGACCATTGCTTCGTGGGTGAGCAGCAGGCGAAGCAGACTTTCTTTGCCGAGGTCTTGGGTATATTGCATGAAGGTGCGGCTTGTGAACTGTGTGCCGTTGTCGGTGATAACCCTGTTGGGTACGCCAAAACGGCACACTAGTCCCTTGAAGAACTTGATGGCTGACTGAGTTGTGACCTTCCTCACTGCCTCCACCTCCGGCCAATTTGTGAACTTGTCGATTGCAAAGTACAAGTACTCAAAGCCCCTGACAGCGCGGGGGAAGGGCCCAGTATGTCGAGCCCCCAGACCAAGAAGGGCCAGGAGAGAGGAATGGTTTGAAGGGCTTGAGCTGGCTGATGAAGCTTCTTTGAATGGGCCGACACGCTTCACACTGGTGACTAGTGTCGTCGCATCTCGGAGGGCGGTGGGCCAGAAGAAGCCTTGCCGAAATGCCTTTTGCCGGCAAGGGCCCTTGACCCAATGTGGGATCCACATATGCCTCCGTGTATCTCCGCCAACAGCTCCAGTCCTTCCTACCAAGGGATACACTTCAATTTCACACCGTTCGGCCTCTTTCTGTATACAGGACGTCATCGACGAACTGGTACATGGTAGAGCGACGGGCTACTTTTTCCGCTTCTTCCTGCTCCTCAGGAAGTTCCCCTGTTTGGAGGAATCGGACGGTATGCTATGCCCACGCTGGAGCCTGGGGATCGACGGCGAGGACTAAAGGCATTTCCTCCGCTATAGGAGCAGCTGTCTCGACGGCAAGAGCTTGACGCTCCGCCGGAGCCAGTCGTCCCGTGGCGGGCTCAGTATCCCCGGAAACATCCTTGCCGGAGGCTCCGGGGAGCTCGGCGGGAAAGTACTTGTCGGGCCCTGATTTCCTCCTCTTATTCTGCTCTGTTGACGGATCAACGGATGGCTGAGTTAGCTGAAGCACAAAGGTACTGGTTCCACAGTAGCTTGAGGGCAACACATTTTGACAGTAATCGGCGATATCGTTCTCCGCTCGGGGAACGCGTGTTCACCATATACCGTCAAAACGCTCTTCCAGCTTTCTCACTTCATCAACGTAGGCCTTCATCAACGGGCTCTGGTAATCCTTGTTGACTTGCTTGACGACAAGCTTTCGAGTCTCCCCTGATGATGAGTTTCTTGATTCCGAGGTCCGCCGCGATCCTAAGACCGGCAAGCAGCCCTTCGTACTCTGTCGTATTGTTTGTTGACACCTCCCTGGGGAAGTGCATCCGGATCACGTACTTGAGGTGCTCTCCGGTGGGCGCGACAAGCAGTACGCCAGCCCCGGCGCCTTGTAAGGAGAAAGCTCCATCAAAGTACATGATCCAATCACAACTTGCTTCCTTGCCGGGGAGAGCAGTCTCTTGGGCTTCTTCGTTAGGCGTTGCGGTCCATTCTGCAATGAACTCCGCTAGGACTCGGCTCTGAATCGTCGAAGTACTTTCAAACTTGAGGCCAAAATTTGGACAGCTCCGATGCCCATTCCACAATTCTTCCCGTTGCATCCGGATTGTGCAATATCCGTTGCGAGAGGAAGCGAGTGACAACAGTGATCCCGTGTGCTTGGAAGTAGTGACGCAGCTTCCTCGAGGCCATAAGAAGGCGAAGAGCAGTTTCTGCACGCCGGAGTACCTTGATCTAGCCCCCTGCAGGAGGGAACTAACAAAGTAGACCGGGTGCTGCATCATTTTCTTCTTCGGCGGCACTTCAACTGGTTGTGTTGTCTCTGCATTGGTGGTGTCGGCCTCTGCCGCTGCCATTACCTCGTCATCAACCTCTCTCTGCGCCACTAGTGCGGCGCTGACCACCTGGTTCGTTGCCGCCATGTATAGCAGCAACGGCTCATGTGGCCTAGGTGCAACTAGTATTGGCGCGGAGGAGAGGTACTTCTTCAAACCTTGCAATGCTGCTTCGGCTTCTGGCGTCCACTCCATCGGGCCTGCCTTTTTCAGGATCTTGAAAAAGGGAAGGGCACGCTCGGCAGACCTGGAAATGAACCTGCCCATGGCGGCGACGCAACCAGCAAGCCGACGCACATCCTTGATTCGGTTGGGTGCTTCTATCTGCTCTATAGCTTTGATTTTGTCCGGATTGGCCTCTATCCCACGCTGTGACACCAAGAACCCGAGAAGCTTGCCGGACGGGACGCCAAAGACGCACTTCTCAGGGTTCAGCTTGAGTTTGATCTTGCGCAGGTTTGCAAATGTTTCTTGCAAATCTGGTATGAGGGTTGCCCTGTCCTTGGTTTTGACCACCATGGCATCCATATAAGCTTCCATATTTCTATGGAGCTGGGGTTCAAAACCAATCTGGACCGCCCTTGCAAACGTCGAACCAGCACTCTTCAACCTGAAAGGCATCCGCATGAAACAATACGTACCGCAGGGGGTGATGAATGCTGTTTTCTCTTCGTCTTCTCTTGTCATGAAGATCTGGTGGTAGCCGGAGTAGGCGTCGAGGAATGACAACAAATCACACCCAGCCGTGGAGTCAACAATCTGGTCGATGCACGGCAACGGGAAGGGGTCTTTAGGGCAAGCCTTATTGATATATACGTAATCAATACACAGTCTCCACTTCCCATTTGCCTTGCGCACTACGACCGGATTGGCCAACCACGTTGGATGGAGCACTCCTCTTACCAAACCCGTTGCTTCCAGTTTCCGGATCTCTTCTGTGATGAACTCTTGTCGTTCCAAAACTTGCTTCGACCTTACGCTTGACAGGGCCGCACATGAGGGCAGACAAGAAGGTGGTGCTCAATCACCTCCACAGGAACACCGGGGATGTCGGAAGCTTGCCATGCAAACACATCGACATTCGCCCGCAGGAAAGTGACGAGCGCGTCTTCCTATTTGTCGTCAAGGGTGGAGCTTATAGTAAAAGCTCCTCCCGTGCCGTCCTCATTGACGGAAACCTTCTTGGTTCCCGGCGGTATGGCCCTGGGCTTCTTGTTTCCACCGGTGGAGCTCTCTGGCACGTCCTCGACGGCAGTGCTACACTCCGAAGAGGTGCGCTTGCCGGAGTGGGTGTCCGAGGTCTCACCGGTCTTCTTCTTCTTCTTCCCTCCGGTCACAGGCGGAGCAAGTGCCCTAGTGGCGGTAGCTCACCTGAATCGCTCTTTGGTATAGTTGGTCAGCGCAAATCAGCGCATCTTCCTTATCGGAGGGGATGGTAATGATCGTCACAGGTCCTGGCATCTTCAGGGTGTTGTAGGCGTAGTGTGATGCCGCCATGAACTTGGCCAGCGCTAGGCGGCCAAGGATCCCGTTGTAGGGCAAGGGGATCTTGGCAACATCAAACACGATCCTCTTCGTCCTGTAGTTCAGGTCGCTTCCAAAAGTCACGGGCAGCGTGACCATTCCCTTGGGTTGGCTTATTCCCCGAAGTTGACCCCACGAACGCGTGCCTGTCTCTTCGAGGTCTCCATCGAATCTGCAGTTTCTCGATCACGGCGGCGAGATCAAGTTCAGACCGGCCCGCCATCGACTAGCATCTTCGTCACCTTGAGGTTGCCTATTGTTGGTAAAACCAACAATGGCAAGCACCGACCGCATGATAGTGCGATCGGTGATCCTCGATGTAAAAATGATAGGTGTCTTGGACCACTTGGCCGCCTTTGGGCATCAAACAGCAGCTCTGCTGCTGTAATCTCGCGCCCAATCGCTTAAGCCGGCGTGAGAAGTATGCGCGAGGCGCCACCGTCGACACACACATGGCCTATGTAGCCGAAACTCTTGGTCGCCGGATTAAATGCGTCCTCTTCGTGATCGTCGTCTTACGGCTTTACATCACGGCCCGGCGGGTCTCTCTTGTTGTTTATCCTTGCTGCGACGGCCCGCTTTGGCCGTCCACGCTTTCTTGCCGGACCCCTCGGCACCGTCTGGGCCCTTCTCCTTGTCCCGCCTCTCATACTCAGCCCTCGCTTCTCGACAAGGAGCTCAACTTTGTCGGCAGTCTTGGAGAGCATGGCCTTTGGTGTGATGGATCTTGCAGTATCGCTTGTCGGAGTTTCCTGGCTTCTCGGCAGCCGCCAAGGCCCGGCAGGCGACACATCCGGCAACTTCCTTGCCGGGCTCATCTGCCTTGGTTTTCTTGGTGGAGCCGGCATCATCAGATCCCTCGACGGCAAGCACGACTTTACCTTTGCGCTTCCTGTTGCGGCGTCGGCCTTTCTTTGCCGGGGCAGCAACATCCTCATCTGAGGAGTCGGTTTCCACGCCGGCATCTTCGCCGGGGTACTTCCTTCCCTCCTCAGCTCGGGCACATCTGTCAGCAAGAACATAGAGTTCTGCTACATCTTTCACCTTGTTCATTGCCAGCTCTTGGCGCATCTTGCGATTACGCACGCTCGATGGAACGCAGCGATGATGGCGGAAGGGTGAACATCAGGGATATCGTACTGTATCCGACTGAACCTCTGTATATACTTGCGGAGACTCTCGCCTCCCTTCTGGGGAATGATGTGCAGGTCGCTTTCTTGGCCATGGGCTTGGTGGCCTCCAGTAAAGGCGCCCACGAACTCATGGCACAAATCCGACCAGAGGAAATAGAGTCTACTGGCAAGTGCATCAACCATGACATGTCGTTGGGTTTAAGAGCCAACGGAAAGTAATTCGCAAGCACCTTATCGTCGCGGGCTCCAGCAGCTTGCATCGCGATGGTGTAGATGCTGAGGAACTCGGACGGGTTGGTCTTGTCGCTGTACTTTTCGCCCACGTCGGGTTTGAAGGTGCGATGAGTGGGCCACTAGAACTGCCGCAGCTCACGGGTAAAAGCCAGACAGCCTACCTCGTAAGGTAAGCCTTCAGGGCTCCCCGGTGCCGGGTGGCTCATAGCAGGCCCTGCTCACTGTCGATTGGTGGCGCGCTCCACGCCGCGCTCGATAGTGGTTCGGCGTCTTCATGTTCTCGTTCCCGAAGAACTTGGCGCTGGTCACAGCGGGCCGCGGGTCGGACGATGCTATGGAGATTTCGTCGCCCGTAACGTCGCGATGGGCTGGCGTCCGATGTACCGGGCGAGGAGGAGGCGAGTGCACCGTGGTCGCGGCACCGCCGGCTTTCGTGCCACTGGTGCGTGGGACTTCGTCGGAGCGTCGACCCAGGGGCTCCACTGGACCCGGTTCGTATTTGTTGGCCACCGCAACAAGGCTTCGGATAGTGGCTCTCCATTCGTCGAGTTTCCCCGTAGTGGGAGGAAAATCGAGGATAATCAGCAAGACGCCAGGCTTGAACCTGCTGGCGTTGGTGGCAGCGAAACCTGCACGGATCGCGACGCGCTTCAACTTCTGACCATGTCAGAAGGAGCTCTATCACGACCCTGCGGTCGCATGCCATCTTCACCAGCGACTCGGCGAGCGGGTAGGTCTTCTAAATCCCGGGAGTGGCGCTCGGGGCTCTTTCCGCGGCGACGCCAGGGGTCCTCGGCGTGATTACGCCATTCGTCGCGCGCTGCTTGAGAGGAGCGCGCCGTCGGCGCCGGCGTGGGAGTCTTGGAAGCCCTCGCGTCGCCCTCGGGCGGGGTGGCAGCAATCTTGGAAGGCCCCGCGCCACCCGCGGAGGGCCTGGCTCCGTCTTTGGATTTGCTTGCGGCGGCCCGTTATCAGCGACGAACATCGCCGCCTCCCAAACTTTGGCTGCTTGGGGACGGTGTTGGTGTTACATGACGGCGCCCGGGTCCTTTCTACGACCGGTTCGCTGCTCGCCGCTGCCGGACGGGATGTCCGGCTTCCGACGGGCCAACCGCCACCGTCATCTTCTTCTTGGGCGCCATGACGATGAAGAAGCGTCGAACTAATCGCTAGAGCCGATTCTCACAATCGCCCCCTACACCGGGCGTGCCAAAGATGTCGGTGGGAACGACACCTATGGGATCACAAGAATCCCTACTACGATCGTGGGGCACGGGGTCGTGAGAAGAGCGGATCAAACAGATAGCACACGGTTTCTTTATCCAGGTTCGGGCCGCGAGGATGCGTAAAACCCTACTCCTGCTTTGGTAGTTTGTTTATCTGTGTTCTTGAGCTAGCACTGGGGCGTGAGGAGCTCCAAAAAGCCGAATCCTCCTCTGTCGCCTTTGGGCCCCCTTTTATAGGGAAAGGGGTTGCCACAATGGCACATAGCAGGTGGAAAGGGTACACTGATGCGAGTTTATCCATCGCATTACATGACAAGGCGCCTTTAATGCGTCTTGCTTAGGTGTCCTTGCTTTATCGAGGACGGGGGAGAGCCCTGTCTCGTCCGTCGCCGCTCCCTTCGTGGTCGACACGCCGCGCCGGCCAGCGATGCCCGTGGTGCCATGTAGGCAGGCAGGCGGTGAGGTGGCGCAGATGGTGGGTCTCCACGAAGATCCGCTTGCCGCCACGCAGGTGCCTGCCCAACTGGTTGGGTCGGCAGCTGCATGCGAACGATGGTGGAGGTTTGATTGGCGTGGGCCTGATGGTGGCCCTACGGGTGTTCTTGGCAAGGGTCTTGCCGGGGCCCCGGCAAGGGTCTTGCTGCGTGGCACTCTTGTCATCCCGGCAAGGCTCTTGCCGGGGCCTTAGGTCCTCCTTGGCTGGGATCCCGCCAAGGGTCGTCATCTTCTATAGTGTGTATCTGATCTTGAATGTCTTCACAAAGATGCGCATGCCACCAGGGATGTCTCGAATCCTTGCCCCATGGGGGCAGGGGACTCAAGGGTGATTCGCTCCGTGGGTGTGGGCGAGCTGCCACGGCAAGGGTCTTGCCGGGTTTGCTAAAACCGCCTCCGGCAAGGATCTTGCCGGGAGTCCACTCGTCCCCTTTGCTCTTTGTGGTCTTGGTCTTGGCGTCGTTCTGCTCCTTTCGAGCTTCGGCCTTACCTTGGCTCACCTCCCTTGCCTTGCTTTCGGTCTTGGTGGTGCCTGCGGCTCGGTGCCGTGATGCGATTATAGGGGTACAAAAAGTGTACCCCTCTTTTTGTACACCGACAAAGAGTTACATTGAAATTATGCCAAGTAGCACTCCGCATCAAAAATTCTCTTATCATTTACCTACTCGAGGACGAGCAGGAATTAAGCTTGGGGATGCCTGATACGTCTCCAACGTATCTATAATTTTTGATTGCTCCATGGTATATTATCTATTGTTTTGGACTATATTGGGCTTTATTTTACACTTTTATATTACTTTTGGGACTAACCTATTAACCGGAGGCCCAGCCCAGATTTGTTGTTTTTTGCCTATTTCAGTGTTTCGAAGAAACGAAATATCAAACTGAGTCCAAACGGAATGAAATCTTCTGGAACGTGATTTTCTCATCGGATAAGATCGAGGAGACTTGGACCCTCGGTCAAGAAAGGAGGGAGGTGGCCACGAGGGTGGAGGGCGCCCCTGGCGCCCCCGCCTCGTGGGCCCTCAAGCTCCACCGACGTACTCCTTCCTCCTATATATACCTCGTACCCTCAGCAGATCGACACGGAGCCAAAACCTAATTCCACCACTTTGCACCTTTCTCAGATCCACGAGATCCCATCTTGGGGCCTGTTCAGAGCTCCGCCGGAAGGGGAATCCACCACGGAGGGCTTCTACATCATCATCATAGCCTCTCCGATGAAGTGTGAGTAGTTTACTTGAGACCTTCGGGTCCATAGTTAGTAGCTAGATGGCTTCTTCTCACTTTTGGATCTCAATACAATGTTCTCCCCTCTCTCGTGGAGATCTATTCGATGTAATCTTCTTTTTGCGGTGTGTTTGTTGAGACCGATGAATTGTGGGTTTATGATCAAGATTATCTATGAGCAATATTTGAATCTTCTCTGAATTCTTTTATGTATGATTGGTTATCTTTGCAAGTCTCTTGAATTATCCGCTTGGTTTGGCCAACTAGATTGGTAGTTCTTGCAATGGGAGAAGTGCTTACCTTTGGGTTCAATCTTGCGGTGTCCTTTCCCGGTGATGAGGGGCAGCAAAGGCACGTATTGTATTGTTGCCATTGAGGATAACACGATGGGGTTTTTATCATATTGCATGAATTTATCCCTCTACATCATGTCATCTTGCTTAAGGCGTTACTCTGCTTTCATTAACTTAATACTCTAGATGCATCTTTGGATAGCGGTCGATGAGTGGAGTAATAGTAGTAGATGCGGTGAGTCGGTCTACTTGTCTCGCACGTGATGCCTATATACATGATCATACCTAGATATTCTCATAACTATGCTCAATTCTCACAATTGCTCAACAGTAATTGCTCACCCACCGTAGTATACTTATGCTCTTGAGAGAAGCCACTAGTGAAATCTATGGCCCCCGGGTCTATTCTCATCATATTAATCTTCCTACGCTTTATTATTGCTTTGCTTTTTTACTTTGCCTTTTATTTTACTTTGTATCTTTATACCAAAAATACCAAAAATATTATCTATCATCTCTATCGGATCTCACTCTCGTAAGTGACCGTGTAGGGATTGACAACCCCTATTCGCATTGGTTGTGAGGAGTTATTTGCTTTGTGTAGGTATGAGGGACTTGCACGTGGCCTCCTACTGGATTGATACCTTGGTTCTCAAAAACTGAGGGAAATACTTACGCTACTCTATGCATCATCCTCTCCTCTTCCGGGAAAACCAACGCAAGCTCAAGACGTAGCAGGCCCACAAGCAGAAAATGACAGTAACGGGCCGTATGTAACCGAATGCTGCAAATGAGCCCAAGAATCAATGGGCCCTGAGAAGGCCGAACGATAACTTGGGCTGGAAACGACCCAATGGAATAACGGGCCGTTAATGGGTATAAAGTGATACACTGTTCATTACGGGCCAGTTTCACCACGGGCCGTTAATGGGCCAAGAGTTACAAAGGTCCTCATATGGGCCGAAAGAAGTCATGGGCCACACATGGGCCGAAAGTTAAAACGGGCTGAATCATATTGGACGGCCCAGATGACGCTACTTGGCCTAATTCAGATAGGGCATAACAGGCCCTGGGTTAGTGGGTTGTAAATGGGCTATATGCGAACAGGCCGTTAACAGGCTTTCCGTGGGCCGGCTCGCCACTTTTTGACCAAGTCAAACGGGCCGGCCCTTTCACAGGAATGGGCCTCTGTTGGGCCGTGCCACGTGTCGCCGTATCATAGGCGCCTTCGGTCCAATGAGCGGATGACATCTGTCCCAACGGTGAGCCGACACGTGTTTCCTCCAGCCAATGATGATTTTACACGTGGAAAATCCCCATTGGTCGAGGCTGTTAACTGGTTATCGGATCCAAAACCCGACCCGATAGCTTAATGGCGTTCCGTTACGGTGGATGCCACATGTCGGTCACCCTTGACGAAAGCACTTCTATGACGCGCGATTTATCGTCATGTAATTGGACACTTCCGTGATGATAATTTTGGTAATGTCATGGAACACTTGTACGACAGCACATGTATGACTATCTTGATTCTGTCATAAGTTTGTCATGGATGTGCATGCATGACAAAAAATGCGACCTACTGTGACAAACACGTATCATCACGGAAGTGTATTTTTTTGTAGTGCCTGCCGCTCTCGACGCGGCCGCTTGAGCTGTTGGGCGGACTCGAAATAGAGCAAGGGTGTTGCCAATCGCGCGAGGGCCCCCTTGCGTGCAGGTTTTCTATACATAGGGCAGGACCTTCGAGGATAATAACCTTATATATAAAAAGAAATTGCAAGTTTGGCACAACTTGGCTTTTCTGTCGCCGCACTGGCGCCCTTCGCGCTTGCAGGCGGCGCCGTTCTCTTGGTCATCTTCTTCTTTAGAAGCCATGGCCACGAGGAACTGCTAGGCTAATTGCTAGACCAGATTCTCACAACTTCACCCCCTACCTGGAGCGCCAAAGATGTCGGGGAAACGACACCTATGAGATCACTGGAATCCCTTCTACGGTTGGCGGGCGCGGGGTTGAGAGAAGAGCAGGTTTAGAAGCTAGCACAAAGATCGTTTACCCAGGTTCGGGCCGCGAGGATGCGTAATACCCTAGTCCTGCTTTGGTGTGTATTTTAGAGTGTTCTTGAGCTCTCGAACTAGCTACGGTCGCTGCGTAGTTCCAAAGAGCCGAATATCTCTTCGGTATGCCTCGGGCCTCCTTTTATAGTTGAAAAGGGGTTGCCACAGTGGCACACAGGAGGTGGAAAGGTGTACAGTGTGCGAGCTTATCGCCCGTCATTACGGGACAAAGCGCATTAAATGCGCTACTTAGGTGTCCATTAGCTTTATCGGGGACGGGAACAAGGCCCATCCCGTCCGTCGCTGCTCTGCCTCGCTTCGACACGCGCCTAGGCCAGCGATGTATGCAGCGCCATGTAGGCAGGCATGCTGCTGAGGTGGCGCAGTGGTAGGGCCCTCACGAAGATCTGCATGCCACCACTCAGGTGCTTGCTGAGTCGGTGTAGAGGCCGCCCATCGCCACGTAGGTGCCTGCCCAGCTGGTTGAGCTAGCAGCTGCTTGGGGACGGCGGTGGAGTCTTGGCTGGTGTGGGCCTGGCTATGGCCCTACTGATGCCCTCGGCAAGGGTCTTGCCGGGGGACCGGCAAGGGTCTTGCCATGGCATTGCAGTCATCCCCGGCTAGGCGCTTACCGGGGGCCTTGTGGATTTTCTCGGCTAGAATCCCACCGAGGGTCGTCGTCTTCTGGTCCTCATCTGATCCTGTGTATTTATGATCTTGACAAAGATCTGCATTCCACCACGGAGGTGCCTCCTGAGCCCTGGTTTCAATGTAGTTGTTGACGGTGTTTGGAACCCTTGGGCTCAAGGGTGGCTCGCTCTGCTGGTGTTGGGCAAGCTGCCCCGGCAAGGCTCTTGCCGGGACCGCGGAGGCCGCCCCGGCAAGGGTCTTGCCGGGGGGATTCCACCTTGCCCCTTTGATCTTTTATGCTTCTGGTCTTGGCGTTGCCTCGGTTGTATTGTGCCTTCGGCTTCCCTCCTATGCCCTGCTTAGTGTGGCCGTGGGCGTGGCTCCGACTGTCCGTGCACAAGTAAAGGGGTAAAAAGGAGTGCCCCTACTTTTGTACACCGACAGGGGTGGTCCCAAGCACGACGGTGGTGTGAGGTAGAGGGGAGAGCGGGGCGGCGGAGGCAGAGGTCTAGGCCGGTGGTCGCTGGCGGTTCGAGAAAGATCGTCAACAGTGACTGGCAGGAGGTAGACGAAGGCCATCTACCCATTCCTTGTAGATCGGACGGTTCAAAAAAAATTGATTGACCTATTTATTTTTAGTAGGTTGTTATTTTTATAGGAACACATGTGGTGGTGTGTTGCAGGAGTACCAACATTTCCAAGCCATCCTATGCTCATATTACAAAATCCTAATGTTGTAGAGCTATCATATGTCTCCTGTCATTTATTTTTCACCCACCTGTTATCTGCTACTTTTACAGTGCACTAGTTCTACACACACTTCACCCATACTCTCACTATGTTTTTTTGTGCATGGATATTTTGTCCTTTGCCACAGTGTCGATAAATACACAATTGAAAAGAGAGAAGTTGCTCCAGCTTAGTTCGCGGCTAAGCAAGACACGTTTCAACGCTTTAAAGGGTGTAGTGTCAATAGATGAAGATAGTAAACGTAGCTCTGGAGTTGATGATCTTGTTCGCCATGAACCACCATCCCAGGTGCTTGCTTTAACTTCGTGGTGTCATATATGGTTGCATGTTGCATATGGTATCTAAGTTGTATTCAAAAGGCCGAAGTCGATCTTTATTAAGATAAGGAAAGAAATTTTTTACATGACGGCGACGGCTGCAAAGAGTACAAGACCACAGAGCACCATAAGGAAAATAGCTAGTCAAGGCATTGGCCGAGCTAGTGACAAGACCAGCACAAACATGAATCACCTGCAAGCCAACTAAAATGCCACGATGGTGGCGAAGTAGCCCGCCTCCCGCCAGGCTCTCAGGTCCTCAATGATCATACCCGCCACTCCAACCGGTAGCTAGCTTGTATTGCTTCGAATTTGATTAAATTGGATCTGCTTAGTTTACACATTATACCTTTGAATTTGACTTGCCTTCCTGTTTTTGGTACATACTACTCCATCTGTCTATTAACTTATGATGAGACAGTCAGACTCCTAGATTATTGTGAGAAAAGATCCTCTTTTAAAGATGCAATGTCAGCCTCCCCACATGATTCTCAAGAAACAGCAAGGCTAGATGAAGATAGTCAATGTAGCTCTGTAGTTGATGACCGAATTTCCCCTACACCACCATCGCATGTGCTTGATCTAACTTGGCAGTGTGATATGTGGTTGCATGTTGCATATGGTGTCTAGATTGTAATTCTTCCAATAGAGACATGGGTTCAGAAAGCCATGCCCTTTCCTCCTAAACCATCCAAGAAAAAGGATGATGAAGAATTTGAGCGCTTTGTTGAAATGCTCAGACCTGTCTTTTTGCGTATGCGTTTGACTGATATTCTGAAAATGTCTCCTTATGCTAAGTATATGAAAGATATTGTTACTAATAAAAGAAAGATACCGGAAGCTGAAATTTCCACCATGCTTGCTAATTATACATTTAAGGGTGGAATACCAAAGAAACTAGGAGATCCAGGAATACCAGCTATACCTTGCTCCATTAAAAGAAACTATGTTAAAACTGCTTTATGTGATTTGGGCGCCAGTGTTATGCCTTTCTATTTGTATCGTAGACTTGATTTGAATAAGTTGACACGCACTGAAATCTCTTTGCAAATGATCGATAAATCAACTACTATACCCATCGGTATTTGTGAGGATGTACCTGTTGTAGTTGTAAATGTTACTATTTTAATAGACTTTGGTATTCCTGATATACCTGAGGACGAAAGTATGTCGATCATCCTTGGTAAACCCTTTTTGAATACTGCAGGGGCTGTTATTGATTGCAACAAGGGCAATGTCACTTTTCATTTTAATGGTAATGAGCATATGGTACACTTTCAGAAGAAACAACCTCAAGTTATTAGCATCAATTCTATTGGAAAAATTTAACTATTGCTATTGGAGGTTTTGAATTCCCTATTCCTAATGTAAAAAAGAAATATGATATTCTTCTTGTTGGGGACATGCATATCCCCATTGAGGTAACCTGGTGTTATACGAAGATTCTCCGGTTTCATGTCATTCGGAAGAAGTTTGTCAATAAGACTTGATCAACCTTGTTAATGGATTCCTTTTGATGGGCATGAGATGGATGAATTTAGTAAACACAACTTTCTGTACCCACTTTTCACTTTCAGTTATTTAGAACTAATAAAGAAAAAAATACTATTAGTTTTCTGTTTTTTGAATTATTCGTGCAATAAAAAATGACCAAAAAATAAAAGTTCTCCAAATGGCCTGAAAATTTAGTATGATTTTTCCTAGAATATTTAAGAATTTTTGGCACTGAAAACACCTTAGGGGGGGGGGGGGGGTGCACCAGTGGGCCACAATCCCCCAGGGCACGCTCACCCCTCAGGGCGCGCCTATGGGGCTAGTGGGTCCCACATGGGTCCCCCTCACTTATTCCAGCACCCATCCACTTTGTCTTCCTCCAGAAAAAATCCCACCATTGCTCAAACCCTTGTTGCTAATTTTAATAGAATTTTTGATCTCCTTGCTCAGAACTCCATCTCCAGAACTGTTTTGGGGGATTGTTCTTCGGTATGTGACTCCTCCAATGGTCCAATTAGTTTTTGTTCTAGTGCTTTATAAATTGCAAATTTTTGTTGTTGTGTGATACGTCTCCAATGCATCTATAATTTTTTATTGTTCCATGCTATTATATTATCTGTTTTGGATGTTTTATATGCATTAAGATGCTATTTTATATTATTTTTGTGACTAACCTATTAAGCTACAACCCAGTGCCAGTTTATGTTTTTCCTTGTTTTTGAGTTTTACGGAAAAGGAATATCAAATGGAGTCCAAACGAGCTAAGAATTTACGGTGATTTTTTATGGACTAGAAGAGACCCACAGAGCATCGGAGTTGAGCCAGAAGAGTCACGAGGCAACCACAAGCCTAGGGGGCGCCCCCCTTAGGGTGCGCCCCTGGCTTGTGGGCTCCTCGGGAACCCCCCTGACTTGTTTCTGACGCCAAAAATTCCTATAAATATAGAAACCCCTTCAAAGAAACCTATATCGAAAGTTCCACCGCCGTAAGCCTTTGTAGCCTCAAAAACCCAATTGGAAGCCCATTCTGTCACCCTGCCAGAGGTGGAAACCATCACCGGAGGCCATCTTCATCATCCCGGCAGTCTCCATGACGAGGAGGGAGTAGTTCACCCTCAGGGTTGAGGGTATGTACCAGTAGCTATGTGTTTGATCTCTCTTTCTCGTGTTCTTGATTTGGCACGATCTTGATGTACCGCAAGCTTTGTTTTTATAGTTGGATCATATGGTGTTTCTCCCCCTCTACCTTCTTGTGATTAATTGAGTTTTACCATTGAGGTTCCACTATTATCAGATTGAATACTATTATGGATTTGAGAACACTTGATGTATGTCTTGCGTGGGATACCCGTGGTGAAAATGGGGTGTTCTATTGATTCACTTGATGTATGTTTTGGCACTCAACTCGTGAATTCCCGAGGTGACATTGGGGTAATCTATGCATAGGGGTTGATGCACGTTTTCGTCCTTGTTTCTCCGGTAGGAATCTTGGGGCACTCTTTGAGGTTATTTGTGTTGGATTAAATATTATGAATCTTAAGTTGTTTGATGCATATCGTATAATTGACCCAAGGTTACTTGTGGTGACACTGGAGTATCTAGGTGACATTAGGGTTGATTGATGTGTGTCATATGGTGTTATTTTACTACAAACTCTAGGGTTGTTTGTGACACTTACAGGAATAGCTCAATGAATTGATCGGAAAGTATAACTTTGAGGTGGTTTCATACCCTACAAGAGACTCTTTGTTATTTGGTTGCAGGGTTGTTTGAGAGATACCATCTCCATCCTACACCTCCCACAGATTGATAAACCTTATGTCATCCACTTGAGGGAAATTTGCTATTGTCCTACAAAACTCTGTGCTTGGAGGCCCAACACGATTCTACAAGAAGAAGGTTGCATAGTGGACATCAAACTCCTTTCTGGCGCTGTTGCCCGGGAGGTGAGTGCTTGAAAGTATATCTTTAAATATTGCAATTAAGTCTTTTAGTTTCTTGTTTTATCACTAGTTTAGTCTATAAAAAATAAAACTACAAAAACATGGAATTGAGGTTGCCTCATATGCTTCATCTTTATAATGTATTTCTTGAAAATGATGGAAAGGAAAATTGTGCTCAAGTGTTAGAAGAAGAAATCAATAAAATGTTTTACACTAAATCTTTGAATGATGAGCATGCTTGCAGTGTTACTAGTATGAATTCTTTGAATATCCATGATGTTAATGATATGCAAAGCTACGGGCTTGGGGATGCTATGTTTGATAAAGATGATATTTTTAGTCCCCCAAGTTTTGATGAGAAAATTTATTATGATGAAAGCATGCCTCCTATTTATGATGATTATATTGATGAAAGTGGGTTTGGAAGAGTGTCAACTCGAGGTAGTATTGATCACACTATTTCGGAGGGTCTCGATTCTTATTTTAATAATTACGAAAGTGAATTTGGAGAGGTCATGACTTTATTTAGTCATGAATCCACTATCTTGGAAGAGGTTTCAATTGATTTTGATAACAAAGTTGCTATCTATGATGATTATGGTGATGACATGTATGCTATAAAGAATAATGATAACCATGAAACTTGTTGTCGGTGTACAAAAAGAGGGGCGCACTTTTGTACCCCTTTACCTGTGCACGGGCAGTCGAAGCCGCGCCCACGGTCACACCAAGAAGAACAGGGGAGGTGAGCCAAGGTAAGACCGAATCCCAAGATAATCAGAGCAACGCCAAGGCCAAGGCCACAAGGAGCAGAGGGACGAAGCAGGTTCCCCCGGCAGGACCCTTGTCGGGGCAGCTCGCCCCACACAAACAGAGCGAGCCACCCTTGAGCCCACGGTCTCCAACATCACGTTAGGCCAGGGCTCGGGAGGCACCTCCATGGTGGCATGCAGATCTTTGTGAAGACAAGGAACACTCAAGATCAAATGAGGATTAGAAGACGACGATCCTAGCAAGATCCTTGCCGAGGAAGGCCACCAAACCCTCGGCAAGGTCCTTGCCGGGGACGACAGCGCGCCACGGCAAGACCCTTGCCGGGCCACACGGCGAGACCCTTGCCGGGCCACCCGGCAAGGCCCTCACCAAGGATGCGAGCGAGGCCACCGCCAGGCCCACGCCAACCAAGTTTCCACCGCCGCTCACATGCAGCTGCCAGCCCAACCAGCTGGGCAGGCACCAGCATGGCAACATGCGGCTCCCATGCCAACTCATCAAGCGCCTGTGTGGCGCCATGCAGATCTTCATGGAGGCTCCACCACCACGCCACCTCAGCTGCATGCCCGCCTACGTGGCGCCGCATGCGTCGCTGGCCAGGGCGCGTGTCGAAGCAAGGAGGAGCGGCGACGGACGGGACGTACCTCGCCCCCGTCCCCAAGAAAGCAAGAGGAGACCTAAGCTACGCATTAAATGGGTCTTGTCTTGTAATACGAGCGATAAGCTCATAGCACTGTGCACCTTTCCACCTGCTGTGTGCCACTGTGGCAACCCCTTTTGACTATAAAAGGAGGCCCATGGCATACTGGAGAGGGATTCGGCTCTTTCAAACCACGCATTCACCACAGCTAGTTCGAGAGCTCAAGAACTCTCTGAAATACACCCACCAAAGCAGGACTAGGGTTTTACACATCCTCGCGGCCCGAACCTGGGTAAACGATCCTTGTGCTGGTTACTAATCCTGCTCTTCTCGCAACCCCGCGCCACGGCAACCATAGTAGGGATTCTTGTGATCCCATAGGTGTCGTTTCCCCGACATCTTTGGTGCGCCAGGTAGGGGGCGCAATTGTGAGAATCTGGTCTAGTAGCTAGCCTAGCAGTTCTTCATCGCCATAGCTCCCAAAAAGGAGACGGCCAGGAGAAAGGGGCACCGCCTGCGAACATGGAGGACGCCAGTGCGGCAACAGAGAAGCTAAGTCATTCAGAGTTTTGAGTTATTCCCTTATATATATAAGGTTATCATCCTCGGAGATCTTGCCTATGTATGAGAAACCTGCACGCAAAGGGGCCCCCGCAATTGGCAACGCCCTTGTTCTGTTCCGAGTCCGCTCAACAGCTCAAAGCAACCGCGTCGAGAGTGGTGGGGTAGCCTTCTGCACTTGGCAACACTCCCGACTCTGACTCTAGTCAAACTCGACAGTTCAGGCGGCCGCGCTAAGGGTAGAAAGGTGGTTCGCCCGGCAGCAAGCACACCAGGCAGGCCACTGGGGACCCATCCCCAAGATGCCGCCCTAGGTTTACGCGCCGGCAAACCTACTCAGTTAACGTAGGGTGGACATACAAAGGAAAATCGAACAGGAAAATAACATGCATGATACTAAAAGTGTTGCAGAGTCATATTACATCAAATTGTTGCTGCGGTTCTAACTTGAGATAGCAATTGTCTTGGTTGTGAACCTGCAGCGGCGATAAGAAACAGGGTGCCTAGTCCCGGCGCTGGCCCTCCACCCTCAGAATTCCACCGACACGGCCGATGATGGGCTTGATGCGCTCCCTGAGCGGCGCAAGGTCAGTACCCTCCGGCAAGCTCTCCAGCGCGGCGTCGAAGTCGAGGTCGGGGTACCAGTGTGCCACCTTGGTTAGAACCTTGATCATGGCGCCCTGGCAAAGCCCCCGGGACTCGTCGGCCAGCGAGGCCACCCGGTTGACGTGAAGCTGCTCCAAAGCACAACCAACCTTCTCAAAGAACAGGGTTTGGCTGTAGTTGGCGCTCACGCTCCGCTCCGGGACGTACCTCACGTCCGACATCCCCATGGTGGCCAACTGCGCGGTGGCCTGATTGGCGACGGTGGCGAGTCGGTCGAGCCAGCGGTTCTCGTCCTCCACGTGATCCGCGAAGTTGAGGCCCTTGTTCTTCCGCAACTGCTTCTCGGCCTCCAGCTCCTTGGCCAGGGTCCCCTCCCGGGTTTTGGCCTCCGACAACACCTTCTCGAGACCCTCCAGCTTCAGCTTGAGGTCTTTGATGGAGTTGTTGGCCTCGGAGAGCTCCCCGGCCCTGCTAATGGCCGCGCCCTGCGCCTCCGTCAGGGCGCTGTTGAGCGTGTCCTTCTCCTGGGACAGCTTCAGGGCGTTCTCCTTCAGCTCGTCCCGCTCTGCCTCCAGCTCCTTCACCTTGCTAGCGTGAACCTGGGTTTGGGCATTGAGTGCCTCTTTGTGCCTCTGCTCCAGCTCGCTGGTCCGCTGCAAGGCAAGCTTCTCCACCTCCTCATCCTTGCCGCGGAGCGTGGCGGCAAGCTTCTCCTCGCGCACAGTGAGGTCCTCCTCCTGGGAGTTCAGTGCGGCCTGGTGCTGAGTCCGGGCGGCCTCGGCTACCGCGTCCAAGCCCTCCGCCATCTCCTGGGCCTTCTTGATGTCGGCCAGCTTCATGGTGAGCTCCACGTCGCGCTTGGCCAGCTCGCTCTACGCAGCCTTCAGCTCCTTGTGAGCCTCGCGGAACCAGTCCTGCGTCTCGGCAACGCGCTTCTAGAGGTACGCCTCCGCCTTCTCCACCACCGCCGTCCTAGACTTAACCTTGTCTAGGCGGGCGCGGTGGAGCGCCTGGAGCTTCCGGAAGCTCGCGCCCATGGCGTGGAGGAGCCGCTCTTCCTGCGAGCCGTTGCCACCAACGATCGGCTCATCGACGACTTCGAGCCCGGCAGCGGCAAGCACTTCGTCGTCGAACACCTCTCCCTCAACGGGTGTCCTGGTGCTCGGCACGCCTGGAAGGTGGACGAAGAAGTCGTCGCTCACCCTCAGGTACTTGCCGAAGCCAGAAGGAGCAGAAGAGGAAGGCTGGTCATCAGCCACCTCCTCCTCGGCAGCGGCCCCGCCGGCCTCCCCGGCAGGCCCCTTGCCGGTCTCCTCAGCGGCGGCCTTGTCGGCCTCTCCGGCGGACCCCTTGGCGGCATCCTCAGCAGCGCCCCTGGCGGCCTCCTCCGCGGCGATCTTCTCGGCGTCCGCCTCGGCGGCCTTGGCGACGTCCTCGATGACGGCGTCCACATCCTCTGGGTTCACCGAGGAGGGATCTGGACACCAAAGAAGGGAGTGAGGCAAGGCCAAGACCAAGAGCCAGAAAGAAAAAGGAACAGGGACAAACGGCGAAGGATTTACCTATTCCAGTACCAGGCTGGGAAACGGAAGTCCCCTCCCCGCCAACATTTGGCGTCGAGGCAAAGCCGCCGGCGCCCAAGTTCTCCTCCTCCTCCTCCATGTGCATGGGCTCGGTGCTTGGCGCCCTTGCCGGGGACGCCCCTCGGGGCGGCATGGTCGATGGGGACGGTGTGTTGGGAGTAGCCCTCTGTGGCTCCTCCTGCTGCTGCTCTCCTCCTCCATACCTGGCAAGGTCAGCACCAAAGTGCCGTGCCCCTGACACATGTCGACAGGAGAAGAGTGATGAATTTACGTTGGGGGCTATGAAGGGGGCTGATGTCCGGGCTGCTCAACACCACCAGTGGTGCCCTCGAAGTACCAACCGGGGGCTGGCCACCCGCCGAGACCTTGGCCTCTTCACTCTCTGGGCCAGCGTCTCCACGTCCCTGCAAATACGAAGACAAGTCAAGACGAGCAACACAGAGTGAGGAGGCAGAGATAACGAAAAGGAACCAAATACTTACTCGTCGTCCGCCTCTTCCTCTGTTGTCTTCCTCTTCCTCCTTGGGCTGAGGGATCCATAATCAAAAGTGACCTCCACGTCAACATCCGCTGGAGGAGGGGAAGGAGGCGGTGTCTGGACACGCTTGGATGAAGAAGGGGCGGTTGTCTTCTTCTTCACCGCGGCCTTCACCGACTTCTTCGCTGCTGCGGCCTTCGTGTGGCGCCCGGACCCCTCCAAGGTCAGTTGCGGCTGCACGGCCCTGCCAGGCCGGACTGGCTCGCCGGAACTAGCCCGCCGCAGGACTTGCCCTCTCCCCGCAGCCGGCGTCGGGCCTGCAGCCTCGGCCTCCTCCTCCGATGACTCGCCGACCACATCTTCAACCAGAGGAGCCTCGGTGCCGGCACTGTTGGCTTCCCCGGCGGCCGCCGCCCACCGGGCGAGCTCCTCCTCCTCCGCGGCCGTCGCGGCCTTGTCCTCCACACCGCCGGTGCTGCCGGCCCTCCTCAAGAAGGCTGTGCCTCCCTCGCCCTGGTGGCGATGTAGTCCAGTTCTGCCTGGGTGGTGTCCTGGACAAGCAGCCGCTCGGCATCGGTGTTGACGTACCCCTCGTGCAGAGTATCAAAGAACTGATGCACCTCGGCGTCCTCCGGCTCCTTCCAGCTCGGGTCAGGGCCATGCGCGTTGCAGTCCGGCATCACGGCGATGATATCGGACCGGCGCGAGTTATTACACAACGGGACCACCCCCGTCGACAGCTTGAACAGAGGCCCCTTGAGGACCTTGCCGGCCTTCGCGGCGGCCCTCGCGACCTTGGCAGTGCGCTCGACCTCGTTGTCGCGGCCCACATCAAGCTAGAAGAGCCGCTGGTAGTAATGGGCGTGTCCCATCACTGTGAAGTTGTGGTCGAGGCCGGGACGAAGCCCCATGATGTCGGAGGGGTTCGTGAATCGCTAGGCTGGCCTCCCCTTGTTATGCAGTGGAGCGATCCGGCGGCGGATGAAGTCCACCACGATCATCTCAAGGGTGAGCCCGGCCTCCGTGAGCCGGAGGATCCTGGTGGTGGCGAGCGTGAGCTTTTCGTCATCGGTGTCGACGTCGCTCCAATCGCTTCTGTGGACCGGCGGCGCCCGGCGGACTTCGCAGAACGTCGGCGGGTCCTTCTCCTCGATCCAGCACCACCGACCTGCCATTCTTCCCACCTCTCCTTCATGGCGCCCTCTGGATACGCTCCCTTGGACCTTGAGACCCAGGCGATGCAACCGGAGATGGCGCCCCGTGGTTGGATCCGAGGGGAGAAGTGATAGCGAAAGAGCACCGTGTTGGGGTGCACCCCAGCGAAGCCCTCGCAGAGATGCGCGAAAAGGGCCACGCACGCCACCGCATTCGGAGTAAATCCAGGAGGCGGAAGCCAAAGGTATGCATGACGTCGCTGAAGAAATTGGAGAAGGGAGGACAGAGCCCGCAGCAAAAATAGTCGACGAAGAAGGGGTACCGATTTGGGGCAGCCTCGGCGCAATCGGCGGGGATGACGCGCGTGGCTGGATGACCCGAATTCTCTCCCCCCCCCCCCCCGTCTTCACCCCCAAAGGGGCCTGAAGGATTCCCGAAGCTCGAACACGTCAATTGTCGAGGGGAAGAAGGCGGACTGCGTCCGCTGCACCACCAGCGCACTCTCCGGCGGCTCCGTGGCTCCGGCGTCCTTTGCCACTCCCTTGCCTTGGTGGATTTTGGCGCCATGGCGGCTGGGGGACGAGGGGAGGACAGAGGGCGGCGGAAGCGCAACGGCGGCAAGAAGGAGCGAAGCTTGGAGAAGAAGAGGAAGACGAGCGGAGGCTTTCGAGATTGGGATTGCGCGAAGGGTAAAAGGAACAGCGCGCTCGCGGTTATCCCTTTTTATGGGGAAGCCACGGGTCTCTGAATTCTCTGCGGAGGCTTTAGAGAAGAATAGTTCGAGAGCTCAAGAACTCTCTGAAATACACCCACCAAAGCAGGACTAGGGTTTTACGCATCCTCGTGGCCCGAACCTGGGAAAACGATCCTTGTGCTGGTTACTAATCCTGCTCTTCTCGCAACCCCGCGCTCCGGCAACCGTAGTAGGGATTCTTGTGATCCCATAGGTGTCATTTCCCCAACACTTGTCATCATGATTTTAATTTTCAATTGGATTATGCCTCACATGATAGTTATTTTGTTGAGTTTTCTCCCACTACTATTCATGAGAATAAATTGCTTATGTGGAGAGTAATAAAATTTCAATGCTTGTGGATCATGAAAAGAATGCTTTATGTGATAGTTATATTGTTGAATTCATTCATGATGCTACTGAAATTTACTATGAGGGGGAACATATGCTTCTACGTATCTCAATAATATCAAGTTTCTTCTCTATGTGTTGAAAATTTTGAAGTTTTGCTTGCTTTACCTTCCTATGATAGTTGATTCTTGCTCCTATAAATTGTTTTCTCACAAAATCCCTATGCATAGGAAGTGGATTAGACGTAATGTGTTAGTCATATGCTTCATGATGCTCCCATTATGTTCCAATTCTTATCTTTTATGTGAGAATCATTGAAATCATCATGCCTAGCTAGGGGCATTAAACAATAGCACTTGTTGGGAGGCAACCCAATTTTATTTTGTGTTTTTTATTTTGCTTCTGGTTTTCTATAAATACAGAATTTTACTTCTGTAGTAATTGTGTTTTAGTGTTTTAATTAGTGTTTGAGCCAAGTAAGACATTTGGGATGGTCTATGGTGAAATTTGAAACTTTTCGAAAGTTAAATGAGAGGGAATAAGAGGACTTTCCCAAACTTTCACCTTTGCTTTCTGATCTCCAGGAATTCAAATTCATTTCATCACAAAACCCTAGAGAGAAGATGATATGACTTCTTCCATTTAAACAAATGAAAAGGGTTTTTGAAAAGATTTGAATTTCATTTGGAAATATTTCCAATTCAGAAACTTTATGCAACTCAATGATTTTCATGAGAGAAGATAAAATGACTTCTTCAAACATATGAAATATGAGTTGGAAGTTTAAAATAATCAAATTAAAAGTCCCTTTGAAATTACTTTTCAAATTTGGAGTTAGTTGATTTTATTCAAATTATTTTTCTCCAAAAATAAAATATATGGAAAATAGGGTAAAATGATTCCCCACATCAGAAAATTGGAGATAAATAAATTTGAAATCATTTTGGTATTTTTAAAATGATTTTTATTGGGTTTTATTGCAGCAATAGCACTCTTTGCTTTATTTAAATTTTTGTAGATTTTATTTGACGTTAGAAAAATGTTCACGTTATAGAAAATCTTTTTCTAAATCTTCTGACATATTATATGCCTATAATATATTTTATTTTTATATGTTTTTTCTTGTTTTTGTTGTCTGGAGAAATGTTTTATATAAAAAAACTCCCAAACAATGCCAGGCCGAAGCCCAGCACTACTCCTCACCGCACCGGCCCTCTAGCCTTTCGGCCCAGCCGCGCCGGCACCCGCTCGCCCGCCCCCGCTTTGCTCGTGCCGCCGACAGGTGGACCCCACCTATCGGGGTCTTCCCCTACCCGCCTCCGGAGTCCGGCTCCAGGACGCCTCACCAGCGACGCCGTGTCCGGGCGGGACTCGCCCCTCGCCTGCCCCTCGCGCAAGGCGACCCCAGCCCCCTCCTCCTATTTAAGCCGCCGCCCCGACACCCTCTTCTCTCCTCCCAAGCCGCACTGCCGCCACACTTCGCTCGCGCCTCCGAGCCGCACCGTCGTCGCCCTCGCCGTCGCCGCCGCCCACACCCGCCAGTACTTGATGCCGCCCGTCGCCGCCGGTAAACCGCCGCAAGCCGTTGTTTTTTAGATTAGTTCGGTTTTTTCGAAAAAAAAACTAGATCGGTTTTTTTAGAAAACCTAGATCTGTTTTTTTGGATTTAGTTATTTAGTGAACATCCGCTGTTTAGTATCAGAAAACGAACGTTCGTTATTTAGTCTTTTTCTTTTTCTGTTAGTTTTAGTCAGGGACCCGTCCACGAATTATTTATTTATTCAGTTTAGCCCCTGATCTTAAAACAATCACTACTTTTTGCTCGATTGTCGAAATCCAACGAAACCAACGCCCACTTCTTCGTCTTGATCCCCTCTATCTAGATAATTAACTTGAACATGTTTTGAAAATTTAAAATTTGATTTCAAACAGATTTTTTTAAACTTATTTTGTTCATAATTTGAGTTTTATAACTCCGTTTGAGTTGATTCTTTTTGCTAATTGAAGCTCTTGACCTAAACTTTCTGATAAGACTAAATCCACCTAATTTTGGTACTGTTAGAAATAGTTTTATGTTGCAAGAGTTAATTGCTTATTTTCAAGGTTTTTCGAGATCTTTACTTCGATTCTTTTGCATGAGTGCTTATGTATGCAATTGCTTGCTCACGATAGATTGACCGGAGTGTGATGGGTAGAACTATCAGGTGTTATGAGTGTGAATCATCTTCATCAACAGTATAAGGCAAGTTCACACTTTGATCATACTCTTCATACCCAGTTTTTATTCATTAGTTTCAACCCTCAAACATTGCATGAGTAGGTTTGATAATATGTGGGTATTGGGAAGTAGTTGTTGAGGTAGGAACCTATTGTCTTTTATCAACCCTGGGATTACTACGTTATGTTTATACTGCTATTCTATGCTCGTAGACGTGGTTTGATTTGAGAGAATTCATGACAAATGTGAGAGTTATTGTTAAACTAAGGTTTAAACTTAAGGTGGCTACTTTAATACACATCTGGGTGGATTGGTTGGGGCACCCTGGGGATACCACTGGATTGCCCAGACACGTGGGGAATCCAGTGTTGTCCAAGGAGATCCCGGGGTACCCGTGTGATCATCCTATGGTTCGCCACCCAGGCTCAAAGGGATCATAAGATTATTCATGCTAGAAACTTCTGTGTGCAGCCACAAGCCATTATGGGCTCTGGCATAGTTGAGTATGTTGTGTGACCTCTTACAGTGGTAGACTAGCAGATGTAGGGGATGTACGTGGTTTGCCTACCCGTCGTACGAGCTAACGCTTCTGAAAGACTGTGTCTCGGTCATCCGTTTCTCAAACATCATGTAGTGCGAGAAATTCAACGGAGGAGATCGAGTCTTGTGGGGGAAAGTGCGCAAACCTCTGCAAAGTGTACAAACTAATCATGATTAGTCGTGTCCCCGGTTATGGACATCTTGAGTATCTGGTACTTGAATTATTGGTTTGATCTCAACACATTACTTAAATAATTTGTTGGGTTATTGATGTTAATTTGGGATTGAGTTGGGGTTACCTTCTCAATATTTTCAACAAACTTTGTACTAAATAAATTTTTTTTCCTTTGTTATAGGGAAAAATTAGCTTTATGCAAAATTAAACTTAGAGCCTCCACCAGCCAAATATGCATGTAGTGATAGCCATTATTCAGCATTGCTCTACAGTGTGAAATTGCCAGTACATTCAATGTACTGACCTACATGGCTGCAACGTCTCATGTTGCAGGAATCTTACGACAAGTAAGTGATACATTAGGGTTACAATTTCTACACTCAACTTTGCCGTTGGTGTTGATGGGAATCCACAACTCTGTTGTTACTTCTGCTATTTGGATTGAGGTAATAGTTTTTATGTTACTTTATACATGTGATTTACCTCTGTTATAAATCCTCGAGTACTCTGTGTGTCAGCATACCAATCCAGGGATGACACTTAAGCATAGAGACTTGACCGTCTGAGGTCGGGTCGCTACATTTTAGAGCACGGCGGTGGTTTTATTTTGTAGAAATTTATGAACTCTCATGCTTCACTTATATTATTTTGGGAGTCTTTAAACAGCATGGTAATTTTCTTAGGTTATGAATTTAGTCCTAATATGATGGGTATTCAAGAGGGATATAATAAAAAATCATATAAAGAGCACTGAATAGATGAGAAGTTTGATTCCTTGCATTTGTTTTGAGATATAAAGATGGTGATATTAGAGTCATGCTAGTGAGTAATTGTGGATTGATAGAAATACATGGGTTAAAGTTTGTGATTCCCGTAGCATGCACGTATGGTGAACCGTTATGTGATGAAGTCGGAATATTGGCTAAACATATTTGCAACAACAAGATTTTTTCTTGGTCACTTTCGGTATGTCAACTGAATTGGTTGAGGAAAAGTAATGGGTTAAGCTTGGGGGAGTTGATACGTCTCCGTCGTATCTACTTCTCCAAACTCTTTTGCCATTGTTTTGGACTCCAATTTGCATGATTTGAATGGTACTAACTCGGACTGAAGTTGTTTTCAGCAGAATTGACATGGTGTTATTTTTGTGCAGAAATCAAAGTTCTCTGATTGACCTGAAAATTTACGGACAATTTTTGTGGAATATATATAAAATACGGGTGCAAGAAGTAACCAGAGGGGGTCCACCCAGAGGCCACAAGCCCTGCCCCCCCCCCATGGAGCATGTTTAGCAGGCTTGTGGGCCCCCTGGAGCTCCTCCAGCCCTAACTCCAACTCTATAAGTATCTATTCGGGGAGAAAAAAATCAGAGAGAAGGATTCATCGCATTTTATGATACAGAGCCACCGCCGTCTCCTATTCTTCATCGGGGGGCTGATCTGGAGTCCGTTCGGGGCTCCGGAGAGGGGGATTCATCACCATCATCATCACCAACTTTCCTCCATCACCAATTTCATGATGCTCACCGCCGTGTGTGAGTAATTCCATCATAGGCTTGCTGGACGGTGATGGGTTGGATGAGATTTATCATGTAATCGAGTTAGTTTTGTTAGGGTTTGGTCCCTAGTATCCACTATGTTCCCAGATTGATGTTGATATGACTTTGCGATGCTTAATACTTGTCACTAGGGCCCGAGTGCCATGATTTCATATCTAAACCATTATGTTTTCACGAATATATGTGAGTTCTTGGTCCTATCTTGCAAGTTGTAGACACCTATTAGGAGTTATGATCCACATACCCCAAGGTGATAATAATTGGGATTCTTTCTGGTGATTACCGTAGTTTGATGAGTTCATGTATTCACTAAGTGCTAATGGTTTGGTCTGGTTCTCTATTGAAAGGATGCCTTAATATCCCTTAGTTTCCATTAGGACCCTGCTGCCACGGGAGGGTAGGACAAAAGATGTCACACAAGTTCTTTTCCATAAGCACGTATGACTATATACAGAATACATGCCTACATTATATTGATGAATTGGAGCTAGTTCTGTGTCACCCTAGGTTTTGACTGCTACATGATGAAAATTATCCAACGCAATTATCATTTTTGGTCCAATGCCTACGAGCTTTTCACGTATTGATCTTTGCTAAGTTACTTTCGTTGCTACTGCTGTTACAGTCACTACAAAATTGCTACTGTTACTTTTGCCACCGTTACCGTTACTTCCATATTACTTTGCTACTAAATACCTTGCTTCAGATATTATGTCTTTTGGGTGTGGTTGAATTGACAACCCAACTGCTAATACTCGTGAATATTCTTTGGCTCCCATTGTGTCGAATCAATAAATTTGGGTTGAATACTCTACCCTCGAAAACTGTTACGACCCCCTATACTTATGGGTTAACATTGACCCGTCAAGGATCAAACCCAGTAAGACTACCTTTAAAGGGGTAATCCCAGGGGTGGAAGCCCGCTGCTCGGGCACCCTAGCCTTGGAGGTGGTGTTCAGCTCACCGGGCAACTTCCGCAGCGAAGACTTAATCTTCAACATTGTCCCTTTTTGCAGTGGCTATCATGCACTCCTGGGTCAAACAACGTTTGCTCATATCAACGATGTCCCCCACTATGCATACCTAAAGTTAAAGATGCCCTGGACCCAAGGGCGTCATCACGATCAATGGCAATATGGAGCACTCACTCCAGACCGAGGAGCACACAGCAGCTCTGGCAGCCGAAGACCAAACCAGCGTCGAGGGGCCGAAATACCAGCCCACCGACAAGGTGCGAGAAGCAAGTAAATGGGCCCGAGCCCTGTCTCCATTCAGAGAGCATCTCTATGCTCGATGTACGTAGGGATATGCCCCCCATAGCATGCCCACTCGAGTCGCACACTACATGCCTCGTAAGCACAACTTCACGCTCAAAATACCATGGGCAGCTGTGGGGCCCAATTAAACTAAGCGCGAAGTGTTTGGCTCAACCGAACTATGGCCACACACGTCTTCGGACGTCAACAAGTACCATCTCAGACCTATCCAGCATTAAGCTAGAACAGCATGGTGACTTCTCAAGACTCTTTGTCAAGGGCCCGTATTATCACCTCCTCCATGGAGTCCTTCCTCCCAACAGAAGCAAAGGCGTAGACATGCAGTAGGGCACAATACGGGCATCAACCCACGCATCAAGGCCCTGTGTAAACCTTTCATCTATAAAACTTTTTTCTTCTTGCAAAGTACCTATAACAGATGCTTTGGCAGCTCGAATTGTATGGCTAGACGTCATGATCTCATTGAAAATAAAGACCACCTTTTACGGTCCTCTCGCAGTCATTTATATTGCACCCCTTTTTTCCCGCTCTTCGACGTTGCCATAAACTAGTTCGGCACACATTTTCTCTAAGATGTAATCGGCTAATAGACGGGGGGCTCAATTGTAATACTCGCCCCACGCATCAAGTCTGGCACTACTTTCTCTCTATGTGTTCGGTGCCTCGGATATTGCATTATATGAATCAGTTCCGAATTATGTCTTTGTTCAATAGTTGGGTTGCCCGGCTCCTATGTTTACCTTCTTACATTCCACACATTCGGCTAAGAAGGTAAAGGGAGAACCACTGTGATTGTACTTCTGGCTAGCCCGATTAAGTACCTCAGTGGAGAAAGCCGAAAATTGACTGTCATAATACGCGAGAACTGGTCGGCGACCCGATGGCAAGTGTCAAACTAAAAACCGATAGTTATTTCCCCGTGTCATACAAGGGTTTGTCTTTGCACAAACCATGTGATAAAGGTATATACCTCGGTTCTTCCGAACATCACAAAACACTGGGGGCTAGTCACTAGCCACCACAGTCAAGCTCATATGGCTAAGTGAAGGTAATACAATTGCATAGTCCGATTGCCTTGTTTCCCTTTTGCACTACCGCCTGCGGGCACCAAGACGTCGGCTAAGGGTCATAGTGCGAAGGATGAAACACCCCTCGTAGCATCTACATGAAATTTGAAGCCGGCAGTGGTAACTTCAAAATTAAAAACGGTCGCATAAGAGTCAAAATAAAATAAAAAAAGACACAAGTATGATAAACCATACAAAATAGCTGCATTATAAAGCAAAAGGTTCAATGGTCATTTAATACATGGTCGCACGCTCACTCAAGGATTACATCTTTCGAACACTGGGCCTCTACTGCCCGAGCACCATCCATCACAATGGGGAAATATTGCTTGGGGCGCATGTGCTCCTTTCTGGCGGGCGGAGGTCCGCTGGCCATCTCGACCGACTTGATCTTGGGCCAGTGCACCATGGTCTTCACGAAGGCCATCCGGGCTCCCTCAATGCACATGGAGAGCTTAACGGCACCGACATGGGAGGCAGCGTCACGCAGCTTCTGCACCAAGCCGAAGTAACTGCTCGGTATTGGCTCTGGAGGCCATAGCCGGACACAGAGGTCCTTCATGGCTGGTTTCGCCATCCGATGCAGCTCCATCAGCTGCTTCATCTAGTTGCTTAGGAGGGGAGGGTGTTCGGGCGCCTAGAACTATGCCCAGGACAGCCTATGTTTGGCATCACCTCCTGAGCTGCATAATGTCCTGCCGCATCCACCGCACTCCTCGAAAGCTCCGCAAATGCGCCTGAGAAACACCAGACTCGTGTGAGCAATGCGAACCTATGGCCGCCAAAGACACCCTGCAGTAAGTACGGCTTATCATCTCCAATTTGCTCTACTTGACGGAGCTCTTCTCGGTTGCCTCATGTCTCCGTCCTCACCTCCTGGATATACTGCTTCACCTTAGATAGCTCAGTGGCTTGACCCTTATTCTTCTGCTCAAGGTCCTCACATTTAGCGATGGCATCCTTGAGCTCCTGCTGCACTTCAGCCACTCTGGCCTCATGCTTCTCACTGATGGTTTTCACCGTCTTTAGCTTGGCGGTCACTAGCTCGGCCACCGCCTTCTGTTCGGCCGCCTCTTCCATCGCCTTCTTAAGTTCGGCCTTGAGGCCCTTGACCTCCACGACGAGAACTGCAATAATAATTAAGCATCTCTTGCTTAGGGATAATCCTGAATACCTTGCTCAACAAGGAAAATACAAATTCCTAAGTCTCGACCGGACTAACCTTGCGCTTCATCAAACTGCTTTTTGACAAGGTCGAGCTCTGCATTGGAGCTTTTGAGCTTCCGATTCTTTTCGGCCAGCTCCACAGCATTGGCAGCCGCCGCCAAAGACGAGGCCTACAATAACAAAAAGATCACATTATTTAAACTCCCAATTCTATGATTTTCGATCCTCTGCCAGGTTTTATTAATCTGACAAAGTCTCGGGGCTGCTATATACAAGGATTGCACAAACTTTGTTCACAAAAATAGCTTTATGGAAAGAATATTACATGGATTACCTCAAAGCCCGTCAGGAGGCCACCAAAGGCTTCCTTGATCATTAATCTGGACTGAATACTTTGCAAAACCACGCCCATTAGGGCGCGATGTTCCATGATGATGGAGGAGATATTCAAAGCCTCCTCCATCACATCCAACCACCCAGCAGCAACCCGATCTTCGGCGTTCTTTCAGCGCAGGAGACGAGGCCCCGGCTACCCCTTTGGTGGAGGGTGGAATTGACACCTCCGAGGGCCTTGGGGGCTCCAGAGCCGTCTTTCGAGAGGGCTCAGATTGACCGAGCTCCCCCTCTTTGTTCACTAGGAGGGATCCCCCTCCTGGTCTTCGGTGAACGAGGTGTTGACCTTGGCTATGATTTCGTCACCACCACATCCCGTGTTCGGGCCAGGAGGGGTCCTTAGGGACAGTACCTCTCTGGTCTCCCCGGTGACCAGAGGAGGCATAGAGCGTGACGCGGTCCCGATCTCCGCCAATTCGGCTCACGGAGAAGTCCCCTCTAAGACTTGATCAGTGGGGAGGTCGCGCGGTGGGCTGTGACACGAAGTGCACACATACTATCAGTAATAGACTAAAGAAACAAGCGCCTAGGGAATCTCCAGATAAGTACCTTTCGGCGGGGGGCTTGACCCTGGGGTTCCTCTTCAAAACCTCTTTGGACGCTGCAGATCCCTCGTCATAATCCGAGTTGTGATCAGGCAGGACCAACTTGGGCATGCGTTGTTTCTTCGGGGCATGAGGAGGTTGCTCCTCCTCGGCGTCTTCCAACGCCGCCCTTTTCCTTGTACGGGAGGAGTCGCTCTCCTCCTCGTCCTCCACCTGCTCCCCCTCTGGGGCGGAGGGAGCTTAGCTCTCTCCGGACTTGGTGTCTGGATGTGCTCTTGAGCGGAGGCCTTCCCTGGCCTCCCTCGCCTCGTTCTTCTTCTGCTCTTTCTTATTTGGCGCCTTGTGATACGTCTCCAACGTATCTATAATTTTTGATTGTTCCATGCTATTATATTATCTGTTTTGGATGTTTAATGGGCTTTACTAAGCACTTTCATATTATTTTGGGGACTAACCTATTAACCGAAGGCCCGGTGCAAATTGCTGTTTTTTGCCTATTTCAGTGTTTCACAGAAAAGGAATATCAAACGGAATCAAAACGGAATGAACCCTTCGGGAGAGTTATTTTTGGAACACACGTGATCTAGGAGACTTGGAGTGGACGTCAACAAAGAAGCGAGGAGGCCACGAGGCAGGGAGGCGCGCCCCCCACCATGGTGGCCCCCTCGCAGCTCCACCGACCTACTTCTTCCTCCTATATATACCCATATACCCCGAAAACATCCAGGAGCACCACGAAACCCTATTTCCACCGCCGCAACCTTCTGTACCCGTGAGATCCCATCTTGGGGCCTTTTCCGGTGCTCCGTCGGAGGGGGAATCAATCACGGAGGGCTTCTACATCAACACCATGGCCTCTCAGATGATGTGTGAGTAGTTTACCACAGACCTTCGGGTCCATAGTGTCGGATTTCGGGTTTCGGCAGACCCTCTAGGTTCGAACACTGGGGTGCGCGTGGAGATCTCGCCCTCTACCTACCTGCACCTCGCCGCCTCGCTAGGATCTAAGCTATGAAAGGAACAACGCAAGAGACACAGGGTTTATACTAGTTCGGGCCACCATTGTGGTGTAATACCCTACTCTAGTTTGTGGTGTGATGGATTGCCTCTTGGGCGATGATGAACAATACAAGGAAGAACAGACCTCATGAGGGTCTGTTCTTGGTAGTGCGATGAACTGCTAGGGGAGTTCGATCGGTCTCTCTCTCTTCGATTGATGTCTTGACGCGGATCAAGCTTCCTCTACCTGTGGGTGGCTAGTCCTATTTATAGGCAAAGGCCACAGGCCTCTTCCCAAATATTGAGCAGGAAGGGCGCCAACAATTGGCCATTTTGAAGGGGAACATCTAGTACATTTATCCTGACTAAAGTTGGTCCTCGCCTGTCAAAGGCTGTGGTGGTGACGCCGGCTTGGGCTCCACAATGACTTCCTTCCTGCCGTTGCGACGGTTTTGGTCTTGTTGCACCGAAATGGATGCCTTTGCTTGATACTCTTGCCTGCGCTTGCTCCCTTTGCACCAAAGAGGAAAGGAGGACACGCGGGCTGGCGCTCGCCCGGCGCCCTTGGTAAATCATGGCTTACGTCATGGGCACCTCGTGAGGTACCCGCCTTGATCTCTCCGCCTCCTCGCGAGCCGCCTTGACGAGGTTGCGCTGAGGAAGCTTCCGTCGTCGCCCAGCAATCTTGGCCCCTCGCGAGGTCTTGAGCTTGTCTTGATGAAGATGGGCCTTGCTGGGCCACCCTTGAGCCACGTCGCCGCAGCCACAGGCGAGTGCAAGTCTGGGTACCCCGTTCCCGTAACGCCCACATGAGCCCCCGTGCCCAAGGCGCGCTGGACTCGACTTGGCCGAGGAAAGCGAAGGGGCAAGTGCGAAGCGCCGCGGGCCCTAACAGCCTGCGGCCTAGGGCGCCGCGTGGCGGTTGGTTGGACGTGGGCGCCCCTGCTTCCCACGACGCCTCGGCAACTGCACGAGTTGACAAGTCCCTGCATGCAAAGCGGGTCATGATTACCTGCGATCGTGGAGGCTGGCGGTTGGCCTCCTCTGGCTATAAGTACGGAACGGCGCATGCCCTTCCAGTTCATCTCTTCTTGCTTCTCCTTCTTCTCTGTCCTTGCTCCACCTTGCCGCAATGGCTCCGATCCGTCGGTTCTCCGCGGAAGAGAAGGGAAAGGCTCCCCGAGAGGGTCCCGACCCACTTCCGCCGAAGAAACGGCTTGCCCTATGCGGTCGAGATGAGGGCGCCCGGCAGGAGGTGTCAAGGCCCTGGTGTGAGCGGCCGCCGCCAGGGTTCTCGCTGCCCTTGTACGCCCACCATGAGGGCCCTGCAGGAGTTGAGGCCAAGCGCCATGGACGACGCCGCCGCCGGCGTCGGCGGGTCACGGCGGTGCGCGTTGTCCCTCCTGGAGTCCATGCCGAGGGCTCCTCCCGAGAGTTTGTGCTCCACGCCGCCATGCCTCCTCAGTCTTGGATTCGCCTTCCTCCCTCCTTCGCCTTCATGATGCCGCAGCGGGGATACTTGGAGCTCTGGTTGCAGCATGCCGGCTGCAACACCCTCGCGACCGAAGCGGAGGTCGCAGTCGTCGCCCCGGGCAAGGTCTTCATGACTCGAGGCTGGGGCGAGATCGCCCGGATCTGCAGGACGAGGGGCGCCCTCGCGATCCACTTGGAGTACGACGGTGCTTCCGTGATGCTCTTCAAGGTCTTCGACGCGGACGGACGCCGGCTGGAGTGCTGCTCTGAGAGAGGTGGTCGGGGCCCCGCCGCGGCAAGGACCAGGCTCGCCGACCGCTCTCTCAGCGGCTCCTCGGACGGCGGAGGCGGCGGAGGGTCCAGCGACTCCGCCGAGCTCTTCACGACTCCGGAGACGAGCGACGACAGCTACGAGCCCCCGATCCTGCACCGCTCTCGGAGCAGGACGTGCTCGTCAGGCCGCCGCCACCTCTGATCTGGACGAGGTTGGCGCCGGTGCCCGGCGGCCCACTGTTGATGATGGCGTCTCTTGCGGGGGTACGTGTAGTTAGCGCTCTTTAGGATCCGCTCCCTGCGAGGAATTAAAAAAGCGCGCCCAGTGGGGGCTTGTAAGGTGCCTGTAGTTCTGTTTGTTAACATAGTCCTTGCCATGAAGTAGTGCGAGATGCTCATTCCGTCTTAGCTTAGTTCTTCCTTTCGAACCTCACGAGGGCTTTGGTGCAATGCGCCGATAGGTCCCGGTCCCAAGGCAGGCTTCACCGTCAGCCGGTATGCCAGTCGCGATGCCGTGGTCAAGGCCAGGAGGTGAGCGGCCGGGTCGATAAGAGCCTCGAGTCGCGATGCTTAGGAGGTCCCCTTTAGCGCTCAAGCAGCCATCGTTCGGTGAGAAAGGAGTGCGACGTTGCTAACACGGGATTGCATTGGGTGCTGGGACGGTGCTGCGATAGCTAGTGTTTCTGGAGGGTGACTCATCTCGAGAGTCAGGAACCGCTTCCTGGTGCGGCGCTAGGTCCCCGCATCGGCAGGCGAGGGGTTGCCTGGCGAGGTCACCGCGTGCCTCTTCCCTCTCGCCTCTGCTCCCCTTTCTGCTCTACGTCCTCGGGTCCCGGCCCTCGAGCGGGTCTCAGCCGTCGCTGGTATGCCAGGTCGCGATGCCGTGGACAAGGCCAGAGGGTGAGGGCTGGAGAGCCAGTAGGATGAGTCGCGATGCTCAGGCACCCCCCTTTAACGTGCAAGCGGTTCGCGTGGACGAGAGTGAAGAAGACGCCGTGAGTGTCGTGGTTCTAAGCCTGACAGTAGAATGGGGGTAGGTATGGAGAGGCAAGATCCTAGCTATGGAGTAGTTGTATACGCAAGAGGTTTACGAGTTCATGCCCTTCTCGGAGGAAGTAACAGCCCTACGTCTCGGATCCCGGAGGCGGTCGACTGTATTATGTGCGTATGAGTTACAGGGGTGCGAACCCTTGGCACTGAGGAGGGGGGTGGCTTATATAGAGTTCGCCATACCCCTATGGCCCTCAGTTATGCAGAGTTAAAGGTACATTAAGATAGGGGGTTACTGGTAACGCCCACATAAAGTACTATGCTGACCATAAAAGCTACTTAATTACCGTCCGTTTGGGTGCGGACTGGCTTTAGATCTCCTGGTGGTCGAGTGGTTGGCTTCATGGTCGAGTGTCTTCCAGTTGGTCGAGTGGAACCCTTCCAGGTCGACTGAAAGGTAGTTTCTTCTAGAGATGTCCTTGGGGAGGGTGTCTTAGACAGGTCCATGACCCTACCCTAGGTACATGACTTCATCATTAGCCCCTGAATGGATCGAGGTTTGAGTGGGGAAGGAGTTGATCATACTCCCGACTCATTCTTGTGCCGCAATAGTGTCTTGTCTTGGATCAAATGGACTTAAGTGACGGCATCAACTTCTTTTTCAGTCGCCTTGATCCATTCTTTGTATCCGTCAGTGTGTTTTACGTACTTGGCGGTTTCGAATGGCAGGATGGAGGAAATCTTTTGTCGACGATTTGCTTTCTGCGGTGCGCAGTTTAGCGGGATTTGAATCTTGAAACAAGCGGGGCGAGAGAGAACGCGATGTCGGATGGGATAAGGCAAGGACGCCTCAATCTCCGCGCCACCTTTTTCGCCACGTATCACGTAGGCGACTGTTGCGGGATTTGACAGGATCGCCAAGGCCTACCGGTCAGTCACTCGGAAGCAACCTCATATAAGGCCCAGGACTGGGGTTTTTTGAACAGTGCATTCCCCTTTCCTCCTTCCTCAGATTCATCCGCGCTTTGCCTCCACCTCGAACCGCTGCTCCACGTGCGTTTCGCCGGCGATGGTGAAAGAAAAGACGGCGGCTTTGGAGCAGGCGAAGAAAGGCGATGGCGAAGGCGAAGGGAGGCGACCGGTCGGGCGGATCCTCGTCGCGGGCGGTTTGTCATGAGGGCTGGATCCAGGGCGACTGGATTCGCTCGACCATCCGCCAGGTAGATCTTGACGACCTGGCCAATGAGGGACTAATCCCTCATGGATCAGCGAGGCTTCCGGGGATGGAGTGGCAGTCGCAGCTTCAGGAGGGTGAGTTTGTTCTCTTAGCCACTCACGTCCACCGCGGGTTTTCTTTGCCGCCCCACCCTTTCTTCCGAGTATTTCTGAACTTTTTTGGGGGCACAACCCCACCACTTCACACCCAACTCTATCGTGTATCTCGCCTCTTTCGTGTCTTTGTGTGAGAATTTTTTGGGTTGTCGGCCGCATTGGGGCCTCTTCAAACACATCTTCACCTGTCGCTCCCAGACGGTGAAAAAGGCCAATGCGAGTGACGAGAGAACCCAAGTGATCCAGATGTGTGGGGGTCTTGGGGTCCAAATGAGAGGTAAGAGCTCTTTTCCAGCCATGATCCTTCCTGAGTCGGTTCGAGGGTGGCAGTCGACCTGGTTCTACTGCCAGGACTAGCCGACGCCGGGGCAGTCGACTAGACTCCCTCCTTTCTCCATGGATCGAGTGAGCAAGCCGTCCTCTCTGAAGGTGATCCCGGAGGAGAAGGCTCAGTCAAGGTTTTGGTCGAGCGTGTAGTCCAGCTCATCCGTGACGGGGTGACCGGTATGGATCTTCTAGAGGTTTATCGTCGACGGTGCATCCGGCCCGCTTGATGTCGAGACCATCCGATGTGGATGTATTCCGCACTGAAGACACCACTCGGGTCCACCGGAGGAGGTCGAGGATGCCACCTTGGAGAGATGGATGGCCGCCATCACGGGAACAAAGATAACCCCGAGTAGCAGGAGAATCCTCCACTCGACCAATCGTCTGAGCAGGACAAGGTTCAATCCCGTATCTTTGACTCGACTACTGCTTCACCTTGTTTGCTTAAATCGATCGTTGACTTTCATCTTGTTTGTCTTCTTCGAGGTCACCACTGAGATGTACTTTCGATGCCCAGCAGGCGCAGGAACCAGTTGAGGAGGAGGAAGGGAGCGGAGGTGAAAGCCAGGAGGAATGGCAGTCTGACGGTGGGGGGGACGAAGATGACGACAGCTCCGATGAAGAGGAGGAGGAGGAAGAGGAGGAAGAGGAGGAAGAAGTCGACCCTCCTCGCATGGAAAGGCGGTACAAGCTCACTCATGACCCCGTGGTCGAGCACGGCAAGGCTATCGCGCCTGTCGGGCAGTCGACGAAACGTCCTCGGACGACCTCTCCGGCGCCGACTGAAAAAGCACCGAAGCAACCTCGAGCAATGCCGTCAAAGCCGACAAAGGTTTGCCCAAGATGAAGATGGTTATCCCCACTATTTCTGGGTAAAGAAGAACTTGAGCTTTTTGTTCAGCGCGAACATACTTTTGGTCGACTTGTTGACTGATCAACTGATTTCTGAAATATGCAGCGCTGCTACCTCCGAGACCTCGATCGGGAGCGAAGACCGAGGAGATGGACGATCTTGCTACCTCTAACCTTGGTATGATCGCTGCAATTTTGCTTTTGGTCATTGGATTTCCGTTTTAACTTTGAATCTTTCCTGTAGTCCCTCCTCATGTCATTGATCTCACGATGATGATGATGAAGCACCGTTGAGGCGGAGGAGAACTAAGAAGGCACTCGCCGGCAGGGCCCTTTCGAGTTGCATCGATGCCTGAGGCGCTGGTTCATGAGGGTGGCAACACCACTCGGACTTCTGTGTCTTTCGATGTGCCGCTGACAAGTATCCGGCCTTCAACGTCGACTGCTTATCCGCCTTCCCTTTTCGCCACACACCATGTCCCGGAGGACCAAGTGGGTGCTGCTAAGGAGGCTATACGCCAAGCGGGGCTCATGATGGAGCAGATGAAGGTGGTGCAGGAAGCCGAGCCAAGCAGCTTATGATGCAGTTCAGCTCTTGAGCAACGTCCAGGTTAGTTCATCGCCACTTGTTACATTGGGATATGCTACCTGAAAAACTCTTCTTTACGAAGATCTTCGTATCTGTACACCTTTGGGTGTGTCGAGTGAATTTGGACTGGTGGGGGCACGCTGAGTGCACCAGCAGGTGTAGTCCCGAGACTATGGTGGGCTGGCTGGCGATCGACCGTAGTCTTCATACTTTGTATCTCTTTGATAACTTCTTCACTCGGTCTGGTCGGACCATGTCGAGTGGAATCTTGAAACCGGTGGGGGCATGCTGAGTGCACCCACTGGGTGTAGTCCCCGAGACTATGGTGGATTGTTGGCAGTCGACCGTAGTCTGAAGGACTCCTTCTCTCTCTTTTTTTTTCTCTTTCGGTCGACTGATCAAACCGAGTTGGTAGGATCAGTGGGGGCACGCTAAGTGCTCCCACTGGGTATAGTCCCCGAGACTACTGTCAAATATTTTGATTCGGCTGTAGTCTTAGAAACACAATGATTTTTCTTGGTCACTCGGAAGTAACCCATCTGTGACGTCTGTTGACTAATTCCTTGCAGAAATCTTGCAAGCTTGTGGCTCGATACACTGAATTGGAGAACAAACAGATCCAGCTCAACCTTGACTTGAAGCTTGCAGGAGAACTTGCGAGAAGGCGAGAGGCGAAGCAAAAGGTATGGCTGGTGAGATCTTGGCGACTGTTTTGTTTTTCTGTCCCTTCCTAATTACGACCTCCTTTGTTATTTTGCAGACAAAATGGAGGAGGCTCTGAAGAAGAAGGATCATGACCTTGCCGAGGCGCAACAAACGGCTTTGAACAGGACCAAGCTCGCGGAAGAGAAGTTGTCTTCAAACGGAAAACTTGAAGAAGAGAACACCAATCTGAAAGCTGCTCTTGATGCGGCCAACAAGGGGGTTAGCCGACTGAAGAACGACGAGATAGCCCTGAGCAACAAGGCTGGCGAACTGGCGGGGAAGAGGAATGATCTAGAGGCTTATCTGGGAGGGCTCACCAAGAAGCTATTCCTCATGCTTGAAGGTAATTCCTCTTATCCGACTGACTTGTCATCATCAACTCATCATAGAACCATTAGCTTGAACTCGAGTCGTGTTTGCAGAGTGCAGCCGAGAACTTGAGGAGGAGACTAGTCGAGTGGAGACAAGTCTGGACCCCATTAACTCCCCCGTGAAGGATGAAGCTGCCATGAACGTGCTCCGAATGGAATCTCGTGTTGTTGCTGTGGTGGACTACCTCGCTCGACTGAAGGTTGCGGTGTCGCGGATTGACTCAACACTCTAGCCAGGCGAAACACTTCAGAATGACCTCGAGTCTTTAATGACTCGACTGAATGATGTTCCAAGTCGAGTGCAGGAATGGAAGAAGTCTTACGCGGATGTGGTCTTGATGTCGCTATGTCCTGGTCCGCCTTCATTGCAAGGAGGCGAGAGGAAAGGTTGGCGTCCATCAAAGTTGCCAATACCAAGAAATGCGACTTGCGATCTTTCATGGAGACCTTCATTGGTGCTGCCACCCGAATTCTTGATGGGATTGACTGGACCCGGTTTGTCGCGCCTTCGGTCCTCCGCTTTGAGGAGTAAAAAACTTCTATGATTCGTCTTAAATTTGCCTCGGAATGCCGAGTGATCCTGTAACGATAAACTTTAACAGGCTTGAGGCCTGGGTACTTCTGCATCCTTAGGATGTTATCCGAACTTTACTTATCGTCGAAATATGCTTTTGTTTGCCTTAGAGTGAACTTTGCTCTTCACTCGGATTATGCTTCAATGCTTGAGATGCAGCTACGAGGTGGATCGATCGACCTACACTTTGTTGTTCTTGCGGTAGCGCAGAGAGAAGGTATGATCGACTGTACCTCGTTATCACTGTGGATCGGGAGGGAGTGCATGTTGTACTTGTGGCGCGGCTCCGAAGGAGAAGGCAGCAGTCGACCTGCACCTCATCGTCCTTGCGGATCGGGATGGAGCGTATGTTGTACTTGTGGCGCAGCTCCGAAGGAGAAGGTAACAGTCGACCTGCACCTTGTCGTCCTTGCGGATTGGAATGGATTTCGTACTTAGGCGAAGTCTTGGACTCTGACTAAGCCTCACGAGTGGGAGGGTTGCTCTCCACTCGGTAGGATTTTTTAAACTTTGGCGAGTACTGGACTACAGCTAAGCCTCCAAGCGGGAGGTTTGCTCTCCACTCGGTAGGATTTTTCAAACTTAGGCGAGTACTGGACTGCAGCTAAGCCCCCGAGTGGGAGGTTTGCTCTCCACTCGGTAGGATTTTTCAAACTTAGGCGAGTACTGGACTGCAGCTAAGCCCACGAGTGGGAGGTTTGCTCTCCACTCGGTAGGATTTTTCAAACTTAGGCGAGTACTGGACTACAGCTAAGCCCTCGAGTGGGAGGTTTGCTCTCTACTCGGTAGGATTTTTCAAACTTAGGCAAGTACTGGACTGCAGCTAAGCCTTCGAGGAGGATTTTTGTGTCGTAACTCTGAAGGGGAAGGCAACAGTCGACCTGTACCTCGTCGTCCTTGCAAAGTGCACACTGTATTAAATACTTAGGCGAGTACTTGGACTGCAGCTAAGCCCCCGAGTGGGAGGTTGGCTCCTCACTTGGTAGGATTTTCAGATACTTAGGCGAGTACTTGGACTGCAGCTAAGCCCCTAAGTGGGAGGCTGGCTCCTCACTCAGTAGGGATTTTTAGATACTTAGGCGAAACGGATTCGCAGCTAAGCCCCCGAGTGGGAGGCTGGCTCTCCACTCGGCAGGGATTTTTTTTTTTACAAACTTAGGCTTAAAGCGAGTTCGTGGCTAAGCCACCCACTGGGAGAAATTTCTTATGTAAACGAAAAGTAATAACAATCACTGGGAAAATTATAACATTATTGTCTTTGATAAACAAACTATAGAGGTACTTTTATTACATCTCACCCGAGTGAGTTCTTTAAGTGTAAAAGGGGTGGAGCAGCTCCACATTCAGGCTCGAGGCTCATCGATCTGGCGTTCGACGTTGTAGAGATGATAAGCTCCATTGTGGAGAACTCTGGTGACGATGAAGGGACCTTCCCAAGTGGGAGCGAGCTTGTGTGGTTTCTGTTGATCCACTCGGAGGACCAAGTCCCCTTCTTGAAAGGCTCGGCTCTTCACATTTCTAGCATGGAATCGATGCAAGTCCTGGCGATAGATGGTCGAGTGGATCAGGGGCCATCTCTCTCTCCTCTTCAAGGAGGTCGATTTGCATCTTCTTGGGGCTTGCTCCGCTTGACTTGATGAGTAGAGTTCAACTCAGGCGCATTGTGAAGCGGTCACTCGGCGAACTGCTTCAGCTCCATAGACCATAAAGAATGGAGTTCTCCCGATCCGACCGATTAGGAGTGGTCCTCAATCCCCAAAGAACCCGGAAGTTAAATGCGACCCACGCTCCTGCTGCATGCTTGAGATCACGCATTAGTCGAGGTTTCAGTCCTTTGAGAATTAGACCATTTGCTAATTCTGCTTGTCCATTCGACTGGGGGTGAGCAACTGAAGCATAGTCGACTCGCGTGCCCTGAGAGACGCAAAAGGCTTTGAACTTGTCGGAATCGAAGTTTGACCCATTGTCAATGATGATGTTGTGCGGAACTCCATATCTGAATATCAACTCTCTGATGAAACTAATAGCAGTGCACGCATCAAGGTTCTTGATAGGTTTAGCTTCGATCCACTTCTAAACTTGTCGACTGCCACAAGAAAATGAGTGAAACCGCTCCTGCCAGTTCTCAGTGGTCCAATCATATCCAACCCCAAACAGCAAAAGGCGGGGCAGGTGGAATGGTCTTCAATCTCGAGGTGGGTTTGTGTGACATATTGGAGTAGAATGACATCCTTCACACTTGTCGACTATTTCCTTTGCCATTTCATTTGCTTTTGGCGGTAAAATCCGCTCGGTATGCTTTAGCCACAATGGTCCGAGAAGGGCGCATGGTGACCACAGGTCCCAGTGGATATCATCAAGAATTATCTGACCTTCTTTTGGCGTTATGCACTTCTGGCTGACCCCAGTCACGCTTTCTCTGAATAACTGTTCCTTGATCATAGTAAAGGCCTTGGATCGGCGGATGATCTGTCGAACCTCTTCTTCGTTCTCCGGGAGCTCTTTCCTCAGGATATACGCGATGTCTGATCTTGTCGATCGGGAGTGATGACCACGACTTCCATGATCAGGTCGACCACTGCTGGGACCTCAACTTCAATCGGATCAGTGGCACTTTTTGGCTGTGGAGCTTCTTCAGTGAAAGGATCCTCTTCAATCGACGGTGTGCGGATGTGCTCCAAAAATATATCACTGGGAATGGCTTCCCTCTTGGAACCTATTTTCTCCAAATCATCAGCAGCTTGATTTTTTAGTCGGGGTATATGATGGAGCTCTAACCCCTCAAACTTCTTCTCTAGATTCCTCATTGCATTACAGTAACCAGTCATGGATTTGGACTTACGGCGTCCACTCCTTCATCACTGATTAACCACTAGATCTGAGTCGCCATAAACCATGAGGTGGCCAGACGCGAGTGAAATGGCCATACATAACCCATACATGAGTGCTTCGTACTACGCTTCTTTATTGGAAGAATCAAAGTGAATCTGGAGCACATATCTGAGCTTATCTCCTCGGGAAACCAATACTACCTCAAAGACCGGAACCATTCAGCATCTTGGAACCATCAAAGAACATAGTCCGGTGCTTGAGTGAACTTGAGTGATGGCGTTGTTCAATCCACTTTCGGCGATGAAATCTGCTATTGCTTGGGACTTGATGGCTTTCTTTGCCTCAAACTTGATATCAAGGGAAGAAGTTCAATCGCCCATTTCGCCACTCGACCGATTGCATCTCTGTTGTGCAAAATCTCTACGATAATGGGGCATCGTTGACAAGCTGTAATGGAATGATCGAGAGAAGTAGTGAGCAACCTTCTTGGCGGTCATATAAATCCCATACACAAGCTTACGATAATGAGGGTATCTTTGCTTTGTGGGGTTAATACTTGAGAAAGATAATATCTTTGGTATTTGAACTTTGAAGGCCTTTCCTTCCTCTTCCCGCTCGACCGTAAATGCGATCTTGACGACTTGTCCTGTGGCTGCAATGTAAAGCAGCAATGGCTCCTTCTTGATTGGGGCAGCAAGCACCGACTGGTGGAGAGCGAGCTTTGAGCTCTGCAAGCGCTTGCATCGACTTCGAGAGTCCACTCGAACTTGTCTAACTTCTTCATCGATCGGTAAAGAGGTAATGCCTTTTCACCGAGGCGAGAGATGAATCGACTTAAGCGGCCAAGCATCCGGTAAGCTACGGACATCGCACACGCGCGCAGGCGTTTCATTTGGAGTATAGTGCCAACTTTTTACGGGTTAGCGTCGATTCCTCGTTCGAAGCGAGAAAAGCGGAGTAACTTTCCGCGGGAACTCCGAATGTGCACTTTGATGGATTAAGCGATATCATACCTCCTGAGATTGGCAAATGTTTCGGCAAGGTCGATCAATAGGTCGGAACCTTTCCGTGACTTGACCACAATGTCATCCATGTATGCTTCCACATTCAGTGATTTGGTGAGTAAACACTTACGAATCATCCTCATGAGCGTGGCTCCGGCATTCTTGAGGCCGAATGGCATGGTGACATAACAGAAGCACCCGAATGGAGTGATGAAAGTTGTTTTGATCTCGTCGGCTCCATACAGATGGATCTGATGGTACCCGGTATATGCGTCTAAGAAAGACAACCGCTCACATCCCGCAGTCGAATCGACTATTTGGTCGATGCGGGGGAGAGGAAAATGATCTTTCGGGCAGGCCCGATTGATATGTTTGAAGTCGATGCACATGCGCAGTGAATTGTCCTTCTTAGGGACCATGACAACGTTGGCGAGCCACTCGGGTGGTAAATCTCTTGGATAAACTCTGCTGCTAAGAGCCGAGCCACCTCCTCGCCAATGGCCTTTCTCTTACGGGCCGGACCGTCGAAGATGTTCTTTGACATGTTTAACTTTTGAGTCGACTCACAGACGATGCTCACCGGTCCCACAGGAACACGGCATGTCGTGACTTCCATGCAAAGATGTCCCAGTTCTCACGGAGGAACTGGATGAGCGCTTCTTCCTATTTGGAATCGAGTGTTGTTGAGATGTGAGTCGGAGCAGCATTGGGATCAGTCGGATGAATATGAATCGGTTTTGTCTCCCCGGACGACTGGAATGCCGACTCCGTGGCGGGCTTCTTGGCTCGCAACAAATCACTCGGGTCTGCAGTTTTTTGGTACTCTTGCAGCTCGACCACTGCCATCTGAGCGTCAGCGATCTTAGAGCCTTTCTAGAAACACTCTTCTGCCTTTTTCCGATTGCCGGTGACAGTGATCACACCTTTGGGACCTGGCATCTTCAGCTTGAGGTACACATAACATGGTCGAGCCATGAAACGCGCATATATGCGGCCTCCCGAGATAGCGTGATAAGCGCTCTGGAAATCCACGACCTCAAAGGTCAACTTTTCCTTACAAAAATTCTTGTAGTCACCAAAAACCACATCGAGAGCAATTTGGCCGAGTGACTCACCTTCTTCCCAGGAATGACTCCATGGAAGCTCATGTTGCTGGTGCTGAGTCTGGAAATCGGAATGCCCATCCCTTTCAACGTCTCTGCATACAATATGTTCAGGCCACTGCCACCATCCATCAAAACCTTAGTTAGTCGAGTGCCTTCAACGACTGGGTCGACCACCTATGCTTGCCTCCCAGGGGTGGCTATGTGTGTTGGGTGATCAGACTGGTCGAACGTGATGGCGGTCTGCGACCATTTCGAATGCTTGGGTGTTGCCGGGCGACCATATTCACTTCGCGGTTGATAACTTTCAATCGACTTTTGCTTTCAACGTCGGCAAGAAAATCATCAGAGTGGAATTGACACGAGGGTATCCACCGTCACTATCTTCCTTGTCTTCAACTTTGTCAGACTCCTTTTCCTTGTCCTTGGGCTGCTTCCCACAGGCTATTTGAATCAAGAGTAGCCTTGTCGAGTGGTATGCTTTGGGTAAATAAGTTTACCCTCTTCATCTTTCTTCGTGTGAATGTGACATGGCAAGTCCAACACATCATTTCCATCTTGGTCTTTCACTTTCTTGGGGTTCCAAGGTCCCTTGGGTTTCCCCTTGAACTTTCCTGGAGTCACAGCCAAGGCTTCTCCAGGAAGCGGTAGCTCGGCTTTCCGCTTATGTTTCCGACTGGAGTTCCCTCCACCGGTTTCATTAGCGGCTGACTTATACTTGCCACTCCGGAGCCGATCCTCTTCTTCACCATTGGCGTACTTGGTGGCAATCTCCATCATTCGACTCAGGGTCATGTCTCATGTCCGACCGAATTTCAGACTCAACTCTCTGTTCTTAACTCCTTCCTTGAAGGCATAGACTGCCTGATGATCAGTTACATTCTCTACTGTGTGGTGCAAAGTGATCCATCTCTGGATGTAATCCCTCAAAGTTTCATTCGACTTCTGCACACACGACTGCAACTCTGTCAACCCTGCTGGTCGCTTGCAAGTTCCTTCAAATGTCCTGACAAACACTCGGGCAAGATCTTCCCAAGTGTAAATCTTCTTTGGGTGCTAGCCGATTCAGCCATGCTCATGGCGGATCCCTCTAACATAAGAGGCAGGTGTTTCATGGCCACTTCATCGTTGCCGCCGCCAATCTGGACAGCCACTCGGTAGTCCTCAAGCTGTATCCGGCTTAGACTCACCGATGAACTTCTTGACTCCGATCGCCAACCTGAAGTTGGGAGGAATCACCGCGGCTCTGATGGCTCTGCTAAAACACTCTGGTCCTGAGACGTGTACTCTGCTGTTGATGGGCGCATTTCTGTCATGGCCTTCTCGGTTAGCTCTGTTCCTGTCGACCAGAACTTGAACGATGATGGATCTCGCATCAAAGCCTGGTTCCCTGGGGTCGACTGGAATCCTTCGCCCAACACTGTGATGGCGTCTGTCATCTTGGTGCCGAGGCGCATATGACCCACCCCTCGGGGGAGGAGTGGGCACTCGACGTCGATCATCACGATCAAATCGGTCCTCATACTGATCACGCCGGCCTCCATGTCCCTCGCGCCTCGGGGGCGATCTTGGACTATGTGCCGACTGGACTGTATTCGCAGCGACGGATCTGCTGTGAATCCTGTTCCTCGACTGCGATACAGCTGAATTTTGATCTCCTGCTGCCCCGAGCAAATCTTTGATTTGGAGTAAGCCCCTGCCAGCCTCCGACTGGGAAGGCTGAATGGACTCTGCTATACGGGCTGTAGCTGCTAGATTCTGAATGGGAGTTCGGTATACCTGAGTTGGTTGTGGAAAGAGTTGACATCGACTGGACGACGGGATCCGTTGTTGCGCTCGTTCGTCGAGCACTCGCTGAAGATTTTCCAGTCGAGTGCGCTCAATAAGATTAAGCAGCGCATCTTCTAAGGCACGCAGGCCTCGGGGTTTCTCCAACAATAGGAGTGTGAAGCGCATCCATGTTCGGCGGCGGAGCTCCTCCCTCTGCGGCGAAGTGAGGGGCTCGGGTTGGTACTCTTCGTGAGCCTGCGCGGCTCGCCTCCGCCAACGCCTGCTGTCGGTGCGGAAACCAGGAGGACTGCATGGTACGTCGACCATCGTAACCTCCGCTCTTTGGATCGCTGCTATCGCACTTTTCGGATGCGATCTCTGCAGAGCCGGTCGACAGATCAAACAAGTCGTAGAGAGATTCGTCAGGCTCGATTGCCGCGACTTGGGGAGTGGTCGACTGGCGGGCCACCGCGTGCCTCACCCACCGCTGAAACCTCGATCGACCGAAGCGCTTGCGCCGGCGCGAGACCTGGAGGGAGTACGGCACAAGAGCCGACCGATACTGGGTCGACGGCTGCCGCAGGAGGACGCCTCGGACGCATGCGCGAAAGTGTGTCGCCCCGCGGACGGGGAGTGCGTCAACATCGAGTGGAGCCTCCTGCAACCAAGCGGAGTCGTCGGCGATGAACGTGAGCGCGCCGAGATGGATCTCGCGGCCCTCAACCAAAACTCCGCCTGAAACCATGATGAATGGGATCGGAAAAAATGCTACTTCTCCAACAAGTCGCTAAGACACCCGCCCCAGTGGCGCCAAGCTGTCGTGGTTCTAAGCCCGACAAGAGAATGGGAGTAGGTATGGAGAGGCAAGATCCTAGCTATGGAGTAGTTGTATACGCAAGAGGTTTACGAGTTCAGGCCCTTCTCGGAGGAAGTAATAGCCCTCGTCTCGGAGCAGGAGGCGGTCGATTGTATTATGTGCGTATGAGATTCTGAAGTGCGAACCCATGGCCTTTGGGGAGGGTGGCTTATATAGAGTTTGCAGGACCCCTCGGCCCTCGATTATCTTGAGGGTTAAAGGTACATTAAGATAGGGGGTTCTTGGTATCGCCCACATAAAGTGGTATGATGACCATAAAAGCTACTTAATGACCGTCCTTTTGGGTGCAGGTGGCTTTAGATCTCTGGTGGTCAGTGGTTGGCTTCATGGTCGAGTGTCTTCCAGTTGGTCGAGTGGAACCCTTCCAGGTCGACTGAAAGGTAGTTTCTTCTAGAGATGTCCTTGGGGAGGGTGTCTTAGACAGGTCCATGACCCTACCCTAGGTACATGACTTCATTATTGAGGGCCTCGCCTGGCGCTGCGCCTTGAAGGGATCCTGCAGGCTCACCACAAAAAGAACAAGAGTCCACTATGACAAGCGACGGTCAGCTGTTGGTTGCTTTGGAGAGGTGACGAGGCCTTTGAAGGCTGACGAGGTGGCGCTGTGCGGGGCTGCCGCGGCGAGCTCAGCCACTCGGGTTTTGTCGGCGTTGCGGGGCGGACCCATGCGCAAGCGCCGTGCCGTTGGGGGAGCAGCTCCATCAGTTGGTGTCAGTTGAGCGGGCAACTTGGTCAAGCACGTTAATCACGAAGAAGCAAGTTCATTTAGGTAGATCCAGGGAAGGCAGACATCGCTGGGTCCGGGCCGAGCGACTTGGGGATGATGCAGCCCGAGGGGCGCCCCCAACAAAGTAAGCTAGGAACATGAAGTAAAGGGGATACACGCCGCAGGGACGGACCCACGCGGCCTGGGAATAATGCAGCCCGAGGGGCGCTCCCAGTTGGGAATGAAACTTGAAGGATGTCACCTGATAATGTTGAAGATGAAAGGATGTTGAAGTAGCGGACGTCGTGGGCTGCGGAAGCCGATCTTCACGAGCCCCCAGGCCCAGGAGCCTCGGGAGGCTCGGGCGCCTGGTGGCTCCTCGTGGACCATCTCCATCTTCGCCAGATTGCGGGCGCTGGCCTCTTGAGCCTCAGGATGCTCCTCATGAGGCGCTGGTATGTGGCGGCGCGTTCGGCATGCCGTAGGGCATCTGAATGTAGCTGGGGTGGACCTTCGCGGCGCCCAGCGTGAGGGGCCGAGGCGCTCTGAGGCGGCTCGGTTGATCCTTGGGATGTCGATGCGAGCGCAGCCCGCCATCCTCGCTTTGGATGGGGAGCTACTGGGAGTGGCGGCGGCTGCCACTCATGACTCTTGACTCCTGCAACTCCTGCGTGATCTGACTGACGAACTCCTGAGGGTTCGGCCCTCCTTGCCTTGCTCCTTCCTCAGGGAAACGTGCTTTGAAGCACGCCTCCCAGTGGTGCCCAAGCGCCTCCCTCGTGACCTTAGCAAGGTCGGTGGCCCTCCAGAAGAGCGCCCCCGAGCCTTGCTTGAGGAGGGCGCCGGGCGCGCCTTCCTATGCGACAGAAGGAGGTGCCCCCTGAGCAGGCGCGGACCCTAAGGGGCCTACCTCCCGAGGGGTCGAGCCTGGCGATGTCTTCTTCTTCTTGGGAGCGGTCTCAGGGAGCCTCACGCTCCTGCGATCTGGGTCTTCAAGTGATGCAGCTTGAAAGGCTCGCTCCAGGGAGCACACTGTGTCTCTCTCTTCACAAGGCACTGTGATGACTCCGCCGCTTCCTGGCATCTTGAGGACGTTGTAGCCGTGGTGAGTCACGGCCATGAACTTGGCCAGAGCTGGGTACCCGAGGATGGCATTGTATGGTAGGCGAATGTGGGCGACATCCAAGTCGATGAGGTTGGTGCGGTAGTTGTCGCGCGCCCCGAAGGTGACAGGAAGGCGGACCTGCCCAATCGGAACCGTGGAGCCATCAGTGACTCCGGAGAAAGGCTTGGTTGGCTGAAGCTGATTGTAAGGCACTTGGAGATTGTTGACTGTCTCTACGGACAGGACATTGAGCCCTGCTCCACCGTCGATGAGGGTACTTGTGACTTGCACGTTTCTGATGATTGGGGAACAAAGCATCGGGATGACTCCTGCCGTGGCTGCGAACTTGATCTGATCCGCTTAGCTGAACGTGATGGCGCACGCTGACCACACGAGAGGCGCGTGGCCGAGCTTAGGGAGGACTGCATTCACTTGCCAGGGCGAACTGCTTGAAGATGCGTTGAGAGGCTGGGGCTTGAGCTCCGCCCAGGATGCAAGCGATCGCGCGCGGCTCCTGGAAGTCCCCAGCCCCCTCGTCCTGATGATGGTCTTCGTTTCTCCTTGGCTGCGGAGGCAAAGGAGGGAGGCCTGCGTTTCCTTGCGGGCGATCCTTGCGAGGCTGATCCCTCCAGTCTCCCTCGTGAGGCTGATCCTGCCAGCGATCCTCGCGAGGTCGGTCGCGCCACCCTTGGCGAGGGCCTCGGTCTTCCCAGCGTCCTGTGTTCCTTCCTCCTCCTCGGTCGTAGCCTCGATCGTTGCGGTCGGGGCGCCGGCCGATCCTCCCTTCTCGCACGGCCCGGAGCTCTTGACATTCGTTGGTGTTGTGGGTGTGGAGGTCGTGGTACACACTACCGGCTGCCCTTGGAAGACTCGGGCTGATCTCTGCCCCGCTTGGTGTCTGGTTCTGCCGTGAGCACGGCAGCCCCCTTGCGCTTCACGTCCTTGGCCTTGGATTTCTTCTCTTCTGGGTCTACGGCTGGCAGCTCGAGGAGGGAAAGGAGCCCTTCCTCAGCTCTGGCGCACTTGGTCGCCAAGTTGAACAGCTCCAAGGAAGTGCACAGATCTTCATGCATCGCCAGCTCCTCCTTCATCTTGACGTCACGCACACCGTCGGAGAAGGCAGAGATGATGGCCTCCTCGGTCACCTTCGGAATCATGAGGCGTGCGTTGTTGAAGCGTTGGATGTACTTCAGCAGGTCTCCCCAGTTGCCGCTTGATGCGGCGCATGTCGCTCCTGACGGGAGGCGGTCGCGAGTACCTTGGAAGTTGGCGATGAAGCGGGTGCACATCTCGTCGAGGAGGAGATCGTGCAGGAGCGAGTTCAGGAGCAGTGCGGGCTCCGTCCTTGAGTGCCATGGGAAACCAGTTCGCCATGACCTTCTCGTCCCCGTTGGCGGCTTCGATGCCAGCTCGTAGAGCTGGAGGAACTCTGCAGGATCGGCCGTGCCGTCGTAGTGAGGAGGCAGGTCTGGCTTGAACTTGCCGGGCCCACGTGGCCTGCAGCTTCGATGGTGAAAGCGCGGCAACTGCCGTGTACACGGAGCCCTTTGGTGACGAACAGCCTGGTCTTGCGGGTCCCCATGCGCTGCAGTTGGGAGCAGCGGGGTCTTGGCGTCTTTGGAAGCAGGGCGTGGTCGTGTGAGCCGGCAGCGAGGAGCACTCGGGCAGCTTCTTGGGGGCGAGGGACCTCTTGACAACTCTGCTCTTGCTTTGGCTGGCGCGGACCCAGATGGGTTCCGCCCAAGACCACGCGCCTTGGGGCAAGGTGCCTTCTTGAGGGGAGGCGGTGAGGCGCCCGAGCTTCATCCCCTCGCAAGGCGGGGCGCGGTGCAGGCGAAGGGCGGCAGAGGGAGCCCCTGCGGCAGACGAGCTTCGGCAGCAGTCGAGCCACTCCTCGTAAACGTCGTCGGCAAGCGGTAGCGCAGAGCTCGTTTTCAGCGATGAGTGCAGCTCGAGCCTCCATGTAGCAGGCCTTGAGCGCAAAGAAAAAACGTGGGCGAGAGTGAGGAATAGCTTGATCTTGGCCGTCTCGCCTCACAGACGGATCTTTGGGGCGATGCTTGCTTTGCTTTCGTTCCCCGCCGGGCAGTGGCGGCGTTGACGGCGGCGAGGAAGCAGTGGGAAGCGGCCGCCGACGGGGGCCGTCTGGCGACGCGAAGCGAGAGTGGCTCGGCGCTTCGGCAGGCCCGACAAGCGTCGACATGGATGCGATGGTCGGTGAAAAACGAAGCGGCGGAAGGCAATTCAGCGCACCCCTACAGCGCGCCAAATGTCGGATTCGGGTTCCGGCAGACCCTCTAGGTTCGAAACCTGGCAGCGGAGATCTCGCCCTCTACCTACACGCACCTCGCCGCCTCGCTAGGATCTAAGCTATGAAAGGAACAACACAAGAGACACAGGGTTTATACTAGTTCGGGCCACCATTGTGGTGTAATACCCTACTCTAGTTTGTGGTGTGGTGGATTGCCTCGCGAGGAAGAACAGCCTCGCGAGGGTCTGTTCTTGGCTGGTGCGATGAACTGCTAGGGGGAGTTCAGTCGCTCTCTCTCTCTCTTTCTGATTGATGTCTTGACGCCGGATCAAGCTGCCTCTACCCTGTGGGTGGCTAGTCCTATTTATAGGCAAAGGCCCTGGGCCTCTTCCCAAATATTGAGCGGGAAGGGCGCCAACAATTGGCCATTTTGAAGGGGAACATCTAGTACACTTATCACGACTAAAGTTGGTCCTCGCACTTTGTCAAAGGCTCTGGTGGTGGCCTTGGCTTGGGCTCCTAATGACTTCCTTCCTGCCGTTCTGACGGTCTTGGTCTTATTGCACCAAAGCGGATGCCTTTGCTTGATACTCTTACTGCGCTTGCTCCCTTTGCACCAAAGAGGAAAGGAGGACACTACAGCGGGTTGGCGCCCTTGGCGCCCTTAGTCGTCATGGCTACGTCATGGGCACCTCGTGAGGTACCCGCCTTGATCTCTCCGCCTCCTCGCGAGCCCGACAGCGAGGCTGCGCTGAGGAAGCTTCACATCATCCGCCTCATGAGGCTTGGCCCCTCGCGAGGGTCTTGAGCTTGTGCTGATGAAGATGGGCCTTGCTGGGCCACCCCTTGAGCCACGTCGCAGGCCGCAGGCAGGCAAGTCTGGGTACCCCCGTTCCCAGAACGCCGACACATAGTTATTAGCTAGATGTCTTCTTCTCTCTCTTTAGATCTCAATACAAAGTTCTCCTCGATTCTCTTGGAGATCTATTCAATGTAATTCTTTTTGCGGTGTGTTTGTCGAGATCCGATGAATTGTGGGTTTATGATCAAGATTATTTATGAACAATATTTGAATCTCCTCTGAATTCTTTTATGTATGATTTGTTATCTTTGCAAGTCTCTTTGAATTATCAGTTTGGTTTGGCCTACTAGATCGATCTTTCTTGCAATTGGAGAAGTGCTTAACTTTGGGTTCAATCTTGTGTTGCGCGATCCCAGTGACAGTAGGGGAAACGACACGTATTGTATTGTTTCCATCGAGGATAAAAAGATGGGGTTTATATCATATTTCTTGAGTTTATCCCTCTACATAATGTCATCTTGCCAAACGCATTACTCTGTTCTTATGAACTTAATACTCTAGATGCATGCTGGATAGCGGTCGATGTGTGGAGTAATAGTAGTAGATGCAGAATCGTTTCGGTCTACTTGTTGCGGATGTGATGCCTATGTTCAGGATCATGCCTAGATATTCTCATTACTATGCGCTTTTCTATCAATTGCTCGGCAGTAATTTGTTCACCCACCGTAATATATGCTATCTTGAGAGAAGCCACTAGTGAAATCTATGGCCCCCGGGTCTATTTTACATCATATTCGTTTCTCGTTAACTTGCCAATTTCTTTCGCCTTTTATTTTGCAATCTTTACTTTCCAATCTATACAACAAAAATACCAAAAATATTTATCTTATTATCTTTATTAGATCTCACCTTTGCGAGTGACCGTGAAGGGATTGACAACCCCTTTTTTGCGTTGGTTGCAAGGTTCTTGATTGTTTGTGCAGGTACTAAATGACTTGCGTGTAATCTCCTACTGGATTGATACCTTGGTTCTCAAAAACTGAGGGAAATACTTACGCTACTTTGCTGCATCACCCTTTCCTCTTCAAGGGAAAACCAACGCATGCTCAAGAGGTAGCAAAAATCCATATCAAACAAAGTCCAATCACGATAAAAGTTTATGGAGATTTATTTTGGAATACATGTGATTTTTGGGGAAAAGAATCAACGCGAGACGATGCTCGAGGGCCCACAAGCTCAGACGGTGTGCCCCTACCTTGGGCACGTCGGCAAGCTTGTCGGGCCCATATAAGTTAGTTGGAGGTGTCCTTTGGCCGCAAGAAAGATAATATTCGGATAAAAATCCCCTCAAAATTCCATCCCAATCGGAGTTACGGATCTGCGGGATTTAAGAAACAGTTTTCGGCCCGAAAACAGGAACGCCGAACAGAAGATAACATAGAGAGATATCTAATCTCGGGAGGGGCTCCGGCCCTCCGAGATCCGATGAATTGTGGGTTTATGATCAAGATTATCTATGAACAATATTTGAATCTTCTCTGAATTATTTTATGTATGATTGGTTATCTTTGCAAGTCTCTTTGAATTATCAGTTTGGTTTTGCCTACTAGGTGATCTTTCTTGCAATGGGAGAAGTGCTTAGCTTTGGGTTCAATCTTGTGTTGCTCGATCCAGTGTGAAGAGGAAATGACACGTATTGTATTGTTGCCATCGAGGATAAAAAGATGGGGTTTATATCATATTGCTTGAGTTTATCCCTCTACATCATGTCATCTTGCCTAATGCGTTATTACATTCTTATGAACTTAATACTCTAGATGCATCTTTGGATAGCGGTCGATGTGTGGAGTAATAGTAGTAGATGCAGGCAGGAGTCGGTCTACTTGTCGCGGACGTGATGCCTATATACATGATCATGCCTAGATATTCTCATAACTATGCACTTTTCTATCAATTGCTCGACAGTAATTTGTTCACCCACCATAATACTTATGCCATCTTGAGAGAAACCACTAGTGAAACCTATGGCCCCCGGGTCTATTTTCCATCATATAAGTTTCCAATCTATTTTACTTTGCAATCTTTACTTTGCAATCTATATCATAAAAATACCAAAAATATTTATCTTATTGTCTCTACCAGATCTCACTTTTGCAAGTGGCAGTGAAGGGATTGACAACCCCTTTATCGCGTTGGTTGCAAGGTTCTTTTTTGTTTGTGTAGGTACGAGGCGACTTGCGTGCAGTCTCCTACTGGATTGATACCTTGGTTCTCAAAAACTGAGGGAAATACTTACGCTACTTTACTGCATCACCCTTTCCTCTTCAAGGGAAAACCAACGCAGTGCTCAAGAGGTAGCACCTTGTACGGCACCACGGCCAGCATCTCTTCTAGCAGGGATGACTTGGGGTCTTCGGGCTGCGGGGCCGGACTATCCATTTGCACGGCTTTGTCAAGCCAGCCTTGCGTAAAAGGGGAAGAAAGAGTTAGATCTCTTGTTTAAAGATGAATACCTGAACATACCGTAATAAAACTTCATTACCTTCTCAGGAGGGTGCGCGGCATCGAGGCTGATAACCTCCTATTTGGCCGGCCACTCCTTCTTGGGCTTGAATAGCACCTTCCACAGCTTGTCGTGGGTGGTGCCATAGAAGTGGAGCACGATGATGGGGTCTTTGGACTTGTACGCCCACATTGGGGTGTCCCGTTGCTGGCAAGGGAGGAGACGGCGGTAGAGCATCACCTGAACCACATCGGTCAGCTTGGCGCCCGCCTTTTTCATACTAACAACACGCTTCTGCGGCCACTCCACCTCCATGGGTGACCCCCAGTCGAGGCTCTTCTTGGTCCACGAGGTTAACCTCGCGGGTGGCCCGGATTTGAATTCGGGAGCCGCCGCCCAGGCTGCGTCACGTGGTTCGGTGATGTAGAACCATTCCGGTGGTTATGAATATGCCCTCCGGCCACTCGACCCGGACGAGCTTGCTGATCATCGCTCCCCCGCAGTCCGCCTATTGGCCGTCAACTATCTTTGGCTTGATGTTGAAGACCTTCAGCCACAATCCGAAGTGTGGTTGGGCCCGCATAAAGGCCTCACAAACAACGATGAAGGCCGAGATATGCAAGAAGGAGTTGAGGGCTAGATCGTGGAAATCAAGCCGTGAAGAACATTAGTCCCCTGGCAAAGGGATGGAGCGGGAAGCCCAGTCCCCGGATGAAGTGGGGGACGAACACCACCCTCTCGCCTGGTTGGAGCATGGGGATGACCTGGCCCTCCTCCGGAGCTCGGTGAACGATTTTGGCTGGAAGGTAGTCGGCACACTTCAGATCTTCAATGTCCTTGTCAGTGACGATGGAGGCCTCCCACTTGCCTCCTGCGCCAGATCCTGCCATGAACAAATTGAGGGAAAGGTTGGGAGAGAGTTCTTAAGGAAGGATGGGACAGGGCACTGGAGCTCTGCAGATTGGGAAGGCAACAGCGAGAGGAAGGAGAAAGTGGAGATAGTTATGGTTGTTTCCCTTTTATAAGTTGTCGTAATGCCAAAGGTCCTTTTACTGCGCCACAGAACACGCTACTTCCCGGTACAATCATGGCGTTAAGCACGAATGGGATAACCCAAAATCAATTGATCATATCCCTTAAAAATGGGCATGATCTCCGTATTGATTGGACGTGCCAATGAAGGCACTACCTCGAACCGTGAATCAAGTTTCCACGATGGTTCAACATTTGTGACCGGTTGTGACCTTTCGTCAAAAGCTGTCAGGCAAAGGCACTATTCACACTTGAACGGTTGGCCTTCGGGGCTAAGCAACATCTGCAGTTTGGATTCCGAATATTACCTGGTTAACACATGGACGAACTCAAGCTAAGCAGCTCTTGGGAACCTGGCTAAAGGAGATTATGCCGAACATAGAGGAGGAGAGGAACTCGCCTCGCAAGTTGGAGACTTCGGGTACATCAAGAAACTCAGGAACTAATGAAGCACCGGTGTTGGAGGCTAGTTCGGGGGCTACCGAGGGAGTCCTGGACTGGGGGGTCCTCGGTTGTCAGCCTATCTCTCATGGGCCGGACAGGAGGGCCGCACTATGAACTGCTAGAAGACCGAGCTATGAGGAGACTCCATATCCGGATAGGAAGCCTTTGTTGCCTTGGTGTGTCCTCCAAGGCAAGAAGAGAAGAATCGGCATGTTTATCCCTTCCTTGTAACCGACCATGTGTAACCTAAGTACCCCTAATGTCTATATAAACCAGAGGGTGTAGTCCATAGAGGCTAGAAAACCAACCATCATCCTACTCGCCTAGGGTTTAGTTTATCTGATATCATGGTAGAGCGACTCTGTAATCATCCTATACACTTCAATATAATCTAGCAGGACGTCTCGTTTTACCTCTTAGAGAGGGCCCAAACCTGGGTAAACATCATGTCCATCGCCCCTTGTTCCCCATTGATCCAAGATCCACAGCTCGGGACCCCCTACCCGAGATCTGCCGGTTTTGACACCGACAACATGCCCCTAGGGGGATCTTGGTAGGAGTTAACCATCGCGCCCCCGACCTCCACGCAAAGGAAGACACTCAATAATAAATCATGCTCCAACTTCTTAGCACAACTAAAGAATATATGTGCATGCTTCGAGAATCATAAACCTTAACACCAATATTCTTACTAAACCACAATCATTCAGTAGTACCTCCCACATATTACCATCTCAATATCGCAAAACTATTACAAGGAATCAAACATATCATATTCAGTGATCTATAAGTTCTATGTAGGATTTTATGACTAACCATCTGAATGACCAGTTCCCGTTTACTCTCTAAATAGATATAGGTGAATCGTGAGAGTTTAATTCATTATACAAAAGACTTTCCCACGCTCTGATAAATATAAGTGAAGCAAAAGAGCATTCTACAAAAAACGGTTTTCTATATGTAGAGAAACAAGCATCCAAACTTCAAATGGTATAAGTGAAGCACATGAAGCATTCTATAAATCCATACTTAAAAGATATAAGTGAAGTGCAAAGAGAATTCTATAAAACAACCAAGGACTATCTCATACCAGTATGGTGCATTACTAAAATAAAAATAAAAAGGACACGGTGCTCCAAGAATTTACGCATATCATGTGAACAAAACAAAAACCGAGACATACAGATAATTGTTGAAGAAAGATGCAAGCTTAGATGCTTGAGTCTCCTTGAATATTTACTTGGGGTGCCTTGGGCATCCCCAAGCTTGAACTCTTGCCTCTCCTTATTCTCCTCATATCGATATCTCCTCGATCTTCGAACACTTCGTCAACACAAAGCTTAATCGAACTTTTTATTAGAGGAGTTAGTACATATAACATCAAATACCATCATGTCCTGTTGTAACATTATTGTATAATTATAGTCAAACATTACCCACTGTGTGCTATCACAATTATATGGCTCCCAAGTCAATGGGGCTCAACAAGATTTCAAACATAAGCAAATAAACAAACTATAACAGCAATCTCTTAAAACATGACAGTCTGTAAAGATGCAGATGGTACATATACTTCTATAACTAAAAAAATTCTGAAAAATTAGGACATAATAAACAATTTGCATTGCAGTACTATGTAAAAATTTCAGAACTTTTGCATGTTCCAGTAAATTATGAAAATTCAAGCACTACACGAAGAGTTTCTGTTTTTTCACAGCGCACACCAAACAAGCAATTTAAACATCTTAAAGGTAAATCTTGGCACATTATGTTTATAATACAATGAATTGGTACAAGGGGATAATTAGTTTTGTTGAAATGTTTTTGTAGTTCGAGATTCACAAAGTTTCCATGGGCATGAACAAAGTTCAAGGATATCCCCCACTTCAATGGTGCTCGTTACTCATTTTCACTTTTCTATTTGAAATTTTTTAGGTTCCCCTCTATATTCTTTTGTTTTTAAACTTTTTAAAAGCACACAACAGAATAAAATGACTCTCTAGAACTTCCGGGTTGCCTCCCAGGCAGCACTTTCTTTAAAGCCATGAAGCTAGGCATATAGTGCTCAAGTAATTGATCCACATGGATCCTGTGGTATATCAAAGCCAATTTTAATAAACAATGATTTGTAATTTAGTAGTGAGCACAAAGCAATTTTATCACATAATAACAGAGTCTAACTCCCTTCCTATGCATAGACATGTCATAAAAGAACAATTCATGCACACATAATAGAGGCCAATGCATAGTATAAACAGTTTCTTGCAATTTTATCGTATTGGAAACATAGAGAAGTGAAGATGCAGTTCCTCTCTCATAATATTTGAAAGTAGGAGCAGCAAGCAAATGCATATTATATTCATTAAATTCATCATGTGCAATAGTAAAACACAACCCATCAATATAATCCTTAATAACCGCAAGCTTCTCTGATATAGTGTAGTTGGGAGGATTCAAAGGGATAATAGGACTATCATGTGTGGGTGCAATAGCAACAATTTCATTCTTAACATAAGGAACTATAGCGAGTTCATCTCCATAAGCATAATTTACATTGGCATCATGGCCACAAGCATAACAAGCATCAATTTCATCAAAAGGGGATATTTCAGAAGAATCAAAGGGATCATAGCATTCATCCTTCGGTAAATGATGCGTCTCCAATGTATCTATAATTTTTGCTTGTTCCATGTTGTTATATTATCATTCTTGCATGTTTTACAATCATTTATAGCAACTTTAATCATTTTTTGGGACTAACCTACTGACATAGTGCCCGGTGCTAGTTGCTGTTTTTTGCTTGTTTTTTACTTCATAGAAAATCGATACCAAATGGAGTCCAAATGCAGCAAAACTTTTTGGAGATTTTTTCTGGACCAGAAGACACCTGTTGGGCCAAAGAATTACCAAAGGGGCGCTCCGAGGGGAGCACAAGCCACCTGGGCGTGCTTGGGGGCCCAGGCGCGCCCTGGTGGGTTGTGCCCACCTCGCCCGCCTCCTGCACCGCCTCTTTGCTATATAAATACCTCAAAAATCCAAAACCCTAGGGGAGTTGACGAAAAACAATTCCAGCCGCCGCAAGTTCGAGAACCACCAGATCCAATCTAGACACCATCACGGAGGGCTTCATCATCCTCGTTGGTGCCTCTCCGATGATGCATGAGTAGTTCATTGTAGACCTACGGGTACGTAGTTAGTAGCTAGATGGCTTCCTCTCTCTCTCTTTTGATTATCAATACAATGGTCTCTTGGAGATCTATTTGATGTAACTCTTTTGCGGTGCGTTTGTTGGGATCTGATGAACTTTGAGTTTATGATTAGATCTATTTTATCCATGAAAGTTATTTGAGTTTCTTTGATCTCTTATATGCATGATTACTTATAGCCTTGTATTTCTTCTTTGAATCTTTGGTTTAGTTAGGCCGAGTAGATCAATATTTCTTGCCATGGGAAGAGGTGCTTTGTGACGGGTTCGGTCGTGTGGTGCTCTTTCCTAGTGACAGAAGAGGCAGCAAGACACGTATTGATCGTTGCGATTAAGGGTAACAAGATGGCGTTTATTCCTACATGAATAAATCTTGTCTACATCATCTCGTCGTTCTTATTGCATTACTTCGTTTCTCCATGAACTTAATACATGTAACATCCGAAAATTCTAAATTTTGGAATGTTATAATAAATATATAGTTTTGATTGTTTGTTTGATTATGGTGTGGTTTCTTGTGTGAAATTGAGTTTGAAACTTTTTGAAAGTTAAATGAGAGGGAATAAAATGACTTTCCCAAACTTTCACCTTTGCTTTCTGATCTCCATGAATTCAAATCCTTATCAAATACAAAACCCTAGAGAGAAGATGACATGACTTCTTCCATTTAAAATGAAAAGGGTTTTTGAAAACATTTGAATTTCATTTGGAAATATTTCAAATTCAGAAACTTTAAGCAGCTCAATGATTTTCATGAGAGAAGATAAAATGACTTCTTCAAAACATATGAAATACGAGTTGGAAGTTTAAAAGAATCAAATTTAAAGTCCCTTTGAAATTATTTTCAATTTGGAGTTACTTGGTTTTTATTCAAATTATTTTTCCCCAAAAATAAAATATATGGAAAATAGGGTAAAATGATTCCCTACAATAGAAAAATGGAGATAAATAAATTTGAAATCATTTTGGTATTTCTAAAATGATTTTTATTGGGTTTTAAATAAATCAGTAGCACTCTTTGCTTTATTTAAATTTTTGTGGATTTTATTTGACGCTAAAAAAATGCTCACGTTATAGAAAATCTTTTTCTCAAAATTTTGATATAAAATATGTTATATATATATATTTATTATTATTATTTTGTTTTTCTTTAATTTGTTGTCGTTGTTTAAAAAACTTGAGGCTGGGTGAAGCCTAGGCCGTCGGCCCGCTCACGCCCGCCTTCCCGTCATGGCCAATAGGACTCCACGGGAGTCCCAAGACCGGCTCTGACCCGACCAGCCGCCCGGGGCTTATATAAGCTACCGCGCGGCCGAAACCGCCGCCGCCATGGCCGCCGCCGCCTCGCCCGCCGCCGCTCGTCGTGCCGCTTGTTGATGAAGTCATATACCTAGGGTAGGGTCATGGACCTGTCCAAGATACCCTCCCAAGGTCATCCTTAGAGTAAAGCGCCTACCAGTCGACTGGTAGGTTTCCACTCGACGATTCAAAGACACTTTCGACCATGAAGACCCACTCGACCACCAGAGTCCAAGAGCCACTCGGTGTCCAAGCAGTGCATAGATTAAGTAGTCTTTATGGTCATGATGACACTTTATGTAAGGTGTTTCCAGTAACGCCTAACCTTAATGTACCTTAAACCCTCCGCTATGTGGGCTGGCTGGGGTCCTGGCGCACTCTATATAAGCCACCCCCCTCCACAGGTAGAAGGGTTTGCACCCCTGTAATTCATACGCATATAATCCAGTCGACCGCCTCCGGGCTCCGAGACGTAGGGCTGTTACTTCCTCCGAGAAGGGCCTGAACTAAATCAGAACTCGTGCGTACCAACTACTCCATAGCTAGTACCTTGCCTCTCCATATTTACCCCATTCTACTTTGCCGGACTTAGAACCACGACAGTTGACGCCCACCGTGGGGCAGGTGTTCTAGCGATTTGTTGGAGAAGTTGGGATTCTTTCGATCTCCTACATCATGGTTTCAGGTAGAGTTTTGGTCGAGGGCCGCGAGATCCATCTCGGTGCGCTCACGTTCATCGCCCACGACTCCGCTTGGCTTCAGGAGGCTCCTCTCGATGTCGACGCGCTCCCCGTCCGCGGGGCAACGCACTTTCGCGCGTGCGTCCGCGGCGTCCTCCTGCGGCAACCGTCGACCCAGTATGGGTCGGTTCTTGTGCCGTCCTCACTCCCAGTCTCCCGCCGGCGTAAGCGCTCCGGTCGGTCGAGGCTTCAGCGGTGGGTGAGGCATGCGGTGGCTCGCCAGTCGGCCACTTCCCAAGTCGCGGCAATTGAGCCTGACGAATCTCTCTACGGCCTGTTCGATCTGTCGACTGGCTCCGCAGAGATTGCTTCCGAATGCGATAGCAGCGATCCGGCGGTAGAGGTTCTGATGGTCGACGGACCATGCAGTCCTCCTGGATACCCCCGCACCGATGGAGGCGACGGTGGAGGTGATCCGGCGCAAGATCACGAAGAGTACCAACCCGAGCCCCTCACTTCGCTGCAGAGGGAGGAACTTCACCGCTGAAACATGGATGCGCTTCACACTCCAATCGTTGGAGAAACCCCTGGGGCTCGTGCCTTGGAGGATGCGCGCTTGGCCATTAACTTGGCTGGCCTTTTCGACCGAGAACCTCCAGCGAGTTCTCGATGAGCGCATGCGACCACGGGTTCCAGAATCTAGTCGACGTCAGCTCTTTCCACAACCAACTCAGGTATATCGAACCCCGATTCAGAATTTAGCAGCTGCAGCCCGTATAGCAGAATCAATTCAGCCTTCCCAGTCGGAGGCGGGTAGAGGTTTGCAACAGATCAAAGATTTACTCCGGGCAGCAGGTGGTCAAAACTCAGTCATATCACAGTCACGGAACAGGATTCACAGCAGATCCGTCGCTGCGAATTCAGTCCAGTCGGCCCATAGTCCAAGATCGCCCCCGAGGCGTGAGGAACGTGGGGGCCGGCGTGATGATCAGTACAGGAATCGCGAGCTGTATGAGCACCGATTCAATCGCAATGATCGACGTCGAGTGCCCACCCCTCCCCCAAGGGGTGGATCATACGCTCCTCGGCAACAAGATGATGACGCCTTGACAAGTCTTTGGCGAAGGGTTCTAATCGACCCGAGAGCCAGCTTTGATGCACGATCCATCATCGTTCAAGGCTTGGTCGACAGAACAGAGCTCACCGAGAAGGTCATGACAGAGATGTTCCCTCCGGCAGCAGAGTTCATGTCTCGGGGCGAGTGTTTTAGCAGGGCCATCGAGCCGCGATGATTCCTCCCAACTTCAGGTTGGCGATCGGAGTCGATAAGTTCACCGGTGAGTCCAAGCCTGACACTTGGCTTGAGGACTACCGAGTGGCTGTCCAGATTGGCGGCGGCAACGATGAGGTAGCTATGAAGCATTTGCCCCTTATGTTGGAGGGTTCGACCAGAGCTTGGTTGAATCGATTAGCACCAAAGATGTTACACTTGGGAAGATCTGGCCCGAGTGTTTGTCGTGACATTTGAAGGGACTTGCAAGCGACCCGCAGGATTGGCGAACTACGATCGTGTGTGCGAAGTCGAATGAAACTTTGAGAGATTACATCCAGAGATGGATAACCTTGCACCACAGTTGAGAATGTGTACGATCACCGAGCGATCTGTGCTTTCCAGGAAGGTGTCAAGAACAGAGAGTTGAGTTTAAAATTCGGTCGGACAGGAGATATGACCCTGAGTCTGATGATGGAGATTGCCACCAAGTATGCTAATGGTGAAGAAGAGGATCGGCTTGAGTGGTAAGTACAAGTCAGCCGCTAATGAGGCGGCGGAGGAAATTCGATCGAGCGAAGCGTAAGCCGAGCCACCGGCCGCTCCGGAGAAGCCTTGGCTGTGACCCTGTGAAAGTTCAAGGGGAAACCCAAGGGTCCGTGGAACCCCAAGAAGGTGAAAGACCAAGATGGGAATGATGTGTTGGACTTGCCATGTCACATTCACACGAAGAAAGATGAAGAGGGTAAACTCATTTACCCAAAGCATACCACTCGACAGTGTCGGCTCTTGATTCAGCCGGTTCAAGGGAAGCAACCCAAGGATAAGGAAAAGGGGTCGGATAAAGTTGAGGACAAAGAAGATAGTGATGGTGGATACCCCGGTCAATTCCACCACGATGATTTTCTTGACGTTGAAAGCAAAAGTTGATTGAAAGTTATCAACCGAGAAGTGAACATGGTCGCTCCGGCGACGCCCAATTATATGAAATGGTCCCAGACCGCCATCACATTCGACCAATCCGATCATCCGACACACATCGCCACCCCTGGGAGGCAAGCGTTGGTGGTCGACCCAGTCGTCGAAGGCACTCGACTGACCAAAGTTTTGATGGATGGCGGCAGTGGCCTGAACATCTTGTATGCAGAGACGTTGAAAGGGATGGGCATTCCGATGTCCGGACTCCAGCACCCGATAACATGAGTTTCCACGAGTCATTCACGGAAAGAAGGCTGAGTCACTCGGTCAAATTGCTCTTGATGTGGTTTTTGGTGATTCGAAGCATTTCCGCAAAGAAAAGTTGACCTTTGAGGTCGTGGATTTCCAGAGCGCTTATCACGCTATTCTGGGAAGGCCGGCGTATGCCCGTTTCATGGCCCGACCATGCTATGTGTACCTCAAGCTGAAGATGCCCGGCCCAAAGGGTGTGATCACTGTCACTGGCAATCGGAAGGAAGCGGAAGAGTGTTTCCAGAAAGGCTCTAAGATTGCTGATGCTCAGATGGCAGTGGTAGAATTGCAAGAATATCAGAAGACTGCAGATCCGAGTGATTTGTTGCAAGCCAAGAAGCCCGCTACAAAGTCGGCATTTCAGTCGTCCGGTGAGACGAAGCAGGTTCACATTCACCCGACCAACCCCAATGCTGCTCCGACCAACATCTCAACAACACTCGACTCCAGATAGGAAGAAGCCCTCGTCCAGTTCCTCCGTGAGAACTGGGACATCTTTGCATGGAAGCCTGCTGACTTGCCGGGTGTTCCTCGGGAGCTGGCTGAGCACCGCCTGCGAGTTGACTCAAAAGTCAAACCTGTCAAAGAACATCTTCGATGGTCCGCCGTCCAGAAGAGAAAGGCCATAGGCGAGGAGGTGGCTCGGCTCTTAGCAGCAGAATTTATCCGAGAAATTTACCACTCCGAGTGGCTCGCCAATGTGGTCATGGTCCCTAAGAAGGACAATTCACTACGCATGTGCATCGACTTCAAACATATCAATCGGGCCTGCCCGAAAGATCATTTTCCTCTCCCCCGCATCGACCAAATAGTTGACTCGACTGCGGGATGTGAGCGGTTGTCTTTTTTAGACGCATATTCGGGTACAATCAGATCCGTCTGTATGGACCCGACGAGATCAAAACAGCTTTCATCACTTCATTCGGGTGCTTCTGTTATGTCACCATGCCATTCGGCCTCAAGAATGCTGGAGCCACGTTCATGAGGATGATTCAGAAGTGTTTACTCACTCAAATCGGTCGAATGTGGAAGCATACATGGATGACATTGTGGTCAAGTCACGGAAAGGTTCCGACCTGTTGGTGACCTTGCTGAAACATTTGCCAATCTCAGGAGGTATGATATCAAGCTTAATCCATCAAAGTGCACATTCAGAGTTCCTGGTGGAAAGTTACTCGGTTTTCTCGTTTCTAAACGAGGAATCGATGCTAACCCAGAAAAAGTTGGCACTATTCTCCGAATGAAACGCCTTGTGCGTGTGCACGATGTCCAGAAGCTTACTAGATGCTTAGCCGCTTTAAGTCGATTCATCTCTCGCCTCGGTGAAAAGGCATTGCCCCTTTACCGACTGATGAAGAAGTCAGACAAGTTCGAGTGGACTCCTGAAGCTGATGCAGCGTTTGCGAGCTCAAAGCTCGCTCTCCACCAACCGGTGCTTGCTGCCCCAATCAGCAAAAGAGCCGTTGTCGCTTTACATTGCAGCCACAGGACAAGTCGTCAATACAAGATTTACGGTCGAGCGGGAAGAGGAAGGAAAAGCCTTCAAAGTTCAGCGCCCAAAGATATTATCTTTACGAAGTGTTAACCCGTCGAAGCAAAGATACCCTCATTATCGAAGCTTGTGTATGGGATTTATATGACCGCAAAGAAGGTTGCTCACTACTTCTACGATCATTCCATTACGATCGTCGTGATGCCCGTTATCGAGATTCTGCACAATGTGAGACGCAATCGGTCGAGTGACGAAATGGGCGATTGAACTTCTTCCCTTGATATCAAGTTTGAGGCAAAGAAAGCCATCAAGTCCCAAGCAATAGCAGATTTCATCGCCGAGTGGATTGATCAGCGATTACGACTCAAGTTCACTGAACCTTTGGACTATGTTCTTTGATGGTTCCAAGATCTTTGAATGGTTCGGTCTTTGGGGTAGTATTGGTTTCCCAGGAGATAAGCTCAGATATGTGCTCCAGATTCACTTTGATTCTTCCAACAATGAAGCAGAATACGAAGCATTGTTGTATGGGTTGCGTATGGCCATTTCACTTGGTGTCCGTCGCCTCATGGTCTATGGCGACTCAGATCTGGTGGTTAATCAGGCGATGAAGGAGTGGGACATCAGAAGTCCAGCCATGGTAGCTCTTGTAATGTCTGATGAGGAAGCTAGAAAAGAAGTTTGAGGCGTTAGAGCTCCATCACATACCCCGACTGAAAAATCAAGCTGCTGATGATTTGGCGAAAATAAGGTCCCTTCATCGTCACCAGAGTTCTTCACAATGGGGCTTACCATCTTTACAACGTCGAACGCCAGACCGATGAGCCTCGGGCATGGAATGTGGAGCTGCTCCACCCCTTTTACACTTAAGAGCTCACTCGGGTGAGATGTAATAAAAGTACCTCTGTAGTTTGTCTATCTAAATCAAGAAGATTATAATTTTCCCAGTGATTGTTATTACGCTTTGTTAAAATTCCCCCCCCCCCTAAGTGGGTGACTTAGCTGCGAATCTGTTTCGCCTAAGTTTGTAAAAAATCCTTACCGAGTGTCGAGCCAGCCTCTCACTCGGAGGTTTAGCTGCGAATCCGTTTTGCCTAAGTGTTTAAAATCCTATCGAGTGGTGAGCCAGACTCCCACTCGGGGGCTTAGCTACAGTCCAAGTACTCGCCTAAGTGTTTAAAATCCTACCGAGTGGTGAGCCAGACTCTCACTCGGGGGCTTAGCTGCAGTCCAAGTACTCGCCTAAGTATTTAATACAATGTGCACTTTGCAAGGACGACGAGGTAAAGGTCATTGTTGCCTTCCCTTCAAAGCTATGACACAAAAATCCTCCTTGGAGGCTTAGCTGCAGATCCAAGATGCTACGCCTAAGTTTGAAAAATCCTACCGAGTGGAGAGCAAACCGCCCACTCGGGGGCTTAGCTGCAGTCCAGTACTCGCCTAAGTTTGAAAAATCCTACCGAGTGGAGAGCAAACCTCCCACTCGGGGGCTTAGCTGCAGTCAAGTACTCGCCTAAGTTTGAAAAATCCTACCGAGTGGAGAGCAAACCTCCCACTCGGGGGCTTAGCTAGATCTAGTACTCGCCTAAGTTTGAAAATCCTACCGAGTGGAGAGCAAACCTCCCACTCGGGGCTTAGCTGCAGATCGATGCTAGCCTAAGTTTGAAAAATCCTATCAGTGGAGAGCAAACCTCCCACTCGGGGCTTAAGCTGCAGTCCAAGACTACTCGCCTAAGTTTGAAAAATCCTACCGAGTGGAGAGCAAACCTCCCACTCGGGGGCTTAGCTGCAGTTCGGGACTCGCCTAAGTTTGAAAACATACCGATCCGCAAGGACGACAAGGTGCAGGTCGACTGCTACCTTCTCCTTCGGAGCTGCGCTACAAGTACAACATGCGCTCCATCCCGATCCGCAAGGACGACGAGGTGCAGGTCGACTGCTACCTTCTCCTTCGGAGCTGCGCCACAAGTACAACGTGTGCTCCATCCCGATCCACAAGGACGACGAGGTACACGTCGACTGCTTCCTTCTCCTGCAACTGCAAGAGCCACAAAGTGTAGGTCGACTGGATCCACCTCAGAGCTGCATCTCAAACATTGAAGCATAATCCGAGTGAAGAGCAAAGTTCACTCGAAGGCAAACAAAAGCATATTTCGAAGATAAGTAAAGTTCGGATTGCATCCTAAGGATGCGAAGTACCAGACCTCAAGCCTGCTAAGGTTTATCGGTTACAAAAATCACTCGGCATTCCGAGGCAAATTTAAGGTAGAGCATAAAAGTTTTTACTCCTCGGTGGAGGATCGGAAGGAGCCACAAAGCGGTCAAGGTCGATCCCATCGGCGATCCGGGTGGCAGCGGCGATGAAAGTTTCCACGAAAGATTGGAAATCATACTTCTTGGTGTTCGCAACTCTGAGGTCCGCTAGCTTGTCCTCCCACGCTTCCTTGCAGTGGACACGAACCAGAGACAGAGCAACATCAGCACCGCACCTGGCAGAAGACTTTTTCCATTCTTGCACTCGACTTGGAACCTCATTCAGTCGAGTCATTAAGAACTCAAGGTCGTTCAGGCGTCTGGTCGGCCGGAGGGTTGAGTCGATCCGTGACACCGCAGCTTTCGGTCGAGTGAGATAGTCCACCACACCGGTGATGCGAGACTCGGTCGAACTGCGTTCATAGCGGCTTCATCCTTCACGGGAGAGTTGATGGGGTCCGGGCTTGTCTCCACTGACCGGTCTCTTCTTGAAGTTCGGCGAAATTCTGCAAATATGACTCAAGTTCAAGCTAATGGTTCTACGGTGAGTCGATGATGACAAGTCGGTCGGATAAGAGGATTTACCTTCAAGCATGAGGAATAGCTTCTTGGCGAACCCTCCCAGATAAACCTCGGATCGTTCCTCCTCCCTTGATTCGCCAACCTTGTCGATCGAGCAACTTTGTCATTCTTGATCAACTAGCCTCCTTGTTGGCGCGTCGAGGGCAGCCTTCAGGTTGGTATTCTCCTCTTGAGTTTTCCGGTGAGGCCAGTTTCTCTTCCATGAGCTTTGTTTTCTCCAAAGCCTTATCAGGCCTCTGCAAGGTCGTGGTCTTTCTTCTTGAGCCTCCTCCGGTTTATGCGCAAAACAACAATAAGTCCAGAGTTGAGAATGGGTAGAAAGACAAAGGCGATCGTCAAGTTCTCACCAGCCATACCTTTTGCTTCGTCTCTCGCCTTTTGCAAGTTCTCCTGAGCAAGCTTCAAGTCAAGGTTGAGCTGGATTTGCTTGTTCTCCAATTCGGTATAGCGGGCCATGAGCTCGCAAGATTTCTGCAAAGAGTCGATCGACAAAACATCAAAGACAGGTCACTTCTGAGTGACTAAAGAAAAATCGTAGCATTTCTAAGACTACAGTCGAATCAAAACATTGACGATGGTCTCGGGACTACACCGGTGGGTGCACTCAGCGATGCTTACTTGGTTTTACCAATTCGGTTCGACCAGTCGACCGAAAGATGCAAAAAGGTTATGATCCTAAAATCATAGCTAACTGTCAGCAGTTAGTTGTGTAAAAAAAGTTCTTAGACTATAGTCGACTGCCCGCAGTCCACCATAGTCTCGGGGACTACACCCAGTGGGTGCACTCAGCGTGCCCCCACCGGTTCCAAAGATCCTTTCGACATGGCCGGATCAGACCGAGTGAAGAAGTTCAAAGTATAAAGACTATAGTCGACTGCCCGCAGTCCACCATAGTCTCGGGGACTACACCTAGTGGGTGCACTCAGCATGCCCCCATCAGTTCAAAAATTCAATCGACACACCCACCAACACCCAGTGGGTGTACAGATCTGAATATGGAAATCTCCAGAAAGAAGAAATTTCAGGTAGAATATCCTAACAGAACAAGCAACTTACTTGGACATTGCTCTGAAGAGCCGAGCTTGCATCATAAGCTGCCTGGCTGGCCTCCCGGACCACCTTCACTTGCTCCATCATGATCCCTACCTGGCGTATGGCCTCCTTGGCAGCACTCACTTGGTCTTAGGGATGTGGTGTGTGGCAAAAGGATGGCGGGTCAGCGATCGACGACGAAGGCGGACACTCGTCGGCTGACAAAGAAAGGACACGAAGTCCGAGTGGTGTCGCCTCCCTCGTGAGCTAAGCGTCTCGTGCGGTGATACAACTGGAGTAGCCTTGCCAGCAGGCACCTTTTTGTTCGTCCTCTTCCTCAGTGGTGTTTCATCATTGTCATCAGGGAGATCAATGACATGAGGTGGAACTACAAGCAAGATTCAAAGGTAAAAACAAAAATCCAATCGACCGCAAAGCAAAACTGCAGAGATCATACCAAGGTTGGAGGTGGTGGCATCTTCCATTTCACGATCCTCGTGCTTAGCCGAGGTCTCGGAGGTGGCAAAGACTGCCGATTTCGAAGTCAATGGGTCCGGCTAAAACGAGTCGACTAACAAAGGTGCACTCATAGTAGACAGGAAAACACAAGTTCTGGCTGATTACACGGAAATGGTGGGAATGACCATCCTCATCTTGGGCAAGGCCTTCGCCGGCTTTGATGGCGTTGCTCGGGGTTGCTTTGGCGGTTTCTCGGTTGGCCTTTGGAGAAGTCGTCAAAGTGCGCTTCGTTGAACAGCTCGATAGGCGCGATAGCCTTACCTCGCTCGACCACCGGATCGTAAATCGCTTGGATCGCCTTTTCCGAGTGGGGTGGATCCACGTCTCCCTCCTCTTCCTCATCCTCCTCCTCCTCTTCATCGAGGCTGTCGTTTTCCTCAGACTCCCATTCCTCCACGGCTTTCGCCTCCGCTTCCTTCTTCTTCTTCTTTGGTTCTTGCGCCCGTTGGGCATTGAGTACATCTCGGTGGTGACCTAGAAGACGAAAAAAACAAGGCGAAAGTCGATCGGCCGATTCGCGGTGAACAGAGCAAATGCAACAGGATCACGATCGGAGATCGGTGGTCATACCTTATGCAGTTCATAAGTTTGGTCGAGTGGTGGGATCCTCCTAGCTCCACGAGGGTTATCCTTGTTCCTGTGATGGCAGTCATCCACCTCTCCAATGTGGCGTCGTCGACCTCCTGCAGGTGGACCGGGTGGTGTCCTCGGTGCGGAGTACATCCACATCGGTGACCTTGGTATTGGAGGCGGCTGAATGCGCCGTCGAAGGAAAACCTCGGAAAGATCCATGCCGGTCACTCCGTCGCGAATGAGCTGAACTACACGCTCCATCAACAACTTAACTTTGGGCCTTCTCCTCCGGAAGCACCTTGAGAGAGGACGGCTTGTTCACTCGATCCATGGAGAAAGGAGGGAGTCGATCGCCTCAAGGCGTCGATCGGTCTTGGCGATAGAACGGATCATTGCCACCCTCTGACTGAATCGGGAAGAATCATGGCTGGAAAGGAACTTTTACCCCTCATCTGGACCCCAAGACCCCAACACATCTGGATTACTTGGGTTCTTTCGTCATTCGGACTAGCCTTTTTCACCGTCTGAGAGCGACAAGTGAATATGTGTTAGAAGAGGCCCGGTGGTCGACAACCCAAGAAGTTTTCACACAAAGACACGAAAGCGGCGTAGATAGGCAATGGAGTTGGGTGTAAAGTGATGGAGTTGGGCTCCAAAGAAGTTGAAAACCCGAAAGAAAAGATTCGGAAGAGAAAATCCGTGATCCACATGGGTGGCTAGGAGGACGACTCACCCTCTTGAGGTTGCGGCTGCCACTCTGTCCCCGGAAGCCTTGTCGACCCGTGGGGATCAATCCTCGTTAGCCAGGTCGTTGAGGTCTTTCGGGGTGATGGTCGAGCAGATCCAATCTCCTGGACCCAACCTTGCGGCAGTTGGACATGACGAGGATCCGCCCCGACTGGGCGCTCTCCCCTTCGCCTTCGCCTTAGCCTTCTTCGCCCGCTCCAAGGCCGCCGTCTTCTCCTTCACCATTGTCGCCGGTGGGGTAGGAGCGAGGCAGTGATCTTGAGAAGGTCCTGGCCTTGGCGGATGAATCTGAGGGCGGAGGAGGAAAATGAGGGCGACGTTCCAAATACCCGCCCGGCGCCTTATATATGAAGTCGCCCGAAAGTGGTTGGTAGGCCCGGGCAATCATGTCAAATCACGCAACAGTCGCGCGCGTGATACGTGGCGAAAAAGGTGGCGCAGAGATCGAGGCGTCCTTGCCTTATCCATCCGAGTGCCGCGGCCTTCTCCGCTTCGCGTGCTTCCCAAAATTCGGATCCCACTAAATCCGCTAACAGCGGAGCAACTTGTCAGACGGAAGATTTCCTCCGATCCGTTGCTCGGAAATCTCCAAGTTCATAAAGTTCACTCGACAGATGTAGAGAATGGATCAAGGCAACTGGAAGAGAAGTTGACACCGTCCTTTGAAAAGGCCAGCGATCGAGAATAAAGCACACTCGCCTTGAAAAGGTCGGAAAGATTATCAACTCCTTCCTCACTCAAACCTCGATCCATTCGGGGCTAATGATGAAGTCATATACCTAGGGTAGGGTCATGGACCTGTCCAAGATACCCTCCCAAGGTCATCCTTAGAGTAAGCGCCTACCGATCGACTGGTAGGTTTCCACTCGACAGATTCAAAGACACTCGACCATGAAGACCCACTCGACCACCAGAGTCCAAGAGCCACTCGGTGTCCAAGCAGTACGTAGATTAAGTAGTCTTTATGGTCATGATGACACTTTATGTAAGGCGTTACCAAGAACGCCTAACCTTAATGTACCTTAAACCCTCCGCTTCGTGGGCTGGCTGGGGTCTGGCGCACTCTATATAAGCCACCCCCCTCCATAGGTAGAAGGGTTCGCACCCCTGTAATTCATATGCATATAATCCAGACGACCGCCTCCGGGCTCCTAGACGTAGGGCTGTTACTTCCTCCGAGAAGGGCCTGAACTCGTAAACTCGTGCGTACCAACTACTCCATAGCTAGTACCTTGACTCTCCATATTTACCCCCCATTCTACTGTCAGACTTAGAACCACGACAGCCACCCCTCCCGCACCCCCCACCGGGACCGCCACCGCCTCCCGCACCGCCCGCACCCCGCCGGAGCCGCCGCCGATCGGCACGCCACCGTCGACCCGATCCGCCTCGTCGCACGATCTGCCGCCTGGAACCCGATCCGCTCGACCCGAACCGGTAAATAAACCGATTCGTTTTTTTCTGGTTTTTCTTTACGATTTTTTGAACCCCTAGATATGTTTTTTAATTAGGATTTATTATACAGCGAACGTCCACTGTTTAGATCAGATAAGCGAACGTTCGGTTTTTAGTCTTTTCTTTTTCAGTTATTTCTCATAAGGAACCTATCCTCGATTAAAGTTTTTACAGATTAGTCCCTAATCTTAAAACTATCACTACTTTTTGCTTGTTAGTCGAAATTAGATGAAGTGAATGCCAAACTCTTCGTTTTGAGCTCATCTATCCATTAATCTAACTCATACCTGTTTTTGAAAGTTTTAAAATATGAATTCAAACATATTTCTATTTGAACTTTGTTTGATCGTAACTTGAGTTTTATAACTCCGTTTGAGATGATCCTTTTTGCAAATCGAAGCTCTTGACCTAAACTTTCTGATAAGGCCAAATTCACTTAATTTTGGTACTGTTAGAATTTTTTTTCTGTTGCAAGAGTTATTTGCTTTGTTTTTAAGTTTTCCGAATTGTTTTCTTCGTTCTTTCCGATCTTCTGAGTGATTGCTTATGTGTGGTTACTATTGCTTGCTTACGATAGATTGACCGGAGTGTGACGAGTAGATCTATCATGAGTTATGAGTGCAAAGAATCTACATCAATAGTACAAAGCAAGTTCACACTTTGATCATACTCTTTTTATATCAAGTTTTTATGCATTAGTTTCGACCCTCAAACATTGCATGAGTCGGATTTGTGAACATGAGTATTTGGGAAGTAGTTGATGAGGTAGGAACCTATTCTCTTTTATCAAACCCCGGGTATTATACGTTATGCTTATACTACTTTGCTATGCTTGTAGACGTGGTTTGGTACGAGAGATTCATGCAAGATGTGAGAGATATTAACTATGGGTTAAACTTAAGGTGGCTACTTTAATACACATCTGGGTGGAATGGTTGGGGCACCCTGGAGCACCCAGTGGTTTGCTTGAGCACCTGGAGAACCCAGTGCTTGCCCAAGGGGATCCCAGAGTACCCGTGTGATCACCCTATGGAATTCCACCCAGGCTCAAAGGGATCATAAGATTATTCATGCTAGAAACTTCCGTGTCCAGCCACAAGCCATTATGTGCTCTGGCATAGTTGAGTATGTTGTGTGACCTCTTTCAGTGGTAGGCTAGCAGATGTAGGGGAAATAGGTGGTACTGTCTACCCAGAGTAAAGAGTTAATGCTTCGGAAAGACTGTGTCTCGATCATCCGTTTCTCAAACAACATGTAGTGCGAGAAATTCAACGAAGGAGATCGAGTCTTGTGGGAAAAAGTGTGAAAACCTCTGCAGAGTGTATAAACTAATCATGATTAGCCGTGTCCCCGGTTATGGACATCTTGAGTATCAGGTACTTGAATTATTGATTTGATCTCATCACTTTACTTAATGAATTTGTTGGGTTAATATTTTTATTTTGGGACTGAGTTGGAGGAACCTTCTCAATAATGGCATCAACTTGGTAGTGAATACAATTTATTCCTTTGTTATAGGAAAAGATTGGCTTTATGCAAAAATTAAACTTAGAGCCTCCACCAGCCAAATATGCATGTAGTGATAGATATTGTTCATCATTATCCTATGGTGTGAATTTGCCAGTACATTCAATGTACTGACCTACATGGCTGCATCTCATGTTACAGGAATCTTACGACGAGTAAGTGATACGTTAGGGTTACGATGTCTACACTCAACTTTGTCGTTGGCGTTGTTGGGAACTCCACAAGTTTGTTGTTACTTCTGCTATATGGATTGAAGTAATAGTAATTATGTTACTTTTACATGTGATTGCACTCTGTTATAAATCCTCGAGTACTTTGTGTGTCAGCATATCGATCCAGGGATGACACTTAAGCATAGAGACTTGACCCATTCGGGTCGGGTCGCTACAATACACTAGATGCATGCTGGATAGCGCTCGATGTGTGGAGTAATAGTAGTAGATGCAGGCAGGAGTCGGTCTACTAATCTTTGATGTGATGCCTATATAATGATCATTGCCTGGATATCGTCATAATTATTTGAGGTTCTATCAATTGCCCAACAGTAATTTGTTTACCCAGCGTGTGATATTTCTTGAGAGAATCCACTAGTGAAATCTACGGCCCCCGGGTCTATTCTTCATTATATTTGCTTTCCGATATATTATTCCCACTTTTATTTTCAGATCTATTATTCTAAAAACCCAAAAATGCCTTGCTGCACTTTTTATTTGCATCTTTTATTTCGCGTTTTATCGAGATCTATTTATCCAATCTATCACAATTTTTATCCCGTGCACATGACAATTTCTGGCACCGTTACCCGTTGAGGGATTGACAACCCCTCCTAATCGTCGGGTTGCAATTATTTGTTCTTTGTGTGCAGGTACAGTTTACATAGTGTTGCTTGGTTCTCCTACTGGATTGATACCTTGGTTTCATAACTGAGGGAAATACCTACTGTAGTTGTGCTGCATCATCCCTTCCTCTTTGGGGAAATACCAACGTAGCTTCAAGTGACATCAAAAAGAATTTCTGGCAACATTGCCGGCGAGACATCATCAACATCTATCAGGTTCCTAATCACAAATCTCATCTCCTTGCAATTTACATTATTTGCCATTTGCCTCTCGTTTTCATCTCCCCCACTTCAGAAAAAATTGCTGTTGTATTCGCCCTCTTTTTTGTTCGCCGTTTTCTCGTCATATCTGTTTTTGTGTGCAATCTTGTTTGCGAAGTCATGATGCCTCAAAGAAAATATTATGATGTTCCTTACCCCAATATTTTGCTTGAAATTGAAAAAAGTACTAAGGAATATATGACTACACAATTTGGGCATAATAAACATTTTACCGAAGAACTTAAGGAACACCCTGTTGTGCTGGATGCTATAACAAAACAACTTGATGATATCAGTAGGGAAGTTTGTAACCTCCAATCTAAGTATTCTTTTGTTGAAAGTTTGCTAGGGAAAATATCCAATGCACAAGCTACCCTAGTAAATCAAATGGCCGCTAAACTAATCTCTTTAGAAGATAAAAATGATGAAGATCTTAAAGTAATTAGTGTTTCTTCTATTGATTCCTTGTTTAGTAAAATTAAAATTGATGATAAAGGGACTGAAGAAGAGTCAACTTTAGTTAGAAGGCGTCCTGATAATTCAGAGGGTGAAAATCTTGATGAAAAAATTGATAAAAGTCGGTTTGGAGAGGTCAAAACTTTAACTAGTGATGTGCCCACTCTTTTGGATTGCAAAGACTTTAATTATGATAATTTCTCTTTGATTGGTTGTATCTCTTTGTTGCAATCCATGATTAATTCACCCCATGCTTATGAAAAAAATAAAGCTTTTACTAAACATATTGTTGATGCTATGATGAAAGCTTTGCAAGAAAAGTTGGAATTAGAGATCTCAATTCCTAGAAAATTACATGATGAATGGGAACCCACCATCAAAGTCAAGATCAAAAATTATGAGTGTTTTGCTTTATGTGATTTGAGTGCTAGTGTTTCCACAATTTCGAAGTCTTTTTGTGATGTGCTTGGTCTTACCAATATTGAAGAGTGTTCTTTAAATTTGCACTTGGCGGATTCTATTGTTATTGCTATTGATTGCAATCCATCTTGTCCCATTATACTTGGTAGACCGTTTTTACGTACTATTGGTGTCGTGGTTGATATGAAAGAAGGCAATATTAAATTTCAATTTCCACTAAGAAAGGGGATGGAACACTTCCCTAAAACAAGAATCAAGCCACCATATGAATCAATCATGAGGGCATGTTATGGATCTAGAACTAAAGATGATAATACTTGAATCTATGCTTTATGCCTAGCTAGGGGTGTAAAACGATAGCGCTTGTTCGGAGGCAACCCAATGAATAAAATTTATTTTTTGCCTTTTTCTTTCTGTTCTTCAATGTTTGCACAATTATGCCTCTGTTATTGATTGTGTTTTTACGTTTTAATTAGTGTTTGGGCCAAGCAAAGCTTTTCGGATCATGTTGGGTGATAGTTGATTTGATCTTGTTGGAAAACAGAAACTTTTGCGTCCAGTAAAACAATTTTGAAAAATCACAAAAGCCATGAATTTTTTTGAATTTTTACACAAGGTTGATATACTATTGCCTATGTTTTCCTAATGTTTTAGAATTTTTGGAGTTACAAAAGTATACAAAGTTTTCAAATTGCTACAGAGTGTTCAAGGAGAACCTAAGCTTGGGGATGCGCATGGCACCCCAAGGTAATATTCAAGGAGAAACAAGCAACTAAGCTTGGGGATGCCCCGAGTGGAATCCCCTTTTTCTTTTAACAACCATAGCTATTTTACTTGGAGCTATATTTTTATTCATCACATATCATGAGTTTTGCTTGGAGCGTGTTGCATTATATGAGTCTTTGCTTGTTTTGCTTTTTGTTTTGTGTCAAGTATCCTTTCTGAACACACCTATTTGGGAGAGCCAAATTTATGCTATGATTTGTTAGAATTGCTCTATGTGCTTCACTTAAAAAAATTAGCTATGGAATTGCTCTAGTGCTTCACTTATATCTTTCTTAGCACGGCGTGCTTTAATGTTTTTGAAGAAATTCTCTCATGCTTCACTTAAATTTATTTGAGAGTTAGAATTTTTTTTAAGAAATTCTCTCATGTTTCACTTATATTATTTTGTGAGATGAAAAAAAATATGCTCATGTTCTTCACTTAAATTTGTTTGAGCTATCAAAAGCAACATATGAAACTATAGCTAGTCCCAAAGTGATAGATATTCAAGAGGGATATAATAAAAACTTTCATGAAGATCACTGGACAAAATAAACTTGATTATTTGTAATAGTTTTGCGATATGATGATAGTGATATGTGAGTCATGTTGGTGAGTAACTGTGCTTTAGTATGAATATTGGTGTTAAGGTTTGTGACTCCCTATGCAAGCACAAAAGTCAATAGTTATGCAATGAAATTACATCCTACTTGTGGTTCATTATTCAGTGTTAGTTATGCTTAATGCTCGCTTATGAGACTTTTCATTTCTTGGTTGGATGTTTCTCAATGTTTTTGCTAGCCTTCACTTGTACTAAGTAGGAATACTACTTGTGCATCCAAAATCCTTAAACCAGTTCGCCATTTGAGTCCACTATACCTACCTATATGCGGTATTTCCGTGCCGTTCTAAGCAAATTTGTATGTTCCATCTCTAATTTTCAAAATAATTTTCTTTTTGTGTGCTCGTACCACTCATGAAACGGTAGAGGGTGGCTGATTTTTTCCATGCTAGATGTATTATTCTCAAGATGAGTGTTTATTCACTTGCCATTGCATGAGAGTACGAAAAGGTATTAGGGATGCCCAGTCCCGAAATGGAAAAATGAATTTACTTTATGTTGTCAAATAATAAATTCCTTGGAAAGTGTTGGTATGGACGGCACCCGTGGATACGGCTAGCCGTGGAATGTGAAAGTATGGTGGAAAAAGGAATAAGCTTTATTTTATGTTTTGGAGCCACCTATGATATATATAGCATGGAAAGTGCGGGGAACTACTTGATCATTTTCGTTGACAGGAAAAGCATGCCATCCAAAATGTTTTATCTCTATCTTTTTCGCTTTGAGCTCTGGCACCTCTACGAATCCCTACTTCCCTCTGCGAAGGGCCTTTCTATTTACTTTCTGCAATTTTTATTCTTATTTGAGTCTCCTTCTCTTATAAAGCACCAACTAAGGGGCACTATGATAGTACTTGAGCATTGGACGTAGCTAATATGCGAGTATGTTTCATGAATGGATCAATGATTGAGCATAATGGGCTAGGGATAACTTGCTTTAGTGTTGATATTTTGAAAGACATGGTTGCTTGTTGATATGCTTGAGTATTCAAATCTTCATGTCAAAACTATACTATTGCTTTGAATTATATAAATGTCCAAATGTCCATGCTACAAAAGAGAAGAATATGTGATGAACATGTTAGGCAGCATTCCACATAAAAAATTCTATTTTTATCATTTACCTACTCGAGGACGAGTAGGAACTAAGCTGGGATCTTGTCGTCTCCAATGTATCTATAATTTTTGCTTGTTCCATGCTATTATATTATCATTCTTGGATGTTTTACAATCATTTTATAGCAACTTTATATCATTTTTTGGGACTAACCTATTGATATAGTGCCCAGTCACAATAGCTTTTTTTGCTTGTTTTTTACTTCGCAGAAAATCAATACCAAACGGAGTCCAAACGCAGCAGAACTTTTTGGAGATTTTTTCTGGACCAGAAGACACCTGTTGGGCCAGAGAAGTACCAGAGGGGGGCTCCGAGGGGAGCACAACCTACCTGGGCGCGCCTGGGGGCCCAGGCGCGCCCTGGTGGGTTGTGCCCACCTCGGTCGCCTCCGGCACCGCCTCTTTGCTCTATAAATACCCCGAAAAGCCAAAAACCCTAGGGGAGTTGATGAAACACAATTCCAGCCGCGCAAGTTCCAGAACCACCAGATCCAATCTAGACACCATCACGGAGGGGTTCGTCATCCTCATTGGTGCCTCTCTGATGATGCGTGAGTAGTTCATTATAGACCATGGGTCTGTAGTTAGTAGCTTGATGTCTTCCTCTCTCTCTCTCTCTCTCTCTCTCTCTCTCTCTCTCTCTCTCTCTCTCTCTCTCTCTTGATTCTCAATACAATGGTCTCTTGGAGATATATTTGATGTAACTCTTTTTGCCGTGTGTTTGTTGGGATCCGATGAACTTTGACTTTATGATCAGATCTATTTTATCCATGAAAGTTATTCGAGTTTTTTTATCTCTTATATGCATGATTACTTATAGCCTCGTATTTCTTCTTCGAATCTTTGGTTTAGTTAGGCCGACTACATCAATATTTCTTGCCATGGGAAGAGGTGCTTTGTGATGGGTTTGGTCGTGCAGTGTTCTTTTCCAGTGACAGAAGGGGCAGTAAGACACGAATTGATCATTGCCATTAAGGATAACAAGATGGGGTCTATTCCTACATGAATAAATCTTGTCTACATCATGTCATCGTTATTATTGCATTACTCTGTTTCTCCATGAACTTAATACACTAGATGCATGTCGGATAGCGCTTGATGTGTGGAGTAATAGTAGTAGACGCAGGCAGGAGTCGGTCTACTAATCTTGGACGTGATGCTCCACGAGTCGGGGATCAATTGTAGCTCTTTTGATAAATAAGAGTGTCGAACCCCACGAGGAGCTAAAGGTAGAATTTATATTCTCTTCAAGTTCTACGGACCACCGATACAACTATACGCACACTTAACGTTTGCTTTACCTAGCACAAGTATGAAACTAGAATTACTTTGTAGGTGTAATGCTAGAACTACTTTGCAAGAATAAAACTAGGAGCCCTTTGCGAGATAATAAAAGTTAGTTGTTTAGTGGGAAGCTTTTTGTAACACAAAGAGAAAGATTTGTCCTTAGGCAATCAATAACTAGACAGGTAATCATTATTGCAATTTTATATGAGGGAGAGGCATGAGCTAACATACTTTCCGTACTTGGATCATATGCACTTATGATTGGAACTCTAGAAAGCCTCCACAACTACTAAAGATCATTAAGATAAAACCCAACCATAACATTAAGTAACAAGCCCTCTTTACTCCCATCCAACCATAACATTAAGTAACAAGCCCTCTTTACTCCCATACGCAACAACCCCCTTACTCGGGTATAAGCTTCTGTCACTCTCGCCACCCACTATAAACAAATTATGAACGTATTGCAACACCCTACAACAGTAATCCCACACACTTGGGCTACACAGAGGGCACCATAGGACAACACCAAAATAAAACATACATCTCAAACCAATCACGGTCATCAATCCACCCATAGGACAAAACAAATCTACTCAAACATCATAGTATTGCTACATATAATTGGATAATAATATATAGCGTTAAGCACCATGTTTAAGTAGAGATTACAATGGGGAGAAGAGGTTTTACACTGCTGCATAGAAGGGAAGAGAGTTGGTGATGACGGCAGCGAAGTTATTGGTGTGGATCACCGTCACGATGGTTGCCCCGGCGGTGTTCCGGCGCCATCGAGAGAGAGGGGGAGAGAGACCCCCTACTTCTTCTTCCTTGGCCTACCCCCTATATGGGAGGAGAGTTTCCCTCTAGCCCATGGTATCCATGGCTCCCGGAGGGCCGGAGCCCCTCCCGAGATTAGATATCTCTCTATGTTATCTTCTGTTCGGCGTTCCTGTTTTCGGGCCGAAAACTGTTTCTTAAAATTCCGCAGATCCGTAACTCCGATTGGGATGGAATTTTGAGGGGATTTTTATCCGAATATTATCTTTCTTGCGGCCAAAGGACACCTCCAACTAACTTATATGGGCCCCACAAGCTTGCCGGCGTGCCCAAGGTAGGGGCACACCGTCTGAGCTTGTGGGCCCTCGAGCATCGTCTCGCGTTGATTCTTTTCCCCAAAAATCACATGTATTCCAAAATAAATCTCCATAAACTTTTATCGTGATTGGACTTTGTTTGATATGGATTTTTGCTACCTCTTGAGCATGCGTTGGTTTTCCCTTGAAGAGGAAAGGGTGATGCAGCAAAGTAGCGTAAGTATTTCCCTCAGTTTTTGAGAACCAAGGTATCAATCCAGTAGGAGATTACACGCAAGTCATTTAGTACCTGCACAAACAATCAAGAACCTTGCAACCAACGCGATAAAGGGGTTGTCAATCCCTTCACGGTCACTCGCAAAGGTGAGATCTAATAAAGATAATAAGATAAATATTTTTGGTATTTTTGTTGTATAGATTGGAAAGTAAAGATTGCAAAATAAAAGGCGAAAGAAATTGGCAAGTTAACGAGAAACTAATATGATGTAAAATAGACCCGGGGGCCATAGATTTCACTAGTGGCTTCTCTCAAGATAGCATATATTACGGTGGGTGAACAAATTACTGCCGAGCAATTGATAGAAAAGCGCATAGTTATGAGAATATCTAGGCATGATCATGAACATAGGCATCACGTCTGTGTCGAGTAGACCGAAACAATTCTGCATGTACTACTATTACTCCACACATCGACCGCTATCCAGCATGCATCTAGAGTATTAAGTTCATAAGAACAAAGTGACGCATTAAGCAAGACGACATGATGTACAGGGATAAACTCAAGCAATATGATATAAACCCCATATTTTTATCCTCGATGGCAACAATACAATACGTGCCTCGCTGCCCCTACTGTCACTAGGAAAGGACACCACAAGATTGAACCCAAAGCTAAGCACTTCTCCCATTGCAAGAAAGATCAATCTAGTAGGCCAAACTAAACCGATAATTTGAAGAGACTTGCAAAGACATCAAATCATGCATATAAGAATTTAGAGAAGAACCAAATAATATTCATAGATAATCTTGATCATAAATCCACAATTCATCAGATCTCGGCAAACACACCGCAAAAAGTATTACATCGAATAGATCTCCAAGAACATCGAGGAGAACTTTGTATTGAGAATCAAAGAGAGAGAAGAAGCCATCTAGCTAATAACTATGGCCCCGAAGGTCTGTGGTAAACTACTCACGCTTCATCGGAGAGGCTATGGTGTTGATGTAGAAGCCCTCTGTGATCGATTCCCCCTCTGACAGATTGCCGGAAAAGGCCCCAAGATGGGATCTCACGGGTACAGAAGGTTGCGGCGGTGGAAAAGTGGTTTCGTGGCTCTCCTCGATGTTTTTAGGGTATAAGAGTATATATAGGCGAAAGAAGTACGTCGGTGGAGCTCCGTGGGGCCCATGAGGGTGGGGGGCGCGCCCTCCTGCCTCGTGGCCGCCTCCTGGAGTTCCAGACTTCAACTCCAAGTCTTCTGGATTGTGTTTGTTCCAAGAAAGATCATCGTGAAGGTTTCATTCCGTTTGGATTCCGTTTGGTATTCCTTTTCTGCGAAACACTGAAATAGGCAAAAAAACAGAAACTGACACTGGGCCTCCGGTTAAGAGGTTAGTCCCAAAAATAATATAAAAGAGCATATTAAAGCCCATTAAACATCCAAAACAGATAATATAATAGCATGGAACAATCAAAAATTATAGATACGTTGGAGACGTATCAAGCATCCCAAGCTTAATTCCTGCTCGTCCTCGAGTAGGTAAATGATAAAAACAGAATTTTTGATGTGGAATGCTACCTAACATAATTTTCAACGTAATTTTCGTTATTGTGGCATGAATGTTCAGATCCATAAGATTCAAAATAAAAGTTTAATATTGACATAAAAACAATAATACTTCAAGCCAACTAATAAAGCAATCATGTCTTCTCAAAATAACATGGCCAAAGAAAGTTATCCATACAAAATCATATAGCCTGGCTATGCTCTATCTTCATCACACAAAATATTTAATCATGCACAACCCCAATGACAAGCCAAGCAATCGTTTCATACTTTTGATGTTCTCAAACTTTTTCAACGTTCACGCAATACATGAGCGTGAGCCATGGACATAGCACTATGGGTGGAATAGAATGGTGGTTGTGGAGAAGATAAAAAGGAGAAGATAGTCTCACATCAACTAGGCGTATCAACGGGCTATGGAGATGCCCATCAATAGATATCAATGTGAGTGAGTAGGGATTGCCATGCAACGGATGCACTAGCGCTATAAGTGTATGAAAGCTCAACAAAAGAAACTAAGTGGGTGTGCATCCAACTTGCTTGCTCATGAAGACCTAGGGCAATATTGAGGAAGCCCATCATTGGAATATACAAGCCAAGTTCTATAACATAAAATTCCCACTAGTATATGAAAGTGACAACATAGAAGACTCTCTATCATGAAGATCATGGTGATACTTTGAAGCACAAGTGTGGTAAAAGGATAGTAACATCGACCCATCTCTCTTTTTCTCTCATTTATTATTATTATTATTATTATTATTATTATTATTATTATTATTATTATTATTTTATTTTGGCCTTTTCTCCCCTTTTTTATGGCCTCTTTTTTTCTTTTCTTTTTTATCATCCGGAGTTTCATCCCGACTTGTGGGGGAATCATAGTCTCCATCATCCTTTCCTCACTGGGACAATGCTCTAATAATGATGATCATCACACTTTTATTTACTTACAACTCAATACTTAGAACAAAATATGACTCTATGTGAATGCCTCCGGCAGTGTACTGGGATGTGCAATGAGTCATGAGTGACATGTATGAAAGAATTATGAACGATGGATTTGCCACAAATACGATGTCAACTACATGATCATAAAAAGCAATATGACAATGATGGAACTTGTCATAATAAACGGAACGGTGGAAAGTTGCATCGCAATATATCTCGGAATGGCTATGGCAATGCCGTGATAGGTAGGTATGGTGGCTGTTTTGAGGAAGGTATATGGTGGGTGCATGATACCGGCGAAAGGTGTCTTGATGATAGAGAGGCTAGCAATGGTGGAAGGGTGAGAGTGCGTATAATCCATGGACTCAACATTAGTCATAAAGAACTCACATACTTATTGCAAAAATCTATTAGTTATCGAAACGAAGCACTACGCGCATGCTCCTAGGGGGATAGATTGGTAGGAAAAGACCATCTCTCGTCCCCGACCGCAACTCATAAGGAGGACAATCAATAAATAAATCATGCTCCAACTTCATCACATAATGGTTCACCATACGTGCATGCTACGGGAATCACAAACTTTAACACAAGTATCTCTCAAATTCACAACTACTCAACTAGCATGACTCTAATATCACCATCTTCATATCTTTAAACAATCATAATGAATCAAACTTCTCATAGTATTCAATGCACTTTATATGATAGTTTTTCCTATACCCATCTTGGATGCTCATTATATTAGGACTAATTTTATAGCCAAAGCAAATTACCATGATATTCTAAAAGACTCAAAATAATATAAGTGAAGCATGAGAGATCAATAATTTCTATAAAATAAAACCACCACCATGCTCTAAAAGATATAAGTGAAGCACTAGAGCAAAATTATCTAGCTCAAAAGATATAAGTGAAGCACATGGAGTATTCTAATAAATTATGATTCATGTGTGTCTCTCCAAAAGGTGTGTACAGTAAGGATGATTGTGGTAAATTAAAAAGAAAATACCCAAATCATACAAGACGCTCCAAGCAAAACAATATCATGTGGTGAATAAAAATATAGCCTCAAGTAAAGTTACCGATAGACGAAGACGAAAGAGGGGATGCCTTCGGGGCATCCCCAAGCTTAAACTTTGGTTGTCCTTGAATTTTACCTTGGGGTGCCTTGGTCATCCCCAATATTAGGCTCTTGCCACTCCTTATTCCAAAATCCATCAAATCTTTACCCAAAAACTTGAAAACTTCACAACACAAAACTTAATAGAAAATCTCATGAGCTCCGTTAGTATAAGAAAATAAACCAGCACTTTAAGGTACTGTAATGAACTCATTATTCATTTGTATTGGTGTTAAACCTACTGTATTTCAACTTCTTTATGGTTCATAACCCCTGATACTACCAATAGATTCATTAAAATAAGCAATCAACACACGAAAAACAAAATCTGTCAAAACAGAACAATCTGTAGAATTCTGTATCAAAAGAATACTTCTGGAACTCCAAAAATTCTGAAATAAATTTTTGGACGTGAGGAATTTGTCTATTAATCATCTGCAAAAAGAATAAACCTAAAATCACTCTCCTGTAAAAAATGGAATCTAATCTCGTGAGTGCAAAAGTTTCTGTTTTTTACAGCAAGATTGCAAAGACTTCACCCATGTCTTCCCAAAGGTTCTACTTGGCACAAACACTAATTAAAACATAAAACCACATCTAAACAGAGGCTAGATGAATTATTTATTACTAAACATGAACAAAAATAAAATTGGGTTGCCTCCCAACACGCGCTATCGTTTAACGCCCCTAGCTAGCCATTGATAATTTTAATGATGCTCACATGAAAGATAGTAATTGAAACACAAAGAGGGCATCATAAAACATGTGAAAATCACATCTAAGTATAACATACTTCCTATGCATAGGCATTTTATAGGAAAGCAAATTAGCAAGACAAGCAAGATCTAGCATATGCAAGGAAGAAGAAAGAAACAATAGGAATCTCAACATAACGAGAGGAAATTTAGTGACATGAAAATTATTACAACCATAATTTCCTCTCTCATAATAATTACATGTAGGATCATAATAAAATTCAACAATATAGCTATCACATAACATATTGATACGTCTCCAACGTATCTATAATTTTTTATTGTTCCATGCTATTATATATTCTGTTTTGGATGTTTAATGGGCTTTATTATACACTTTTATATTTTGTTTGGGACTAACCTATTAACCCAAGGCCCAGTGCAAATTGTTGTTTTTTTGCCTATTTCAGTGTTTCACAGAAAAGGAATATCAAACAGAGTCCAAACGGAATGAAACCTTCGGGAGCGTGATTTTTGGAACAAACATGATCCAGAGTACTTGGATTGGACATTAAGAAATCAACGAGGAAGCCACGAGGCTGGGAGGCGCGCCTGCCCCCCCCCCCCCCCGGCACACCCCCCACCCTGTGGGCCCCTCGTGGCTCCACCGACCTACTTCTTCCTCCTATATATACCCATGTACCCCGAAACCATCGAGGAGCACCACGAAACCCTATTTCCACCACATAACCTTCTTTGCAGTGAGATCCCATCTTGGGGCCTTTTAGGCGCTTTCTGCCGGAGGGAATCAATCACGAAGGGCTTCTACATCAACACCATAGCCTCTCCGATGATGTGTGAGTAGTTTACCACAGACCTTCGGGTCCATAGTTATTAGCTAGATGGTTTCTTCTCTCTCTTTGGATCTCAATACAAAGTTCTCCTCGATCTTCTTGGAGATCTATTCGATGTAACTCTTTTTGCGGTGTGTTTGTCGAGATCCGATGAATTGTGGGTTTATGATCAAGATTATCTATGAACAATATTTGAATCTTCTCTGAATTATTTTATGTATGATTGGTTATCTTTGCAAGTCTCTTTGAATTATCAGTTTGGTTTTGCCTACTAGACTGATCTTTCTTGCAATGGGAGAAGTGCTTAGCTTTGGGTTCAATCTTGTGTTGCTCGATCCCAGTGACAGAAGAGGAAATGACACGTATTGTATTGTTGCCATCGAGGATAAAAAGATGGGGTTTATATCATATTGCTTGAGTTTATCCCTCTACATCATGTCATCTTGCCTAATGCGTTATTCTGTTCTTATGAACTTAATACTCTAGATGCATCTTTGGATAGCGGTCGATGTGTGGAGTAATAGTAGTAGATGCAGGTGAGTCGGTCTACTTGTCGCGGACGTGATGCCTATATACATGATCATGCCTAGATATTCTCATAATTATGCACTTTTTTATCAATTGCTCGACAGTAATTTGTTCACCCACCGTAATACTTATGCTATCTTGAGAGAAGCCACTAGTGGAACCTATGGCCCCCGGGTCTATTTTCCATCGTATTTATCTTCCGTCAACTAGCTATTTCTTTTGCCTTTTATTTTGCAATCTTTACTTTTAATCTTTATCATAAAAATACCAAAAAATATTATCTTATCATCTCTATCAGATCTCACTTTTGCAAGTGGCCGTGAAGGTATTGACAACCCCTTTATCGCGTTGGTTGCAAGGTTCTTATTTGTTTGTGTAGGTACGAGGGACTTGCGTGTGGCCTCCTCTTTGGATTGATACCTTGGTTCTCAAAAACTGAGGGAAATACTTATGCTACTTTGCTGCATCACCCTTTCCTCTTCAAGGGAAAACCAACACATTCTCAAGAGGTAGCAAGAAGGATTTCTGGCGCCGTTGCCGGGGAGTCTACGCACAAGTCAAGACATACCTATCCTTACCATTATGCCTAGCTAGGGGCGTTAAACGATAGCGCTTGTTGGGAGGCAGCCCAATTTTATTTTTGTTTCTTGCTTTTTGGTTCTGTTTAGTAATAAATATTTGATCTAGCCTCTGGTTAGATGTGGTTTTATGTTTTAATTAGTGTTTCTGCCAAGTAGAACCTTTGGGAAGACTTGGGTGAAGTCTTTTTGATCTTGCTGTAAAAAACAGAAACTTTAGCACTCACGAGATTAGCTACAACTTTTTACTGGAGAGTGCTATTTAGTTGATTCTTTTTGAAGATGATTAATAGATAAATTCCCCACATCCAGAAATTTATTTTATAATTTTTGGAGTTCCAGAAGTATGCGTTTGATACAGATTACTACAGATTGTTCTGTTTTTGACAGATTCTGTTTTTCGTGTGTTGTTTGCTTATTTTGATGAATCTATGGCTAGTATCGGAGGTTATGAACCATAGAGAAGTTGGAATACAGTAGGTTTAACACCAATATAAATAAAGAATGAGTTAATTATAGTACCTTGAACTGGTGTTTTGTTTTCTTTCGCTAACGGAGCTCACGAGATTTTCTGTTAAGTTTTGTGTTGTGAAGTTTTCAAGTTTTGGGTAAAGATTTGATGGATTATGGATCAAGGAGTGGCAAGAGCCTAAGTTTGGGGATGCCCAAGGCACCCCAAGGTAAAATCCAAGGACAACCAAAAAGCCTAAGCTTGGGGATGCCCCGGAAGGCATCGCCTCTTTTGTCTTCGTTCATCGGTAACTTTACTTGGAGCTATATTTTTATTCACCACCTGATATGTGTTTTGCTTGGAGCATCTTGTATGATTTGAGTCTTTGTTTTTAGTTCACCACAATAATCCTTGCTGTACACACCTTTTGTAAGAGACACACATTAATCGGAACTTATTAGAATACTCTATGTGCTTCACTTATATCTTTTGAGCTAAATAATTTTGCTCTAGTGCTTCACTTATATCTTTTAGAGCACGGTGGTTGTTTTACTTTATAGAAATTATTGATCTCTCATGCTTCACTTATATTATTTTGGGAGTCCTTTAGAACAGCATGGTAATTTGCTTTGGCTATAAAATTAGTCCTAATATGATAGGCATCCAAGTTGGATATAATAAAAACTTTCATATAAGTGCATCGAATACTAAGAGAAGTTTGATACTTGATGATTGTTTTGAGATATGGAGATAGTGATATTAAAGTTGTGCTAGTTGAGTAGTTTTGAATTTGAGAAATACTTGTGTTGAAGTTTGCAAGTCCCGTAGCATGCACGTAAGGTAAACGTTGTGTAACAAATTTGAAACATGAGGTGTTCTTTGATTGTCATCCTTATGAGTGGCGGTCGGGGCAGCGATGGTCTTTTCCTACCAATCTATCCCCCTAGGAGCATGCGCGTAGTGCTTGGTTTTTGATGACTTGTAGATTTTTGCAATAAGTATGTGATTTCTTTATGACTAATGTTGAGTCCATGGATTATACGCACTCTCAACCTTTCATCATTGCTAGCCTCTTCAGTACCGTGCATTGCCCTTTCTCACCTTGAGAGTCTGTGCAAACTTCGCCGGTGCATCCAAATCCCATGATACGATACGCTCTATCACAGATAAACCTCCTTATATCCTCCTCAAAACAGCCACCATACCTACCTATTATGGCATTTCCATAACCATTCCGAGATATATTGCCATGCAACTTTCCACCGTTCCGTTTATTATGTCGTGCTTCATCATTGTCATATTGCCTTGCATGATCATGTAGTTGACATCGTATTTGTGGCAAAGCTACCATGCATATTATATCATACATGCCACTCTTGATTCATTGCCCATCCTGGTACACCGCCGGAGGCATTCATATAGAGTCATATTTTGTTCTAGTATCGAGTTGTAATAATTGAGTTGTAAATAAATAGAAGTGTGATGATCATCATTAATAGAGCATTGTCCCAAAAAAAGAGAAAGGCCAAGTTAAAAAAGGCCCAAAAAATAAATAAAAAAGGACAATGCTACTATCCTTTTTCCACACTTGTGCTTCAAAGTAGCACCATGATCTTCATGATAGAGAGTCTCTTGTTTTGTCACTTTCATATACTAGTAGGAATTTTTCGTTATAGAACTTGGCTTGTATATTCCTACGATGGGCTTTCTCAAATGCCCTAGGTCTTCGTGAGCAAGCAAGTTGGATGCACACCCACTTAGTTTCTTTTGTTGAGCTTTCGTACATTTATAGCTCTAGTGCATCCGTTGCATGGCAATCCCTACTCCTTGCATTGACATCAATCGATGGGCATCTCCCTAGCCCGTTGATTAGCCTCGTCAATGTGAGACTGTCTCCTTTTTTGTCTTCTCCACATAACCCCCATCATTATTCTATTCCACCCATAGTGTTATATCCATGGCTCACGCTCATATATTGCGTGAAAGTTGAAAAAAGTTTGAGATTAATAAAGTATGAAACAATTGCTTGGCTTGTCATCGGGGTTGTGCATGGTGAGAACATTCTTGTGTGACGAAAATGGAGCATGACCAAACTATATGATTTTGTAGGGATGAACTTTCTTTGGCCATGTTATTTTGAGAAGACATGATTGCTTAGTTAGTATGCTTGAAGTATTATTATTTTTATGTCAATATTAAACTTTTATCTTGAATCTTTCGGATCTGAACATTCATGCCACAATAAAGAGAATTACATTGAAGATTATGCTAGGTAGCATTCCACATCAAAAATTCTGTTTTTATTATTTACCTACTCGAGGACGAGCAGGAATTAAGCTTGGGGATGCTTGATACGTCTCCAACGTATCTACAATTTTTTATTGTTCCATGCTATTATATTTTCTATTTTGGATGTTTAATGGGCTTTATTATACACTTTTATATTATTTTTGGGACTAACCTATTAACCCAAGGCCCAGTGCAAATTGCTGTTTTTTTGCCTGTTTCAGTGTTTCACAGAAAAGGAATATCAAACGGAGTCCAAACGGAATGAAACCTTCGGGAGCGTGATTTTTGGAACAAACGTGATCCACGGGACTTGGAGTGGACGTCAAGAAATCAACGAGGAAGCCACGAGGCAGGGAGGCGTGCCTGCCCCCTGGGCGCGCCCCCCACCCTCGCGGGCCCCTCGTGGCTGCACCGACCTACTTCTTCCTCCTATATATATCCATGTACCCCGAAACCATCAAGGAGCACCACGAAACCCTATTTCCACCACCGCAACCTTCTGTACCCGTGAGATCCCATCTTGGGGCCTTTTCCGGCGCTCCGTCGGAGGGGGAATCAATCACGAAGGGCTTCTACATCAACACCATAGCCTCTCCGATGATGTGTGAGTAGTTTACCACAGACCTTCGGGTCCATAGTTATTATCTAGATGGCTTCTTCTCTCTCTTTGGATCTCAATACAAAGTTCTCCTCGGTCTTCTTGGAGATCTATTTGATGTAACTCTTTTTGCGGTGTGTTTGTCGAGATCCGACGAATAGTGGGTTTATGATCAAGATTATCTATGAACAATATTTGAATCTTCTCTGAATTATTTTATGTATGATTGGTTATCTTTGCAAGTCTCTTTGAATTATCAGTTTGGTTTGACCTACTAGACTGATCTTTCTTGCAATGGGAGAAGTGCTTAGCTTTGGGTTCAATCTTGCGTTGCTTTCGATCCCGATGTGAGGAAGGGAAGCGACACGTATTGTATTGTTGCCGTCGAGGATAAAAGATGGGGTTTATATCATATTGCTTGAGTTTATCCCTCTACATCATGTCATCTTGCCTAATGTGCTACTCTGTTCTTATGAACTTAATACTCTAGATGCATGCTTGATAGCGGTCGATGTGTGGAGTTATTGTAGTAGATGCTGGCAGTTGTCGGTCTACTTGTCGCGGACATGATGCCTATATACATGATCATGCCTAGATATTCTCATAATTATGCACTTTTTTATCAATTGCTCGACAGTAATTTGTTCACCCACCGTAATACTTATGCTATCTTGAGAAAAGCCACTAGTGAAACCTATGGCCCCCGGTTCTATTTTCCATCATATTTATCTTCCGTCAACTAGCTATTTCTTTCGTCGTTTATTTTGCAATCTTTACTTTTAATCTTTACTTTTAATCTTTATCATAAAAATACCAAAAATATTATCTTATAATCTCTATCAGATCTCACTTTTGCAAGTGGTCGTGAAGGGATTGACAACCCCTTTATCATGTTGGTTGCAAGGTTATTATTTTTCTGTGTAGGTACGAGGGACTTGCGTGTGGCCTCCTACTTTATTGATACCTTGGTTCTCAAAAACTGAGGGAAATACTTACGCTACTTTGCTACGTCACCCTTTACTCTTCAAGGGAAAACCAACGCATGATCAAGAGGTAGCACATATTCTTAACACGGTCCACATGTATGCAAAGTTGACACTCTTCCAAAATAGCGGGATTAACATTAACTAAAGTCATGACCTCTCCAAACCCACTTTTATCGAAAACTTCATAAGATTGAACATTCTCCAAATATGAGGGATCTAAAGTTGACACTCTTCCAAACCCACTTTCAATACTATTGCAAACATTATTATCAATCTCATATTCATCATGGGGCTTAAATAAATTTTCAAGATCATAAGAAGCACTATCACCCCAATCATGATCATTGCAACAAGTAGAGGACATAGCAAAACTACCATCCCCAAGCTTAGGGTTTTGCATATTATTAGCACGATTTACATCAACAGAATTTATAATAAAATCATTGCAATCATGCTTTTTATTCAAAGATCTATCGTGAATCGCTTCATAAAGTACTTCATCACAATTTTCAGATTCACAAATTTCAAGCAAAACCTCATAAAGATAATCTAGTGCACTCAACTCACTAGCAATAGGTTCATCATAATTGGATCTCTTAAAGAGTTTACCAAGTGGATGAGGATCCATAAACTATTAGCAAGCGAAGATGCAAGCAAAAAGAAGGTACATGGTAACACAAGATTGAACGGAAGGAGGGCGAAGAAAAGGCAAAGGGTTTTTGAAAATCGTTTTAGAAGTGGGGGAGAGGAAAACGAGAGGCGAATGGCAAAGAATGTAATGCGTGGGAGAAGAGTTTATGATGGGTACTTGGTATGTCTTGACTTGAGCGTAGATCTCCCGACAGCGGCGCGGAAATCCTTCTTGCTACCTCTTGAGCATGCGTTGGTTTTCCCGTGAAGAGGAAAGGGTGATGTAGCAAAGTAGCGTAAGTATTTCCCTTAGTTTTTGAGAACCAAGGTATCAATCCAGTAGGAGATTACACGCAAGTCACCTAGTACTCACAAACAATCAAGAACCTTGCAACCAACGCGATAAAGGGGTTGTCAATCCCTTCACGGTCACTCGCAAAAGTGAGATCTAATAAAGATAATAAGATAAATATTTTTAGTATTTTTGTTGTATAGATTGGAAAGTAAAGATTGCAAAATAAAAGCTGAAAGAAATTGGCAATTTAACGGGAAACTAATATGATGTAAAATAGACCCGGGGGCCATAGGTTTCACTAGTGGCTTCTCTCAAGATAGCATATATTATGGTGGGTGAACAAATTACTGTCGAGCAATTGATAGAAAAGTGCATAGTTATGAGAATATCTAGGCATGATCATGAACATAGGCATCACGTCCGTGTCAAGTGGGCCGATACGATTACGCATCTACTACTATTACTCCACACATCGACCGCTATCCGGCATGCATCTAGAGTATTAAGTTCATAAGAACAGGAGTAACGCATTAAGCAAGATGACATGATGTAGAGGGATAAACTCAAGCAATATGATATAAACCCCATCTTTTTATCCTCGATGGCAACAATACAATACGTGCCTTGCTGCCCCTACTGTCACTGGGAAGATTGAACCCAAAGCTAAGCACTTCTCCCATTGCAAGAAAGATCAATCTAGTAGGCCAAACTAAACCGATAATTCAAAGAGACTTGCAAAGACATCAAATCATGCTTATGGGAATTCAGAGAAGAGCCAAATAATATTCATAGATAATCTTGATCATAAATCCACAATTCATCGGATCTCGGCAAACACACCGCAAAAAGTATTACATCGAATAGCTCTCCAAGAACATCAAGGAGATCTTTGTATTGAGAATCAAAGAGAGAGAAGAAGCCATCTAGCTAATAACTATGGACCCGAAGGTCTGTGGTAAACTACTCATGCTTCATTGGAGAGGCTATGGTGTTGATGTAGAAGCCCTCCATGATCGATTCTCCCTCCGACAGATCGCCGGGAAAGGCCCCAAGATGGGATCTCACGTGTACAGAAGGTTGCGGCGGTGGAAAAATGGTTTCGTGGCTCTCCTCGATGTTTTTAGGGTATAAGAGTATATATAGGCTAAAGAAGTACGTCGGTGGAGCTCTTTGGGGCCCACGAGGGTGGGGGTGCGCCTACCCCCCTGGGCGCACCCTCCTGCCTCGTGGCCGCCCCGCGGAGTTCCAGACTTCAACTCCAAGTCTTCTGGATTGCGTTTGTTCCAAGAAAGATCATCGCGAAGGTTTCATTCTGTTTGGATTCCGTTTGGTATTCCTTTTCTGCGAAACACTGAAATAGGCAAAAAAATACATAAACTGGCATTGGGCCTCCGGTTAATAGGTTAGTCCCAAAAATAATATAAAATATCATATTAAAGCCCATTAAACATCCAAAACAGATAATATAATAGCATGGAACAATCAAAAATTATAGATACGTTGGAGACGTATCAATTTTATGTGAAACAAAAAACATGCAACAAACAGGAACTAACACTGGGCACTGGATCAATATATTAGTCCCAAAAATAATGTAAAATGTTGCCAAAAGTATGTGAATGTTGTAAAATATTGGCATGAAACAGTCAAATATTATAGATACGACAGAGACGTATCAAGGAGCATCGGCTCTTTGTCCTAGAGCAGCAAGGATAGGTGGTTCTGAAAACTGCCTCTTGAGGAGCTCAAAAGCTTTATCTGTTGCGTCTCCCCAAAAGAAGTTGTCTGTTTTCTTGAGCAGAAGGTACAGAGGGATTGCCTTCTCCCCAAGTCGGCTTACAATTACAAGCCGGCTCAAAGCCACCTGATATCCCTTGAACTTCTGAATGGCATTGATGTTGGCCGGCTTAGCTAGCGTTGTGATAGCTTTGATTTTCTTGGGGGTTGGCTTCGATACCTCGTTCAGACGCCAGAAAGCCGAGTACTTTACCTGTAGGAACACCAAACAAACATTGGACCAGGTTGAGCTCCATCTTGTAAACTCGAAGATGTCAAATGTATCTTTGAGGTCATCGAGCAAAGTTTCTTTCTTTTGAGACTTGACAACAATGTCATCAACATAAGCATGGATGTTGTGACCGATATGTTTGTGAAACTATTCTGGACACAGCGATGGTAAGTTGCACCTGCACTTTTTAGTACAAATGGTATAATTATATAGCAGAAAGCTCCAAACGTGTGGTAAAGGCTATTTTCTCTTGGTCTTCGTCCGCCATCTTGATCAGATGATAGCCAGAGTAGGCATCTAGAAAACACAGGCACTCACAACCACGGTGGAGTCAATAATCTGATCAATGTGAGGAAAAGCAAACGGATCCTTAGGGAAAGCCCGGTTCAAGTCTGTGTAATCAACACACATCTGCGAAGTACCGTTTTTCTTCAGAACAAGCACTGAGTTAGCCAACCACTCAGGATGAAAAACTTCAATGATGAACCCGACAGCTAGGAGTTGGGCTACTTCTTTGCCAATGGCCTTGTGCCTCTTCTTGTTAAAACGATGGATGTTGGGGATATAACTATTTGTGTAAGCCGCCCAGGAGGGGCCGGGTTACGTAAAGAGTTACCAGACAGAAGCCCAAGTCCAAGCATGAAGATGGCGTCTCAACAAGGGGCCTAAGGCCCACAGGCGACTTAAGGCCCGTTGTAGTAAACCGCCATAATGGCATGACTTGTATCATAAGGTAGACTTGACTAGTCACCGAGCGGACCGGTTTATGAGCCGGGACTCTATAAGCCGCAGGCGTCAACCCGTGTATATAAGGGGCGACCACGCTGACTTAGGGCAAGAAACAACCTTCGAGAATCCCGGGCATAGCGTATCTCGCTCCTCGGTCATCGAAACCTCAAGCAATACCAACCCAACTAGACGTAGGCTTACCTTCACCGTAAGGAGCCGAACTAGTATAAACCCTCTCATGTCCTTTGTCCCGATTAAACCCTTTAAGCTTCCTAGTTGCGATGGCTCCACGATTAAGTCCTTACAAGAGGACATCTGCCGTGACAATTCCACAACAGTTGGCGCCCACCGTGGAGCCAGCGCACGGTGGATTTGAGTTCTTGAAGGGCAGCTTCGAAGGGCTCAAGGGATATGTAGTGGGCCGGATGACCAAGAGTCGTCGCGGCAAGATCTACATCGACAACGAAGGCTGGGGCCCCGAGGCCGACTCGATTGAGTACGGGTACCGGCTCCCCTTTGGCGAAATTCACGTCTTCATCAGTCGGATCGGTGAGCCGGGCCCAGAGCCGGGTAGCTATACCGACCTCATTGAGACGGCTCAGCGTGCGAGACCCGCTCAGATTCAACCTATGATGAAGCGTGCCTTTGTGGGATGTGTTCATGGAGAGGCACTTTCGGAAGGATCTAAGGATGACGAAGAGATGGCCGTCCCATCAGATGATGATTTGTCCTCCGGTTCAACAGATTCTCTGTATCAGGTCCAAGAAGGCATGCTAGGGGGCTGTTCGGACGACTCTAGCGTTCGAGATTGCTATGAGCCGCCAAGCTGGGCAGGAGTCTTCATGGCTGGTACCCAACCCGGTCAAAACTCGACGGCTGCGACAGCAATCACGTCCGGGTTAGGAGCGGCCGGGGCAGGAGGCCCCGCGCGCCCGCCGGCTCAGGTGCTGATAGATCTTATGGACAAGTTGATGGCCTTGTTAACCTCCACGGTTATTCCTGCAAATCCAGATGAACATAACGTGGAGGTGGCAAAGGTACGTGAGGAGATAGCCCAGGCCAAGGAGGCCTTGGCGGTGAGGACACCGAGCTAGGCTGGAGCGGGCGGCTTTGGATGCACGGCGCGGCGACTCGGTCGAGAGGCTTTCGGCTTAACATGAAGCTGAATGCATCTAATGAGGTGATGAGAAGGAGACATCAGAAAACCCAGTCCCGTCTGCCTCCGGTTTACGATCCTCGGAATCTTTTCACGACACCCGGAGCTGGTCCTAGCAATCCGCCCGAAGCCAATCAATTTATGACACCCGGAGGAGGAGGGCCGGTCCAGCCTCGAGAGACGGCGCCTCTTCACGGGAGCATGGCCCCGCCCCGATACATACCAACACCTCCGGGCCACTTTTCCAACCCCATGGAGAACTCCGATAGCAAGATCGGGCGCCGATCGCAGCTCTTCCGGTGGATGGTGACGACCGACGGGCGGTGGAAACCGGAGGGTTAGGGAGCTTCTTCAGACGGCCTTGGCACAAAGAAGAGGCCTATTCTTACAGCAGGGACATGATTCATTCCACTCCTCGGCCTTGGGTAGCACCTCGACCAAACCGCGATCCGAGTTCTGGCCAGACACATGGAGTCAGAGGCTTTATCAAGTAATGCCCAGCGTCGCAACCAACCCGGCGGCTATAACCCGGTGCAGGATCGATTGCGTCAGGAGGATGAACGCGCAGCTCAATTAGCGGCTCAGCAGAAGGCGTATGATGGTTTCCGAGAGTATCCAATGACTTCTGTTGGAGCCGGGGTGGCCACTAGAACCGGCGGTGTCCCTTATGCAGTGCCGGCTCTTGAGATGTGCGTCTGCCCAAGGATTTCAAGGGTCCTCGAAAAGTGCCGAATTACACGGCCGACTTACGTACCGGGGCATGGATTGAAAGTTACGAGATGGCCATGGAATTATTGGAAGTCAATGACGGCAATGGCTAAGTATTTCACCATGATGTTAGATGGAACGGCCTGAACTTGGTTGAAAAGCTTGCCTCCCAATTCCATCAGTTCATGGGCCGAGTTAAAGGGCCGGTTCATCCAGAACTTTAAGGATACTTGCAAGCAATCTATGTCCATTGTGGACTTGACCAAATGTAAGCAGGAGGAGGGTGAGTCCACAACTCATTGGGTGCACCGGGTCAAGGAAATAATACATTCATCTGATAAGATGGATGCCGTCTCTGCGGTACTTATGCTCCATCAGAATTGTCATCATGTGCCGCTGAAGCGGTAGGCGCCTTAAGCGTGATTGCAATGACATGGGTACGCTGATGGCGGCTTTGGTTAAATATGCCGATTACGATACTCTTGAAGATCCCGTGGTGCGAGGAGGAAAAGACAGGAAGGGAAAGAAGAACGACAACGAAAAGGGTCGACAAGAATACGGCAAGCAAGTCAAGGTGGTAACAAGAGTAAGCCAGACGGTAACCCAGCGTTTGTGGCCAATGCTAATGCTCAAGGTAATAACAAGAAGCGTAAGGGGAGAGGACCTCCTCGATCCGGGTGGCTCAGTCCATCTCTTGAGCAGCTTACGAATGAGCCTTGTCCAAGACACGATGCGTGAGAAAATCCTGCCACCCACTTATGGAAGGAATTGTAGCGATCATGAAGGCTTTCAAGAATTCAAACATGTTTGATGGCAATCATGGGTCAGGCGGCGGTTCAGGAGCAGGTGGTTTCCATGGCCCGTGTGGTGGCTCAAGTTCCGGTTTTCAAGGTGGTCAAGGTGGCTATAATCAGCAGCAGTCCGGTCAAGGAGGACAACAAAGAAGAGCAACAAAGTTATCGAGCCATCCAAAGCAGTTAAGCGGTGGGAAATACCATGTGTTTACCACTAACTTATGTAAACGTGACCAGAAGGTTCATAAAGGGCTGTGAATTCGGTTGAACGGCGGTTCCCGTTATCTGAGGTGGTCGAACAGCCTATCATTTGGAGTAGAGAAGATCACCCCGGGTTGATAACCGGGTCGATTAACTGCCGTGGTGGCCCCTCGGGTTGGTGGATATAAATTCACTAAGGTGCTCATGGACGTGAGCAAGCATCAATATTCTCTATTATGAGACCTTTCACGTATGGGTCCGACCGATAAAGACTTGAGGACATCTAACACTGTTTTCCATGGGGTGGTACCCGTAAGTCGGCGTATCCTGTTGGAAAGATCGAGCTGGAAGTGGCTTTTGGAGACGAATACGATTCCAGGGCTAAGAAGCTGACGTTTGAGGTAGTCAAAATCAGAAGCCCATATCATGCTCTGTTTGGACGGCCGGCTTATGCCAAGTTTATGGCACGATCGTGTTATGTTTATCTGCAACTCAAGATGCCGGGTTACAAGGGCACCATCCTTTGTGCATGGGAGTCGAAAAGTGGCCTTGGAGTGCGAGGAAGGAGATGCGGCTTATCTTTGAATCCGTTTGTCTTGAAGAGGAGCTGAAGTTTTATCAAACTAATGTTGACGGCAGATATGACCTCTTTGAAGAAGCCAACCACGAGCAAGACTCGGCTTTGAAATTTAAGTCGGCCGCCGAGACAAAACTGGTTGATTTCACTCGGTGACTCTTCCAAGCGATTCAAAGATCGGTACCAATTTGGATCCCAAATAGGAAAGCGCTCATCGAGTTCATCCGTGAGAACCGGACATCTTTGCATGGAAACCTTCCGACATGCGGGTGTCCCGAGAGAACTCATTGAGCACACTCTTAATATTGATCCAAAGTATAAGCCGGCCGAGCGGTTTCTCGGCGATTCAATGAGGAAAGGCGGAAGGCTATAGGGGAAGAGGTCGCTCGGCTCTTAGCGGCGGGGTTCATCGTGGAAGTTTTTCACCGGAGTGGTTGGCTAACCCGGTGCTTGTGCTCAAGAAAAATGGCACCTGGCGGATGTGTGTCGATTACACGGGCCTAAATAAAGCTTGTCCGGCTGATCCCTTTGCTCTGCCCCGCATTGATCAAATCATCGATGCCACTGCGGGTTGTGAGCGGTTGAGCTTCTTGGATGCTTACTCTGGTTATCATAAGATCAAGATGGCAGTTAAGGACCAGGAGAAGACGGCTTTCATTAGTCCATTTGGAGCCTTCTGCTATGTTTCTATGTTGTTTGGGCTCAAGAGTGCCCAGGCGACTTATCAGCGGTGTGTGCAGAATTGTCTCCACAATCAGATTGGGCGCAATGTTCATGCTTATGTGGATGACATTGTGGTGAAGTCCAGAGAGAAGGAAACCTTGATCTACGATTTAAAGGAAACCTTTGATAATCTCCGGGTCTACAAGATGATGCTTAACCCGGACAAGTGTGTATTTGGTGTACTGCAGGCAAACTTTTGGGATTCCCGGTCTCAAACAGGGCATTGAAGCTAACCCGGAGAAGATCAAGGTGATTACCTCTCCGGCTAAACCGCGTGCATCAATGATGTTCATGATGGCGGGTCGGCGTTCTTTGCTAAGCCGATTCATAAGCCGGCTAGGGAGAAGGCTTTACCGTTGTATCGATGATGAAGAAAGCGAGACACCTTTATGCAGGAGGAGGCTATTGATGCTGCTTTTGAAGATTTAAAGAGACAATTGGCTGAGCCACGGTTCTCGCAGACTCCGATTGATAAAGAGCCATTGCTATTGTATGTTCTCGCTAACTCACGTCTTTGTTAGTGTGGCTATTGTGGTGGAGCGTAAGGAGACTGGCAAGGAGCATCCGGTTCAGCGGCCGGTTTATTACATCAGTGAGGTGCTCATAGAGTCCAAGCAAAGGTGTCCGCATTGGTAGAAACTGGTTTATGGGGTTTTCATGGCGAGCCGGAAGCTAAAACAGTACTTCCTGGGTCATCCTATAATTGTGGTAAGTTCAGCCCCCTTGGGAGACATCATCCAGAATAGGGAAGCCACAGGACGAGTTGCCAAGTGGGCCATCGAGCTTGGGCCTCACGGTTTGAAGTATATGCCACGCACGGCTATCAAGTCTCAAGCCCTAGTGGACTTTATTAATGATTGGACGGAGCTGTGCACCAGAGGAGAAGCCGGATAACACGTATTGGACTATTCACTTTGATGGGTCCAGACGGTTAGAAGGCTCGGGGTGGAGTTGTTTTAACTTCCCTCGAGGTGACAAATTTTGTTATGTGCTCCGGCTTATGTTTCCCTGTACTAACAATGCAGCTGAATATGAGGCTTTACTCCATGGCCTTCGGATGGCCAAAGAGATGAATTTGAGCCGGGTAAGATGCTTGGGCGATTCAGACCTTGTTGCTCAACAGGTGTCAGGCATGTGGGATTCTAAGGATCCCCTTATGGCGGCTTATCATCGTGAAGTTGATGCGGTGGCTGGGCACTTCAAGGGTTATCAAGTAGAGCACATTGATCGAAGGAAGAACGAGGCGGCTGATGCTTTAAGCCGGCTGGGGTCTCAGCGTAAGCCGGTGCCGCCTAATACTTTTCTTGAAATTTTGCATAACCCTTCTGTCAGAGTGCCTACAGAGGAAGAACTCGTAGTGCCAGACCCGAAAGCACAGCTGGTGGCGGCTCTCCATGCCATCCCGGATTGGACGGTCCCATACTTGGCCTATATGACCCGGGGAGAGTTGCCTGAGGACGAGACCTTGGCAAGACAAATCATCAGGCGGTCCAAATCCATGACGATTTTTCACAGCGAGTTGCATCACCGCAGCGTCACTGGGGTGTTTCAGCGTTGTGTATCACCTAGGGAGGGTCAGGAGATACTTCGTGAGATTCATGAGGGTGATTGCGGTCATCATGCCGGTTCAAAGTCTCTGGTAGCCAAGGCTTTTCGTCATGGTTTTTATTGGCTGACGGCTCATGCTGATGCGGAGGATCTGGTCAGCAAATGCGCCGGATGTCAAAAATTCTCACGACGAGCTCATGTGCCAGCTCAAGAATTGAGGATGATTCCAATTACTTGGTCGTTTGCAGTCTGGGGGCTTGATATGGTTGGACCTTTCAAAAGGTCTAAAGATAAGAAGACACACCTATTGGTGGCAGTGGATAAATTCACCAAGTGGGTTGAAGCGAGCCGGTCAAGAAGTGTGATGCAGCCACGGCGGTTCAGTTCATCAAAAGGTGATCTTTCGCTTTGGTTTTCCACACAAGATTATAGCGATAATGGCACTAATCTCTCCAAGGGTGCCATGGAAGAGTTCTGTCACAACAAGAGCACATCCGGCTTGATGTTTTTGTTGCTCACCCCAGTCTAATGGTCGAGCGAAAGAGCTAATCAAGAGATCTTGAAAGGTATCAAACCCGTCTCTTAGTTCCTTTACAGCGAACTCCGGGTTGTTGGGTGGAGGAATTACCTTACGTGCTATGGAGCATCAACACAACACCTACTTGAGTCTCTTGGTTATACACCTTTCTTCATGGTGTATGCAGCGAGGCGGTTACGCCAAGTGACATCCAAAGATGATTCACCCCGGGTAGCGGCTTACGTTGAGGCCGATAACGAAAAAGCTCGACAGGATGCACTTGACTTGTTGGATGAAGAGCGAGACTTGGCCATAGCCCGCTCGGCGATTTACCGACAAGACTGCGCCGTTATCACAACCGCCGAGTTAGAAGCAGAACTTTCCAGGAAGGCGATTTAGTGCTCTGGCTCATCCAGGATCAAACTGATATGCACAAGTTGTCCCCTCCTTGGGAAGGACCTTTCATGGTCAGCAAGAATCTCAACAACGGGTCATATTACCTCATCGATGTTCGAGAGCACAAAGACTCACGTAAGTCGGAGGAGGAGACCCGGCCGTGGAACATAAGCGCATCTCGGCCCTACTATACTTAAGTCACCGGCTTTGAGTATATTTACCTTTTATTTTTTAGCAATGTATATATTATAAAGCAATAAAGCGGGACCTCTTTCTTTTCCATCCTACAAGTTTTATGTGTCTTCTTTACTTGTTGATGGAAATGACTAAAAGGGAGCGGTTCATATCTGTATCCGTTTTTCCCTTTGGTCCGGCTTATGATCATATCTGAATCAAGCCATGGTCATTTGGGGGCTTCCTGTTCAAACATAGGTCGTATTCGAACCAAAGAGAACATAGCTGTCGATACCCAATTGATTGGAACACTGCCGAACCCACTTGGGGGCTTCTTGATCATATTTGAATCATAGCTTAACCTCTTTGGTCCTGACGTGGATCGTATTCGAATCAGCGTCATTAAACAACTCTCATGGTCACTTGGGGGCTTCCTGTTCAAACATAGGTCGATTCGAACCAAAGAGAACATAGTCGATACCCATTTGATCGGCATCGCCAAAGCCATTGGGGGCTATATGATCGTATCCGAATCTTAGCTTAACCCCTGGAACGGTTCTACCGATCGTATTGAATCGAGAGGCCTTTGAAAATCAGGTTTACTTTATTCTATAAGAGTAAATAATACTAAGGGCCAGGTAAACATTATATGTGCCAATTTTCAAGTTAAGTATAAGCTATGCTTTTTGGAATCAAGTAAGCCGGTAAGGTACGCCTTAAACCGGCTGATACTTATGATGTTTTGTTTCCTACTCCGGGTTAATGTTATCTTACATGACCCCGGATGTGGTGAGATGCCAAAGGAAGTTTTTGTTTTATACATGGTAAAGCGTAAAGCTTTTGGATGATTCAAGCAAGCCGACAAGACACATTGCGGCGGCTGGAGACATTGTTAAGCACCGCAAAACATGCGCGAAGGCATGACAGAGTTAAGAAGTTTTTCTACCCTATTACAAGACTCCACGAGTCTGAATAATGAAGTATTGTTTTCTTTAAAAGACTTAAGTGCCAGGCGGATTACTCCTTTGGTGGACTTGACGACTCCGGGTTATCCTTCTCCGCCTCTTCGTTTGCTGCTTTGTCCTGGAAGGTTGACGAGGTCCAGTCAATGCCGCTTAAGGCTTCAAATTCAACTTCATCATCTATTAAACTGGCGGGTCAACTTCGTGAGCAAAGGTATGCTTACGAGTTGGAGGATCGGTGACATCATCATAATGCGGAGTTGGAATCCTCCGGTTCTCGTTGTCATAACCCTACCGGTACTTTGTAAGATCAATATCGCTGCCGATGATGGTGGCTACAGGACGTCGACTCTCACACAGTGGTGAAGTCTGATTGATCAATCTGAGCCGTCCTCCTTTAAGGCTGGGGTATCCAAGAGCAACATCGTTTAAGTCTAGCTCTAGAGCCAATGCTTTGGCCCGGCTTAAAGCGGCTATGGCCCGGCTCTACCAGATGCTCGCCTTAACTCCACGAATCCGTTGAGGTAACACGGCAAGCCGCTTGAGTACATCTTGCAGGAGATAAGGAGCATCATTTGATAAAGCCACAACGGCTAAAGCACGTTGTGCCCGGTGTCTGATTGTTCCACCAGAGTGTACACCGCCTTAAGCTTGACCAAAGCATATTCTCGCTTGAGGTTCGTGCTCACAGGGCCTGCGTTTATACATATAAGGTGAGCGAGTTAACAATTAAAATAGACATCAAAGGAACCATTGTGATATTCAGAGTTATACATGGTAACTTCATCAAGATTGCCGAGACCATTTGATATATCTGGCGCTTTAAGTCGGACATGACTCGTGATTGCCTCGGCAAGAGATGCCTCTGCTGTTTCAGCCCGAGTCACCAGTGAAGCCCTCTCCTCAACCCAAGTTTTCTTCTCCGATTCAAACTTTTTCTTCAGTTTCTCTTGTTCGGAGACGCTGAATTAAAACTTGGAGTTGGCTTTTTGAGTTTCAAGCTCTTGGGTTTTCAACTGACTCTTCAGATCAGCAATCTCCGCCTCAAATTGACTTATGGCGGCCTGCATCGACATCGAGTTATGGTAAGAATCACAGAAGATTACATTCAAGTCCCAAACACTTTACAAGTAAAGATACTTGGCACTTGGGGGCTAATGTATGCTTAAAGAATTCTTAACCTATTTTACCGAGTCATGTATATTAAGTCTCAAGCACTTTACAAGTAAAGATACTTGGCACTTGGGGGCTAATGTATGCTTAAAGAATTCTTAACCTATTTTACTGAGTCATGTATATTAAGTCTCAAGCACTTTACAAGTAAAGGCACTTGACACTTGGGGGCTAATGTGTTACCCAAATTCAAAGTTTCATGCTATCACCGAGTTAAATATATTCAATTTAAGCCGACAAAACTAACGATAAGTAGATTTCTAAGTCTACAACATATTCATTCATAAGCAATAGACTTGGGGCTGATATGAGGGTAAGGTTGAAGGTATACCTCAGATTTATGTTGTATTTGCTTCACCATGTCAATTTCAGTGTCACGGCTATTGTGCACTTGGTTCAAATAGCCGAGACTATATCACCAATGCTTAGGTGAGTATAATCGGTGATGTCCTGTTTGGTTTTCCGACATTGGGCAAACTCCTCCTTGGCGATTACATCGAGCAAGGACGATGGGCTGGCCGGTTCAACATATTGGCTTTTCAGAAATTCAACCACGGTTCATCGTCTTGACCGGGCTAGGAATTTCCGGCTTATCGAATCGTGGACAACGTCTTCTGCAGCGGTCGAGGTTGACACCGAATATCAAAAGCCGGTTCGGCGGTGGTGATGAGTGGAGCTCTCAGAACGGATGAGTCAATTGCCGATTCGGTGATCACCGGGTCTCGGGACAAATTATTCTTTTGGCCTTCTTGCTAGGCTTCACTTGCGGTCGGTCACCAAAGTGGAAGGATGAGTACCAATGAATAAGTATGGAAAAACTTAAAGTAAGAAAGGTGGCATTACCCGGAGCTGTTTAAAAGCGGCATGTTTGATTGCATCGACTCACGGAAGACGGAGAGGTATCCCGATAATTGGAGTCAAAGGAATTGAGGGTCGAATTTAAATAAACCCGCCAAAGGATAAACATAACACAAAGCGGAGATGACCTCAGTTCGACGCTTCCTGGTTATATCGGGTAAGCCGGAGGAGAGTTCTGCGTCTTGAGTGGCCCGAGTTTGCCTCCGGTTCTCAAGTTGTTGTTGCTTCAAAAGAAATTGAGGATCTTGGTAAGCTAGAGGGTGTGAAAACCTTACTTTCCGGGTCACCCTTCGGATTTATTGAGTAGGCAAAGGCTCGAGTCGGAGGAAATTATAATTACCTCTTCGCCACCGCTGACTGCTTTCGATATCCTCTGAAAGGATCAAATGTCAGTAAAAGTAATGGCAAAGGAGTTAAAGAAAATTGGAAAAGATTACCTCTTCCTCATCCGAAGAAGAGTCATCCAATTTAAACATATCAGAGGCGCTGGGTTTCTTCTTCTTAGAGGTGCCCGTCCTGGCGGCTTTTCTTTCAGTCTTCTTGGCCGCCCTGGCCTGTTTAGCAGCCTCATGGTCATACTTGACCTTCCAGAAATCATCGCCGGCCTGTGGAAACAGATAAAGAATCATAAGTATAAGAAGGTAACATATAAAAGAGTATTTGTGAAGACTAGTAACTTACCACAGGAGCCGGGTTCTTCTTACGTAAAGGAAGTAAGCCGAAGGCATTATCGTTACTGATGCCTTCCTTCAACAGAGAGATTGGATCAGTAGCATCTACCGCATCGTCGATAAATCATCGAGCTATGGCGCATCGAGTCTTCCTTTTCGCTGTATAAGTACACATTAAGCGAGCAGCGGCTTAATGGTAGTATCCGCCAGTGACCTGTTCGAACCAGATCGATGCCATTTAAACCCTTCCCTAGAAGAGCTTTGATCTTCTTGATGGTGGGGTTGAGAGGCAGGCGTTCCAAAGCAGATAACTTATCTGCCAGCGGATGATTGGATTCGAGACGCAGGGTGCGAAAGTCGGGCAGTGGCTTCTCATCAGCCGGTGATGTATCTTGGCAGTAGAACCACGCCCGTTCCGCCTTTCGGGTGACTTGGCAGCTCAGCATAAGGGAAAAGACAATCTCTTCGCATTTGGATGGAGATGCCGCCAAGTTCAAGACTAGGCCCGTTCAAGACGTTCGTTTTGCGGTTCAGATAAAAAGTTCTACGAACAAAAGCAGATTTGGTTCTCTCGGTACACTTAAAAAAAACTTGAAAATTGCGAGATTTGACACGGAATTGGGCCCGATGTCTTGAGGTCTAAGGTCAAAGAAATTCAGAACTTCTACGAAAAATTTTGAGCCGGAGGGGCAAATCCGGTTCATGTGATCCGTGAAAACTATCACTTCCCGTCTTTTGGTTGAGGCTTTTCTTGGATGGGTCAGAACACGATAAGACATGACCTCCTTTTTGGCAAATGACCATATTTCACAAACTCAGCCGACTTGCTTTTGGTGACGATGGATGGGACCCGATTGCAGTTCTGAGAGCTTTGGTCGACTTAGGCGCCATAACAACAGATTGGCCTATTGCAAAATAAGAAGTTTCGGGTTAAATTTTAACCCGGAAGAAAATATTCAAATTGCTAAGTGGTAGCAGCTTAAAGGGGCCTAATGATATAAGGGTGATTGTGCAACAATATTTAAGCCGCTACAAACATCAAGAGCGATTCAAAAATTTTAAAGTCATGAGAAGACGGCAAGGATTATAGCTCAGTATCACTTATTTAAACTGGACACCTGGACAGTTGTGTTTAAGGGCATTTACCAGAAGAAGCTTTCCGGGTGATAGAAACAAGTTTCACAGATGACAGCTATTATTTTGGATCAAATTATTGTTCTGAAATAAATTTTTTCTAGACCTAAAACAGAGCAGAGAAGTTCACGCACTTGAAGAAAGTTCCCAAACAAGGGAGATGAGATCTGTTTTTATGCAAGATCAACACAAACAACTACCGCAGCTGTTCTGTACAGTTTTATGATCTAAGCAGGTTGTGGAGGTGGAAGCTAGCAAAGGTTTGCATCGGGCGGTGATGAACGCCGACGAACTCAGGAAAGTTCCGATGCAGATCTAAAGAAAGGAAAGGAGAGGAACTCACGGATGAACTCGAGCTGCGGAGGTTCGCCGTCGATTTCTGGTCCGAAGTCGGTGATCTGGCCTTTGAGTCGATGAAGGCGAGGGGTTCGGCAATGGCGTGGCCGGAGCTTAGTGATGAGAGAAGAGAGGACGAAGACGACTGGAAGGAGAAGAATGAAAGACCTAAAGTCGCGCCTATTTATAGGGAGAAGATAACTGAGACGGCGCGGGAAACAAGGAGATAGGAATTACTATCCAGCGGCCCCGACGCCTCGATTCTCGGAACGGGCAATAAAGACAAAGATCCGTTGGGCCGATTCGGCGGGATAAAAGGAAAGATGACGTCATAACGGGTTAACACGGATCCAAAGAATGACATCACGCGGGTTAAAGAAAGTTTTTTTTGCGCAGTCCGAAGACTGAAGATTTATGTTTTAAATTATTTTAAGATTGACATGAGCAGGTTCAAATCAATCTGGGGCCTAATGTTGGGGATATAACTATTTGTGTAAGCCACCCAGGAGGGGCCGGTTACGAAAGAGTTACCGAATGAAGCCCAAGTCCAAGCATGAAGATGGCGTCTCAACAAGGGGCCTAAGGCCCACAGCGACTTAAGGCCCGTTGTAGTAAACCGCCATAATGGCATGACTTGTATCATAAGGTAGACTTGACTAGTCACCGAGCGGACCTTTGTTTATGAGCCGTAGGGACTCTGTAAGCCGCAGGCGTCAACCCGTGTATATAGGGGACGACCACGACGGCTTAGGGGAAGAAACAACCTTTCGAGAACCGGGCATAGCGTATCTCGCTCCTTGGTCATCGAAACCTCAAGCAATACCAACCCAACTAGACGTAGGCTTACCTTCACCGTAAGGAGCCGAACTAGTATAAACCCTCTCGTGTCCTTTGTCCCGATTAACCCCTTTAAGCTTCCTAGTTGCGATGGCTCCACGATTAAGTCCTTACAAGAGGACATCTGCCGTGACAATTCCACGACAATGGAGGTATTGCCTTCCAAGTTTCATCTTAGGATCAACATTGAGGTAGTGCTCAACGGGTTCTCTCGGTAAACCAGGCATGTCAGGAGGTTTCCATGCAAAGACGTCCCGATTCTCATGGATGAACTCAATGAGCGTGCTTTCCTATTTGGGATCCGTATTCGCCCCAATAGTGAACTTCTGAGATGAGTCACTAGGGGTGAAGTCAACCTGCTTTGTATCCTCGGGCGACTTGAACTTCAGCAGGGGATCAGACTCAATAGTTGGCTTTTTCAGGGAAGTCATATCGGTTGGGTCATCATTGGCCTTATATAATTTTAACTCCTCAGTTGCATAGTCCGACTCAGCGTAGGCTGCATCTCCTTCCTCACACTCGAGAGCAATTTTCCTGTCATCATTGGCCATGATAGTTCCTTCAGGCCCTGGCATCTCGAGTTTCAAGTAAAGATAGCAAGGACGAGCCATGAAGCGAGCATAAGCTACCTGTCCAAACAAACCATGGTAAGGACTTTTGATTTTGACCATTTTAAATGTGAGAAACTAAGGTCTGTAGTTGAATTCAGTGCCAAAGGCGACTTCCAAGGAATTTTTCCCAATGGGATATGTGATATGTCTCCAACGTATCTATATATTTTTTATTGTTCCATGCTATTATATTATCTATTTTGGATGTTGTATATGCATTAATATGCTATTTTATATTATTTTTGGGACTAACTTATTAACCTAGAGCCGAGTTCTAGTTTTTGTTTTTTCCTTGTCTTTGAGTTTTGCAGAAAAGGAATATCAAATGGAGTCCAAACGGAATAAAACTTTACGATGATTTTTCTTGGACCAGAAGACACACGTAGGACTTGAGAACCAAGTCAGAAGAGTACCAAGGAGACAACAAGAGCGCGCCCCAGGGGGGCGCCCCCTGCCTTGTGGGTCCCTCAGAGCTCTCCTAACCCTATTATTCGGCCTATAAATCACCAAATATTCCCCAACCACCAAAAACATCCACCAAAATACTTTTCCGCTACCGTAACCTTCTGTTCCCGTAAGATCCCATCTTGGGGGCTTTTCCAGCATCCTGCCGGAGGGGGATTCAATCACGGAGGGCATCTACATCAACCCTATTGCCCTTCCGATGAAGCTGAGTAGTTTACCACAGATCTACAAGTCCATAGCTAGTAGCTAGATGGCTTCTTCTCTCCCTTTGATTCTCAATGCCATGTTCTCCTCGTTATTCTTGGAGATCTTTCCAATGTAATCTTCTTTTGCAGTGTGTTTGTTGAGATCGACGAATTGTGGATTTATGATCAGCTTATCTATAAATATTATTTGAATCTTCTCTGAATTCTAATATCCATGATTTGATATCTTTGTATTTCTCTCCGAATTATTGATTTGGTTTGGCCAACTAGATTGGTTTTTCTTGCAATGGGAGAGGTGCTTAGTTTTGGGTTTAATCTTGCGTGATTTCACCCAGTGACAAAGTAGGGGCAGCGAAACACGCATTGCATTGTTGCCATCAAGGAAAAGTGGGGTTTTCATCATATTTCTTGAGTTTATCCCTCTACATCATGTCATCTTACTTAAGGCGTTACTCCGTTCTTTATGAACTTAATACTCTAGATGCATGCTGGATAGCGGTCGATGTGTGGAGTAATATTAGTAGATGCAGGAAGGAGTCGGTCTACTTGACATGGACGTGATGCCTATATTCATAATCATTGCCTTGGATATCGTCATAACTTTGCGCTTTTCTATCAATTGATCGACAGTAATTTGTTCACCCACCATATTATTTGCCTTCAAGAGAGAAACCTCTAGTGAAACCTATGGCCCCCGGGTCTATTTTCCTTCATATATTTTCAGATCTATATACCAAAAATACCTTGCTGCAATTTATTTACTTTTACGTTTTAGTAATCTTTTATATCTATCTCTATCAGATCTCACCTTTGCAAGTGACCGTGAAGGGATTGACAACCTCTTTTTCGCGTTGGGTACAAGTGTTTGATTGTTTGTGTAGGTGCATATACTGGGGACTTGCGCGTTTCTCCTAATGGATTGATATCTTGGTTCTTAACTGAGGGAAATACTTACCTCTACTTTGCTGCATCACCCTTTCCTCTTCAAGGGAAAAACCAACGCAAGCTCAAGAAGTAGTATTATGCCGACTTTTCGCGGACTATCCCATGAAATACTGTAGACGGCGGCTTGAGATGTTTCTCTGAGAAGTTCATTCGTTTGAAGGTATCATAGTAAAGGATGTTGATGTTGCTCCCACCGTCCATGAGGACTTTAGTGAGTTTACACCCGACAACTTGATGTGCCACTACCAAGTCAAGGCAACCCGGATTATCAACCCGAGGAGGGTGATCCGCTTGACTCCAAGTTATGGGCTGCTCCGACCAATTCAGGTACTCTGGAACTGCCGACTCAACCATGTTGACTGCCCGCTTCTAAAGTTTTCGGTCACGCTTGCAAGTTTTGATCGTGAAGACGTGATACTGCCCACTATTCAACAACTTAGATTGCTCTAAAACCCGGACTAGCCTCCCTGGTTCTGATTACTTTGACTTGATCGCTGATTATTGCTTCCGGCATTGCGAACCCCCTGAACCCCAGATCCCTTGGTTCTTGACCCCTGCAAACCGGCGTTGCGGAAGTTCCCTTGTGAGCCGACACCATGAAAGCCGACTCCGGACCCACCGACTCTAGAATTTCCTGGATGTCCACCATTGCCGCCACCATGATGATTCTGAGAAGCTTGGTTTCTAAACTCCTACATGATGAAGAAGTTTTCCTAGGAGTGATTTGCCGGCTTGCCATCAAAACTGTGTTCGGGACATGGGTATTTGAGGGCTTCCTCATAGTTACAAGGTCGATTCCCGTTGCAGGGCCTCCCAGGATTACTGTTGCAGCGCTGACTCTTGAAATTGGTATTAGTATTCATAACAAAATCTGAAGCTCCGTCAGCATTCTTGTGTTTACTACCACCATTGTTGCTAGGGATGAAAATGAAGTGGAAACTTTCCGTTTTTCCGGAGGAAAAATGGAAACGGAGAGGAAATATGAAAACAAAAACGGAAATTTGCAAAACGGAAGTGGAAATGGAATTTTTTATGTGGAAAAGGAAACAAAAACGGAATGGTGTTTTCCGGTGGAACATACATGGAAATGAAACTTTCCGTTTCCGTGAATATGGAATTTCTGTTTTTACTATAGACCTATAACTGCTTTGTAGCCCAACCACCAAAGACAACACAATAACACAATTAGTAGAATGGATCTGAGGCCCAACTTCTACTACCACACATGAAATCAGCTTGACCTTATACGCAATTGTCCGGTACTAATACAATACTATGCTAAGTTGCTAACATAATAATATTATTTTGTAGCCATGTTAACAACTCATTATCATTTTTTGTTTTTGTGTGTATTTCTCTATGATTCAAGGGGTTTTTAAGTTCCGATCAATGCCTATTTCTGTTTCCGTATCCGCTTTGTATTCGCTCTGTGTCCGTTTTCGGTAGTATCTGTTTCCGTATTCATTTCCGGGGTTTCAGTATTCGTTTCCGCTTCTGCAAAAAAATGTGAAAACAAATATAATAGCACTCAGTTCCCGTCTGTTTCCGCTCCGTTTTTTATTGTCGTTGTTGATGTTATGTGCCTGGCTACTCTGCTGGTGACCCTTGACACCACCGTTTTTCTTGCCTTTGCCAGATTTCTCGTCGTCTGAGGTTGGATCCTTTGTGTTATCCGACTCAACATAGCTGGTAAGGACATCCATGAGAACACCCATGTCCTTGACCTTCCTTTTCAAGCGCCCAAGATTCTGGACCAAAGGCTGGAAATGACAATTTCGTTTCAGGATAAGGACAACTTGGACAACTGTGATGCTATCTGAGGAACGAATAATCTCTGCAACACGACATAACCAATGATGTGCCGACTCATCGCTGCGTTGAACACAGTGCTCTAGATCAACAATCGTTGTTGGGCATTTGTAGGTTCCTTGGAAACTCTTGATGAAGCGCTCCTTCCGCTCTTCCCAGGTGTTGATTGAGTTCGGGGGTAGGTTTTTCAACCACGTTGAAAGCACAAGTGCTCTCTGGGTGATTTTGGTAACTAATGTCAACATATCTCTTGTTGGACTAATATTTTCATCTAGTATATTTCAGAAAATTCAACAAAGGCATGGCATGGACAAGAGAGTGTGGAACCCCTTCAAGGTGCTAAGGAAAAAGATTGGCAAAGGCTCAAGACTCTTCATTTCTATTTTAGTGATCCAAGATCACATTGAGTCCATAGGAAAAGCCAATACTATTAAAAGGGGATGAGGTGTTGCTTAATGGTCTACTTGCTCAAAATGCGTAGTGATATGCTCCAAAGCCCTCAAGCACTTTCTCAAATCCCAATATGTCCTAAACCTAAAGTCAAACTCGGCCCCACCGATTTGATCCATCCGGCACCACCAAGTTCACTTGGCATAGCCACTGCCAGAAACCCTAATCATTCGATCTCACCGATGGGGATCTCGGTCTCACCGAGATGGCCTTGCAAACTCTCTGTTGCCTGTTGCAATTATTTCAGTCTCACCGAAATATGCAATTGGTCCCACAGAGTTTGCCTAACCAACTCTCTGTTTGGTCAGTGCTGAAATCGGTCCCACCGAGTTCATGCAATCGGTCACACCAAGATGAGGTTTTGCCCTAAACCTAGCACATCGGTCCCACCAAGTTGATCATGTCGGTCCCATCGATAATCCTAACGTTCACATTTTGAACTGAGTCGGTCTCACCGAGTTCACCTATTCGGTCTGACCGAGTTGGGTCAAATGTTTGTAACGGTTAGATTTTGTGTGGAGGCTATATATACCCCTCCACCCCCTTCTCTATTCAAGAGAGAGCCATCAGAACGTGCCTACACTTCCACTACTCATTTTCTGAGAGAGAACTACCTACTCTTGTGTTGAGACCAAGACATTCCAATCCAACCACAAGAATCTTGATCTCTAGCCTTCCCCAAGTTGATTTCCACTCAAATCATCTTTCCACCATAGCTAGATCCGTGAGAGAGAGTTGAGTGTTGGGGAGACTATCATTTGAAGCACAAGAGCAAGGAGTTCATCATCAACACACCATCTATTACCATTTGGAGAGTGGTGTCTCCTAGATTGGTTAGGTGTCACTTGGGAGCTTCCGTCAAGATTCTGGAGTTGAACCAAGGAGTTTGTAAGGGAAAGGAGATCGCCTACTTCATGAAGATCTACCCAAGTGAGGCAAGTCCTTCGTGGGCGATGGTCGTGGTGGGATAGACAAGGTTGCTTCTTCGTGGACCCTTCGTGGGTGGAGCCCACCGTGGACTCGCAAAACCGTTACCCTTCGTGGGTTGAAGTCTCCACCAATGTGGATATACGATAGCACCACCTAGCGGAATCACGCCAAAAATCTCCGTGTCTCCAATTGCGTTTGCACACTCCAATCCCATCCCTTTACTTTCTTGCAACTTGCATGCTTTACTTTCTGCTGCTCATATACTCTTGCCATGCTTGCTTGAAATGTATTGTGAATGCTTAAACTTGTGCTAAAACTCACCTCAACTTGAAGAACTTAAAAACTGCTACTTTTGCTTGTTGAGGGTCTAATCACCCCCCTGTAGACACCTCTTCTCGATCCTTTCACACGTGCGTGTCGGCCCTTCTAACATCATGGTGAGGTAACAAGCATAGACTACATCACTGACTTCCAACATATTCATAGCTAACTCATAACTCTCAATCCACTCAGCCGACTCCAGGTCGGCTGTATAATTAGGGACCTTGTGAGGACCCTTGAAATCAGGTAGCATACGCTCATTACGCAAAGTCGGCCGCAAGCATGGAGTCCCAATGGTCCTACTGAAAATCCCAGTGTTGCGCAAAGCTGGCTGGGCTGAGGGGCGGGGGTTGTATCATAGACTGTGCATATGCTGCTCCTGCATTTCCCACTCCTGCTTTTCGCATAACACGAGTGACGTTGACGATTGCTTGTGCATCTGAGACCGCCAGTCATGGCGGGTTCTAGTGTGGCTGTTGTTCCCTCTGTCGTCGCGCACTATTGGAGACTCCTAGTGACTCGTCGTGACGACTCCTGTTGTGACTCTGGTGAGGAGTGGAATGAAGCCAATGTTGGTGGGTAACCATGGTTTTTAGCATCTCAATAGCGTTTCTGGCCTTGATTTCTATCGGGCTATTTTCGGTAATCGGAAATGCAGCGAGATTATGAGTTGCCGCATGGAGCGCTTCTACTTTCAAACGCTTCGTTTTGCTAAGGATTTGGGCCTGTGTCTCGGCCATACGAGTATTTTCTGCATTGATATCCTCCTGGATCTTGGCCATCTGCTCATGGAGCTCCGCGACCTCTGCATTGCACTGAGCCACGTTCTTTATGGTCACTGGAGCCATCAAGAGCATGCCTAGAGCGGTCATTAGCTCTGTCAGCACCCGAGTCAGCGTTTGGCTTGAGCCGGCCACATGGGAAGCCGCCGCCGCGGCACCAGCCGCCGTGGAATGCTGACCCGCCCCTGTTTCGACCGGGCTCCCTGCCATGTATCTGACCGCAAGATGGCGGCTCGCAAACCTCCGGATCGAGCCCGTCATTGGAGTAGCCCCGTAGCCTGTCGTCGAAAAGCGGAAGAATTGACTCGGTGTCTCCAACCAAAGACTCGCCATCCGAGTTGATGAGCGTGTCACCGCCAGACGTGGAACTGCCTACCAAGTCGACTCCATGAGGGAAGCCGACGAAAGCGCGGATCCGGTCGGGTCTTGCCAACCGGGTCTGGTCCGGTGCGCCGACTCGACGGGGTCAGAGATGATGTCCGGCGCGGGACCAGACTCGCTGATCATGTCGATGAAGATGTGGATCTTGCCAAAGGGGACCCGGTATCCGTACTCGATTGAGTCGACCTCGGGGCCCCAGCCTGAGTCATCGACGTAGAGCTTGCTGCGACAACTCTTTGTTTTCCAGCCAATCACGCATCCCTCGATCCCTGGGAGAGCGTCCTACAAAACTCAACATCCCCGTGCGGTGGCCCCATGGTGGGCGCCAACTGTCGTGGTTTTGTCATGGCAGATTTCCTCGTGAAAGGACTAAGTATGGAGGCCATCGCAACTAGGCGGTTGCTTGAACGGGGTTGATCGAGAATGAAGGACACGAGTTTACCCAGGTTTGGCCCCTCATGGTGGAGTAAAAGCCTACTCCTGCATGATTGATATTGACGATGATCTCAATTACAAGGATGCGGATTCGCTAACCTAGCTTTCGAGGGATTGCCACTTAGTCTTTTCGTCCTACGGGCTCCCCTTTATATAATAGGTTGAGTCCCTAGGTTTACAGAAGATTATGGGTCATACTGTCAACCCGTATCCTACTCTAATTCTTATCCATCTTACTTTCCAAGTTAGGAAATTCTCCATCTGGGCCTTCTCCGCAAGGCGGCCCATTGGGCTCTTTCTTAGGTCGGCCTTATGTTGGGTCTTACTATGGGCTCGTGGCCCTCTTGTTTTCTCCTCGTGATGACTCGAAAATGGAGTGACCCATGGAGCCTCCATGCTCCTGGTCGGGTTAAACTCCAGTCGAGTCTCAATGTGGGGAGCATCCCCAACAGACGTCGTGGCGACGGGTGAAGACGGCGCCGCCGTGCGGCTCAAGACAGCAAAGGAGGGGTACGAGCTCACTTACATTCTCTACCGGTCGACGACCGAGTTCCACCTAAAACGTGAAGCCTTAAACTAGTTTATATTACTTTGTTTTTAGGTTTGTTTGTTTGAATGTATATATGAATTTCGATGATGAACTATTGTGGCGCGAACTTAGTTTCAAATATGCACTATGATTTTAGCGGATCTACTTCGTCATTGCCGTTGCATGTGTCGCAAATTCATTTTATAGGATCCCTTAAACAAAATTTCTGGTACACCTTCTCCTATATATTGTAATGAGTCGAAGCAAGTCTTTTTGAGTGAAATGCCATCATGGTTGTTTATATTTCATGTGATAACAGGGCAACATCATTTGATAATACATCGGACAAAAAGTCCAGAGCCTCATTTTTCCAAACAAAGGTTCTCAAGGGCTTCGATTTTGTAGCCAACAAATCTGTCGCCATATTAGCTTTCCCTAGGGCAATGACGAAAGCTAACGAAAATAAAATTATGACAAAGAAAAGATCATTCCTCATAAATGGCTACTGGTGCACCTAAAAAATTCCCTCCATTGTTCGGTATATCAATAACCTCCATGCAATCAGACTCGATCTCCAACTTGTTGCACCCTGTATTGTTTGCCAATTAGTCCGTCTCTGAGGCCCCTGGCCTCCGCCATCGCCAAGGCCCTCGATTTAAAGGGATGTTACTACAGGACACCGCAATGAAAAACCCCATGGTTTCTCGGATAATAGCTCCCGTTCCACTAGTGCCACTGTCTGCATCAAAAGAGGCATCTAACAAAGCCTTCTCTTGGTCGTGTCCACCCATGTCTCTATATCCGACTAGTGTTGTTTTTTTGCTCTAGTGAAGTTCTTTGTCAGCATGGTGATTGCTTGTGCTGAACGTGCGGGATCCTGGAGCATTTACCCATGGGAAAATCTCTGTCGTTCCCACCGCATGTACCACACATCCACTACATCCAGCTCCTTCTGATTTATATCAGGCAGCAAGGGAAGGGTGGCATTGGGCATCAACAGCAGGTCGCCCCTCCCTTTCGGTCTCGTCGTTTATCATCGAGATCAAACCCAGTTTTGCCCAAATCTCTTGCAAACGGGGGCACTTGAAGAAGGAGTGTCGAACAGTTTCACAATCTGTAGTGCATATTGGACATTCCGAAATGGTTATCATATGTCGGTTGGCCAGAACACCACGGCAAGGAATTACCCATAGAGAGCTGGCCACACATGTATTTTAACCTTTGCTGCGAGTCGCAATTTCCATAGGATCCTCCAAACCGGACTAGTACTTGAAGACAATATTGAGTTAGTATGTCTCAACTTTAGTCCATGTTGGTGATCCCACTCCACGTGGTATGCTGTTTTGATAGAGAAAAATCCCGTTCGGTTGTAGTGCCAAGAAACAAAGTCATCCATCATCCCCATAGCTAAGGGGATGTTTAAAATCCTTTGTGGGCCAGAAAACATCTCTGATTAGCTATTCATCCGAACACATGTTCTCCATATTAATCAATTCAGAAAGCTTTAGTAAGAAATATATTACCTCGCCTCATGCTTGGACTGCTAGGAACCCAAGGGTCGTCCCATATATTAATTTGTGTGCCATCTCCAACTCTCCATCTATGCCTTTTTTTGAAAGTTTGAATGCCACTCCACAAACTTTGCCATGTATAGGAGCTTCCTTTTTTCAGGGGACAATTTAGGAGGTCGCCACCCGAAAAATATTTTGCACTCAAGAATCTTTTTCTCGAATACGTGAGGTTGTGTATCGTTCCATTGATAGGGTGAGAGAGAATACAAGGTTGGCGTCCTGGGTATCGTGCACATTAGATGGCGGTACCCAGGCGCAGAGGTGAGCAGAGAGAAGTAGGAGGATGCTCAGCCTCGGTATTACATTTTGTGTTACATGAATGGTCCGACCGAGCCCTTTGGCGTCGGCTCTTGCCCATAGTTTTGCCTCCAGTTTGATGTCGTTGAGAAGTTTGTCGTAGGAGGGTGTTATGTTGTCGAAGAGGACTGCGTTGCGGTGCTTCCAGATGGCCCGGGATGTGAGGATGATTAGGGAGTTAAGTCCTTTGCGTAGGCTGGCCGGCATGTTTGTCTTTGTCGCGGTCCACCAGTCGAAGAAGCCGGTGCTGCCATCTGCAGTATTGTGAGTATGCAGCACCAGGCCAAGATGGCATGCCAAATAATACGCGAGAAGACACACCCAACGAGGAGGTGGTGGAGAGTTTCGTCGTCCTAGCCGCGCAGATTGCAGATGGGGTCGTCCGGCAAGTCGTGTCACGCGCGATGGTTGACGATCCAACATTGATTGAGGGAGGCTAGCCAGGGAAATATCTTCGCATTGGAGGGAGCCCAAGTCTTCCAGATGAGCTGCCAGTAGAGTGCGGTGGTAGCCCCAAGGAATAGCACGTGGTAGGTAGACCGCGTCGTGTAGTCGTCGATAGTCCAATTCCAGGAGAGCGTATCTGGCTCCTCAGAGAGTTCAATGCCTTGGAGTAACATCTGCATCTCAACGTACTCGATGACCACAAGGGGGTTTAGGTTGCCGTGGATGTCCGCGATCCAGCCACGATCGCTGAGAGCCTCACTAACAAGTCGCCGTCCTCTGTGTCGCCTTGGGATGAGGGAGGACAAGGTGGGCGTGATCTCAGGGATAGATTTACCATGGAGCCAATGATCCTGCTAGAACTTGCAGGTGTGTTGCCGCCGAGCGCCCAAGTTGTTGAGGCGCGAAAAGGTGAGAAGCCTCGGGGTCGGATGGCAGATGGAGATGTTTCGAGCGCGCCAAGACAGGTCAATGTCGCAGCGAGCCAGCCGCAGCGTAAAGCAACTCCGGTGTGGTGTAGGTCACGAATCGCCAGGCCGCCGAGTGCCAGGGGGTGGCACACCTTTTGCCAGGACACGATGCAACAGCCAGTATGTGCATCTTTGTTACCATGCTAGAGGAAATCACGGATTAGCCAGTTGATCTTCTTTAAGATGGACGGGTTGATCGCCAGCGTGAGCAAGATATGCACCGGCATGTCAGAGAGGACCTGGCGGGCAAGAGCTAGCCGCTGGCCACGCGACAGCAGAGAAGCTTTCCATGTAGCCAGTTTCCTGGAAAGTTTGTCGACGAGTGGTAGGAGCGGGGAGGCCTGCACCTTGTGGGTTGAGAGGGGTAGCCTGAGGTATTCGATGGGAAAATCTACGATCGGGCAGGAGAGGGAGGCCCCAATGGTGGCGAGTTGGCCGTCGGTACACCTGATGGGTGATGCCGAGTACTTGAGGAAGTTGGTTCGATGGCCAGATGCGCTAGCGAAAGCTTCTAGTAGCGGCTTCATGATGTTGAGCTCGTGAGTGTCGGGGTGGCAAAAAATGACCACGTCATCGGCGAACATGGAGATGGTCGGCGCGACATGGCATGTGGTGAGCCGCTGCAGGATGCTCTGCTGTGTGGCGTACTCAAGAAGTGAGTTAAGCTTGTCGATCACCAAGGTGAACAACATGGGGGAAATTGGGTCGCCTTGGCGCAGTCCCTGGGCATGGGTGATCGGCGGTCCTGGGTTGCCGTTGACGAGGACACGTTTGGAAGCAGTGGATAGTAGGATAGAAATCCATTCGCACCACCGCCGGCCAAAGCCGAGGTGGCAGAGTGTCTCAAGGAGGAATGGTCATGCCACCGTGTCGAAAGCCTTGGCGATGTCCAACTTGATAAGCACACGCGACACCTTGAGGTTCTGGAGGAGCCTCATCGTTTCTTGGACGAGGAGGAAGTTGTCGTGCATGCTTCTCCCAGCGATGAATGCACTTTTATTGGTGGATACCATGTCACGTAGCCGCGACGCAAGCCGAACAGAGAGAATCTTGGCGAAGAGCTTTGCAATGAGATGGATTAGGCTAATTGGTCGGTAGTCCGCGATCGTCGATGCGTCCGGTTTCTTGGGCAGTAGGGTGAGGAGCGCCTCATTGAGCTTGCGAAACCCCATGCCATTCATAGTGTACAACTTGTCGAACGCGACACATATATCCTCCTTGATGATGGCCCAACAGGAGTGCAAGAACTTCGTCGTAAATCTACCCGGGCCCGGTGCCTTTCCTGTGGGCATCACCTTGATCGTGTGCCATATTCCATCCTTAGTGAATTGTTCCTCTAGTGACAAAAGGTCGAAGCGACGAGGGTCGAGGGTGCACAGGTCGAGGGTGTGCTCGCGCAAGGCCTGGGACCCAATGGTGGCAGAGAAGTGAGAGAATGCCGCGGGCCATGCACGGGTCGTCACTAATGAAGGAGCCTTCATGGTGTAGCCCAAGGATGTAGTTTTTTTTACTTCTGTGGGCAGCATGAATCTTGAGGAAGGCCATGTTCGTATCCCTCTCCTTGAGCCATGAGAAACATGCACGTTCGCGCGTGATGCGTCAGTCAAGAGAGGCCAAGCCCAGGACTTTCGCTTTAGCTCCCGCCATAGCCATGTGTCGCTGGTGGATAGTGGGCGCGTGTCTTGGGCAACGTCGAGGCGGTAGATGAGCTCGAGGGAGACGAGAAGTTGCATGGAGATGCCGCCGGTCGAGCGTGAGCTCCAGCTCTGCAGCACGTGTGTCATGGTTTTGAGCCTATCATAAATCCGTCTAAATGGGTCAGGGTCGTGCTCGTCGCAAGCGGTCGAAACTATCTGGTGGAATCCCCCGAGTCTGGTCCAGAATTGCTCAAAGCGAAAGCGAGGTTTGCCACGTTCGCGCGGCGAGCAGTCAAGGACAAGTGGGTAGTGGTCCAATGCCGCGGAGGCAAGGAAATGTAGGACGTGATGGGGGTTGCGTGTCTCCCAAGATGGCGTGGCAAGAACCCGGTCGTTGCGGACGAGAGTGGGGTTGTCCTACTCATTGGACCAAGTGAAACGCCTGTTGTGGAGGTATATGTCCCGCAGGGCCGAGTCGGCGATGAAGCGTCAGAACTGGTTCATAGTCCGGTGGTTGAAGCGGCCATTGTTCTTGTCGGCGATGGATGTGACCATATTGAAGTCATCGCCAATAACCCATGGCCCAGCAATAGAATCTCGTAGGTCATGTAACTCGGAGAGAAACACGAGTTTATCGGGAGTGCCTTGAGGCCCGTAGACACCTGTCAACCACCACGTGTTGCTTTCGGATAAGGATGAGACTGTCGCGGAAACATGGTATGTCCTAATGATTGGGTTGGCTAGTGCAATCATGTCACCACGACAAGCGAGGAGGATGCCACCGCGGGTGCCCTCCATGGGAAGGAAGTAGAAATCGACAAAGTTCCCGCCGAGCGTCTCGAATACGATAGCGGGTGTGACTAGAGTAAGCTTGGTATCTTGCAGAAAAACCACAAGGGGGGAGGTAGAGGCAATTACAGTGCAGACATCAGTGCGCTTAGCTTTGCTGTTAAGGCCACGCATATTCCAAAAAACAACTTTATTGTCATTATCCATATAAGGTTGGGAGGGGGCTAGGTGGACTGGGAAACGTCCAGTCAGGCAGCGGCGAGAAGGTTCTGGCTGCGCGTGGGGCTTGTGACAAGCTCCCGCAGCACTTGCCAGCCGAAGAAATCCGCGAAGGCGAGCACATCGTCAGTGGCCAAACGGGCGACCGAAAAGCCATGAGTACTTGGTGAGAATGTCGGCGAAAAGTGGCTCATCATCTCCCAGTATGCCTAGTTTGCGGAGGAGAACGCGCTTGACCTTCGTCTCGACATCGTATCCCTGGTCATGCATGGCGATCCGGCCACTTCGGCGTGGGGTGAAGTTGGGCGGGATCTCGCCGCGCCTGCGCCTGGGGGTGGGAGTTGCCAGCAGTGGCGCCGTTGGCGCCTTGATCGATTCCAGGAATCCCAGGACGTGGGGCGAAATGGCGTAGGAGGCGGGTCCATTGTACGTGCATGGCTGGAACTGCAGGGTTGTGGTCGAGAACGCGCCACGTGGGATGTAATTGGCGGGTTCCGCATGGGCGTGGTCGCCATCAGGTGCATGGGCAGGGGGCGGGGGACCAATACGGCGGCTTGGGGATCGGCAGCGGGCCCAACCTGCGCCTGGTCGGACTCCAGTCCCAATGTTGCCACAAGCGATTGGGTGGTGTCACCCAGGGGGTCGAGATGGCCACATCCAAGGCCACGGATTGGCCGTCATAGGTGGAAGTAGCTGTCGAAGACTACAAAAGTGCTTTTGCAGGCGATATGGTGGGGTTAACAGCTGCGGTTTCAGGCTGGACGCAGAAGGCATCAGATTTCGCCTTTGGCTGGAGCAGCGGATCCGAGGCGGGCCCAGTGCGAGCTGGGGTGGAGGGTGCGCCGTGTGGCGAGTTAGACCCGGTCAAGAGAAGGATTCAAATTTCGAGGTCCACAGCCTGCACATCTACTTGGCCTGTAGCGGCTTGTGGGTTAGCAGCCTGGCCTGACAAGAGCAGGGATGCAGCTGGGCCCGCTTGGCTCGTCGTCAGGCGTGTGTTGACTGGAGGGCGACGTGGCGTCAGTGGCCGGGCAGGGGCCCAACACGCCGCGCCAGTCGTGGCAGGCTGGAGCGGCATGGCGACGACTACCGGTGTTTCCACGGCTAGTGTTTACTGCCCGGAGGGTGGGCGGCATCTTTGGTTTACGGTGGGTCACGGAAAAGCGAGCGGCGTGGGCGTCGTGGCAGCGAGGAGGATCGGTCCGCCCGTCGTCAGAGCTTGATGCCGGCCGAGGGGCGCGGCGATGGGAAGCGGCAGTCGGCGATGCGATGGACGTGGATGGTGACCGGGAATCGCATGAGTCGCATGGCGCTCAACACGGTCAGGATCTGCATCAGCGAACTCGTCAGGCTCCTCCAAGAGCAGCTCTGAGGTCCATGGAATGCTATCTGGGTTCGCAGTCCAGGCCTCTAACTTGAACACGGAGAGGTTGTTGCCGTCAGCGGTCTCCGGCGCGAGGCGTCACACCATGCGATGGGGGAGAAGCGGTACCGCAGCGGAGACGTCCCAACCATGCTCCGGGATGCCGTAGATCTCGATATGGACGTGAATACGTACGTGGAGAGGTTCAGCGCCACCCAGGTGGTTCCAAGGTTGCAGGAGAAGGCGAAAGTTCAGCCCGTGCACGGTGGCCATGCCAGCGCGTGCGCAGGCGGCCGTGTCGATGAAGGGGAGGAGGAACTCGCCGTTGCGGGTACGGTGGACGGTGAAGTCACCGGCCGCAGCTGACACGGGAGCAGACGCCACGAAGCGACGCTGGCGGTGGACACACCGGAGCAGCTTGCGATTAATCGGGCGACGAGCGCAAGCCCGAGGTCGGTTTCGTCAAGGCCGATGCCGCCGGAGCGCCAGATGTAGCAAATCGCACTCACGGGCGCAATGAGTGGCGCTCGACATCGCGGTGATTTCGCGTGATGAGGAGGCAGAGAGGGAGGCCGTTGCTGGAGAGGGGGTGCCCACAACGGTGGGGGTCGAGGAGGAGGTGGGTGACGGGGAGTCGGGCCCGGAAGACGCATGCTGGTTCGGTTCAGCCACGTTTGATGCGGAGGAGCTTGCGAAGATCGGGAAGGAGGTCCATGGCCGCTTGGAAGGAGCCAGGGGAGCTGACGTGGCAGTGCGATTCTGGCGATGTGGCGAAGAAGCGGCATTGCTGGCAGCGGACGTCGCGCCTGCACTCAGAGCGGGGGTGGAAGCCGAGACAACGGGGGCACTCGCCGGGAGCTGGCGGCGGCGGCGGGTCGCGACACGCTCCAAGGCCGCGACGACGACGCCGGGGGTTGCGCGGAGAACGCGGTCTCTTGTCGCTCTAGCCCATGGTCCCGGTCGGCCTCGTGCCCATGGTCCACACGGTGGACCTTGGAGCGAGGGATGCGACGCAGGACCGACGACGATGGTAGGGGGTGGGGGTGGAGGAGGGGCCTGGTGATGGGGCATCGTGTCGGAGCACGTCGAGGTAAGATGGGGCCTCAGATCTGGCAGAGGAGGGACTCGACTCCATCCATCTCAGCTCGCGGCTGCGGCCGGCGGGCGATGTGGCCATCAGGGGAGGTGGGCGACGGCGCCGGAGTGGCGGACGTCGCAAGAAGGTGGGCGCCGGGGCCGGAGTGGCCGGCGACGCATGAAGGGCTTGGCGCTTGGCACTCAAGACTCTTACGCACAAAAAATCTGGTTCTGCTAATAATCTCCAACACAAGTTAAAACACAAGTTGAGATTAGAGAATGGGACCCTACCCTGGTTCAAGAAAAAAGATTGGAGAAGCGAAGCAAACAAGGTTACCGAACTCCAGTGTCTAGCAGAGTCCACGCGCCACGCATTGCGCCCATGAAATCTGGGCCGTCCACACCTCAATAATTCTCCCGTATCCCCCCGTCCATTCCCCCACCGTCCTTGCTCCGCAAGCCTCCGCATAAGACCCTGGAACTTTCCACGACCCCCAAAACCTCCCCGCTTTCTCTCTCCTCCACCTCCCCCCCTTCCCCACCCCCACCCCCACCTCGCGATCTCCACGCCTCCCGCAACCCACTCCCGGGGCGGGCCCCACATCGCCGCCGGCCACCCCCTGGTCCTCTCCCCCGTCGCTATGACGATCTCCACACCGCCCCCGGCGCCCGCAGAGGTAAGCTTGCGCGGGGTGGCCGAGGCAGCCCTCTCCCCGCAGCATCCCCTTTCTCCCTCTTTGCCTTCCTCCTCGCGCGGGCCCTGTCCGTCGCTTTGGGCAGCCGCGATGCCGTATGCATCGTCGCCTGCGGACGCCGCGGTGTCCGTTGCCCTAGGCTTCTGGGTTGGTTTCCTGGGTGGGGGTTCTGGCGTTGGTGCCCTCAGCCAGGGTGTGCATCCCGCGTGGGCGGAATGGATTCTAGGGTTTGGGGTTTTTAGCCGCTTTGATGAGGTTTGTTGGGATGGATCTGATATGACGTCAATTTTGCGCAGCCGCAGCCGCAGCAGGAGGAAGAGGAGGTGCTCGTGCCGCACCAGGAGCTACCCAACGGGACGCAGCCAATGGAAGGTTCTCTTCCGTCACCTCGCCTCGCTTTTCTGCTACGGCTTGTCATTTATTTTATTGCCTGTTGACGCTCTCAGACGTGTGTTGTGTCGAACTGATTAGCTACCCTGTAGGTTGCGTGTTGCTGTCTCGTTTTTCTTTCCCTTTGGTGGGAGTATTTTGCTGCCTTATTGTGTAGAATGATGATTCGTTATTTGATTGATTGCAGGATTTTTTACTTTCTGCCTTATGCAGGATTGCTATTGTTTATCATATTTGTTGTGCAGAATGGTGATTCATCTTTTGCTCGATCTTTTAGTTGCTCTATATACTGAGAGCTATCATGGTTCTGTGTAGTTTTGTTAGATATAATGCCAATCACTGCTCCCAGTTAACAAAAAAGCTTACTTGCTTCGCTTGCAACGTTATTTCCTTGCCCCACGCTGGGTTATTGATCTACTTGTGACATTTTATGCCAATGTGGTTCTGTAGTAATTGTTACGGTTGTTGTAATTGCATTTTTGTGTAATTGCATTGACACAGAAACTTCTTTTATTTGCTTTCTTTCTGGGTTGCATTTTTTGTCTCTCTATGCAGTATGTTCAGCAAATGCATTTAATCACGCCCTTTGTTTGTGCTTCGTGGTAAATACAGGATCCAGTTGGAACTGGTGTGCTATTAAGTGTTGTTTTGGTATTATATGTGATTGCCATGTAAGGTTAAGTCGTATTCATTCATGCTGACTCTGTATTGTCACTCCAGTTGTGCCTGCTGAGCCAGCTGCTACTGTCGAAAACCAGCCAACAGAGGATACACCAATCTCGAGATTTACTTGGACCATTGATAACCTATCAAGAGTGAATACGAAGAAGCTCTACTCTGAAACTTTTGTTGTTGGTGGCTACAAGTGGTAGGTTCCTACTGCTCTTTTTCTCTGAAATAGTATTTGATTAGCCCTGGTCTCCGAGAATGTCTGGTAGTGTTCTTTATCAAATCCTTTTTGTTTTCAGGCGAGTTTTGATTTTCCCAAGGGGAAATAATGTTGAATTCTTGTCAATGTATTTGGATGTTGCTGATTCAGCAGTCTTGCCCTATGGATGGACTAGATATGCACAGTTCAGTCTCTCAGTGGTTAATCAAATTCACAACAAGTTTACAATAAGAAAAGGTACTTTTTTGCCCCTTTTGTGTGTAATAATCTGCTGGCGAAGAAGAATGCTTATGGTACATTGGTTTGCAATTTATGCATTTTACATAAAGTTCTCTGACCATCTTCTAGTCACCCTACAATTGGAACTGTTTAACCAATAGAGATAATATTTTGATCTGAGGTGTAACGGCTTCTATAACAAGTGAATTGAAATGCTTGCAGAAACACAACATCAGTTCTCTGCTCGAGAAAGCGATTGGGGTTTCACTTCATTTATGCCTTTGAGTGAACTCTACAATCCCAGTAGAGGTTATCTTGTAAATGATACTTGTGTAATAGAAGCAGAGGTTGCTGTGTGTAAGGTTGTTGATTATTGGAGTTATGACTCTAAAAGGAGACTGGCTATGTTGGCCTCAAAAACCAAGGTGCCACTTGCTATATGAATTCTCTCCTTCAGACTCTCTATCACATTCCATATTTCAGAAAGGTACTGACTCCTTATTCACAGATTATTTTCTTTTTCTGCTCAACCTATCTGGATTGTGGTAACTTGGTATATTGCTTGCTAGGCGGTTTATCATATGCCCACTACTGAGAATGATATGCCCTCAGGAAGCATTCCATTAGCTCTTCAAAGTCTCTTTTATAAGTTGCAGTATAATGACAGCAGTGTTTCCACAAAGGAGCTAACAAAATCTTTTGGGTGGGACATGCATGATTCAT